>CM055117.1:407449437-408094463 GCA_029206835.1 Rana muscosa
GAGCTTATTACTAATGTTCAGATAAAGGAACACCTGAGTAGCAGTGACCATTACACGATTTCATTCGATGTTAGCTGTAAGCAAAAATCACATACGAGAAAGATAAAAACACTTAATTTCAAGAGAGCAAATTTTCCAAGTATGCTCTCCAGGACTTAGACTGGGAGAGAATATTGGCATCAATGGGCACAGAACAGAAATGGGAATTTTTCAAAAAGACTGTTTGTGAACTCTTTGCAAAGTATATTCCCATGGCCAATAAGTTTAAAAGGCTAAAAATAAAACCTATGTGGCTCACGGCCAAAGTTAAAAAAGCTATAAACTATAAGAAAAGAGCATTTAAAAAATATAAAAATGAAGGAACACTAGTGTCATTTAAATGTTACAAAGAATATAAAGAATATGAAAAAAGGAAATCAAGGATGCAAAAACTCAAAACGAACGACATATTGCAAAAGATAGTAGGACAAACCCCCAAAAATTCTTCAAATATATTAATAGTAAAAAGGTCAAATCTGAGCATGTAGGCCCTTTACAAAATAATCTAGAATGGGTGACTGGGGACAAAGAGAAGGCTAATTTATTAAATACTTTCTTCAGCTCTGTGTATACAAAGGAGCATGGGGAGCTCATTTCCATAATGGGGGTGGTAGTGACACAGCTCAAAAGTGATATGGTCAATAAATATTTAGACAGAATAAAGGTGGATAAAGCACCTGGACCAGATGGCATACACCCACGGATCCTAAAAGAATTGAGCTCTGTAATTTCAAAGCCATTGTATCAAATTTTTAGGGACTCATTAATGACAGGAATAGTACCACTGGATTGGCGCAGGGCCAATGTGGTGCCTATATTTAAAAAGGGAACAAAGTCTTTACCAAGTAACTATAGACCTGTTAGTTTAACTTCTATAGTCGGGAAGATACTGGAGAGATTAATAAAAGACCACATAGATGAGTTCTTGCTGGAAAAAAATATTTTAAGCAACAGAAAGGCAGAAGTTGTCAGACAAACCTGATTTCTTTTTATGAAGAGGCAAGTAAAACCTTGGACAGAGGGTTGGCTGTGGACGTGGTATACTTGGATTTTGCAAAAGCATTCGATACAGTTCCCCACACACGGCTAATGTGTAAGATAAAGTCTACAGGCTTGGAAATATCAGTTTGTAAATGGATAGAAAACTGGCTAAAAGACAGAATTCAGAGAGTAGTGGTTAATGATTCTTACTCTGAATGGTCTAAGGTTATCAGTGGTGTACCCCAAGGTTCAGTGCTGGGACCCTTACTTTTTAATATCTTGGGTCTGGGATCAAAAGTAAAATTTCTGTCTTTGCAGATGACAGTAAGCTATGCAGTGGAATAACGTCCTTACAGGATGTCTCCAATTTACAAGCCGACCATAATGCTCTGTCTAGTTGTGCGACTATGTGGCAGGTGAGGTTTAATGTTGATAAATGTAAAGTTATGCACTTGGGGGCTAAGAATATGCATGCATCATACCTACTAGGGGGAGAACAACTGGGGGATCCGTAGTGGAGAAGGATCTGGTGGTTTTGGTAGATCATAAGCTAAATAATAGCATGCAATGCCAAGCTGCAGTTTCCAAAGAGAGCAAAGTCCTTTCTTGTATTAAGAGAGGTATGGACTCCAGAGAGAGAGATGTAATTTTGCCCCTGTTCAAATCATTAGTAAGACCTCATCTGGAATATGCAGTTCAGTTTTGGGCACCAGTTCTCAAAAAGGATATTGGGGAACTGGAGAAAGTGCAGAGAAGGGCAACCAAACTGATAAGAGGCATGGAGGAGCCCAGCTATGAGGAAAGCTTAGAGGAACTAAATGTATTCACTCAAGAGGAGATTAAGGGGGGAATATGATCAACATGTACAAATATATAAGGGGTCCATATAGTGAACTTGGTGTTGAGCTATTCACTTTACGGTCAACACAAAGGACAAGGGGGCACTCTCTACGTCTAGAGGAAAATAGATTTCTTCTACAAATACGGAAAGGTTTCTTCACAGTAAGAGCTGTGAAAATGTGGAATAGACTCCCTGCAGAGGTGGTTCTGGCCAGCTCAGTAGATTGCTTTAAGAAAGGCCTGGATTCTTTTCTAAATGTACATAATATAACTGGGTATAACATTTATAGGTAAAGTTGATCCGGGGAAATTCGATTGCCTCTCGGGGGATCAGGAAGGATTTTTTTCCCCTGCTGTAGCAGATTGGATCATGCTCTGCTGGGGTTTTTCACCTTCCTCTGGATCAACTGTGGGTATAGAATTGGGTCATGGGATTGTATGATATTATTATTTATTTTTTTATGGTTAAACTGGATGGACTTTTTTCAACCTGACTAACTATATAGTCGTGCATTCCACAAATCTGGCCTTTATGGAAGAGTGGCAAGAAGAAAGCTATTGTTGAAAGAAAGCCATAAAAAGTCCCATTTGCAGTTTGCGAGAAGCCATGTGGGGGACACGGCAAACATGTGGAAAAAGGTGCTCTAGTCAGACAAAACCAAAATTTAACTTTTTTGCCTAAAAACAGAACACTACAGTATGTGTGACTAACGCTGCACATCACCCTTAACGCACCATCCCCACCGTGAAATATGGTGATGGCAGCATCATGTTGTGGGGATGCTTTTCTTCAGCAGGGACAGGGAAGCTGGTCAGAGTTGATGGTAATATTATTAGACCAAAATACAGGGCATTCGTAGAAGAAAAACTGTTAGTCTGCAAAAGACTTGAAACTGGGCCTTCAAGCAGAACACTTCACCTTCCAGCAGGACAATGACGCTAAACATACAGCTAGAGCTACAATGGAATGGTTTAGATCAAAGCATATTCTTGTGTTAGAATGGCTAAATCAAAGTCCAGACCTAAATCCAATTGAGAATCTGTGGCAAGACTTGAAAATTTCTATTCACAAACACTCTCCATCCAATCTGACAGAGCTATTTTGCAAAGAAGAACGGGCAAACATTTCACTCCCTAGATGTGCTAAGCTGGTAGAGACATACCCAAAAAGACTTGCAGCTGAAATGGTAGCAAAAGGTGGTTCTACAAAGTATTGACTCAGTGGGCTGAATACAAATGCATGCCACACTTTTTTCAGATATTTATTTGTAAAAAATATTAAAAAACATTTATCATTTTCCTTCCACTTCACAACTATGTACCACTTTGTGTTGGTCTATCACATACAATCCCAATAAAATACATTTATGTGTTTGGTTGTAATTTGAAAAAATTTGGTAAATTTCAAGGGGAATGAATACTTTTTCAAGGCACTGTAGAGAAAGGCTGTAACAATGGCCTCCTGACAGTGGCATCACTAGGGTTGGTGTCACCTGGTGCAAAAAAAATTGGTGTCCCCTGACCACCACCAACTTTAGTCCCCCTTCAGTACAGACCACCCTCCCTCAGTACAGACCCCCTCCATTAAGTACAGACCCCCACCTAAGTACAGATTCCCTTTCCTCAGTATAACCCTCCTCCCATTAGGTGTAGACCCCCCTCCATCAGTATAGACCTCCCCCGTCAGTGCAGACCCCCATCAGCATAGATCCCCGCCAGTGCAGACCTCCCTCCATCAGCATAGACCCCTTCAGTGCAGAACCCCCCCTCCATCATCATAGACCCCCCTCAGTGCAGACCCCCCTGTCCACTTGTGCTAGTAGTTCTCCCCCTCCCATAGCACCCCCAGGCTATATATAGCTGGGTCCAGCTCCCAGCACCCCCTCCCTCGGTTATCAGACCAGCACAGGGCACTAGACATATACACTCCCAGTTCCACACTAGCTCTCAGGTTTAACTGGGTCGTATGCCGACACCATGGCAACCCTCCCCTCTCACCTCAGGCTCGGGCCGGCAGAAGTCACCCCCTCAATGCAAGCTGACACCCTCCTGCCCATTACAGCACCAGCTCGGGGCCAGGGCAGGGCGGCTAGGTAAACTGTAGTACACCTGTCCCAGGCGGCAGCTGGAGAGGAGAGAACAGTGTGCAGCCTTGCCGCCCGGGCGGAGATAGTGACACACATGTGACAGGCCCAGGAGCAGTGAAGTTGGAGGAGGAAGAAGGACACAGACCAGGGCAGCGTGGCTGCGGCGCTGGAGATGTTCCAGCCGGGACAGCTAAAGAAAAAATTCCAGGGCTTTCCTCACCCTCGGGAGAGTCGGGTTGGTGTCACCTCTCTAGCGGGTGTCACCCGGGTGCGGACTGCACTCCCCTAGCGACGCCACTGCCTCCTGATATTTGAAGAAGGTTAGGAATCTTTGTGTGCACTTGGAAAATATGACAAACAAATTATACATAGCTAACTGAAACAAGTAAATGGCGACCTTTTTATACCAAAACAGTGATCCCCTGGTGGCTAAGTGTGGCTGCAACACCTGGTCATTCATACCCCCCCCCCCCCATGTATGCATTTTGGCTTCTGGACGGGACCATCAAGTAAAACTGGCTATTGGGAGACAAAGATTGGATAGAATATTACACAGACTGATCAGTGGAAGGATTTAAGGATCCAGTGACCCAGATTCCATTGGGAGAAAGCACTTTTCAGGCTGAAGAATACCATCACCATTCATTTTATGGGCGCTGTTTGATGGTCAATTCCTGAGGTGAGTGGTCATTTTTCCTGAAGGTTGTGGACAGGCCTTTTTTCAAAGTTTAAAACTCTTAAATGACCCGTAGGAGAGTCATCTTTGGGCATATCCAATATTAAACGGCCCATTGTGGATGGAGCGTTTTGCATGCTGTCTTTTTTGTTTTTTGGTGGTTTTTATCTACCTTAGTACTTTGTGCACATTTTTGGAAAATGTATTGATTGGACATTTTTTTTGTTTTTTTAAGTTGTATACATCTACACACTATTCATTATTTGTATGTTGAAACCCCATTCTTTTGTTTGCTGAAATTGATTATATATGGGGAATAGAATAAGCGCACCATTTACACCTGTTTCAATTAATTCTGTATGATCTCAGAAGCCTTTCAAACTGATGCCATCAGCACAAGTCCAAAGCCTTTTGACAGAGCCCCTGGCAGTGGGTTCGAGTACCCCCCCCCCCTGCACTGCAAGGGTCATAGCCTGGTTCACACTAGGGCAATTTCAGATGTATGACAACAGAAATCACATTGTTTTCAATAGTTCTTGTTCACATCAATGCAATACAGCAGGGCACCATTTTGTTAAAGGGTCCTGTACCACTTTGGTGCGGATTCAGTGCTATTTTGGCCCCATAGAATATCCAAACTAAATCGAAAATGCATGCAAGTTGCACTGCACAATCACACTGAAAATCAGATCAATGCTCATTATGCTGAGGGGTTACTGTGCAAGCCATTTTATTGACTTTACACCCCAAATCTATCTGACTCCAACAGTTTGCTCCACTGCCCGACGCGCCAGTCACTAGGTGGAGCCTTGGCATCATCACACACAATATAGGCCTATTAACCCTTTGTTGTAAGCTGATGAGGGTGGAGCACAGTCGGAGCAGGTCGCAGATTTGAGGCAACTATAGGTGACAGAAGTAGGGCAAGTATTTACTCCCTAATCCTCTGACCCTAGACTAAATTAAATCTTCCTGAAATTGTGCTTTAATGTTAGATTCATTTAAACAAATTTTAGCTGCTAAATTTGATTTGGGTATTTACACCTCAAATAGTTTTAAATCCTTAAACATTTTGAATACTGATGTTAAAATGACCTCTCTTAAAATAAAAACAATATTCTCTTCTGTCTTTTTAAACTTATTTGCCTGATCTCTATATTTACAGGTTTATAAATGTAAATTAGATTACCTTAAAATACATTTTCTAGAACTAAACAATCCTGGAATATTGATTTTCCTTGTCAATAATATTTATTGGTTGCATAATAATAAATACATACTTTGGTTATTTATGCAAGGATACAGATAAATAAAATTTACATAAAAATATTCTATAAGTAAATAATACATAACATAAAATATTTAAATTAAATTAATTAGATCTTCACTAACTAGATAGTCGGTGGGTAACATTGTATTCATGCCCACCGTGTCATAACGTGTAACAAATTGCCATTACGTTATACACAAAGATTGTGGTATTATAACTTATGTTAATTGTAGTGAAGAACAATATTACTTATAATAAAAATAAAAGAGAGTAAAGAGAAAGAAAATAGTGAGAGAGAGAGAAAGTCCACAAGAGCGGTCCATGAACCAGTACGATGCGTATGGTTTACCATTCCTTAGGTACATGGGATTTGCATTGAAGCTATTAATCCGCTACCATGGCAAAAGGACCTCATCGTTAAAATCCGGAGGTAAATAGTGTTTTATCCATGGGAGCCAAAGTTTTTAGAATTTTGGGAATTGGTCTCCGTCAGTGGCTATCATTTTGGCGTGTGACATTGTGGTGTTCATTCTGTGAATTGTTTCTGCCAACCCTAATGTTGGGGATTTCCATGCTTTGGCTATCGTTTGTTTTGCTGCAGTTAAAAGTGGAGTAAAGAGTTTAAATTGAAAAATGTTAAGCTTTCCGGTTTTAGGTTAAGTAGTGCCATAAATGGGTCAGGCTGTATCTGCTGTCGGAACATTTTAGACGCCATTGCAAAGATTTCTTTCCAGAAAAGTTGTGTTATCGGGCATGTCCACCATACATGCAAGTGAGTGGCCAAGTCTGAACAGCCTCTAAAGCAAAGAGCTGAATTTGTAGGTGCAAACTTGGCTACTCTTGTTGGTACCAGGTACCACCGTGTCAGGACCTTGTAATTTGTTTCCATCGCGATGACATTGGGCGAGGATGATTTTATGGTTGACCAGATCTTAGTCCATTCAGTGTCATCTAGGGTCCTCCTCCCATTTTCGAACATAGGCTGGTTTGTCATAATTAGGGCCTACTAGAATTTGGTTATAGAGGATTGATATCATTCCTCTGGTTAGTGGATCTTTTTTACAAATTTTCTCAAAAATGGATAAGTGGGTCAAGGGTGTTGCAACTAGTGTGAGTGGGGAAATTTTTTTTTTGATTTGGAGGTATCTGAACTGTTCTCATTCTGGTAATTTGTGCTTCTCTCTGAGTGTAGAGAAAGGTACAACATTTTCTGAAGTGACCAAGTCATGTAATGTCAGTATACCTGAAGTTGTCCAAGCTTTAAAAGTGTTCGGGAATATCCAAGCCGGATAGAAGGCCGGATTTTTAAGGAAAGATAAGAGGGGGTTGTGAACCGACTGCAAATAATATTTAATTTTAGATTTATCCCAAAGGGATAAGAAGTGTTTTGTTATCGGATTACTCAAATCACGCCTATCTCTAGGCCTCATCCATAATATATTGGAAATCAACAGAGGGTCACTATCTGAGGCCTCTATCGATACCCATAGATACATTCCTGTGTTGCGTGGTACTTTGGAAGACTAGCTAAGTGAGCAGCCTTGTAATAGGCATCAAAATTGGGGTAGCCTAGACCACCATGTGTTTTTGGAGAGATGTAATGTGCGGATCGTTATGCGTGGTTTAGAGGTACCCCATATAAAAGGTATTTGTTCTTTTTTGGATCAACCTTAGATATAAGGAAGCGATTGGGATTGGCAGGGCTCTAAACAAAGTATGGTAGTTTGGGCAGGATAGTCATTTTAGACGCATTGATCTTACCTATCCAGGATAGTGGGAGATGGGACCATTGTTTTAGTAAGGTTGTGATCTGTTTCAATAGGGGGGGATAATTGGCTGAGAATAATTCTGTTATGGAGGCTATTAGGTGTATTCCTAAATATGGTAATGATTTCTCTGCCCAAGAGAAGGGGAGTGCTGCTTTTGTTGGGATTAATTCTGCATCTGTAAGTGAAATATTAAGAGCTAAACATTTTTTGGGGTTAATGACCAAGCCAGAAAAGGCTGCGAATTTATCTAGAATAGGTAGAAGGTTACGTCCTGATACTTGTGGGGAATATTGATTTTAATTAACTACTCTAATTTTCCATAAATAAAAACTCATAGCACTCAACATTATTTTATTTTTATTTAGATACATCAAAATCAGAAGGCATTGGTATTGGGCCAATTCTAGGTAAGTGCTGTATTAACCTATAGAAACTGTATTTTTGCATCATAATGCACATTAGAGAAAAAGGATTCTGACATTTGTGTTCTGATGCATGATATATTGGGGTACTTTCACATGGGTGGTCCGCCCAACGGACTCCACTTTGCTCAGCGGGGGATCCAGCTGCTGATCCCCACTGAGCAGGTGGATGACAGCTCCATCTCCACTCACTGTGCAGAGACAAAACTATCAGTCTCGCTCTCCTCTATGGGAAGATCGGATGAAAACGGACAGACGGTTCGATTCGTTCTGATCCGCCAGAGGGATGGAAAATAGGCTCTCCATTTGTCTGAATTTCATTGACAGGATCAGATCGGATAGCAGCGGGTGTCAGCGGACGTGTCACCGCTGACATCCACTGCCCCATATGAGTGAATTGAGGCTCCGATCAGGTCCACCTGAAAAACTGACGGGCGGACCTGATTGGAAAAGCCTGTGTAAGAGGGGCCTAAGAAGCATGCTCCATGTTAAATAGCAAGCACAAATTGAGTCATAAGCATAGGCAGGCACACCCTAATCACCCTGTACAGCCCGGTTCCCCCCTACTGCCCTGGCTCCCCCATCCTTCCCCCCTCAGCGCTGCCGGCTTCCCTACTCTCCTCTCTCTCCAGCTGTATCTGCGGGGATGCTTTAGGATGAGTGGGGGAAGAGGCTGGTAAATATGTAACTTACTGGCCCCTTCCCTTTCATCATGAGTGATCAGTTGTACGTGTATGAGCTTTGAGGTGCACACCCTAAAGCAATAGGCTGCGCACACCTATGGTCATAAGCTAGCCATTGGCTGGCTGGCAAATGTGCAGACATCCACTTTCCCATAGGAGTGAATTAAGGCTCCGATCAGGTCCGCCTGAAAAACTGACAGGCGGACCTGATCGGAAAGCCCGTGTAAAAGGGGCCTAAGAAGCATGCTCCATGTTAAATAGCAAGCACAAATTGAGTCATAAGCTAGCCATAGGATGGGTGGCAAATGTGCAGACATTGTTTGGTTCAGGTTTTAGTTTCGTTTTTTTTTTTTTACCAGGCGGTTCAATAGACATGCATGTTCTAATTACCAAGCATGCATGCTGTTTATTTTTATGAAGATAACAACGGAACATACCTAGACTGTGCCAGCTCATTGTCCTGGGGGGGGAGGGGAATATAGATTAGTCAATATTTCGCAAAACATTTTATTTCTTTAAAGAAATGTTAGCTGAGATAGCAGGAAAACTGGCCGTAGACGTGAAGATCTATGACCTGATCTGCCCAATAGATGTGAGCACATATCTATTTCTGTCTTTAGTTTACAAGCCAGAGCTGGCTTGTTACTATTGAACATATGTAATTTTCTTGAGTACATTGGATGTACAATGTACCTCCTTTCTCCTCTTCCCTGCCACTGTACCCCCTGCATATCTTCCCCACCTCTGTACCCCCCTGCTCTTCTGCCCCACCTCTGTACCCCCCTGCTCTTCTGCCCCATCACTGTAACCCCCTGGTCATCTGTCCCACTAATGCACCTCCCTTTCACATCTGCCCCAACACTGAACCCCCCCTGCTTATCTTTCCCACCACTGTACCCCCCTTTTCATCTGGCACAACACTGAACGCCCCTGCTTATCTGTCCCACCACTGTAAACCCCTGCTTATCTGTCCCACCACTGTAAACCCCTGCTCATCTGTCCCACCACTGTAAACCCCTGCTCATCTGCCCTATCAATGTACTGTACTCTTCTGTCTCACCGCTGAACCCCTTTCTCATCTCTCCCACCACTGTACCTCCTGCACTTCTGCCCAACCACTGTACCCCCCTGAACATCTGCCCCACAGCTGTACCCCCATTATTTTTTCCCACCGCTGAACCCCCTTCTAATCGCTCCCACTACTGTAACCTCCTTTCTCATCTGCCCCACCACTTTACCTCCTGCACATCAGTCTCACCAATGTACCCCCCTACTCTGCTGCTCCACCTCTGTACCCCCTGCTTTTCTGCCCCACCACTGTAACCCCCTGCTCATCTGTCCCACCATTGTCCCTCTTTTCTCCTCTGCCCTGCCACTGTACCCCCCCCCCCCCCCCCGCACAACTGCCCTAACTCTGTACCCCTCCCCCCCGCACAACTGCCCTAACTCTGTACCCCCCCACTCTTCTGCCCCACCAGTGTAACCCCCTTATCATCTGGCCCATCACTGAACCCCCCTGCTCCTCTGTCCTAGCACTGTAACCCCCTGCTCATTTGCCCCATCACTGTAACCCCCTTGCTCTTCTGTCCCACCGCTGAACACCCTTCTCATCTCTTCCACTACTGTACCCCCTGCACATCTGCCCAACCATCGTACCCGCCTGCTCTTCTGTCCCACCGTTAAACCCCCCCCCCCCCCGCTCATCTGCCCCACTATGTACCCTCCTACTTATCTGCTCCACTGCTGTACCCTTATCTCATCTATGATATGCACGATATGCAGAGTGGTGCAAGGAAGCAGAGATGAGACACATCTACCTGTCCTGGCACACTCATCCCTGCTGATCCACCTCTCGCATTCAGCCCATGTGCTTATATGTGATGTCACATACAAGTATCTGGAATGGATACGCAATGATGAGCTCAGGTCAGGGGCATTTTCTGAAAGCAGTGGGCCTGTGTGCAAGATCGGGCCCCCGCAGCTGAGAAAAAGTGCGTTGCTGAGCGCCGCAGCAAAATTGGGTGTGATTTTCATTGTGCTGAATACTGGCTGTGTCTTAAAGGGACACAGAGTGCAGGGGCTCAGTAGTAAGTGACGCAAAATTCAGGGGTCAGGTGTAAGTGACGCAAAATTCAGGGGTCAGGTGTAAGTGACATTGAGTTCAGAGAGGCACGGTGCCTTCCCCCCAGTGCAGGTGCGACATGGGGAATTGAGATTGGAAGGCATTAGCGTCTCACTGACACTTCCCTGCACTGCTCTGCTGTTGGGGAGGGAGTCATGTGCCGGCAAAAGAGGCTTTGCCTGCCGCTTGCGGCACTAGTGACAGGGGTTGCCTACCGCTGTGCTATAGAATACCAGGATGTTCATTAAGGAGGTAGCATGATTCAATAAAGGCCCTTTTTTAACCCTTTTGCTGGCAGAGCCATTTTTTCACGTATGTAAAATTGCACATTTTAGGCCTCAGGATTTGTTAAAACCCCAAATTATTTATTTTATGAAAGCAGAAACCGTGGAGAATAAAAAGGTAGTAGTTGCTGTTTTTTGGTAACATATAAAAGATAAAGTTACTTTGAATAAATAAAGTATGTTACCAAACATGTAATCTTAAGATTGAGCGTGATTTTGAAACAGCAGTTAACTTTACCAAATATTGTCCATAGGTGATGCTTTCAAAGCCTTTAAAGTGGTTGTAAAACCTTACATACCACTTTAACCTACAGGTAAGCCTAGATTAAGGCTTACCTGTAGGTGCAACAAATATCTCCTAAACCTACACGGTTTAGGAGATATTTGCAAAAGAAAGGCACCGCTGTCTACGGCGCATGCGCCGTAGACAACGGCGCACAGGCGCACTGACCGTGAGAAGAGGGGTGAAGATGAACGCTCGCTGCCATGGAGGAAGACGGCAACATCGCGGGCTTATACTGCAGGTAAGTGTCACATAATGGGCTACTATGCGATGCATAGTAGCTCATTATGCTTTACCTTTGCAGGGAAACAAAGAGGAAGTAAACCCATCAGGGTTTACTTCCTCTTTAAAGGTCATTAGTTTAGAGTTAACCATCAATGATGGCCCTAGTGTTCTCACTCTCTGGCGTGTGCAGTGATACCCAATGTGTACTACAAATGTTGTTTTCACATGTAGGCACACGTTTTTACTTTAAAGTGTATGTGGTAGTGTTTTTTTAAACATTTTTTTGCACCCCTTTGAAGCTGATCAATGACAGATCATGCTTGATCAACATCTTTCCCAGCAACAGCAGGCAGGGAATGACAGCACTGAATCTGGAAGTAACAAAATGGCCGTAACTTCATTTATGGATATTTGCTAATCTCCCTCCGTTTTACCTACAGGCACCTGCCATGACCATGCCAGGCCAGCAGGGGGGATAGCGAAGCCCAGTTTAGGTGGGGGAACATTACATTCTCTTGCCTGTTTACTGTGTAAACCAAGCTGGTCCAAATTAACTATTTACCGCACTAACGGGTGGCGCTTGCTGGGCGCACTCTATTATCAGTATGTAGCCTCAGCTATATAGTACATCACTTTGTTTCCAACTCCAGAAGCAAAAACAAGGCAGGCTGAGAGCTGCTCGGCCATTCACAGGAAGCTTTGTATTTTCTGCATGAATACAAATCCTCACCCAATCAGCGGAAGATTTGTATTTATTCATAGAATACAAAGCTTCCCATGAATGGCTGAGCATGACATAATTATGGCCATCAGTAAAGATACAGAGATTAATGTTAATTAATGTTAAGGTGGAGTGGTCTTATCCTTTTTGTACTTTTAGGAGTTTCTCAGTCACGTCTGTAGTTGAGATCCAATACAATTTATTATTTAGGAACCTAAACAAATGTAACAAAAACATTCCTAAATCTCAGCACTCCATGTTCTTTTCAAAGCTCTTAAGCTGGCCCTACACTGTTAGCTTTTTTCTGTATTCTCACAAAGACATCTGATTGGCTACAGCCACTGATCGACAGAAAAATTTCCAGGATGGCCCTTCGACAGAAGTTGATAAAACGATCAACTTCTGTGGAATGGGGAAGCCCACACACTGATCGGAATTTGTCCGGTACCTGCTGGACCTAATTTCTTGTGATACTTTAAATCTTAAATTTGGATAACTACATATTATGTTCTTGTACTTTGTATTGTTATACTTCTGAACTGTACATATTTTTTACGCAAAATTTGGAGACAGATCCCGTTAAAGCGGAGTTCCAGACACAATTTTTTTTTTTTTTTTTTAAAGTCAACAGCTACAAACACTGCAGCTGCTGACTTTTAATAAGGACACTTACCTGTCTAGGGAGCCCACGATGACGGCCCCCCCGAAGCCGATCTGTCCATCGAATTGGGTGCAGGCATCGCCATTGTAACTAAGGAAAACTGGCAGTGGAGCCTTTCGGCTTCACAGTCGGTTTTCTACTGCACATGCATGAGTCGCACAGCGTTTTGTGAATGGCCAGCTTGTCTTCTGGGACACACACAAGACCAAGAAGACAGCGGGGGAGAAGGAGGAGGGCTCACTGCAGAAGAGGACATGACGTCCTGGGCCGCTGCCGACCTAGGACGGAAGTGCTACTTCAAAAAAGGTATGAAAGAAAAAAAATTATGCAAAAACGAGAGGTGGAGGGGTGGTCTTTAGTTTAAGACCACCTTTTAAAAGTGGGTGGAACTCCACTTTAAGTAGATATCTATAAACAGTATGACCATAAATAATAATTTTCTTCTAGCTATTTGATATCATTGATATGTTACTGCTATTTAAAATGTAACTTCATTTTCAATTCTCTCAAGGCATATGTTGTGGAATAGCTGCATCTGCAGCTGGTGTTGGCTACATTCTATACAATCATTTAAGCAAAAAACAAAAAACAGGGTGAGACCATTTTTATGTTCCTTTACTTGTATCTGCCTTGTCTGTAGAAGAGATCCCACTCTACATTTCTTGTCATGTTGATGTCATTTAAAGTACATTGTGCCCCTTTTCTGTTAAAAAAATAAATAAAAATAGTACATTGTGCCCACCTCTTAAGTGATTTTTCTTAGGGTCAATTCCCACACAATGCCCAGGAATTATGCATGTAGTGCCACATGCTTTATGCAGCATGCTACAATGTGTTTTGCATGTGTGTTGTCAATCACTTTAAATAGCATCCCAACCTATAGACAAACATGCACAATTTACATAGTTAGGTTAAAACAAGACATCTAGTTAAACCAATAGAAAAAAAATTGTGCAAATAACCACGATAACACAATCTTATACACACAGTTGATCCGTAGAAAGGCAAAAATAAATAAAAACTATAAAGAATGATCCAATTAATCCTTCATAAGGCAATAGGATATTCCTTGGATCAAAACTACCCCTGTTGTTGTTACCTCTTAATAATAATATCCAGTTATTTTGTGACTTTAGGAATGCATCCAGCTTTTTTTAAAACAATCTAATGAGCATGCCGGAACTGATTCCACATATTCACAGCTGTTATGCCCCGTACACACGATTGGTTTTCCCGTCGGAAAAAGTCAGATGAGAGCTTTTGGTCGGGAATCCTGACCGTGTGTATGCTCCATCTGACTTTTTCCAACAGGAAAACGGCTGGCAAAAGATAGAGAGCTGGTTCTCTTTTTTCCCATCGGGATTTCTGACTGACTTTTTCCCGTCGGAAATCCCAACTGTGCGTATGTGGCATTACTTTGAAGAAGCCTTTCCATATTTAGAGGTTAAATCTCTCTTCCTCCAGACATAAAGAGTGGCCCCTTGTCCTCTATAACGGCATTAAAGTGATTAACTCAATACCTTGTTAACTAGCATCTGGAGTCTTTACTTGATATAAGAAAGTATTTTGCTAGCCTTAGAAACTACAGCTTGACATTATATACTATTATTACATCTATTATCTACAAGAACCCACCATTGACTCCCCTCATTGTTCTCCTCCTAGTATGTGAGATGCATGTATGTTTCCCAAGTGCATAACATTACATTTTTATTATTATTATTTATTATTATTTAGGTACTTATATAGCGTCGTCAATTTACGCAGCGCTTTACATATACATTGTACATTCACATCGGTCCCTACCCTCAAGGAGCTTACAATCTAAGGTCCCTAACTCACATTCATATACTAGGGCCAATTTAAACAGAGGCTAATTAACCTACCAGCATGTCTTCGGAGTGTGGGAGGAAACCGGAGTACCCGGACGAAACCCACGCAGGCACAGGGAGAACATGCAAACTCCAGGCAGGTAGTGTTGTGCCCAATTAAACAATGCATTAAGGTTGGCTTGTAAGTTGAGACATCCTGTAAGGGCATAATTCCACTGCATAGTGTGGTGTCATCTGCAAAACACTGAAATGGTATTTTTAACCCCAAACCTGATATAATATATAAATATGTTAAAAAGTAAGGGTCCCAACGCTGAACCTTGGGGTACACAACTAACAATCTTAGACTTATTCAGATTATGCATCACTAATCACTACTCTAAATACAGTCTTTTAGCCAGTTTAATATCCATTTACTAACTGAATTTTCTAAGCAGGTAGACTGTAATTTAAACATTAGCCGTGTGTGTGTCAAACTCTTTTGGCAAAATCTAAGTATACAATATCCTCAGCCATTCCTTTGTTTCATTTTTTGCTTACCTCCTCATAAAAAGAAATCAGATTTGTTTGAGAACTTTTGTCTTTTGTGAATCTGTGCTGACTATTGTTTAAAATATTATTTTCTAGCACAAACTCTTCTATGTGTTATTTTCCTGAACTCTCCAAAATCTTCCTGAATATAGAAGTTAAAAAATTGTGTTATAGTTACATGGGTTTGATCGCATATATAGAACAGAGCTCAGCTCCTTGAGGACCTTTGAGTGTAAGCCATTTAGTCCAGGTGCTTTATAAACCTTTACTTTGTCTGTTTCTGGACCATGTCAACTTTGAGCCACTGTGGATCATTTGGGGCTATGTCAATACCATCCCCATTAAGGACTTAAGGCTTCCCCATTTTCCTTGGTCTACACAGAGCTGAGAAAGGTATTTAACCTGTACAAAAACAATATTAAAAACACTCAAATAAAGGAGTCCTTAGTAATACTGTAGCAGCGCTTAACGTTAATTCAATGTTTAACGAAACTTCCATATGTTATGTCCATATAGGTGATAAAGTGCAAATTAATGATGTGCTTGGAGTGACTGTCAGTTTCAATCTGTGCACCTTCCACCAGAGCTTCACCACGTGAGAGGGGGATCCTCTATCCCCTCTAGGGGATGCACTCACCACAAGCCTGAATGTAATGCGCCTTTAATGTAACTGAAGTTCTTCCACTGCACTTCACCAACCAGCTTAGACTTTATAGGGGCACAACGATCATATGTAGGAAAAAGAAGGAATATTCCGCATAGCATAATCCTGCTTTAGAATTTATTAAATGTTTCCAAAAAAAAACTTTAATATATATGTGTACCACAAGTTTATAATGACAAGGGAAAATAAAATAAAATGGAGCGAACGTAAGCGCCCGGTTAACGCGGACCAGGAGGGGATACGACTGTGTACATCAGCCGTACACTCCACTTCCTGGTTCGTCTGTGGGTCGTGGAACGCAAAATGTCACTTCCGGTTACAGCGTGATCACGTCCCTGGCGCGTTTCGTCACTTCCGACTTCATCTGAGGGCGTGATCACGTTCGGAAGTCAACACAATTTGTAGTGAGTCACTGGCGCCTCCCCTAATTGTTTATCTCGGCTGCCATGCCTACCACGCCACGTTACCGCCATCAGTAACATGATACTAGTTTGTGACCTATGCAAGACAGCCGGATCACGCCGTGACTGACAACAAAAGAATATGTACACTTTGGGATTAAAAACAGCAATATTCCTAGTAAAACAACATAGTATGTATATATATGTGTATATATATATGTTTTAAAATCCAACGGTAATGATTAAAAACATGTAACCTCCATGTAAAATCATACAATAATACTAACGAAAAAATAAAAAAGACAAAAAAAGGCAGTAAAAAATGAAAAAAACAGCTGCATATGTGCCTGACCTTCTGCACATACATATATAAAATTTAAATAATAAATCTATATATTTTCATGATCTCTTGGCTCACTACTTAACCCTGTGTCGGTGTATCCATAATTAAATATTCATTAATATCTAAAATGAGGAATATTGGGACTGAGGGTTATTTTTATTGTGTAGATCTATTGTATAATCATATGTTATGCAGACATAATATCTCTCTTTTTGTCTGTAAACTGCATAATTCTAATCATGGACCTGCATCTGCTGTATGTTGAACTGAATTGAGCTCAAAATTGTGATCAAGAGACCACAATAAATAAATAAATAAATGTATTTTGACCAGAAAATTAGGTAGGCTGGGATTTGTTTTGATAGGTAGACTGGGAGTGCAAGTTGATATACAACATTTTAAAAAGTTAAGATAAAATTTAAAATTTAAATATACAACCACTGATAAAATTATTATTATTATTCCCTCTATGTGTCGCTGATAAAGCAATTGATGTCCAGCTCTATGTTTAAGCCTTTAGGTGCTAAAACATCGGTCAAGAAAATCCATTTTGTCTCGTGCTTTGATAATTCCCGAACCAAATGTGAGCCTCTCCAGTGTGGTTCTAGATGTTCCACACCCTAGAACTCTAGTCCTGATGGATCTTGAGAGTGTTTCAGCTTAAAATGCAAGGACACATTATGGTCTTTATAACCAATTTTTATGTTTTGAATATGCTCTGCTATGCGAACCCTTAACATTCTCTTAGTGCGGCCTATATACATAAGGCCGCAAGGGTATTTGAGCGCGTAGACTACATACGTGATATTGCAAGTTATAAATTGCTTTATATCAAAATTTCGATTGTTTGATGTAGAGGTGAAATTGTCAAGTCCCCTCATTGGCCTGGACACCTCTCTGCACGCCTTACATCTTCGTTATGCAAAGAAACCATTTCTGTCCCAAAATGATTGGGGTCTTGTTGGGGGATCCAGGACTTTGACAATTAGATCACCGTAATTAGACGCTTTTCTATAGATGAATTGCGGTTCAGATGGAAGAACCGTATTAAATTTCTTATCCATCAATAGGATGTGCCAATGTTTTTGAAAGATTGACTCAACCTCTTTATATTGAGTGTGAAAACCTGAAATAAATCCCCATTCTTTAGTGTAGTTTTTGGCTGGAGCCACATCTGCATTTCTTTCTTGTAAACATGTTTCCCTTGGAAGGGCTCCAACTTCTTCAACCAATTTCTTCAAAGTACGTGGATTGTATCCCCTTACTTCGAATCTATCTGTTAAGATTTTAGATTGGGAGTGAAAATGTTGATCTTCTGAACAGTTTCTTTTTACGCGCATGATCTGCCCTTTAGGGATATTTCTAAGCCAAAGAGGGTGGTGCCCACTGGTGATGGGCAAATAACTGTTCCTGTCCGTTGGCTTGAAAAAAAAGTTTGTTTCCAATTTGTCGTCTTTGCGATAGATGGTTACATCCAGAAAATTAATCTCATGTTCATTCCATTCTGAAGTTAATCTTATGTTATTATTGTTCATATTAAGCTTGTTTAAAAACATTTCTAATGAGACTGGCAATCCTGCCCAAATAAAAAAAGAGGTCATCGATATAACGTTTAAAAAATATCAGTTCCACACATTTGTTTTTAAAAATCACCTTATCCTCCCACTCAGCCATGAAGAGATTTGCAATACTGGGTGCAAATTTGGCCCCCATGGCAACGCCTCTTTGCTGGGAATAAAAACTGCTGTCATACCAAAAATAGTTGTGTGATAAACAGAAATCCAAAGCGTGTCTTATAAATATTTTCTAATTATGGGGTAGGTCTTCCCTTTGGCACAAAGCCCAGTTAAGGGCTAGTAAAGCGTCATCGTGTTGTATTATAGAATACAATGATGCTACATCAGCCGTTACTAAAATAATTTGTGGTTTGTTGGTTAAGTAGTGAGCCAAGAGATCATGAAAATACATAGATTTATTATTAAAATTTTTATATATGTATGTGCAGAAGGTCAGGCACATATGCAGCAGTTTTTTTCAGTTTTTACTGCCTTTTTTTGCCTTTTTTCGTTATTATTATTGTATGATTTTACATGGAGGTTACATGTTTTTAATCATTACCATTGGATTTTAAAACATTATATATATATATATATATATATATATATTGTGACAGCAGGAAGGTAAAGTCACCTGGTTGCATCCAGGGGGGTAGATATATTTCGCCCAGATTCAGGCTTTACGCTGACTTGTACAGCTAGGTGGAGAGTTGTATAAGCCCAGCTGAGACTAGTGGGCTCATTGATGACTCATACCTCTAGGGAGAGGGCTGGGCGTCGTGCAGACAGGGAGTTGATGAGGCCAGCTGAAGCTTGTCAGCTCATTTAGGCCTCTATAAAAAACTCCCAGATTCATTAGATGTTAGCTCATGCCTGGAAGCAGACCTGTGTGGACTGTCTAGGGAGAGTGAACCCCTGTGCGGTGAGAGAAAGCCTGTGTGGCTATATTTTGCTTGGACATTTAAAACCAGGGACTAGGACAGCACTAGGCTGATCCCAGTCGTTAGTTAGGAAACCTGTATGTTTAGTCAGAGGTCAAGTTGACCAGGATTTATTTTGTTTGTTTTTTTTTGCCTTGCTGTGTTTTTGTCACTGTAAATAGAAAATAAACCGCACCTTTTTGATTTTGAAAACCACCACCTCCGTCTGCTGGGCCTGTTTTTGGGTGGGGAGCCCATCCCGGGGGTCACACACACCCGCTGCCGAGCTAACCCCCTCACAGTTGGTGGAGAATGCGGGCAGTTTTTTTTTAAGCCAGCATGGAGGAGATACTGAAACAGCTGGCTCTAGCAAATGCCAATCAACAGCAGACAAATGCAGGTTTGCAAAGGAGCCTTGCAGCCCAGCAGCAAGCTCATCAACAGAGCCTTGCAACTTTACAACAGAGTCTGGAGGCTCAGCAACAAGCCCAACAGCAATCTGAGGCCCGCTTCATAGACCTGTTGCAGAAGCAAGAGCAGAGACTACAACAACAGATGGAAGCAGTAATGCAGCAACGTCCGCAGACCAGTGAGGAAAGCCGTCCCACTAATACCGCGTCCTTTGGGGTGAGTCGTTTATTGACAAAAATGACTGGAGAGGATGATCCAGAGGTATTTTTGACCACATTTGAAAGGACCGCTGAAAGAGAAAAGTGGCCTGAGGAGCAGTGGGCTGGACTAGTGGCTCCTCTGTTAACTGGTGAATCGCAGAAAGCTTACTATGACCTAGAGCCTAACCAAGCAAAAGACTATGTGATGCTAAAAGCTGAAATATTGGCAAGGCTGGGTGTCACCCTGGCTGTCCGGGCTCAGCGTGTGCATAACTGGACTTTCCAGCTTGGAAAACCCCCCAGGTCTCAAATGTATGATCTCATTCACCTGAGCAGAAAGTGGCTACAGCCAGAGACTTTGTCCGCACCAAAGATTGTGGAACGTGTTGTAATGGATCGGTTTTTGAGAGCTCTTCCTACTGCCATCCAAAAGTGGGTAAGCCATGGAGACCCAGAGACGGCCGATGGTCTTGTGGATCGTGTGGAGAAATACTTGGCTACAGAGAACCTGACGGCCTCTTCCAGAGACACTCGGACTTTCCACCCTAAGACCAGACCATCCCCAGGGGCGGATAAGAGGATTCCAAGGGGTGAGGGTGGAGAGAGTGAGAGGGTGGGAGCTCTACCCCAAGTTTGGCGAGAACAGCCTGGGAAATCAGCGGCTCAAGAGGCCGCAAGAAGGATCGTTTGCTACCGCTGCCGGCAAGCGGGACATATTGCAGCAAATTGCCCGGTTGTGGAGGAACCCATGCAGTGTGACTTTCTGACGGGCAGACGTCAGTCGCTGTGTGCGACAGTCGCATGCACTGCCATTCGGGGAACTGAGAAACATTTATGCAAAATGTGTATTAATGGTAGAAATGTTGTGGTATTGCTGGATTCAGGTAGCCTTGTGACCCTGATAAAGGCTGAGTTAGTTAAAACAGAGGTCTCTGGGAATAGCAAGGTAGCCGTTATTTGTGTGCATGGGGACACCCGAGAGTATCCAGTGACTACAGTGTGTTTCGAGACCCCCAGAGGTACCCTCTCTCATCCAGTGGGCTTAGTATCTCAGTTACCGCATGACGCCATTGTGGGAAGGGATTTTCCGAAGTTCTGGGAACTGTGGGATGATCCTGAGCCCCCCACTGGTGCCCCTATGTACCAGGAATGTGATAGCCAGAACTCCCCTGAGAGTGGTGAGGACTCTCCGGAATTTCCCTTGTCAGTATTGGCAGGGGAGACTCAAGAAACTGGAGAGGAGCCCACCTCCTCAGACGAAAACCTACCGTCTGTGGAGTTTTCTGATCTTGAGGTTCACAGGGAAAACTTTGCCACAGAACAGTTGAAAGACCCCGCCCTAATAAAGGCACGGGAAAACGTAGTGAAAATAGATGGCGAGTTAGTGAACCCAGATAATACCGGCACTTACCCATACTTCAGCGTAGAGAAGGACCTACTGTATCGGGTGGCAAAAAGGGCAGAAGAAACCGTTGAGCAGCTTGTGGTGCCCAAACCTTACAGGAAGTTGGTGTTGGAGTTGGCCCATGGGCACATTCTTGGAGGTCATCTGGGGACAGAGAAAACCCGAGAGAGGGTATTACAGAGATTCTATTGGCCTGGGGTGATGAAGGACATAGAAAATTATTGTTCCTCCTGCCCTGTGTGTCAGAGGTCGGCCCCGATGCCACATTTCCGTAGCCCGCTGGTCCCTCTACCCATCATTGAGGTCCCGTTTGAGAGAATCGCAATGGATTTGGTAGGTCCTATAATCAAGTCCGCTAGGGGGCACCAGTACATATTGGTTATAATGGACTATGCCACCCGTTATCCAGAAGCGATCCCTCTCAGAAATACCTCGGCCAAAACCATAGCCAAAGAGCTATCTCTTGTTTTTAGCCGGGTGGGTATTTGTAAAGAACTGCTTACGGACCAAGGTACACCCTTTATGTCCCGGGTTATGAAAGAGCTGTGTAAATTGTTCAAAGTGACGCAATTGCGTACATCTGTGTATCACCCCCAAACCGATGGGCTGGTTGAAAGATTCAACAAAACCCTAAAACAAATGTTGAAGAAAGTGGTGGATAGAGATGGAAGGGATTGGGACTGTCTACTTCCTTATTTGATGTTTGCTATTAGGGAGGTGCCCCAATCCTCTACGGGATTCTCCCCCTTTGAGTTACTGTATGGGAGACACCCAAGAGGGCTGTTGGATATTGCCAAGGAAACTTGGGAAAGTGAGAGTTCTCCCCACAGGAGTGTGATTGAGCATGTCGCCCTGATGCAAGATCGAATTGCACAGGTAATGCCCATCGTGAAGGAACATTTGGCCCAAGCGCAGTTGGCACAGCAGAGAGTGTACAACCGTGGAGCCAAGACCCGTACCTTTTCCCCGGGGGATAGGATATTGGTACTTGTCCCTACGGTTGAAAGTAAATTCCTTGCCAAATGGCAAGGCCCCTACGAGATAATGGAAAAAGTGAGCGAAGTGAATTACAAGGTCAGACAACCAGGAAGGCGAAAGCCCGAACAGATCTATCACGTTAATCTGTTGAAAGCCTGGAGGGATAGAGAGTCCCTAGTCGCAGACACTTGGTCACCAGCTCAAACTGGTTGCGTGATTCCTGAGGTTGGAATCGCAGCCACCTTGTCACAACCCCAACAACAGGAGGTTAAGGAGTTTGTACTTCGCAACAAGGAGGTATTCTCTGAGCTGCCGGGACAAACATCTGGGGTAGAGCATGACATTATTACCCCGCCCGGTGAAAGGGTGAAGTTAAAACCCTATCGGATCCCAGAGGCCCGACGGGAGGCAATACGGGAGGAAGTACAGAGAATGCTGAACTTAGGGGTGATAGAGGAGTCCCAAAGTGATTGGTCTAGTCCCATTGTGTTGGTGCCTAAACCGGATGGGAGCTGGCGATTTTGTAACGATTTTCGTCAGTTGAACAAAGTTACAAAATTTGACACCTACCCCATGCCACGTATAGATGAGTTGATCGACCGGCTGGGAACAGCCCGATACATGACGACTCTTGACCTCACAAAAGGGTATTGGCAAATCCCCCTGGCCAAGTCGGCCAAAGAGAAAACCGCATTTGTAACCCCAGACGGGGCGTTCCAATATAAAAGAATGCCGTTCGGGTTACAGAATGCGCCGGCCACATTCCAGCGGAAAATGGACCAGATGCTGAGGCCCCATCGGAAGTATGCTGCGGCTTACCTGGATGACATAATTGTCCATAGCACAGATTGGGCCTCACATCTGCCAAAAGTGCAAGCAGTCCTGGACTCTGTTCGGGAAGCAGGGTTTACGGCTAACCCCAAGAAGTGTACCATTGGGCAGGAGGAGGCCAAATATCTTGGGTACACCATTGGGAGGGGAGTAATAAAACCCCAACTCAACAAAGTCGAGGCCATCCAGAGTTGGCCACGTCCCAACAGCAAGAAGCAGGTACGAGCCTTTCTGGGAATCGCTGGGTATTATCGGCGATTCATTCCCCACTTTGCTTCTAAGGCTGTGCCCCTAACCAACCTGACGAAGGGGAAAGGGTCGGTCATGATTAAATGGACCCCCGAGGCTGAGGCAGCATTCCAATTCTTGAAACAAGCCTTATGTAGCCAGCCAGTGTTGTACTCACCCGACTTCTCTAGAGACTTTGTCGTACAAAGTGATGCGTCAGATGTGGGGTTAGGAGCAGTATTGTCCCAGGTCTGGAACGGGGAAGAGCACCCAGTCATTTACCTCAGCAGGAAGTTGAAGTCCCATGAGGTAAATTACGCCACCGTTGAAAAGGAGTGTTTAGCGGTGAAGTGGGCTCTAGATTCCCTTCAGTACTACCTGCTAGGTAGGCACTTTGACATGGTTACGGATCACGCTCCGTTAAAGTGGATGGCTCAAAACAAGGAAACAAATAGAAGAGTGAATAGGTGGTTCCTGGCCCTCCAGGAATTCAACTTCACAGTAAAGCATCGCCCTGGCGTTCAAATGGGGAATGTGGATGCTTTGTCTCGAGTACATGAATGCCTGATTGCTGGTGTTCCAACCCCGAGGTTAAAACAAGAGGGGGGGGTATGTGACAGCAGGAAGGTAAAGTCACCTGGTTGCATCCAGGGGGGTAGATATATTTCGCCCAGATTCAGGCTTTACGCTGACTTGTACAGCTAGGTGGAGAGTTGTATAAGCCCAGCTGAGACTAGTGGGCTCATTGATGACTCATACCTCTAGGGAGAGGGCTGGGCGTCGTGCAGACAGGGAGTTGATGAGGCCAGCTGAAGCTTGTCAGCTCATTTAGGCCTCTATAAAAAACTCCCAGATTCATTAGATGTTAGCTCATGCCTGGAAGCAGACCTGTGTGGACTGTCTAGGGAGAGTGAACCCCTGTGCGGTGAGAGAAAGCCTGTGTGGCTATATTTTGCTTGGACATTTAAAACCAGGGACTAGGACAGCACTAGGCTGATCCCAGTCGTTAGTTAGGAAACCTGTATGTTTAGTCAGAGGTCAAGTTGACCAGGATTTATTTTGTTTATGTTTTTTTTTGCCTTGCTGTGTTTTTGTCACTGTAAATAGAAAATAAACCGCACCTTTTTGATTTTGAAAACCACCACCTCCGTCTGCTGGGCCTGTTTTTGGGTGGGGAGCCCATCCCGGGGGTCACACACACCCGCTGCCGAGCTAACCCCCTCACAATATATATATATATATATATATATATACTCTATGTGGTTTTACTAGGAATATTGCTGTTTTTATTTCCCAAAGTGTACATATTCTTTTGTTGTCAGTCACGGCGTGATCCGGCTGTCTTGCATAGGTCACAAACTAGTATCATGTTACTGATGGCGGTAACGTAGCGTGGTAGGCATGGCAGCCGAGATAAACAATTAGGGGAGGCGCCAGTGACTCACTACAAATTGTGTTGACTTCCGAACGTGATCACGCCCTCAGATGAAGTCGGAAGTGACGAAACGCGTCAGTACGTGATCACGCTTAAACCGGAAGTGACGTTTTGCGTTCCGCGACCCGCAGACGAACCAGGAAGTGGAGTGTACGGCTGATGTACACAGTCGCATCCCCTCCTGGACCGCGGTAACTGGGCGCTTACGTTCGCTCCATTTTATTTTATTTTATTTTGCCTTGTCATTATAAACTTGTGGTACGCATATACACGCATATATATTAAGGGAGTTTTTTTAAAAGCTTTTCATAATACACAGATCTCACTACACTCCACAAAAATTATTTGCCTGGGGAAAATATACATCACCCCTATGTCCGAGATGTTCCGTATCTAATAGATCTCTTATACATATGCTCTGGCGTTGTCCTAAACTTCATAAATATTGGGAAAAAGTGTTCCAGACCCTGAATACATTATGTAAGACAGAAATAACAAGATCCCCTAAAATAGGAATACTCGGAATAATTCCAAATGGAGTACTGCCAGCTGAGATGTATGCGATGTGGACTAGATCCCTCTACCTAGCCCGTAAGCTTATCCTACAAAAATGGATTGCTATAATGCCACCAACCCATAAACAATGGTGCAATAAAGTAAATTATATATTGAAAAGTGAGAGATTGGCTTATAAACATAGAGGAGCCCCCTATAAATTTAATAAAATATGGTCCTATTGGCTTAACCATAGCAATTTGCTATATGATGGTCTATGTGAGGGGGATGGGGAGGGCAGGGAAGGGAAGGGAAGGGGAGGAGGATTAGACGAGGACAGGGAGAATGACATAATAAATCAAAAAGCAGAAAATAGAACGAATATGAAATTTCAACTACTGGTGTAAGTGATCATCCAACAGCTCTTTTTCTTTTTTTTTTGTGTTGTTTGTCTGTTTTTTGATGTCTGTTGTATTGTACTGCTGGATACATTCTTAAAAATAGCTGTATATTATGGCAAATGCTTGAATTAAGATTTCATTTGCTTTTTCCTCCTTCATAGAATCACTTAAAGAAACTAAATGCAATTTGTACTAATTATATATAAGTAATTTTATCTATGTAATAAGCAATAACAAAAATTTATAAAAAAATGATTTGATTAAAAAAAAGAAGTTATTTTTTTGGAAACATTTAATAAATTCTAAAGCAGGATTACGCTATGTGGAATATTCCTTCTTTTTCCTACATATGATCGTTGTGCCCCTATAAAGTCTAATCTGGTTGGTGAAGTGCAGTGGAAGAACTTCAGATACATTAAAGGCGCATTACATTCAGGCTTGTGGTGAGTGCATCCCCTGGAGGGGATAGAGGATCCCCCTCTCACGTGGTGAAGCTCTGGTGGAAGGTGCACAGATTGAAACTGACAGTCACTCCAAGCACATCATTAATTTGCACTTTATCACCTATATGGACATAACATATGGAAGTTTCGTTAAACATTGAATTAACGTTAAGCGCTGCTACAGTATTACTAAGGACTCCTTTATTTGAGTGTTTTTAATATTGTTTTTGTACATGTTTTTATATATTTCAAGCAGCTGCTTTTATTATCTTATTATCTTAACTGGATAATTTCAGCTAATTTAATTATTACTAATATTATACACCCATGTCCTAAGGTTTAATTTGTATGTTTAGACTCTTTCACTTCTTTAATATCCTGAAGCGCTGAGCGGTGCTTTTTTTAGGCAGGGCATTCCAAACATCTCGCATACAAAGGTATTTAACCACCTAAAGCGGAGTTCCAGCCTTTTAATGTTTATTAAAAGTCAGCAGCTACAAAAAGTATAAATAAATATATACGCTGCGCTTTCCAAAGTCATACACTATACCAGTGTAAAAATAAGTATTTATCTAAAAAAAATATATATATATATATATATATATATATATATATAAACCTCCAGTAGTCAAAAAAAGTCTTTCCTAACAGTGGAAAGTGACAATAGAGCAATAAATGAACACATGTATTAAATATAAAAATAAATAAATATATAAAAGATGTGTATATAAAAGCATAAACAATGATGATAATTGATACAAAGTGCTATTGTGCAAAGAAGTGCAATTCCCAGTTATCAGTGACCCACTGATGCATAAAAAAGTGCTCCTCTGCATGTGCATAGCATCCAGTATTATATAGTTTACCAATGTTGCATTGCTGGGTTGTTGAAAGAAGTGCTCCTGTGCAAGTGTATGGTATCCAAAAAGAGTCTATCCAGGTATAATAAAGTTCATGCGATTATAAAAAAGTGCATGCGGTAATAAAACTGCGAGGTGATCCAGAACATTCCATGGTGTTCCTTACTCTGGTGCCCCCCTTAGGTATTTAATGCTCACCTCAGAGCGTGTGTCATGGATATGCAGTAATGTTTGTCTGTCAGCTTACCTTCCTCCTCATGTGTTCACCTTAGAGGCCAGACACTCTCACCTGGCTGCTTTTATAATCTCTCCTCCCAGCATGGCTCCACCCCAGGCCCCATCAGAGAACTCTATATTAACCTGTGCACTGCAAGTCTGCCTTGCTGATCAATGTTGTTAAGCATTGTGTGTCTGGGTTCCTGCTTGCCGTGTGCTACGTCTGTCTCTGTGTTAACGATATTGGCTTGTTCTCGACTATCCCTGTCTGCTTGTGACCTTGACCTTTGGCTTGTCCTTCGTTTATCCTTGTCTGCTTGTCGCCCTGACCTTGGCTTATCCCCTCACTATCTCTTGCATCCTGAGCTGCTGCTTCCCCTCTATCCTCTATACCCTACGGAGCGTGAGCTAAGGGACTCTGGGGGCCGCGACTTGGATCCAGTTGCAGCTTAGTCCATCCTCACCACTAGAGGCTCTGGTGAACACCTGCTGGATCTTAGACTCCACACCCTGGGGAATCTTGAGCTCTAGCTCCCTGTGGGATCCCTTCCCTAACCACCCAGTGTTCCATCCGCAGCAGTCAGCCATAGGGTTCACTACCTTGTGGTGCACTCCTGACCTACGGTGTGCATCTGTCATCTGGCAACTCAGATGACTTGACAGTTTGATCAGCCATGGACCTGGCTGACGTGTCGCTCCCCGCAGATGCAGGGCATAGTCCGCAGACTTGAGACTCAGGAATCGAATCAGACTCAGGTGATGTGATTCCTCCAGGATCTGGCTTCCCGCTTCGAGCAGTTCTAGGCCTCCTTGGGAACCCCGAATCCGCAACCTCAAGTACAACCAGCGGCTGCACCTATCGCACCAGTCACAGCCACACACTCACTACAACTGCCAGCTCCGTTCCGTTTCTCTGGGGACTCCAAGGCCTGCAGGGGGTTTCTCAGCCAATGCACTATTCATTTTGAGCTTCAGCCTCAAAACTTCCTGTCTGATCGGGCAAAGGTAGCCTATATCATTTCCCTCCTCTCCGGTGAAGCTTTAGCCTGGGCTGCCCCCCTGTGGGAAAAGAATGATCCGGTGGTTTCCAGCCTGTCCGACTTATTGAAGCTCTTTCGTAACATCTTCGAGGAGCCGGCTCGGGCTTCTTCAGCGGCTAGTGCTCTTTTACGTCTTCACCAAGAATCTTGTTCAGTGGGACAATATGCTCTTCAGTTCCGTATCCTCACAGCTGAATTGAGCTGGAACAATGAGGCCCTGGTCGCTACCTTTTGACATGGCCTCTCTGACCGAGTGAAAGAAGAAACAGCGGGCAGAGCCATCCCCGTCGGTCTGGACGATTTAATTTCCTTGTGCAATCATATCGACATTCGTTTTCAGGAGAGGTCCCTAGAAAAAAGACGCCAGCACTCCCTGGGCCCTAGCCAGTCTGAGCTCCCCTCCCTTCATCCTGTGGAGCATCTTCTGCCTGCTGAGGAACCTATGCAGCTGGGCCTGTCCAGACTAACCCGCAAAGAACGTGCTAGGCGCAGAACACTGGGCTTGTGTCTTTATTGTGGGGGCAAGGGTTATTTTCGTGACTCCTGCTCGCTTCGTCCGGGAAACGCTCGGGTCTAATACATTTGGAAGATGGAGTATTGGACCCAGAAACATCACCTTCTCATATTCTTCTGCCGGTGTTCCTTCATGCAGGCACTTCTCCTCAATCGACCCTTGCATATCTGGATTCCGGGGCTGCCGGCAATTTTATGGACTGGAGAACTGCTTCTTCTATGAAGCTTACCCTTTCACCCCTCACTATGCCATTGGTAGTCTCTGCAATTGATGCCACTGTTCTCCCAGGGGGCCCTATTCGCTTCCAGACGCTACCTATTAGGATGTCGGTAGGGATTCTCCACCAGGAGTGGATATCCTTTCTTATTCTACCCAAGGCCTCTACCCCCATTGTATTGGGCCTTCCTTGGCTACAGCTCCACTCTCCACATGTGGACTGGGTCTCTGGGCAGATCCTGGCTTGGGGTCCCTCATGTTTCTCGTCATGTCTTCTCAAGGTGGCCCCCAAGGAGAGACTTCCGGTTGCTACCACATCTGTATCTTCTGATCTTCCCGCTGCATACATCGATTACCGGGATGTGTTCTGTAAGAAATCAGCTGAGGTGCTTCCTCCCCACAGGCCTTTTGACTGTGCTATTGACCTTGTCTCCGGAGCAACTCTGCCCAGGGGTCGTACCTACCCTCTGTCCATCCCAGAGACCCAGGCCATGTCTGAATAGGTCGCAGAGAATCTAGAGAGGTTTCATCCGGAAATCCTCATCGCCTGCAGGGGCAGGATTCTTTTTCGTTGCCAAAAAGGATGGTACATTAAGATCCTGCATCGACTATTGAGGTTTAAACGCGGTTACTATCAAAAATCGATACCCCTTACCCTTAATATCTGAGCTATTCGATAGGTTGAAGGGTGCCTCCATTTTCACCAAGTTGGATCTCAGAGGCGCGTACAATCTCATTCGAATACGGGAGGGTGACGAATGGAAGACTGCATTTAACAATAGAGACGGGCATTGTGAATACCTGGTTATGCCTTTTGGTACGTGTAATGCCCCAGCTGTGTTGAAAAAACATTGTCAATGAAATCTTCAGGGATCTGCTGTACCAGTTTGTAGTCGTCTATCTGGATGACATTCTGATCTTTTCGGAAAATCTGCTCGTCCACAGAAACCGTGTCCGCACTGTACTTCAGCGTCTTAGAGAGAATAATCTCTATGCCAAGCTGGAGAAATGTTCCTTTGAATGTTCTGAGGTCCTGTTTCTGGGATGCTTTGTCTCAAGTTTGGGTCTTCGTATGGATCCTGGGAAGGTCTTGGCTATTACCAACTGGCCTCTTCCTGCTAGCCTTAAGGCCACACAGCGCTTTCTTGGCTTCACAAATTAATATAGGCAGTTCTTAAGGAATTACTCTTCCATTGCCGCGCCTATTATCGATTTGACTAAGAAGGGTGCGAATGCCAAAGACTGGCCTCCCGAAGCTGTCTCTGCGTTTCACGACCTGAAACAGGCCTTTGTTTCTGGACCTCTCTTGAGGAGACCAAATCCTGGGGTTGCATTTTTTATTGAAGTGGACGCTTCTTCAATTCTTTGAGAAGAGATGTCAACCATGTGCGTTCTTCTCCAAAAAAAAATCTCAGGCAGAGAGAAATTTTGCCATCGGTGATCGGGAACTTCTCGCAATTAAATTGGCGTTAGAGGAGTGGCGTCATCTCTTGGAGGGTTCCCCTCACTCCATTACGATCTTTACTGATCACAAGAATTTACAGTATCTACAGAATGCTAAACGTCTGAATCCCAGACAGGCCAGGTGGAGTCTCTTTTTTTCCTGTTTTAATTTCACGATTACGTACAAACCTGGTTCCTGCAACGGTCGGGCTGATGCGCTCTCTAGGTCATTTGACACTTTGGACGAGGAGTCCACTCCTGAACCTGAGCCGATCATTCCAACCTCATGCATTGTTGCCCATTCTACCACCCTGGAGTCAAAAATTCCTCCTGGTAAGACCTTTGTCCCCACTGAGCTAAGAGCTAAAATCCTTCGTTGGGGACGTGATTCCAAGGTGGCAGGTCATGCTGGATTCCTCCGATCCTTCTTACTCATCAGTCGTCACTACTGGTGGCCTAATCTCCGCTCAGATGTCAAAGACTACGTTAAGGCTTGTCATGTCTGTGCTCAGTCTAAATCCTCCACACAAGCTCCTGCTGGTCTCCTCATGCCCTTGCACATTCCTAAGGAGCCCTGGGCTCACATTGCCATGGATTTTATCACTGATCTCCCACTGTCTGAGAATAATACGGTCATTTGGGTGGTAATCGATCGGTTCTCCAAGATGGCTCATTTTGTTCCTCTTCCTGGCCTTCCTTCTGCTCCTGCCTTGGTTCCCATTTTTATTCGAGAAATTTTCCGCCTCCATGGGGTTCCTTCTCATATTGTTTCCGACAGGGGTGTTCACTTTACGTCTCGTTTTTGGAGAGCCTTTTGCAAATCCCTCAATATTGTCTTGGATTTTTCCTCTTCTTACCATCCTCAATCCAATAAACAGACTGAGAGGGTTAATCAGGAGTTTGAGGTCTTTCTTCGCACCTTAGTCTCTGCTCATCATGACGATTGGTCCCCTACTCCCGTGGGCAGAATTCTCTCATAACAATCATGTAAATACCAGTTCGCAGAAGACACCCTTTTTCACAGTTTATGGAAAACACCCTCAACTTCCTCTTCCCATGACCTGTTCTCCAGATATTCCAGCTTTGGCTTCGGCTCAGGAGTCTTTCAATTCTGTTTGGGGTGACGTTCATGATTCCCTCCGGGCAGCTGCTGACAAATTCAAAGGCTTTGTCGACTGCCGCAGGTGTAAACCGCCTTCTCTTCAGCCAGGGGACAAAGTCTGGCTCTCCACCAGGAACATCAAGCTCCGAGTTCCTTCTCTGTAGTTTGCCCCAAGATTCATTGGTCCGTACACTATAACTGCTAAACTGAATCCGGTTTGTTTCAAACTCCAGATTCCCAAAAGCCTTAAAATCGCTAACTCCTTCCATGTTGCCCTTCTGAAGCCTTTAGTCCTCAATAAGTTCTCTCGTCCTCTCCCTACCCTGGCGCCGGTCTCTGAGGATAATCAGGAGTACAAGGTCAGTCAAATTCTTGACTCCCACCTCTGTAGAGGCGTTCTTCAGTACCTCGTTCATTGGAAAGGGTTTGGTCCTGAGGAGAGGTCTTGGATCACTGCATCTGAGGCCTTTGCACCTCGTCTGTTAAAGAAATTTCATCTGAATTTCCCCTCTAAACCTGGGCCCAGGCGGGGAAGGGGGAGGCCAAGTAAGAGGGAGGGTACTGTCATGGATATGCAGTAATGTTTGTCTGTCAGCTTACCTTCCTCCTCATGTGTTCACCTTAGAGGCCAGACACTCTCACCTGGCTGCTTTTATAATCTCTCCTCCCAGCATGGCTCCACCCCAGGCCCTATCAGAGAACTCTATATTAACCTGTGCACTGCAAGTCTGCCTTGCTGATTAACGTTGTTAAGCATTGTGTGTTTGGGTTCCTGCTTGCTGTGTACTACGTCTGTCTCTGTGTTAACGATATTGGCTTGTTCTTGACTATCCCTGTCTGCTTGTGACCTTGACCTTTGGCTTGTCCTTCGTTTATCCCTGTCTGCTTGTCGCCCTGACCTTGGCTTATCCCCTCATTATCTCTTGCATCCTGAGCTGCTGCTTCTCCTCTATACCCTACGGAGCGTGAGCTAGGGGACTCTGGGGGCTGCGACCTGGATCCAGTTGCAGCTTAGTCCATCCTCACCACTAGAGGCTCTGGTGAACACCTGCTAGATCTTGGACTCCGCGCCCTGGGGAATCTTGAGCTCTAGCTCCCTGTGAGATCCCTGTTTGTGCTCCAGTGGATCTACCTTCCCTAACCACCCAGTGTTCCATCCGCAGCAGTCAGCCATAGGGTTCACTACCTTGTGATGCACTCCTGACCTACGGTGTGCATCTGTCATCTGGCAACTCAGGTGACCTGACAGTGTGACTTTGCAATTAAGCGCAGTCAAAACAGGCGCATGAACCTCCTCTGGGCTCTTGTAGTTACACCGGAATCCTGGACTCGTCAGTATGGTACCTCGGTAAGTGTATGGAATAAAGACCTGATAGTGTAATAGAGTTTTAACGGTTTAATAAACAGAAAGCAAAAAAAACCTCATCTGGGGTACTCACATAGATTAGGTGCGCTAGTTCACCGCTCTATATCAGGTAAAACAATGGTAAATGCCGGACTGGTATCAGGATGGTATGTTGTTCCTCTCTGACAGATCAAGGTAGAGAAAAAGGAAGCCCACCTAAGTGCAATATTAAAAGGTTCTTTTAATGACACAAACATCAATCACACTTACAGGAAAGGAAGCAAAGGATGGCTCATCTGTAAAGATCCTGTAGTCCTCGTCCCGGGTCCATGGGCTGCACAGATGTAGAAGATGCAGCGTAGGAAACAGGAAATACAAAGGCTCATCTGTGTGTCAGTGGTCCGTAGGGAAGCCTCAGATCCGGATCCGTTTTTCTATGCAGAGATGGAAAGCTGCAGTCGTTGTTGCTGCTAAGCCTGGAGCAGATCCTGTGGCCATCAGGAAGAAGCTGGGGCTGAGGTCACGGGATCACTTCCGGGGGAGGACTCCACAGAGTGAGAAGGGTTGGATAGGCAGGCTATGCGCTCGGAGCCACTGCTCCTTCTATTGGCCTGATAGGAAGCTGAAAGGACTGGTGCTTTTAAGCCTGTGCTGGACCCGTGGGACTACAGGTCCCAGCGTGGACCAAAAAGCAGGGAAAGACTAACTGAATAAAAAAAGGGCTACAGCACCTGGTATTCCCAGGTGGTCTCCCATCCCGGTACTAACCAGGCCCGACCCTGCTTAGCTTCCCAGATCAGATGAGATCGGCCGCTTTCAGGGTTATATGGCCGTGGGCAATAAATAAGTGGACTGACAAGGAATATAAACTACCGTATATACTCGAGTATAAGCCAAGTTTTCAGCACATTTTTTTGTGCTGAAAATGCCCCCCTCTGCTTATACTCGAGTCTATTTCCGACTTCAACTTTGTGTGCCTGATCCCGGCCATCCAAACTTGGCACACATGTAGCCCAACTCCTCCTCTACAAGTGTGCAAAGTTTGGTGTCCAGGGGACCTAGGGACGGGGAGCACCGATTTTTCAAAGCCGGGCACCCCTTTCCATAGACTCCAATGTTAAACGGTCATTTCTCTGGTGATTTTGGGGACCCGGTACTGGCCGGGTACTACACCCCCTCCATAGACTCCCATGTTAAACGTCAGTCTAGTCACAGTGAGGCATGGGCACAGTGAGGCATGGACACAGTGACAGTGAGGCATGGGCACAGTGAGGCATGGACACAGTGAGGCATGCACATGGACACAGTGAGGCATGCAGATGGACACCCTAGGCTTATACTCGAGTCAATCAGTTTTCCCAGTTTTTTGTGGTAAAATTAGGTGCCTCGGCTTATATTCGGGTCGGCTTATACTCGAGTATATACGGTAAGTACAATAATATGAAGGGGCATATTGGTAAAAAAAAACATGGGATATAAAAGGACTACAATTATGTATAAAATATATGTTTAAAATATATTTAAAAAGTCACACTGTCAGGTCACCTGAGTTGCCAGATGACAGATGCACACCGTAGGTCAGGAGTGCACCACAAGGTAGTGAACCCTATGGCTGACTGCTGCGGATGGAACACTGGGTGGTTAGGGAAAGTAGATCCACTGGAGCACAAACAGGGATCCCACAGGGAGCTAGAGCTCAAGATTCCCCAGGGCGCGGAGTCCAAGATCCAGCAGGTGTTCACCAGAGCCTCTAGTGGTGAGGATAGACTAAGCTGCAACTGGATCCAGGTCGCAGCCCCCAGAGTCCCCTAGCTCACGCTCCGTAGGGTATAGAGCAGGGATATGCAATTAGCGGACCTCCAGCTGTTGCCAAACTACAAGTCCCATGAGGCATAGCAAGACTCTGACAGCCACAAGCATGACCTCCAAAGGCAGAGGAATGATGGGACTTGTAGTTTGGCAACAGCTGGAGGTCCGCTAATTGCATATCCCTGGTATAGAGGATAGAGGGGAACAACAGATCTGTTTTCTCTCTCCTGACAGAACAGAGATCTGTCTGTTTACATTGACAGATCTCCGTTCTGTCTCTCTCAGGAGCAATTGCGGGTGCCCGGCAGACATTGCGGCTGACAGGCACGCGCAACGGCTCTGTCGTCACACCGCGGGTGTGCCCCCTAGTGGTCTTAAAGCGGCCGACGTACAGCTAAAGCGATTTGCCCAGGGGAGCCAACCTGCCGCAGTATAACTACGGCAGCTGGTCCTCCAGTGGTTAATAACATTTGCCTTCTCTTTCTCTCCAGTAACCAACTCAAAATTATCTAGTAAAGGGCCTACATTGTCAGACCTGACCTTTTTACTATTAATATATTTGAAGAATTTTTGGGGGTTTGTCATACTTTCTTTTGCAAGCGCTCTTTTCTTATTATTTATAGCTATTATAACTTTGACCATGGGCCACATAGATATTTTTAGCTTTTTAAATTAAAATGTATTGCCCATGGGAATATATTTTGCATATAGTTGATCTGAAGCATTCACCTATCTGTTCTGTGTTATTTAATGATAACCCCCACCCCAGTATAACTCTTGAAGTGCAGCCTTCAACCTTGGAAAATTTTGCTCTCTTAAAAATGTTTTTATTTTTCCAGTATGTGCTAGTTGTTTACAGTCTGCATTAAATTATATTATGTTATGATCACTGCTACCCAGACGTTCTTATATGAACATTAGTAATAGGCTCTGCATGGTTTAAGATTACCGGTCCAGCAGAGCATCATTCCTAGTCAGGGTCTCTATGAACTGTACCATAAAATTGTCTTGTAATAGGTTTATAGATTTCCACCCTTTTACTTTTCCAGGAGTGCCATTTCTCCAATCACTTCAGGGTAGTTAAAATCCCCCATTATCATCACTGTCCTAACCCTTGCAGTCCTTTCTATCTGTGCAAGAAGATGAGTCCCTACTTCCTCATTAACAAAGGGTGGTCTATAGCAAACTCCAATGATTAACTTTGCAGTACGCACATCTATATGCAGCTCCACCCATTATGCTTCAGCACCATCACACACTCCATCAACTAGGTCTTCTTTTACACTCGCTTTGAGACCACTTCTCACATAGAGACAGACACCACCACCTTTACATTTTACATGCGTAGTGAAGAGATGTGGCCCCATGTAAGTTTCAAGTCACTTTTTTGGAAATTTTAAAGGGCTTAGGTCTCTGTCCCTACGACAGTGCTGGGCCAATCCTCAGCAACCAAGAACCAGTGCTATTGTGTGGGTGTAAGGGGAGTGATTATCATTCTCCTTCATTTTTTGCATTCATCTGTTCTTGGACTGACCTCTGGTATAAAGCAGATGAATACTATTTTGCACAATGATGCATAGATACAGTATCCAAGCACTCTAGTAGGTTTTCAGTATTTGTTTTATACAACAAAAATATTTTTTATTGTGTTTGTCCTGTAAGGGTGAAATATTAACCTGTGTCTTCTTCTTTCTTAATGATTGTTTTTTGAAGATAACATCAGCTTTTACCATCTAAAAGTACACTGTATATACTTGGTGATTGCAAGTAGGATATAACCTTTCATTTTCCATTTCCATTTGGTGTGGCACCGCTGATCGAGTTTGTTTTTCTCACTGGATTATTCAACAATTCTTGCATAGACTTTCTTAAAAACTCTTCTAAAAAAATGTCTGACTATAATTGTTTTCCTTCTTGAATCTGTGTTATGTTTGCCACTTTTTTCCTCAAGTTTCTTTACTGAATCAAGCGGTGTGTGCTGAAAAAACTTAATTCAAAAGCAAAATTCTACTCCAGACCACTCCTTGTCATAAGACGGGTTCCTCTACTCATACTTTAATCAGAAGTAATAGAAGTATCCCAATCCTGTTGTTTACATTTCCTCTGTGGTTTCATTATAAGAGTAGCCACAGAACATTCGGGGGGGGGGGGGTAAAAAAAACAGTGAAAGATTATTAAAAATGTGTTAATTGAAGAATCATTCATAATCCATTTTACTTTGAAAAATAGAACCCTATTTTCCATCCTTTTGTAGTTTAATGAAATATCACATAAGCCAGGTGAAGAATCCATTTTTAGCTCCGATATACAGCAGGCATGATATAAGCTCATCACACACATTACAATCTGACCATGCAATCCCCTTTACCTCCTTGATCTACCTATCGCTGTAGCAGGGCTTCCTAATGGGATACAAATCATTAGTAAGACCTCATCTGGAATATGCTGTTCAGTTGTGGGCACCAGTTCACAAAAAGGATAATCAGAGAACAGGAGAAAGTGCAAAGAGGGGTATCCAAACTAATAAGATGTATGAAGGAGCTCAGCTACAGTTGCGATTAAAAGTATGTGAACCTTTTGGAATGATATGAATTTCTGCACAAATTGGTCATAAAATGTGATCTGATCTTCATCTAAGTCACAACAATAGACAATCACAGTCTGCTTAAACTAATAACACACAAAGAATTAAATGTTACCTTGTTTTTATTGAACACACCATGTAAACATTCACAGTGCAGGTGGAAAACGTATGTGAACCCTTAGACTAATGAGATCTCCAAGAGCTAATTGGAGTGAGGTGTCAGCCAACTGGAGTCCAATCAATGAGATGAGATTGGAGGTGTTGGTTACAGCTGCCCTGACCTCTAAAAAAAACACACACCAGTTCAGGGTTTGCTTTTCACAAGAAGCATTGCCTGATGTAAATGATGCCTCGCACAAAAGAGCTCTCAGAAGACCTACGATTAAGAATGGTTGACTTGCATAAAGCCGGAAAGGGTTAGAAAGTATCTCCAAAAGCCTTGCTGTTCGTCAGTCCACGGTAAGACAAATTGTCTATAAATGGAGAAAGTTCAGCACTGCTGCTACTCTCCCTAGGAGTGGGCGTCCTGTAAAGATGACTGGCAAGAGCACAGCGCAGACTTCTCAATGAGGTGAAGAAGAATCCTAGAGTGTCAGCTAAAGACTTACAAAAGTCTCTGGCATATGCTAACATCCCTGTTAGCGAATCTACGATACGTAAAACACTAAACAAGAATGGATTTCTTGGGAGGATACCACAGAGGAAGCCACTGCTGTCCAAAAAAAACATTGCTGCACGTTTACAGTTTGCACAAGAGCACCTGGATGTTCCACAGCAGTACTGGCAAAATATTCTGTGGACAGATGAAATGAAAGTTGAGTTGTTTGGAAGAAACACACAACACAATGTGTGGAGAAAAAGAGGCACAGCACACCAACATCAAAACCTCATCCCAACTGTGAAGCATGGTGGTGGGGCATCATGGTTTGGGGCTGCTTTGCTGCATCAGGGCCTAGACGGATTGCTATCATCGAAGGAAAAATGAATTCCCAAGTTTATCAAGACATTTTGCAGGAGAACTTAAGGCCATCTGTCCACCAGCTGAAGCTCAACGGAAGATGGGTGTTGCAACAGGACAACGACCCAAAGCATAAAAGTAAATCAACAACAGAATGGCTTAAACAGAAGAAAATACGCCTTCTGGAGTGGCCCAGTCAGAGTCCTGACCTCAACCCGATTTAAGATGCTGTGGCATGACCTCAAGAAAGCGATTCACACCAGACATCCCAAGAATATTGCTGAACTGAAACAGTTCTGTAAAGAGGAATGGTCAATAATTACTCCTGATCGTTGTGCATGTCTGATCTGCAACTACAGGAAACATTTGGTTGAAGTTATTGCCACCAAAGGAGGTTCAACCAGTTATTAAATCCAAGGGTTCACATACTTTTTCAACCTGCACTGTGAATGTTTACATGGTGTGTTCAATAAAAACATGGTAACATTAAATTCTTTGTGTGTTATTAGTTTAAGCAGACTGTGATTGTCTATTGTTGTGACTTAGATGAAGATCAGATCACATTTTATGACCAATTTGTGCAGAAATCCATATCATTCCAAAGGGTTCACATACTTTTTATTGCAACTGTATTAGGCCCCTTTCACACTTGTGTGACTTGGGACTGCAAAGTATGACAAGTCGTACCTCATGATTTCCAATGAGTACCATTCATATCTGTGCGACTTCCAGTCGCACCGACTTCAAAGTAGTCCCTGTACTACTTTGGTCCGACTTTGATGTGAGTTGAGGTCCATAAACCTCAAGTTTACACAGGCATTCCCTGAAATCGCAGCAAAATTGCGTGACTTTGAAGTCACGGTAGTGTGAAAGGGGCCTTAGGAAAAATTAGCTGAACTGAATTTATTCTCTCTATCTTTCCTCCTGGGGAATCGAGAAGTATTTTTTCCCCTTCTGGAGTAAATTGGATCATGCTCTGTTGGAGTTTTTTGCTTTTCTCTGGATCAACTGAGTATAGGATAGTGTTATATGGAGGTTTTATATACAGCGGATAAAATAAGTATTAAACGCGTCACAATTTTTCTAGGTAAATATCTTTCTAAAGGTGCTACTGAAATGAAATTTTCACCACATGTCGTTAACAACCATGCAATCCGAACTTACAAAGAAACCAAAAACAAAGAAGTTCAGAAATCAATGCCGAGTTTAGCAGCGTTTTGCGACGTTTGCGTTTTGAAGCATTTAAAAAAAAAAATATTATATTTTTTTTAACTTGTCAAAAAACACCTATAAACTAAATGCGGGTTACCGCGTTTAGTCGCGTTTGGCGTCTGAAACATAGAAATATTCTGCGTCTGAACCCATTTTTTTGCTTTCAAAGATACGCTGTTAAACGCAACTGCCTAAAACCGGCAATAAACGAGACTGTGTACATGGTCACAAAGGATAACATTGAATGAGTACAGGGGCGGTTGAAAAAAGCGTCCAACTGCCTCTGAACGTACGTTTAGCAGTGTCCCGTGTACATGGGGCCTAAGTTATGTAATAAAATGCAATGACACGGGGAAAAAGTATTGAACATTCTAACTGAAATTTATGTACCGTATATACTTGAGTATAAGCCGACCCAAATATAAGCCGAGCCACCTCATTTTACCACAAAAAACTGGGAAAACGTTTTGACTCGAGTATAAGCCTAGGGTGAGAATGCAGCAGCTACTGTAAGTGGAAAAGAGGGTCAACAATGCCCATTTTCAGCCTCACTGTGCCCATTTTCAGCCTCACTGTGTCCATAAGCAACCTCACTGTGCCCATGTACCTTATCTCAGTATTGATGAGGAGCGAAGGAAACCCATATCACGCAGTACATTGTCCCCTCTGATTCACAGCGGTGTTGTGTGTATAGGAAGTTCGCGCAGTCCACTGTAACAAAGTTCCGCCCCCTACTCATCACGGACAGACGAGGAGAAGGTGGGACGGCGTGGGTGGCGCGGACTTCCTATATACACAACGCCGCTGTGAATCAGAGGGGACAATGTACTACCTGATATGAGTTTCCTTCCCTCCTCATCACTACTGACAGGGAACCTGACTTGAGTATAAGCCGAAGGGGGCTTTTTCAGCACAAAAAAATGTGCTGAAAAACTCGGCTTATACTCAAGTATATACGGTAATACTTTGTACAAAATCCTTTGTTGGTAATGACAGCATCAAGACACCTCCTGTGTGGAGAAACTAGTCGCGTGCATTGCTCAGGTGTTATTTTGGCCCATTCTTCCACACAAACCGTGTTCAAATCTTGAAGGTTCCCTGGGCCTCTTCTATGAACTCTGATCTTTAGTTCTTTCCATAGATTTTCTATTAAATTCAAGTCAGGTGATTGGCTTGGCCATTCTATCAGCTTTATTTTCTTTCTTTGAAACCAATTGAGATTTTCCTTGGCTTTGTGTTTGGGATCATTGTCTTGCTGAAATGTCCACCCTTGTTTCATCTTCATCATCCTGGTAGATGGCAGCAGATTTTTATCAAGAATGTCTTGGTACATTTTTCCATTCACCCTTACTTCAATGATATGAATTTTGCCAGTACCGCATGCTGAAAAACAGCCCCACACCATGATGTTCCCACCTCCAAACTTCACTGTTGGTATGGTGTTTTTGAAGTGATGTGCAGTGTCATTTGACCTCCAAACATGATGTGTATTATGGTATCCAAGGAGTTCAATTTTGGTCTCATCTGAAAAGACTGTATTCTCCCGCTATTTCACAGGCTTGTCTAAATGTTGTGCACCAACCTCTAAACGAGCTTCAACATGCTTTTTCTATAGCAATGGAGTCTTGCGTGGTGAGCCTGCATACAGGCCAGGGCGGTTGAGTGCATTACTTATTGTTTTCGTTGAAACAATTGTACCTGCTAATTCCAGGTCTTTCTGAAGCTTTCAACCAATTATCTGACAATTCTTTTCACTCCCCTGTCAGAAATCTTGCGAGGAGCACCTGGTCGTGGCTGGTTTATGGTGAAATTATGTTCTTTCCACTTCCAGATTAGGGCCCCAACAGTGATCACTAGAACATTCAGAAGTTTAGAAATCCTTCTGTAACCAATGCCATCAGCATGTTTTGCAACAATAAGGTTGTGAAGGTCTTGAGAGAGCTCTTTGCTTTTACCCATCATTAGATGTTTCTTGTGTGACACCTTGGTAATGAGACACCTTTTTATAGGTCATCAGTTGAGACTGAACCAGCTGATATTAATTTTCACTGACAAGGGGCAGGATTTCTTTCTAATTACTGATAGATTTCAACTGGTGTCTTGGCTTTCCATGCCTTTTTGCACCTCCCTTTCTTTGTGTGTTCAATACTTTTACCCGGTTACATTCCATTTTATTACACAACTTAATTTCTGAACTTATTTGTTTTGGTTTCTTTATATGAATCGATTGCATGGGTTGTTACCGACATGTGGTGAAAATTTCATGTCAATAGCACTTTAGAAAGATATTTACCCAGAAAAAAAATGAAATTTCAATACTTACGCTGTGTGTGTGTGTGTGTATGTATGTGTGTTTATATGTTTGTATGTGCATTTACAGTATCTCAAAAAAATAAGTACACCCCTCACATTTTTGTAAAGATTTTATTATATCTTTTAATGTGACAACACTAAAGAAATTACACTTTGCTACGATGTAAAGTAGTGAGTGTACAGCTTGAATAACAGTGTAACTTTGCTGTCCCCTCAAAATAACTCAACACACAGCCATTAATGTCTAAACTGCTGGCAACAAACTTGAGTACACCCCTAAGTCAAAATGTCCAAATTGGGCCAAATTGTCAATATTTTGTGTGGCCACCATTATTTTCCAGCACTGCCTTAACCCTCTTGGGCATGGAGTTCACCAGAGCTTCCTAGGTTGCCACTGGAGTCCTCTTCCACTCCTCCATGAGGACATCATGGAGATGGTGGATGTTAGAGACCTTGCGATCCTCCAAATTCTGTTTGAGGATGCCCCACAGATGCTCAATAGGGTTTAGGTCTGGAGATATGCTTGGCCAGTCCATCATCTTTACCCTCAGCTTCTTTAGCAAGGCAGTGGTCATCTTGGAGGTGTGTTTGGGCTCGTTATCATGTTGGAATACTGCCCTGCGGCCCAGTCTCTGAAAAGAGGGTGTGACGGGAGTCACTTTTGGGTGCAGGGTGACCAAGAAAATAATGAACACTGAAAATGTGATTGGTGTACTTCAAATGGGACAGTAATATTCATTAACAATATCTCTCAAGAAATATGAAGATTTTATCCCCTGTACACTGTGAGGTCTATGACCAGGAAGTGTAACTCCTAATATGGGCATTCCAGGAAGTTCAATGTAAAAGACGGACCGTCTATTGCTTAACGATGTTGCTTTTGTCTGGATAAGTAAATTGTGTTAATCTTGTCTGAGACAGCTTTCCATTCACCTATTATTAAGTGTGCTAATGAACTCACCTATTGTCTGCTAAGGGATGTATGGACACTCAGAATAATGTGTATTGGGGACTCATTATGTAACCATTGTGTGATGTGGGTGGTTCCGGGTCATTGTTCATGTGGTTACTGCAGTATTCTCAAGTGTATATAAAAAGCATGTATTCCTTTCAATAAAGAGTCTGACTCCTGCTTGAGCCGAGTCTTGTACTTGGGGGGGGGGGGGGGGGATTATTTGTATGGGTTTCTTGTTCGGCTGATTGGAGTGTTCGATAGCTGACTTTGTGTTCAGGAATAGAATGTCCTAAACGACTTTAACCCCTTTCATACTCGGGGTGTCGTTACAGAGGGGATCCTCCTCTGCTTCAGTATGTCACAGTACATGTTGGCATTCATGGTTCCCTCAATGAACTGTAACTCCCCAGTACCGGCAGCACTCATGCAGCCCGAGACCATGACACTCCCACTACCATGCTTGACTGTAGGCAAGACACACTTGTCTTTGTACTCCTCACCTGGTTTCCGCCACACACGCTTGACACTATCTGAACATGTCGTTAGTCTGCTTGTCTTCAGCAAACTATTTCCGGACTTTCTTGTGCATCATATTTAGAAGAGGCTTCCTTCTGGGACAACAGCCATGCAGACCAATTTGATGCAGTGTGCGGCGTATGGTCCAAGCACTTACAGGCTGACCCCCCCCACCCATTCAACCTCTGCAGCAATGCTGGCAGTACTCATACGTCTATTTTCCAAAGACAACCTCTGGATATGACGCTAAGCATGTGCACTCAACTTCTTTGGTCGACCATTGCAAGGCCTGTAAGGAGTGGAACCTGTCCTGTTAAAGTGCTGTATGGTCTTGGCCACCATGCTGCAGCTCATTTTCAGGGTCTTGGCAATCTTCTTATAGCCTAAACCATCTTTATGTAGAGCAATAATTATTTTTTTCTGATTCTCAGAGAGTTCTTTGCCATGAGGTACCATGTTGAACTTCCAGTGACCAGTATGAGAGTGAGAGCGATAACACCAAATTTAACACCCCTGCTCCCTTGTAACACTAACATGACACCGGGGAGGGAAAATGTCTAATTGGACCCAATTTGGACATTTTCACTTAGGGGTGTACTCACTTTTGTTGCTAACGGTTTAGACATTAATGGCTGTGTGTTGAGTTATTTTGAGGGGACAGCAAATTTACACTGTTATACAAGCTGTACACTCAGTACTTTACATTGTAGCAAAGTGTAATTTCTTCAGTGTTGTCACATGAAAAGATATAAAAAAATATTTACAAAAATGTGAGGGATGTACTCACTTTTGTGAGATACTGTATATTATATATCTACTGTCCCTTCAGTTTAGCATATTCTGCTTCTCTATTTATTTTTATTTGTTTTCTAACAAAGGTAATGAAAACATAATAAACCTTTGCTTCCTGCAACATATTCAGAAATGAACACATTTCAGTTTAAAGTAATGTACATATGTTTATTAAATTATGGAATACAGAATTATCAGACTGAGCTTTCACTAAATCTGGATAAACTATTGAGCTGTGTTCATGCTGTCTGACATCATTTGTATTTTTTTCCGAATGTAATGTTTGTGTTTTGCCTTTTTAAGGAGTTTTTAATTAATGTTAAATTTAACTTTGCATTTTTAGGAAAATATTTTAATGTAACTTAATGTGGGTATGATCATGCTCTTTATTCTTGTTTTCTGTTTGATTTAACAGATTTATTCAAATGTATTGTAGTAACAAAAACAAATTGACTTCCTCAATGTATGGCAAAGTACGATCACACCTTGAGGCCAGCGTATGACTACGCTATTCAGTGTATGAGCTGAAAAAAATATTAGGCTACTTTCACACTGAAAGCGCTGCTTGTTTTAGCGGTGCTTGAGTGGCGATTTTGCAATGCTTTTCGACCGTAGCGGGGCGCTTTCAACCCAAAAGTGCTTTGAAAGCGCTGCCCATTCATTCCAATGGGCGGGGCGTTTTGGGAGTGCTAAATGCTGCACTACCAACCCGCCCCAAAGATGCTGCTTTCAGGATTTTTCAGAACGTCCTGCAAGCGCACACTGGAATGAATGGAAGGCGGTTTTCAGGTGCTTTGCAGAAGCTCTTTCTAGCGCTAAAGCACCTGAAAACCGCCCCAGTGTGAAAGTAGCCTTAAGCCTCATACACACGATCGGACTACCATCTGACTTTTCTGTGGATTTTGCTCCAAAGGGCGTTGTCCGTGAACTTGGTATGCATACACACGGCAGGACTTTCTCTTTCGTTCATGGACAGACACAGCATCTTAATCTTGACATTAGGGTCTTAGCCTTCTATCAGGAGAGGACTAGGCAGAAAAGCATGTTAAGTGTTAAACATACATCGAAACTGTACAGTACTGCCCTGGGGGCGGTCCCTCTAGGTACAACCCCTCTCCCTGCATCATGCAGCTCAGTTTTTTTCTGCCTAGCATAGGAGAAGGACTTGGCTGCCGGTGGGCCCCTGGTCCTGTGGATTTTTTCTGTTTTTTTTTCTACTTTTTGATCCTGAGATCTATTATCAACTGCCGACTGGGTGACAGGCTGGATCCCAGATCCTTGTAGTCCCCCCAGTTTCGGCCATTGAGCTTGTGCCGACCTTTAGCTACGCGCTGGGTCGTCTACGACATGCCCCGTTGCTCCAGGGGTGGCCGGTGAGCTACATGCTCCGGGGCACACATATGACTGGGCTATATGTCCGTGTCACAGTGTGCCAGGCCGACAGCCATGCCGTAACCGCGCGGACGTTGGGTCTGTCAGGAATGCCTTCAGCTAGTCCACGCAGGACGGGTAAGTAGGAGTTCCCCCTGCTCCGGCAGGATGGAACAAGCTGGGCATTCCCGGGGAGGACGATTAGGGGGTTCCTGCCCTTCCTTTATTCTCTCCCTTCCCTCCTCCCCATGCTCTGTGGTAGCTGGGGGGCTCCGTGTCCTGGCGGGGGGCTGCGGTGGGTGACTCGGTCCGCTCTCCATGTGAAGGGTTGTCTGGTGCCATGGGGGGCCTCCGCGCTGAGGCCCAGCGTGTTCGCAGCCATTGCTTCTTTTCTCTCCGCCACGTTTCGGCGGCCATTTTAACGGCGCCCGGCACCATTTTCTTGTGGCTGCGCTGGGTTTTAATGCTGTGGAGCGGAGGCCATTTTCTTGTAGTCCGCGCGGTTTTTATACAAGGGCGCCCGGCGGCCATTTTCTTGTAGTCACCAGCTTCATTTTTGTCTCTAGCGGTGGAAGGGGTCCTTCTGGACGGCGCGAACAACACAGGACACCTCAGGCACAGGAAGACACCGCAGCCATACCAGATGGAAGGCATGTGGGGAGAGCGGATGGCGGCGATGTGCAGTTACCTGGGTCGGTGCGCTGAGTCTTCTGGGGGGGCCCCCTCAGTCTCAGAGCACTAGGTGGGTGGAATTTTATTGTGTGCTTTGCCTTGGTCCCTATGGAGGTCAGGCAAGTGTGTCTGCATAGCATCAGCAGCTAGCGTTTTCTTCCCCAGACATCCCTGTGGTGACAACCAGTGCCCCTACACTTGCAGTGTCTATGGACACTTTGTCAGTGATCCTAGAATTCCTTATTGCCAGGGTAGAAGCGGTGTGCGGGCGCGCAGGTGGTAAAAGCGCCCCCCTCCCCCCACCATCTTCTGGGAGAAGTTCTGATTCAGATTCGGGTCTTGCTGTGGAAAATGTCCCCTGCTCTGACATGTCAGAAGATGCGGACCAGGACCTTTTCGGACAGTGCGGAACAGCTTCTTCCATGTCCGGGTCAGCGCAAAAAGGCGCTGGTGGAGCACTTATTACCGGGTGCGGGATCCCCAATAAGATGGAGGATACCTTTGAAAAATCAATACTTTTACCCAGCCATGTACCTCAAGAGATGGCAAGGATGCTGAAGAGGGTGTACCCCTTTGTATGGAAGAAGGACTCCTTGTTCTACTTGGTGGTACATATCACCTCAGATCAAAAAATATTATATGACCTTAATTATGCATCCCTAAGGGCCAGGATAGTGGGGGACTTAAAGAAATGGACAGGACAATACCTAACATGGTTCGGAAGGGTATGCGCCATTAAAATGGGTATACTACCTAGAATTATCTATATATTACATACAGTCCCGATTAAATTACCAGAAACCTTTTTTAAACCGATACGGAAGGCTTTTGTAGCATTTGTGTGGAATGACAAACGACCAAGGTTGGCATATGACATCTTGCACAGAAGTAAGGCAGAGGGAGGAATGAGGTTGCCAGATATATCAGTGTATTATAAGGCAATGTCGCTGGTTCAAATTTTGAACTGGTGTCATGACTCCTCTAATAAAATGTGGGTCCTATTAGAAAAAACAATAGCAGGGAGGAACCTTGCAGGGGCCCCTTGGATCCCGAGTACGTCAAGAGGACTCTCGAAATGGACATCCCCCCTGACCTGGAACTCCTTGTTAATATGGGATAAGTTGAATAAAACGGGGGAGTATTCCCCCCGGGTGTACCCCCTAGCTCCACTGGAGGGATTCCCGTCGTTCCCGCCGGGGGAGGGGGGGGATTCCTGGGGGCATGGGGTCGGGATGGAGACACCACGTGTGGTAAATTCGCCCCGCAGGGAACCCTAACAACTTATTCGGAGCTGGTTTCGGCCCTAGGGAATATACCCACATCAGGTTGGAGATACTATCAAATGACAGGCTTCTTTAACAAGATGAAACCCTTACTGAGACCATTAAACTCAATTACGGTGTTTGAGGGCCAGTGTGTGCATTTGAGAGACGCTAGGCATCTGCTGTCTCGGATGTATAGACTGATATTAGGAGCCCAAAAGAGTACAGTCCCATATTTCATCAGGGAATGGGAAAGAGAATTAAATAAAGAACTGTCAGAGGAACAAATTAAAAAAATTATCAAATCAACTTATTCTACATCTATAAGTTCGTACGTTCAGGAAATGGCTGATAAATTTATGACAAGGTCGTACAGGACACCAGTAAGATTAAAGGGGTTGTAAAGGTTTGTTTTTTATTTTCTAAATAGGTTCCTTTAAACTAGTGCATTGTTGGTTCACTTACCTTTTCCTTTGATTTACCTTCTAAATGTATTTTTTCTTTGTCTGAATTTCTCACTTCCTGTTTCTCCTCACTAAACTTCACACCATCATCCGAGTGGTGTGGAGTCAGCCAGAACAGCTTACTGAACAGCTTACTGAGGAGGAACAGGAAGTGAGAAATTCAGACAAAGAAAACAAAGAAAAAAAATATTTAGAAGGGATAATCTAAGGAAAAGGTAAGTGAACCAACAATGCACTAGCTTAAAGGAACCTATTTAGAAAATAAAAAAACGAACCTTTACAACCCCTTTAACTCGGATGTATCCAGAGGCAGATGCCCGGTGTTGGAGAGGATATGAGCAGATGGGTACATTTCTCCACCTCTGGTGGGAATGCCCCAGGATTAAAACATTCTGGGTATCAATCGCGCCATGGATTGAGAGGTTGACTCCTAGACCTATGGAGTTTACACCCCTATGCTTCCTATTCCACGGAGCACCTGGCCCCATTAAAGCTTACAGGAAGAGTATTACACCGCACCTATTGAACGCAGCTAAATTACTGATACCAGATTTTGGAAACAGGCTACCTGTCCAACACTAGATTACTGGAAAAAGGAGGTCAATCGGATAAAGGAAGCCGAAAGGTGGACTCAAGTAGTGAAGGACAAAAAAGGGGAATTTGAGAAGACTTGGGCGGGCTGGATACAGTTGGCCCCTGAAATGGGCGGAGGATAATAGATAAGGAGGGGGAAAGCAAGGGGCATGGCAGACCCATAGGGACCCCCCAGTATAGTTGCTTATGGGCTAGCCATAGAAATATAAAGAAATATACCGAACTATGAACCCGGACCGGGATATATATTACTAATTTTTTTTCTCCTCTTTTCTTTTCTCCTCTCCCTCTTCTTGACCTCCCTGACAGACTCTGACTGCGTGGATAGTGTGGAGCGAGATGTCTGCCCCTAACTAGGAGAGAAAGAAGGAGTTGAGCCATGTTGAAATAAAGAGGGGAGGGATGGGGGGTAAGGAGTAGGGCACACACAGGAGAAGAGGGATTTTAAGTAGTATTAAGATAGAGATTGTATATGACCACGGTGGGGGTATCACAATTTTTTATTTTTCTTCTGGGAAATACGGGCTTAAAGTTGGGGGAAGAATAGGTCAGGAGGATAGCTTGAATGTAAACACGGGTAAGAGATCACAAGGTATAATCACTTATTTCCAAACACCAGGGGCATTATTGGCCTCTTAAGAGGGCCTGGTAGAGGGGAATTAATAAATAAACACATGGAAGTAAGAGAGGCGACCACTCCCCTATTCCTTTTTCAAAGTTTGTTTGCTTTACTCAAGGTGGGGAATAAGGCCATGGGGGCCGCTATAAACAAGTATGGGTAATCAATACCTAATCACAAGGCACAAATGAAAATAAAAAAAAATATATATATATATATATATATATATATATATATACCGTATTTATCGGCGTAACACACGCCGGCGTATAACACGCACCCCAAGTTTAGGAGGGAATTTTAGGGAAAAAAACTTACATTTAAATGCAGCCTTATCAGTGTCATTTGCAGCCTTGTCACAGTGCAGCCTTGCCCCAGTGTCCATTGCAGCCTTGTCAGTGTCCATTGCAGCCTTGTCAGTGTCCATTGCAGCCTTGTCAGTGTCCATTGCAGCCTTGTCAGCGTCCATTGCAGCCTTGCAAACCCAAAGTTTTCATTGCAGCCTTGCCCCCCCCCCAGTGTCCATTGCAGCCTTGCCCCCCCCCCCCCAGTGTCCATTGCAGCCTTGGCCGAATTTAAATTTGGCGACGCCGAGCGAGGCGAACGCCGCAGAGAACGCAGGGACTGGGCGGAGCCGAGATACACATAGCGGAGTGTACTCGGCTCTACTCGGCTTTTCTCGGCTCCGCTCACAGTCACGCCGAGTCCCGCCCTATGATGGACATAACACAGGTCCAATGGCGGGACTGGGCGGGACTGTAAACGGAGCCGAGAAAAGCAGAGTACACTCGGCTAAGTGTATGTTGGCGACGATCGCTGCGCTCCGCTCACAGTCAGCGGAGATTCGACAGGGATAGGTGAGTATCGGCGTATAACACGCACCCACGATTTCCCCCTGATTTTAAGGGGAAAAAAGTGCGTGTTATACGCCGATAAATACGGTATATTTCTTCCTTCTCTTCTCTCTTTTTTTTTTTTTTCCCCACAAAAAGAATAGGCACTAGGGCCAGTAGAGGCCTCTTTGGAAGTAGGAGGGGGTACGGGATAAGTGATAAATAAGAACACAGTAGGAGAACACATAACTTCAGTAGAATGAATGAAGCGAGTGGGGACAGAACAGACTTAATCCACCGCAGCCGGGGATGGAGGGGAGGTGGAGAGGGAATTATCTTATCTTATTTCTTCATGTATTCTTTTTTTTTTTCTCTTGGGGGGGCGGGGTAGATAATATAACTGATACATTTTTTGATAAGACAATTTTGTATCTAGTTCTTCCCTGCAATGTTATGTCTTATATAAATGTACAATGCTGAATGGAAATGTTGAAGCTTATAATAAAATAAAATTTTTTGATTATATATAAAAAAAAAATGGAGGATACGGCGAGGGCATCAATTAAGGTGCCTGTCCCTTCTGGGTCCCACAGGCCGGCCCGCACCACTCGGTTTCTCTACCTAGCTTATTTGGTAAGTTATATGATAAGAATGGGAACGGCCGCAGCTTTCCAAAAAAAAATCGCATGGCTGTCCATGATCCCTTGGAGGAGTGTTTTCCTGAAAATGGACATCTCATCCAATGGGGCCCTCCGATATCCAGGGAATTACCACGATTCCGGCGGTAGGGACCCCTGTTGTTTAAGGACCCTGCAGACAGGAGGACCGAGGCGGTGGCCCGGTCCTTGTTCTTGGTATTGTGGTCAGCATTGCGGCCACTGTTGGCCCTGACCCTGGTGTCACTGACGCTCCCTTAATGGGCAAAGATTTCTGCACCGTGTTTGGAATAGCAACAGGCTTCCCCGGTCTGCATGACAGCGGACCAGTTGGTGCATGGTCTTAAGTATGTCTGCAATGCGGCCTTAGATACTGCTCCCTGGCTGTCTAGTACATCAGTATCTGCGGTGGGGCTACGCCGCATGATTTGACTGAAATGCTGGTCTGCAGACCAGACATCCAAGGAGGCTCTGGCGGATTGCCCTGCCAGGGTTAGAGTCTTCTGGAGCCTCGCAGGATGACATTATTAAAAATGTTGTTTGGGGTGAGAGCACGGTGCTCCCACAAATTCCAAAAAGATATGGAGCCACGCCGTAGGCCAGGGCCCTCCTTTTTACCGCTCAGTGTTTTTTTTCCTTCCGCCGGGCCCACAGGTTTGCGTTCCCAGGCCGACAGGGTGCCCGCTAAGGGACTAAAGTATCCCTGTTTCTCGCCAGCAAAACATGCCTGCGAGCAAATCTGCGGCGACATGGAGGTTTGCAGCTCGGTGGACCTCCCTACTTCCGACCAGTGGGTCTGTGAAGTGGTTTCATCTGGGTACAAGATGGAGTTTTTTCTCTTGTCCACCAAAGGACTGATTTTTTCCTCCAACCTTCATCCCCTTCTGGCTTGCCAGGCCGCCTTGTTTGGGGCTGTGCAGGACCTGCTCATGCGCAGGGGATAGTACCTGTGCCGAAAAAGTTTTCAAGGAATCTACAATCTGTTTGTAGTCTCAGAGAAGGGAGGGGTCGGTCCGGTCCTGGATCTCAAGACCCTCAACAGCTTTGTGAAAGCACAAAGGTTCAGGATGGCAGCTTGTCACTTTGTGGTCGCTGCACTACATCCGGTGGATTTTTTTGCTACCATCGTTGGACATCAAGGACGCATTTTATTGCAGCCCCATATGCGTCAGGTGTCAGAGGCTTCTGCGGTTTGCAGTCTGGGATGAGCACTACTAAATGGTGGCTCTCCCTTTTGGCCTGGCGTCGGCACCGGGAGTTTCTTCAGGGTGCTCGCCCCAGTCCTGGCCTTGCTGAGGCAACAAGGGATCGCAATCATGGGCGATCGATCGATCGCCGTCTGAGAGCAGCTTCCGCCTCAGAATTAAGGGAGGATGTGGTGATCGCCAGTCTGACTCTTCGGGAGTTTTGGTTGGGTCCTGAACCTCCAGAAGTTGGTGTTGGTGCCGACTCCACGTCTGGAATACCTGGGTTCGATCTGGACTCCTTAAAGGCGACAGTCTTTTTCTCCCTTCGCAAGTTGCAGTCTCTTCAGGCTGCGGCACAGTGGTGGGCGTCACGCTGGTGGTGGTCATGGTGCTTTTGCGTGCGAGTCCTGGGTTTTCATGGTAGCCACCTTCAAGGCGGTCCCGTGTGTTTGAATCCACATTCGAGTCTTGCAAACGGAGATCCTGTCGACATGGGACACATCTCCATTGTCCCTGGATTGTCAAATCCGGGTGAGCCGGCAAGTCAGGGATTCCCTGAACCGGTGGCTGAGGTCTCCGGCTTTTCAGTCCGGGAAGTCGTTTCCTTTTTGTTGGACGACACAGGGTCGCTGGACGCAAGAAGTACCCCGCCTGCCGATCAGGGTGCTCCTTCGGGCGTTCAGGCGGTGCTCCTCCACTTGGTCATGGAGGCTGCGGGAACGTCCAGTCGGGATCAAGTTGGATAAGGCCGCGGTGGTGGCATATGTCACCCATCGAGGGGGAACAAGTCGCTCGGCTGCAGCATGCTGTCGCTCACATCCTGCGGGAGCAGGGCAAAATGTGCTGGCTCTATCGCCCGCATACAGTCTGGGCGTAGAACTCTAGCAGGCAGACTCCTTGAGTCATCAGTCGCTGGGCCATGGACTATGGTCTCTACACCCGGAGGGGTTTCGACTCCTCTACCGGAGATGGGGATCGCCTGATGGGGGATCTCCTGGCTTCTCGACTCAATCGGAAGGTTTTGAGGTTGTGGCCAGGTTCAAAGATTCCTGGGAGGACGCGTCAGACACGTTTGTGGTCCTGTGGGGACAGTATCGGCTAAGTATGCCTTCCTCCTGCAAATACTCTTCCTCATCTGCTCGCAGAGTAGAGGCCGAGGGGATTCCGAGTAGTCTAATTGCCCCAGATTGATTCCGGCGTCCCTGGTACACCGCCTTAGTGCGACTGGTGGCGGATGTTCATTGGCGGTTGCCAATGCGAGAGGACCTTTTTAATCGCAAGGTCATACATTTCATCCTGCTTGCAGTCACTGGCCTTCACGGCATGGCTGTTGGCAGTCGGATACTAAGTGACCGTAGCCTGTCTGTTTCCACCATGCTGAGGGCACGGAAGTCATCTTTTCGGATGATTTACCATCGCACTTGGAGGGCCTACATCTCTAGGGTGGAGATGGAGTGGCATTCACATACATATTCGGCTTCCAGGATCCTGCTGTTTTGACAGCGTGGAGTCTTGCTTTTCACTCCATTGCAGGGCAGATATCAGCCTTGGCTGGTTTCTTCCACGACCCTTGGCTCATTCACTGGTGAGTACGTTTGTCCAAAGGGTTTCAACATGTGGCCCCTCCAGTTCAATCACTGCTGCCTTCGTGGGATTGAATCTGCTGGTACCCTGGGTGTTTTCAGAAACCACCACTTTTTAAAAGACATAGAGAGGTTCCCCTGTTGGCACTTTCTTGGTAAGTTGCTTTCGGGTGGCTGTTACCTCTACCAGAGGTTTTTTTGAGTTGGCGGCCTTGTCTTGCAAGTCTCCCTACTTACTCCTCCACGAGGTTAAGGAGGTGCTGCGTCGCAGCCTTTTGTTTCTGTCTAAGGTTTGTTCGGCCTTTTTATCCAAATAAGGACGTTGTGTTTCATCCTTGTATCCTCGGCCGTCGCATCCCAAGAGGTTGCTTGCTTTGCTTGGGCTTGGTACAAGCTCTGCGGGTGTATCGGTCTGCTACGACTCAGTTTTGGAGGTCGGACTCTGTTTGTGGTGGTGACTGGTCCAAAAAAGGCCTGGCGGTCACGTCGGCCACCGTGTCTCGGTTGATCAGACAGATTGTAATTCAGGTTTTTGCCCTTAAAGGGCGGGCGCCTCCCTTTCCTGTCACGGCGCATTCGACCAGGGCTATAGGTGCCTCCTCAGCTTTCAGACATCAAGCGTCTGTCTCACAGATGTGTAAGGCGGCGACCTGGTCATCCGTTCACACTTTCGCTAAGTTTTACAAGGTTGACCAGCATGCGTCTGCAGATGCCTGCTTCGGCCGCTAAGTCTTTGCAGGCGGCTGTTTAAGGTTTTAACTCCTCCCATTGAGGAGCTCTGTTTGTTTGGGGTGAAGTTGGTTTGATTGCTGTTCCCACCCCTCGTTTTTGACACTGCTTGGGGACGTCCCTAATGTCAAGATTAAGATGCTGTGTCCGTCCATGAACGAAAGAGAAAATGGGATTTTTGTACTCGCTGTAAAATCCTTTTCTCTGAGTTCATGGACGGACACAGCACCCACCCCTCCTTTTATATGTTTGTACTGCTTTTTGACAAACTGAGCTGCATGATGCAGGGAGAGGGGTTGTACCTAGAGGGACAGCCCCCAGGGCAGTTCTGTACAGTTTTTATGTATGTTTAACACTTAACATGCTTTTCTGCCTAGTCCTCTCCTGATAGAAGGATAATACCCTAATGTCAAGATTAAGATGCTGTGTCCGTCCATGAACTCAGAGAAAAGGATTTTACGGTGAGTACATAAATCAATTTTTTTCAGCCAACAAACACGAACATAGTGACATAATTGACGTACTACTTGGTTTTTCAGCTCTTTAGCGCCACCCTTTGGGCAACTTCTGCTATTGTTGTCTGATCTTTAGCATTGGTTCTGAGCATGCGTGTTTGTACTTTGGACTTTAGTCCAATGGACTTGTGTACACACGATCGGATTAGCCTCCATCGGACATTTGTTGCCGGAAAATTTGTCTGTTTGCACAGCGAACATTTGTCCGATGAAAAACACAAACAGTTTGTCCGATGGAGCGTACACATGGTCGGATTGTCCGATCAAACAGGTCCGTCGGAGGTTTGTTGTCAAAAAGTCAGATCGTGTGTATGGGCCTTTACTCTTACGACCGATGAGGCAGTAGTTTGGATTTTTTTTTTCTTTTTCAGCACCATTGCATTTCAATATCAGATGGAAAGTCTAGCCTGCCTAATGTTTATCTCCCATGGTCTTCCAGTTTATTATGCATTGGCACATAAAACTATCTTGCAAGACAGAAATCCGTACAGAAGGTCCCCGATTTCCGAACGCCCGACCTCTGAACAACTACTTACGAACAGGACGTATCTGGCGTTCTGCGCATGCGCGGACATTTTCGGCCATTTAAGACTGCGGGCACATTCGACAGAACATCGGAAAACTACGTATCTCCCGTTCTGCGAATGCGCGGCCATTCGACGGAACATCGGAAAACATCGGAAAATTACGTAATTGCCGTTCTGCGCATGCGGTCCCGACTTACGAACATTTTCACATTAAGAACAAACCTAAAGTCCCTAACCCGTTCGTAAGTCGGGGACCCCCTGTACTTGTGTTTTCTAGTGATTGAAAGAGATATTTCATATTTTTTTCATCTTAGTAATGACATTGGAGGGATGAATCCTTTAGCGGCATGGTGCAGTTTACCCTGTAGAGATACTTTATCATTTAAAATGAATAGCCTCATCCAAACATTGTTATGAAGGACTCCTCTACAAAGGAAGCATACTTCACATTAAGAACAAACCTAAAGTCCCTAACCCGTTCGTAAGTCGGGGACCCCCTGTACTTGTGTTTTCTAGTGATTGAAAGAGATATTTCATATTTTTTTCATCTTAGTAATGACATTGGAGGGATGAATCCTTTAGCGGCATGGTGCAGTTTACCCTGTAGAGATACTTTATCATTTAAAATGAATAGCCTCATCCAAACATTGTTATGAAGGACTCCTCTACAAAGGAAGCATACTTCTGCTGAATTTTCAATGGCTTGATAAAGGGTCAGTCTTGGGTTTTTAGCACCTGCTGGTCATTATTCGGCATTGCAGCTCAGGAAATCCTGCAGTGCCCAGCTCAATTAGGAGTGTTTAATAGACTGTTAGGCCCCTTTCACACGGAGGGTCCGTTCAGGTCCGCCTGTCAGTTTTTTAGGCGGACCTGAACGGATGCTCCATGTCCTCCTATGGAGCCACGGATGTCAGCGGTGACATGTCCGCTGACATCCGACCCGCTCCGATCCGCAAAAGTGTGACGGAGGAAAACCCTATTTTTCCTTCCGTCTGCGGATCGGATGACAACGGACTCTACGGTCTGTCGTCATCCGATCCCCCACAGGGGAGAGCGGCGCTCTGACAGGGCGGTCCCTGCACAGTGTGCGGGGACAGCCCAGTCATCCGCCGGCTCAGCGGGGATCAACCGAGCGATCCCCGCTGAGCAAGCGGAGCTTCACGGGGCGTATCTTCACGGATCTGCCCCGTGTGAAAGAGCCCTTAGGCATTCAGGCTGGGTTCACACTAGTGCGACACGACATCTGTCCTACTTTGGATCCGACTTTGCCCTGCGACATGAAGCCGACATATGTCCGACTTTCAATGAACGGGGATCCGACTTGGATCCCCGCCAATATCAGGCACTGTGTTTGGTATGAATCTTGAGGGGGAACTCCAGGCCAAATTTTAAATTAAAAAAAACGGCGTGGGTTCCCCTCCAGAGGCATACCAGGCCCTTGGGTCTGGTCTGGATTTGAACAGGCGCCCCTACGCTGAAAAAACGGCGTGGGGGTCCCCCCAAAATCCAAACCAGACCCTTATCCGAGCACACAACCTGGCAGGCCGCAGGGGAAGAGGGGGGGACGAGAGAGCGGCCCCCCTCCCTCCTGAACCGTACCAGGCCGCATGCCCTCAACATGGGGGGTTTGGTGCTCTGGGGCAGGGGGGCGACCTGCGGCCCCCCCACCCCAGAGCACCCTGCCCCCATGTTGATGAGGACAGGGCCTCTTCCCGACAACCCTGGCCGTTGGTTGTCGGGGTCTGCGGGCGGGGGGCTTATCGGAATCCGGGAGCCCCCTTCAATAAGGGGGCCCCCGGATCCCGGCCCCCCCACCCTATGTGAATGAGTATGGGGTACATCGTACCCCTACCCATTCACCTGGTGGAAAAAAATTGCAATAAAAAAACCACACAGCTTTTTAAAGTATTTTATTGCACAGCTCCGGGGGTCTTCTTCCGACTTCGGGGGTCTCCGGTGTCGTCGCCGCGCTCTCCGATTCTTTCTTCCGCTGGGCCTCCGCTAACTTCTTTAGCTCTTTTGCTAACGGAGGCCCGGTCTTCTGCGTCGTCTCGTCCGGCTCTCCGTTGTCCTTCTGCCGGCCCCTCCACTAACTTCTTGGTAGCTCTTTCGTTAGTGGAGGGGCGCGGTCTTCCCGCCGTCGGCGTCTTCTTCCCTCTTCTCCTCCTCGATGTTGACGCGTCGCTTCCTCCCGCTGTAATACTGGTTCTCCGCTCCGCATTAATATAGGCTTCTCATGACGTCACAGTCACATGTTCCGGGGCACATGGCCCCGGAGCATGTGACTGACGTCATGGGAACATGTGACTGTGACGTCATGGGAAGCCTATATTAATGCGGAGCGGAGAGCCAGTATTACAGCGGGAGGAAGCGACGCATCAACATCGAGAAGGAGAAGAGGGAAGAAGACGGCGACGACGGGAAGACCGCGCCCCTCCACTAGCGAAAGAGCTACCAAGAAGTTAGTGGAGGGGCCGGCAGAAGGACGACGGAGAGCCGGACGAGACGACGCAGAAGACCGGGCCTCCGTTAGCAAAAGAGCTAAAGAAGTTAGCGGAGGCCCGGCGGAAGAAAGAACCGGAGAGCGCGGCGACGACACCGGAGACCCCCGAAGTCGGAAGAAGACCCCCGGAGCTGTGCAATAAAATACTTTAAAAAGCTGTGTGGTTTTTTTATTGCAATTTTTTTCCACCAGGTGAATGGGTAGGGGTACGATGTACCCCATACTCATTCACATAGGGTGGGGGGGGCCGGGACCGGGGGCCCCCTTATTGAAGGGGCTCCCGGATTCCGATAAGCCCCCCGCCCGCAGACCCCGACAACCAACGGCCAGGGTTGTCGGGAAGAGGCCCTGTCCTCATCAACATGGGGGCAGGGTGCTCTGGGGTGGGGGGGCCGCAGGTCGCCCCCCTGCCCCAGAGCACCAAACCCCCCATGTTGAGGGCATGTGGCCTGGTACGGTTCAGGAGGGAGGGGGGGCCGCTCTCGTCCCCCCCTCTTCCCCTGCGGCCTGCCAGGTTGTGTGCTCGGATAAGGGTCTGGTTTGGATTTTGGGGGGACCCCCACGCCGTTTTTACGGCGTAGGGGTGCCCGTTCAAATCCAGACCAGACCCAAGGGCCTGGTATGCTCCTGGAGGGGGAACCCATGCCGGTTTTTTATTTAAAATTTGGCCTGGAGTTCCCCCTCAAGATCAGCAGAGCACAAGTCGCATGCCAAAGTCGGATCATGCAAGACTGCGGTCTGACTTTGATCCGACTTCAATGATAGTCAATGGGCTGAAGTCGGATCAAAGTCGGACCAAAGTAGTACAGGGAGCATTCTCAAAGTCGGACCGACATGTGTCGGACCAGTTAAGACGGCTCCCATAGGGAAACATTGATTTTCACACGTCATGCGACATGAGCTCCCAATGTCGGAGCGTTTGTCGCCCCAGTGTGAACCAGGCCTCAGCCTTTGTTTTATCAACAGATCTGGCTTATTGCTCATTCTGTGGATTGTGTGAACTGCAGCTGCACTCAGTTTATTAATACCTATCCTGATCATCAACCTGTTCAATTGCTCAGGCCATGGGTCTGAGGACTTCATGCTACTCATCTTCAGGGTAGCACCTCAGCAAGAGTCTGCACCCCCTCTGGGTAACACAAAGGGTGCACAAACCGTGACGGTTGTTCATGCATTGCTGTATGGGTGTAGCAAGCTGGGTTATTGCTTTTAGCAGTTAGGTATTGCTGCTTACACTGCTTTGTCTCCAGTGATGTCACTAAGGAAGCAAGTTGTCAGATATGCCCACAACTGATTATTGGGAATGTGTATCCTTCACAATCAGTTTATTGCTTACATCAGACTGTTCACATAAATAGATAATGCAGGCACATGGTGGAAAAGCCAGGGTTTCTGCTCTATGGAAGTGTGTTTCTATATTGGCATCACTAAGATGAGAGCGACAGATACTGCCTAAGGAATTCCTGCTGAGAATGCACCCTTAACTGTTTTTAAACTTTAATTAGAAGATTCTGCATGTCATGTTGCTAAAATTACTATCAATTCATCATTTTTAAAACTTAGTTACAACACATTGTTGGTTTGTAGTTAATTGTTCTGTTATGCCTCTCAATTTCACATAAAAAGCTCCTTAAAAGAAATGTTAGTTATGGTATTTGTTGGTGGAGATTTTTTATCCAACAGTAGATTTATTTCTTCTTTATCCAGTGAATATTATTGTGATGTAAAGACAGACGAGCAAGAGCTGTGAATCAGATATATATATATTTTAAAAAGCCACACGTACAAGGTACTTCCATTCTTATAAATACATAAAAGGTTTAACACTAGTACCGTATATACCACCTTTGTAAGAATGTCACTATGTTGTACTGTGCAGCTTTCTGCTTTGCATACTAACATCATTTGGCAATGTTGAATAGAAGTACCAGAAACAAACTCCCATCTGCTAGAAATCCTCACAATGTTTACCAATAGATTACAATTGAAACTATTTTCTAAATGAACTGAATATTTAATTCCATCTTTATCTGAAACCGCAAGCTTCTATATCTAGTTCTATAAAAATAATAAAATAAACACTTGGTCTTGAGTGGCACATTGAAATTCCAAAAACTAAGGAAATACTTTGTAGCTACAAAATAAAAGTTTAGTAATTGATACATCCTGGAATAAGAAGAAATAGCTAATACTTTTATAATTGGTGTTGGGCTTGCTTTGGCTGAATTGTGCTTTTTTATGGAAGGACCAGAGCTGTTTAGAAAATACAACTTTTTCATGGTATTCTAAGGCCCCTTTCACACGGAGGCATTGAAAAAACGCAAAAAAATTATGAGTTTTTTACCACATTTTTACCGCGTTCGCTGTAAAAATAGAGCTAACGCATATGCGTTTTTACCGCGTTTTTGTGGTAAAAAGGATTATTTGGTATCCCACAATCCTCCACTCTACTGCGGTCATGTGACCTTCCCACAGCTTCTGGGTGTTTTTTTTACCTCGATTTTACAGCGTTTTTACAGCGGTACTCATTCATTTCAATGGGGATAGACATTTTTACAGCGCTATTTTATGCGCCCCAAAGATGTTTCAAAAAAGCTGTTTGCAGGATTTTTTCCAACGCACAGCCAGCAAAACGCCTCAGTGTGAAAGCCCTCAGGGCTTTCACATTGAGAATGATGGGGCAGGATTATTTCAGGCATTTTTACAGCGCTGTTTTTACTGCGAAAACACTGTAAAAACGCCTCAGTGTGAAAGGGGCCTTATGCACAGTTTATTGCTCTCTTGGATTTCAAATTGCTATCTATTACATGCCATTATCCCTTACGTTTTGGCTTTTAGGATCCTTCTTCCAGCCTTGGACTGGTCATTGCTCCTGTTGCTGCATTTTGGCAATATATAAATTTAATAAAAAAAACTCAAGGGTCTCACCACTGAAGTTCCCAAGTAATAACCCATTGTTATTTTTTTTCACTAGATACAAAAAAATAATAAATAAATGTTTTGGGCTAACTGGCTTTTAAAAAAAAATCCCCCCAAAAAGCTATATGGTAGCATTTAAAAGTAACACACTATGTTGAGTAGCTAAGCTGTAAGTAAGTTTAATAGATTCTAATGTAAACTGTTATTTTCTACAATTTTTTATCTGTATTGTTTTTCTGTACAGCTTTGACGGCTCCCGCGCGCATGCGCGGAGTCACGTCTTCGCCGCTCCGGCCAATCACAGCGCCAGAGCGGCGCTGTGATTGGCTGGAGCGGCGATACCCGGAAGTAACATTCCGGCTATCGCCGCAGCGATCGGCTGGAGAGAGGGACACGGACAGCTTCGGGGGCCCCGATCTAAGGTAAGTGGTACATAATGAGCTAGTATGCTAGTCATACTAGCTCATTATAGCTTTGTCTTGCAGGTGGGCTAAAAAGAAAAAAAAATTATATGGGTTTACAACCACTTTAACGCAGACAGGAATCCTTTGTTTTCTGACATTTTTATGCAACTACTGTTGTAACCATCTCTGTGCTTATGTACACTAACAATAATCCTGGATTAGAGATTTTAAGACCACAAGAGTTGTGCACTGTGTTTTAAATTCACAGATACACTGGCTCAGACTTGAAAATAGTAAATTCCATAGTACAGCACTGTGTTCTTGTAGTCTTGATTGAACTATCCGTACATCATTAAACCTCTTGTTTTTAACTTGTTTTTCACTTATTCCTTCCTTGATTTTTGTATGACTTTTACTTTTTTTTTTTATAGAATTCTTCACTGTCCTTTGGCCTCAATATATAATACTTTCTTGTGTATAATGTTTCTAATAATTTATTATTCTTATTTAATTTTTTTTAGGAAGCTGCATCCTGAAACCCCTAGTGTGCAATATAGCCAGTGCACAGCATAAATACCTGAAGAGCAGAACAAATATCTGATGTGTCTGAATGTAAACCAAAAATATCTTCTATGCACTGAGCGCAACATTTTCTATGTAGCCAATTATGACTATTTATAATGTGGACACAAAATCCATTTTGAATTACCACACTGATTGAGCTATCTTTGCTCGCATACAGTTGGCTGTGTTACATTTTATTTTTGTTAGGCCAGCGACTTTTGACATTTTTAAGAAGTATAGTTAACTATTTAACATTTTTTCTGGATCTTTTATATGTAGATGGCGCCTGTGGCCCTATGCATATTACAGCTTTAAAATCCACCTTTTCTGCTTTTTTAATGTATTTTTACTTATTTCTTGTCTAGTTATGTCATAGGTTCTGTTTTACACATTGCAGACCTCAGACCTTTCATGACAGTGATAGGTCTGGGGTAAAACACACCTCCGTAGCATTAAACTTGATGACATGCCTTACCTGGAATCACCATTGCGCCAGGTAACAAACATCCTACCTGGTTTCCTTTAAGGCTTTCATTACACATATGTCAAACTATGGGTATTTACAACAGGTTTCTTGTACCCAATTCTCAATTTTTCCTAATATAAAAGGTAATTTTGAAACAAATGATAAGAGTTCTCACTGCACCACATTATAAACAATGGACTTACAGGCCTTCCTTGACATTGTGGTACTGTGTGTGTGTATAGTGGTTCCCACATGTGCAGGTATGGGGATTTGGGAGCAGTAAGCGAGTTGATTGCGTACTTGACATTCTGTTGTACGAGGAAGAATGTCTGATCACACTGGTCATTATTTATTTCTTGACATACTTCTATATCTTTCATGGGTCATAGTTACTGTTGCAGTTAATGATAATCCTTCATTGTCAGAATTAAAATGTACTCAAACTGTTTATAGATAATGTATCCCTTTTGTTGTCAGGTATGTATGTCATACAGACCTGACAGTAGGGGTTTTCACAAACACTTTGTATATCTGACAAGCCCACTTCTGGCTGCCAGATGGAAGCAGTCTGGCGTCTCCATATATACCGAATTGCTTTCACACCCTCTCGGTAACCGCTCTTGCAGCGAAAGGGTTAATGATCATTTACCAATGTTGTTTGATTGTCCTATTGCGCAAATAAGACATTATGACTGCACATTAAAAGAAAATAGTGGTGAAACAAAAAGCTCTGTTGCTGGCGCTGTTTGAAGGAAATTGTTTGTGTAAATCCAATTCCTGAGCTATACTTTTTTCCTATTGTTTGGATTAGTGTTTTTTTTTTTAAATACATTTTTTTATTGTAAAAGTAACTGGAAGAAACTGGAGTGAGGAAAGTTACTGGTGTAGAAAATTTATGTCAGATTAGCATTCAGTCAATTTGCTGTTTGATTTACTAAAGGCAAATAGGCTGTTCAGTTTGCAAGGGAATTTTCCCCCCAGTTTGGTAAATATGATGAAATTTCAGTTTGCGTAGAATAACTAATCGAGGGGGGAAAAACAGCAGATTTGCTTTTGGACATGATTGGATGATGGAAGTCAACAGCATTTCACCTCCTTCACTAAACTCTCTGGAAAAAATATCCTTCTTGCAAAGTGCAACTTCCTTTGCGAGAGAACAGTCTATTTGCCCTTAGTAAATCAACTGCATAAAGTCAGCCTATATTAAAAGAATGATAATGGTATATAAATAGATGAAGCTGCATATAAAATTTGTAGTAAATGGAAAAAGGTATATTTTCTCTTTAGTGTTGTTTTGCTTTTCTTCATATACTTGTTACATATGAAGTACGTAAATAAAAGATTGTCTAATTATTGATGAGAACCACTGTATTCTTTGCTTTCCCTGGATGTTTGTTCCTTATACACATCCATACCTCAGATGTTGATATTAAATCCCTCAATTAAAACCACCTCTCAAAAAACACTAACATACTCCAAGTAAGCCTGTTTTCTTATTGAATGTACCAGAGTAAAACTGGACCATAACCACATTTGATTATTAAATTGATCATATATAGACAAATCAGAGGCACAGCTATAGATGTAAATTATGCACCGAGCTATGCTAACCTTGTAATGGGATGCTGGGAGTATAAATATATATATATATGTACACACACACACACACACACAATCCTTGTATCGTAATTGTACAGGACACAGGCTGAGTATTCATAGAACTCCGGATTGGTGCAACCTCCGTAAAACCTTGGGAGCCCTCCCTAAACCCCATGCTGTAGGGATGGCCTGTAATGTTCCTTCAGGCACTTAAATCTCCATGGTAAAGCCACCTTGGCAATTGGTGAAATGCCTTGAGTTATCCACAGGGTTCTATAGAGGTCTAGTGCTGTGGTCCATTGCTGTGGAACCCAGTCCCTGAAGACCCCTTTGGGGGTATGCCCACCATGATGAGTGAAGCCTAAACTTTATATACAGTCCAGCAGTGTGGACAGGTAAGACAGGGTCACCCTGTTTCTCTGACCATTACTGTATAAATGGGCTGTTTGGGTTGTATTTACTTCACAGTGTAAACTTTTCAAACTTACCGCTAAAATTCAACCACTTAAAGCGGCGTTCCACCCAAAAATGGAACTTCCGCTTTAAATGCAGGTGACCCCTGACATTTGGCATGTTATTTTTTTGGGGGAGGAGCGGGTACCCTGTTTTTATGGGCACCCAGCTCCCACTTCCTCTCCTGGCTCTGCATTGCCGGAAGGAAATTCACCGCTCCCTCCCTCCCTGCAATCTTCTGGGACACGTCACAGGTCCCAGAAGATTGCCTGACGATTCGCAGCACAGCTCGCGCATGTGCAGTGCGCGCCCGGCTGTGAAGCCACAGCCGGCCGCCCACAGTTAGAAAGCTGTGGGACAGGTGAGTGTCTAATTATTAAAAGTCAGCAGCTACACTTTTTGTAGCTGCTGCCTCTTAAATGGGTGGAACTCCGCTTTAAAGCTCAGGTGGATTACAAGATGTTGCATATAGGCTATCTCGTGCTACAACCCGCAACATACTCCAAGCAGCTGGCATTTGAAGTGAAAAAAAAATCATCCAAAAAATGTGTGTATATAAAGTATGCTGTGCTAAATACAAATGAACCAATCCTATCTGTGTTTCAAATCATATGCTCTGTACCCATACACCTGCCATATATTATCAATTGTAATAATAAACAACGGCATTTACCACATGAGTTCACAAATTTCCAAATGTGAACATAGAAAATCAAGAACTTGAGGGCAATATATTGTAAACAATTGGCAGCGTCCATAAATTACATCTTCTAATATAGTTACATAGTAGGTGAGGTTGAAAAAAGACACATCAAGTCCAACCTATGTGAAATCCTTGTGCAATATGTGAAGTCAAAAACATATACTTTTGCCAAAACGATTGTGTCCTTCACCTTCCCCAGTAGGCACACGCTCACATTCTTAGATAGACCTTTGTATCAAATGGTCATGCTGTGCCCCCTTTAAAGCCAGGACAAGGCTAACTCCAAATGTTAAGTACGCTCACTTGAATCAGAGATCTCCCAGTATGATGAACTCAAAAAAAGATAAACAGAAATCATATTATGCTTTATTCTAAAGATAACAATCAGGCTCATCTAGTGACTGCAAGGAAACATCTCTTAAGAGATTGTTTAGTGCAAAACACTCACCACTCATGGGGTGCAATCCCCTCCAGGCAGAAGTTCTCACATGCACAATCTCCTTGTTCCACCCAGCTAGTTTTGTCAATCCTGACATCATCAGGCCCTGATTTAAAAGAGATACTGCAATGTACGGGTGTTGCATGCCTAGAGCCCTTATGATGAAAGGAAGGGAGAAGGCATCTGAGTATCTTATAAGTATTCATTGCAGACCAGTCTACACCTAGGTTAATGCGTATTCCCTCCTGACACTATTGCTCTTTTACTCCATGAGTACTCCACAGGGGAATTGCCTCACTTGTAGCTACAGTGGAGACAAGGTGAAAGGGTGCCAATTCTAAACTACAAATGAACATCTGCTCTGCTGAAGGCCCGCTCAACACTAAATCTCAGAGTGACGATTCATTCCTTGCACCAGAGCAGGGCCTGATTTTAACACTGGGGTCACAGCATCCGATTCTAACTCTGTTTCAGGCATGCAACAAGCGGCCCACCTAATGAAAGCAGAATTCGCTGCATCTATGATGAGAAATGCAACAAAAAATTTGCTCTTTTGGAACTTTAAATGAGGTTGACACCATTGGGCCAATAAACATAGTAGTAGTAAATGCAGTATAAAGTAGATACGTTTATTCAGATAAGAGTAATGCATGTATGGATATCATCAACAGTGGGCAATTATAAAATAACATACATATAAATAGACAATTGGTACATGTGTAGTAAAAGACACAGGCATCTAATGTACCCGACGTGTTTCGCCAGACCCAGCTCGCTCTTCAGGGGTAGATGCGTGTACAATTGTACCTAGGATGGAAAAATAAAGGTGGGTATGTGGTATAATGTTGGTGGAATGAGCATAAGGTGTAGGGAGCCGTGGTATAGGATCCCATACTCACCACTAAATAGGGCCAAAACCGCAGGCGCGTGGTTTCCAGACCATTTTAGGAACATTTTAACCACTTAAGCCCCGGACAATTTCACTGGCCAAAGACCAGAGCATTTGTTTGCGATTCGGCACTGCGTCGATTTAACTGACAATTGCGCGGTCATGCGATGTGGCTCCCAAACAAACTTGACGTCCTTTTTTTCCCCACAAATAGAGTTTTCTTTTGGTGGTATTTGATCACCTCTGCCGTTTTTATTTTTTGCTCTCTAAACAAAAATAGAGCGACAATTCTGAAAAAAAATGCTATATTTTTTACTTTTTGCTATAATAAATATCCCCAAAAAAATCTATAAAAAAACTAAAATTTTCCACAGTTTAGGCCGATACGTATTGTTCTACATATTTTTGGTAAAAAAAATGCAATAAGTGTATGATGATTGGTTTGCGCAAAAGTTATAGCGTCTACAAAATAGGGGATAGTTTTATGGCTTTTTTTTTTTTTTACTAGTAATGGTGGCGATCAGTGATTTTTTTATCATGACTGTGACTTTATGGCGGACACATTGGACACTTTTGACACATTTTTGTGACCAGTCATTTTTACAGCGATCAGTGCTATAAAAATGCACTGATTACTGTGAAAATGACACTGGCAGTGAAGGGGTTAACCACTAGGTGGCGTTGAAGGGGTTAATGTGTCCTAGGGAGTGATTCTTACTGTTAGGGGGCGTGGCTACCGGTGACACGTCACTGATCGCTGTTCCCGATGAGAGGGAACAGACGATCAGTGACAGTGTCACTAGGCAGAACGGGGAGATGCTTGTTTACACTTGCCTCTCCCCGTTCTGCAGCTCTGTGACCCGATCGCGGGGACACCGGCGGACATTGAGTCCGCGGGCATGGTCACGGAGCTCGCGGCAGGGGCGCGCGCCCGCACGGCGGGAATTTCAAAGTGACGTATATATACGTTACTTTGCCCAGCCGTGCCATTCTGCCGACTCATATGTACAGGAGCCGATCGGGAACCGGTTAAAAAGCACTGGTAAAATAAAAATAAAAATTGATTAAAGATACAGCCAAGGAAGAGAGTAAAGGGAGAGTGAATACATTTTAAGACTGTGCGCCCAAAAGAGGACCATCCTTTTGTGGGACGTTCATCTGTTATGTGACACAATGGGGGTGATTTACTAATAACAGTGTGCTGCGCTGGTTGAAACCTTAATTGGTGCGCCGGATAACTCCTTCACTGGGCGCAGGAACCAGCGGCGCACTGTTATAGTAAATAAAAATGTCAGCGGCGCTCTATTGAAAATGAATGGTTCCCTATGGGAGCCCATTGATTTGAATAGAGGTCGCCCGGGAAGTCGGATGAAGCCGATCCGACTCGCGGGGCGACTCGTGTGCCGGCTGACACAGGGACAGCGCGACTTTGTGAGGCAACTTGGACAGGACCTGAGCATGAAGCAGCCGCTTAAGTCATGTCCTAGAGGCGACTAGCTGGCCGAGAATGTCTCCAGCGCGATGGCATTGCGCTGGTTCTCGGCAGCCTCGCTGTCCTGTGTTTGGTATGAATCATGAAGGGGAACTCCACGCCAAATTTTAAATGAAAAAAACGGCATGGGTTCCCCTTCAGGAGCATACCAGGCCCTTAGGTCTGGTATGGATTTTAAGGGGAACCCCTAAGCCGAAAAACGGCATGGGGGTCCCCCCAAAATCCAAACCAGACCCTTATCCGAGCACGCAACCTGGCAGGCCGCAGGGGAAGAGGGGGGGACGAAAGCGCCCCCCTCCCTCCTGAACCGTACCAGGTAATTTATTAGGCAGCTCCGGGGGTCTTTCTGCCGGGCGCCCCGCTATCTTCTTCCAGCTCTTTTGCTAGCGGGGTCCCGGTCTTCCTCGTCTTCTTCCCTCTTCTCTCCGTCCGATGTTGCCTCGTCGCTGTCCGCCGCTACAATGCTCTTACCGCGGAGCGGCACCCACTTATATTAGCATGGGGCGTGGTCACCGGGTGATGCCACCCGCTGACCCCGCCCCCGTATGACGTCACAGTCCCGGGGAATGATGGGACTGTGACGTGATACGGGGGCGGAGTCAGCGGGTGGCATCACCTGTGACCACGCCCCATGCCAATTTAAGTGGGTGCCGCTCCGCGGGCAGAGCATTGTAGCGGCAGACGGAGAGAAGAGGGAAGAAGACTATGATGAAGACCGGGACCCCGCTAGCAAAAGAGCTGGAAGAAGATAGCGGGGTGCCCGGCAGAAAGACCCCCGAAGACGACGAGGAAGACCGGGACCCCACTAGCAAGAGAGCTGGAAGAAGATAGCGGGGCGCCCGGCAGAAAGACCCCCGAAGACGACGAGGAAGCCTGGGACCCCGCTAGCAAAAGAGCTGGAAGAAGATAGCGGGGCGCCCGGCAGAAAGACCCCCGAAGCTGCCTAATAAATTACTTTGAAAACCTGTGTTGTGTTTTTTATTGACTTTTTTTGCCCCCAGGTGAATGGGTAGGGGTACGATGTACCCCATACTCATTCACATAGGGTGGGGGGCCGGTATCTAGGTCCCCCTTATTAAAGGGGGCTCCCGGATTCCGATAAGCCCCCCGCCCGCAGACCCCAACAACCAATGGCCAGGGTTGTCGGGAAGAGGCCCTTGTCCCCATCAACATGGGGACATCCTCCCCATGTTGAGGGCATGTGGCCTGGTACGGTTCAGGAGGGAGGGGGGGTCGCGCTCTCGTCCCCCCCTCTTTTCCTGCAGCCTGCCAGGTTGCGTGCTCGGATAAAGGGTCTGGTGTGGATTTTTAGGGGACCCCCACGCTATTTTTTTTTACGTTTGGCGCGGGGTTCCCCTTAAAATCCATACCAGACTTGAAGGGCCTGGTATGGATTTTGGGGGGACCCCCACACCAATTTTTTTCCATTTTGTTGGGGGGGTCCCCACGCTGTTTTTTGTTTTTTTTTTGAGCCGGCAATGTTTATTTTTTTTACATTTCCTTCAACAACCAGCTATAAACAGGTTAAAGAACAAAAAAAATTGCCGCAAAATCGCGGTACTTGCGTTTTGGATCCGGGTCCATTGAATTCTATTACATCCAAAACACTGTTTTTGGCCTGCAAAAAAACATCTGCAGTTGCGTTTAACATCGTTTTTCACAAAGCCTAAAAATGCCTTCAGACGGCAAAGATTTCCTTGTTTCAGACGCGGGTACCGGCAATTAGCCACATTTTAGTTTAGAAGCGTTTTTAAAGGTGACCTCTTTTTTTTACATTGATAAACTCAAAAATTATGGCAAATGAAGAAAAACCATTAATATATATATATATATATATATATATATATATATATATATATATATATATAAGAAAAATAAAATTGCTTCCATTGCATTGTGGACAATCCACAACTTGGGGCAAGTGACACGCTAAATACAACTACACTGCTGCTCTCTCAGCTGCTGATACTCACTCTGGTCTCACAAAATAGCTGCAATCGTTAATAATACTGTTTTTGGAGCTTAGGGCGGCTCCTTATCATGTTTCCTAACTAAACGCATATAAACGCAAATGTGGTAAAACGCGGCATGCAAACGCCACAAAGCGCGCCTTTCTAAACGCTGCTTTCAACCTTAGTTCTGAACACTTTGCACCAGCGTCCCGTGTACATGGGGCATAAAAACGCCTATGCCATTTACAGCTCAAAAACGCCATGGTGGCCATGAGGCCATAGGCTAACATGGAGAGACCTTTTTAAGCTGCTAAAATAGCTCAAACAAGCGGCTGGAAAAACGTCCGTGTGCATGTAGCCTTATATTAACCACTTGCGCACTGGCCACTTAAACCCCCTTCCTGCCCAGACCGATTTTCACATTTTAGCGCTGATGCACTTTGAATGACAATTGCGCGCTCATACAACAAATCTCAAAACTTTGCATCAAATTTTATTGGTCAACAAGACAAAAGTGAAGCTAAAATAAAAAAATCAGGGTCAATTTGAAATAGTTACAGACTCACAACATCTTGAGAAAGTTTTCGCAAAATAATGCAGCACAGACAATTAAATCAAAGTGAACAAAACGACACACATTAACAACATCAAAATTATTTCAGGGGAACATTTCCCCACACAAAAAAATACAATCCACAAAAGTAAAACAAACACCTGTTTTGTAAAGACAGAACAAATAAAATACATGTGTTACAAACTCGATAAGGACACCAAAATGTACTTTTTGCCACACACACACTTGCCTCTTTTCAGGGCAAGGGAGAGGATGCTATCTGCAAGCTTTATATGACATAGGTTTGTGTGCTAATGAGGCAATTGAAAACACATGCACAGCCCATGAAACACCCAAAATGAAAGTTCACCCAATGTAGAGACTGAACTTCAAAGTGGGTACACCTGTTAAGGATGTCCTTCAATTACTAACCCATAAAAACACTCTCTGAGCATGCCCAGAAATATCCAGGTGCTGTTCACACACAAAAAGCACCACCAAAAAATCTAACTGGCTGGGCATGCTCAGAAGAACTCAAATGCAGCTAGCAGAAAATAACCCCCCCCTGTCCAAAATTAGGCACATCATCCAGCATGCTACAAAATTAGAGATGGGACAATCACACCCCCCCCCCCCACCAACAAATACCATTGCAGTCTATGGGAACTGACTTTTTAATTTTGCTAGTCCCCACTTGGCTGGCTTATCTTCTAGTTATTGGCCTTAAAATGGGGGCCCAGGTCCCACCCTAAGGGACATATATCAATGTCACCAATTTGGACAACACCAAAAACAAAACAAGGAGAAGTGCCTTTAAATATGCCAAATTGCTTAAGGGCCATTTCAAACCGCAGTCCATTGCGTTTTTTATGCATCAAAAATGCATGGAAAGTTGGTTATATGGTTCTAAATGGCAGTGTTTGTTCCCGTGCGTTCCAGTTCCACCAAAAAAGTAGAACATGCTGCATTTTACCTGCACTGGACTGTACTGGAACGCAGCAAAACGCATCATAAACGCACTGGAACGCACCGGAACACACCTAAATGCACCAAAAACGCACTGGAACACACCTGTCCTTACCTATGGTTAAGAAAAAAGAGGGGTGAAAAAATAGCACTGGACTGCATCAAAAACATACCAAAAATGCACTGGAACGCATCAAAAACGTGCATGCAAAAAAGCACCTGGAACGCATCCGGATTGCGTTTCTATGGTGTGAACTGGCCCTAGTTCACACCATAGAAACGCAGTCTGGATGCGTTCCAGGTGCTTTTCTGCATGCGCGTTTTTAACACGTTCCAGTGCATGTTTGATGTGTTTTTGATGCAGTCCAGTGTTTTTTCCCCCTCTTCACTTAGGACAAGTGTGTTGCAGTGCGTATTTGGTGCATTTAGGTGCATTTCGGTGCATTCCAGTGCGTTTTTGGTACGTTCCGTTGCTTTTTTGATGTGTTTTACTGTGGCCCAGTACAGTTCTGTACCTAAAAAATGCAGCATGACCATTTTTTTTTTCCTTTCTGAAACGCACTGGAACGGACTGCAGTGGTGTGAACTATGCCATTGGCATTAATGTGATCAACTTTCTTTGCGTTTTTCATGCATCAAAAAAATGCACTGCACTGCATCCGGTGTGAACTGGCCCTAAATATCATACCTGGGGGGTGTCTATCATATGCCTGTAAAGTAGCACATGTTTTCCATGTTTGTAACAGTTCAAGAGCAAAATGACATTTCTAAAGTAAAATAATAGTCATTAAAAAGTACTCACGGCTGTAATGAATTGCTGGTTCCCGTCAATACAGATAAAGGTCATTGAAAGTCTTTGAAAAAAAAAATGCGTGGGGGTCCCCCAAATTCCATTACCAGGCCCTTCAGGTCTGGAATGGATATTAAGGGGAACCCTGCCGCAAATTACAAAAAAAAAATGCGTGCGGTTCCCCCAAATATCCATACCAGGCCCTTCAGATCTGGTATGGATTTTAAGGGGAACTCCACCCCAAATTTAAAAAAAAAATGGCGTGGAGCCCCCCCAAAAATCCACACCAGACCCTTATCCGAGCACGCAACCTGGCAGATCGCAGGAAAAGAGGGGGGGACGAGAGAGCTCCCCCCCTCCTGAACCGTACCAGGCCACATGCCCTCAACATGGGGAGGATGTCCCCATGTTGATGGGGACAAGGGCCTCATCCCCACAACCCTTGCCCGGTGGTTGTGGGGGTCTACGGGCGGGGGGCTTATCGGAATCTGGAAGACCCCTTTAACAAAGGGGACCCCCAGATCCCGCCCCCCCCTGTGTGAAATGGTAATGGAGTACAGGGCCGATCCTAGGATCACAGACGCCTGGGTGCAGAAATATTTCTGGCGCCCCCACATGGGCGTGGCCATCTTACTAACTCCTCCCCTTTACAAATATTTCTATGGCAATGACTCAAACACAGAGATGCTCCTCTAAGGAGTCTTTGTTACCCTGGGATCCTCCCACGATCTTTTAACAATAAACAAAATACAGGAAAATAATACACTAATGGGACCTGGAGGTGGTCTCTCTAATGGACACAGAGAGGGCTTCTGTTAGAGAGTCTGTTAGAAAGAGCCCCAAGACATAGTACAGGAGATAGTCAGAGACTGCAGACATGATACTGGAGATGGTCAGAGACGGCATATATGATACTAGAGATGATCAGAGACTGCAGACATGATACTGGAGATGGTCAGAGACTACAGACATGATACTAGAGATGGTCAGAGACTGCAGACATGATACTGGAGATGGTCAGAGACTGCAGACATGATACTGAAGATGGTCAGAGACTGCAGACATGATACAGGAGAAGGTCAGAGACTGCAGTGCAGACATGATACAGTACAGGGAGAGGGTAAGCAGACCTAGTACAGTTCTGGCAGGCTGTCACTGGGCTAAATAAAAATTGGAATGACATATCCCCCTCTACCTTCCCCTGCAGGGGGTGGGGAGAGAGAGAGAAGGGGGTGGGGCGAGAGAGAAGAGAGGGGTGGGGGAGAGAGAGAGGGGGTGGAGGAGAGAGGGGGGTGGAGGAGAGAAGGGGGTGGAGAGAGAGAAGGGGGTGGAGAGAGAGAAGGGGGTAGAGAGAGAGAGAGAGAAGGGGGTAGAGAGAGAGAAGGGGGTAGAGAGAGAGAGGGAAGGGGTGGAGAGAGAGAGAAGGGAGGTGGGAGAGAGAAGGGGGGTGGGAGAGAGAGAGATATGAGGTGGTAGAGAAAGAGGGGGTGGGGGAGGGAGAGAAAGAGGGGGTGAGTAGGGGGAGAGAGGGGGGTGGATGAGAGAGAGAGGGGGTGGATGAGAGAGAGAGAGAGAGTGGGTGGAAGAGAGAGAGAGGGGAATGGGAGAGAGAGGGGGTGGGAGAGAGAGAGGGGAATGGGAGAGAGGGGGGTGAGAGAGGGGGTGAGAGAGAGGGAGGGGTGGGAGAGAGAAAGAAGGGGGTGGAGGAGAGAGGGGGGTGGAGGAGAGCAGGGGGTGGAGAGAGAGAGAGAAGGGGTGGAGAGAGAGAGAGAGAAAGGGGGTAGAGAGAGAGAGAGAGAAGGGGGTAGAGAGAGAGAGAGGGAAGGGTGGAGAGAGAGAGAAGGGAGGTGGGAGAGAGAAGGGGGGTGGGAGAGAGAGATATGAGGTGGTAGAGAAAGAGGGGGTGGGGGAGGGAGAGAAAGAGGGGGTGAGTAGGGGGAGAGAGAGGTGGTTGAGAGAGAGGGGGGTGGATGAGAGAGAGAGGGGGTGGATGAGAGAGAGAGAGAGAGAGAGAGAGTGGGTGGAAGAGAGAGAGAGGGGAATGGGAGAGAGAGGGGGTGGGAGAGAGAGAGAGGGGAATGGGAGAGAGGGGGGTGAGAGAGGGGGTGAGAGAGAGGGAGGGGGTGGGAGAGAGAAAGAAGGGGGTGAGAGAGAGGGAGGGGGTGGGAGAGAGAAAGAAGGGGGTGGAGAGAGAGAGAAGGGAGGTGGGAGAGAGAGAAGGGGGTGGGAAAGAGAGAGAGAAGGGGGTGGGAAAGAGAGAGAGAAGGGGGTGGGAAAGAGAGAGAGATATGAGGTGGTAGAGAAAGAGGGGGTGGGGAGGGAGAGAAAGAGGGGGTGAGTAAGGGGGGAGAGAGGTGGTTGAGAGGGGTGGGTGGAAGAGAGAGAGAGGGGGATGGAAGAGAGAGAGGGGGTGGAAGAGAGAGAGGGGGTGAGAGAGAGAGGGGGTGAGAGGGAGGGGGTGGGAGAGAGGGAGGGGTGGGAGAGAGAGAAGGGGGGTGGAGAGAGAGAGAGAAGGGGGGTGGAGAGAGAGAAGGGAGGTGGGAGAGAGAAGGGAGGTGGGAGAGAAGGGGTGTGGGAAAGAGAGAGAGAAGGGGGTGGGAAAGAGAGAGAGATATGAGGTGGTAGAGAGAGGGGGTGGGGAGGGAGAGAAAGAGGGGGTGAGTAAGGGGGGAGAGAGGTGGTTGAGAGAGAGAGGGGGTGGATGAGAGAGAGAGGGGTGGGTGGAAGAGAGAGAGAGGGGTGGGTGGAAGAGAGAGAGAGGGGGTGGAAGAGAGAGGGCGTGGATGAGAGAGAGAGGGGTGGGTGGAAGAGAGAGAGGGGGTGGAAGAGAGAGAGGGTGGTGGAAGAGAGGGGAATGGGAGAGAGAGAGGGGATGGGAGAGAGAGAGGTGAATGAGAGAGAGAGGGGGTGAGAGAGAGAGGGGGGGTGAGAGAGAGAAAGAAGGGGTGGGAGAGAGAGAGGGGGTGGGAGAGAGAGGGGGATGGGAGAGAGAGGGGGATGGGAGAGAGAGAGGGGTGAGTGAAATTGACCCCCTAGGCTGGCCTGCAGTCCCTTCCTGTGCCCCCCAGTCCCTGTCTGTGGGTAGGTGTGTGTGATGCACCTACCTCCCACCCATCCTCGTCCTCTGGGCCCTCGGTCAGGCACCTATATTTCTTCTTGGGCACGGTCACAGCTGGAGCCGACGTTGGAGAAGGTGTGCAGGCTCTGGAGGTGCCGGGGATGCTGCGCTCACTGCTACTCAGGTCAGGGTGGCAGTGAGGTCTTCTCTCACTCCCTCTCGCGCTGTTCCTTCCAGCCAGCCTCCTGCTGCTTACCGGGGCCGTAACTCTCTGTTGCTGCTGCTGTTGACTGCCCTGGCCTGCACCCCGCCACCACCGGACCAGCGAAACTGTCCCTCTCCTCTGGTATTACAAGGGGGCGGACTCGGAGCTCAGCTGCGTTGGATCCCAGACTCCCAGGAGCAGTAGCGCGGAGAAGGAGGAAGTGAAATCCTCCCTCGCTTTCAACACTGAACATGGAGGGGGTGCACTGCAGCCATGATGTCACTGGTTGCTACATGCCAAGCGGCTCTAGCAACCAGTGGAGAGGATGAAACTTGTGACAAGTACAGGAACGAACGATGCCATGTGTGTCTCTCCCTCCTGCATTCAGCTGCCGGAGGGAGAGAGACACACATCCCACATGGCATCGTTCCTGTACTACTTGTCACACCACACTGATCTGCCTCATTGTCCGGGACGGGTCCTCCCCTATCAGCGCCACCGCACACAAGGAGAGGAGGAAGGAGGGGAAGCACTTCGGCGCCAATCCCTCTGCAGCGCTCGGGTGCGGAGCACCCCCTGAACCCCATCCAGGATCGGCCCTGATAGGGTACATTGTACCCCTACCATTTCACGAAGAAAGTGTAAAAAATGACAAGAGCCGGTTTTTGACAATTCCTTTATTAAGGTCTTCTCTTTTCTTCCATCCTCTTCTTCCTCCACCCTCTTCGGCCACTCCGTTTGAATTGGAGGTTCCCGCTGTGTGACGCTTCAGTTCCCCTCTTGGTCCGCTACCACCCAGTGACCCCGCCCCCCTCTGATGCACATAGATTTCACTGGGACTTTCCCCGAGGTGTCAGAGGGGGGCGGGGTCACCGGGTGGCAGCGGACCAAGAGGAGAACTTAAGAACGTCACACAGCGGGAACCTCCAATTCAAACGGAGCGGCCGAAGAAGGGGAAGAAGAAGCCGGAGCAAGATGCAGACGAGAACACCGAAGGAAGAAGGAAGAGGAAGAACAAGATGGAGGAAGAAACCCGAATGGAGAACAGAAGAAGATGGAAGAAGAAGATGGAAGAAAAGAGAAGACATTAATAAAGGAATTGTCAAAAACCAGCTCTTGTCATTTTTTCCATTTTTGACACTTTCTTTATGAAATGGTAGGGGTACAATGTACCCCATTACCATTTAACACAGGGGGGGCGGGATCTGGGGGGGTCTTCCAGATTCCGATAAGCCCCCCGACCGCAGACCCCCACAACCACCGGGCAAGGGTTGTGGGGACGAGGCCCTTGTCCCCATCAACATGGGGACATCCTCCCCATGTTTAAAGGTAATTATTCCTGCGCTACCAAACGGGGAGAATGAAAGGAGTAATTGAAACTGTCGCAAACACAGAAAGGGTTAATCCTAACCCGATAAGGTGATGAATGTAGAGGGGGGGGGGGGTGGTGTTGCGCTGTTTCTGGTATGAATATGTATTGGTGAAAATATAAGGTGCACAGTGGCTAACTCAAACCAATGAATAGATTAAAAACAATACACAATCAAAAAATGATGGTTATGAATTACGGTATGAATAAATACTAGAACCATAAAAACAAGCAAATAAATAAATTAAAAGTGCAAAAAATTGATATAAACTACAATAAATATGAAAGTGAACACTGCTGTGCAAATATGCTAAAAGAGTGCATAAACGAAATAGCCTGCAAATTGCAGTGCAATGAACTGTGCACAAGTGAAACTGCTAATTGCAAAGTGCAAAAATTGCTAAAGTGAAAATGCAAAGATAGCAAAAAATGTCCAATAAACAATGGAACAAAAAATGAAGATGTTGAACTCCAAAAGTTCATGAGTGAAAGAATGGCAAGTGGTGCCAGTGAAAAATTATTTTATGATTTCATCAAGGTGACATTCCTGGAACTTTATATACAGGTATACAGGTGATGCTATGGTGAGGAGATGTGTGAATCTCGACTTCCGGTGTCACACACTAAGGTAATAGATGGCCTCTTACCTAGCGGTAATGAGGTAACCGCATGTGTTTAATTAGGGTCAATGATACTTCTGTTATGGTCCTGGCGTCAATAGAAAAACCTTTGTGCCAAAGGCTGTGGTTCCTCAGGTATAGGGTACACCTATATTGTATCCAGGGGATTGCGCTCACCTCCCAGTGATGGCGGGGTTAAAAGGAAGAAATAGGGTCTCGATCGTGAAGTACGTTTTTTAAAACCAATTGGTATGTTTAATAATATAACAGTGGATTGCTTGTATAAACTCACATGAACTCACATAAAATGACATGAAAATGAACTTATCTCCTATACGAACGGCGAGCTCGTTTGCCTCCGTCTGTCTGATTGCCTCTCCATCCCTACACGTGGCGTCACGGTCATGTGACTTCATCAGGGATGATGGGAAGGCAATGAGATGGTCTTTAAATAGTTTTTTATTGAATAAATACGGCGGCCATTTTCTCGAAGCTCAATGTTAATCTCCATTGGCGGCCATTTTCCCTGGGATCCTGTCTAAGTAATGGGGGCGGCCATCTTTATGGTGGTTAAAAAACAATAATAAACTAATAACAACGACAACAAATGCGCCGCCATTTTCCTTTAGGTTTTGGATAGTTAGGTTGGCGGCCATATTTTTGAAGTCCATGCATCGGTATAACGTGATCTTTAAAATCTACATAATACCTGGCAGGACATAAAAAACAAGATCTATAAAAACGAGGGGGCTGCAATTGTAATCATAAAAGCTAAAAGATTATATAGAAATATAATTGCACATGTGTTGATCAACAATGGATAAAAAATATTGCAAATGAATTTGTCAATTTGTCATTATGTATAATAATAAAAATGATTAAAAAATTATCTGTTATAATAGAATTAGGTAAATATATCTCCGGAATGGATATGAAGTGGGCTCTCATAATAGTAGGGAATTCATATATACACCAATCCCCCAAAATGGCAGAAGTTAGGTCTGGTGAACATCAGATAGACGTCTGCAATATGAGCTTTACAAATATTTGCTTCCCAGATGCATATGAAATATTAAAATAGTATAAGATAGAGATCTGTAGAATAAAATATAGTATGAATATAATGTAAAATGACAATATAGGAATGGGAGAGGAAGTCATTTATCTAACAAGAGTGTGTACATAAAAATAATAATATGAGAAGGAAAGGCCATAGGCACTACTAGGTGAGTAGGTGTGTGGTGAATTAATAGGTGTACTAGAAATCACTGAGGAAACAATTGAGGTCGAACTCGACATTGAGTCCTCTTGGTACAAAAGTATCTAGGGTGAATATCCATTTGGATTCGAGTTGACCAAGTGTCCTCACCTTGTGGCCCCCCCCGCCAGTGTCTAGTATATGGCTCGATGCCCCAAAATTTGAGCTCTGAGGGGTCTTTATTATGGTGTAGCAAAAAATGTTTAGATACATTGTGTTTGTCAAATCCTTTCAATATATTTTGACCGTGCTCTTTGATACGAATCCTAAGGAGTCTTTTTGTGCGCCCTATGTACTGAAGGCCGCAGCTGCACTCGAAGGCATATACTGCCCCTTCTGTATTGCAACACACAAAATCTTTAACTTCATAGGTATCTCCTGTACTGGTGGATGTGAAGTTACTTTTCTTCTCATTTGGTCGCTTTGTTCTCTTACATGCAAAACATCGTTTGCAGGGGTAGAAGCCTTTCATCGTGAAGAAGGAGAATGGTTTATTAGGTGGATCTGGTATGTTCTTCACTATTTTATCCCGTATGGTTGGTGCCCTTTTGTAGATGAATCTAGGGTTTGTTGGTAATGAATCTTGTAATTGCCTGTCTGCCAATAATATATGCCAATGTCGTTTTATGATTCTTTCAATTTTCTTGTGTTGTACATTATAATCCAGAATAATTGATGTTAATGGTTTAGTGGATGTTTGTTTAATTTTATCTCTAATCAATTCGTCCCGGTTCATCTCTGTCACTTCGACTATCTTCTCTTCAATGAATGTATTACTATATCCTTTCTTAACAAATCTTTGCCCCATTGCTTCTGCTTGTTCTTTAAAGGTGTCTAGGTTGGTGCAATTTCTCCTTAGACGCACAAGCTGTCCCTTGGGGACGTTGAAGAGCCAGTTTTTATGATGACAGCTTTCTATCGGCAGGTAACTATTCCTGTCCACATTCTTGAAGTGGGTCTGTGATTTAAAACCTGAAGTATCCTGTATGATATCAAGGTCTAGAAATGTGACACTTTTCTCACTGATTTCCCATGTTAGCTTGATATTTCTGTCGTTTACATTCAGGTTTTCTAAAAATAATTTGAGTTGATTAGGCTCTCCTTTCCAAAGGATAAAAACATCATCGATGTAGCGTTTATAGATTTTAAGTTCAACGGGTTTGTCATTAAAAACAGTTTCCTCCTCCCATTGGGCCATAAAAATACCGGCCACACTGGGGGCAAACTTGGCCCCCATAGCTACACCCGTTCGCTGATGGTAATAATTCTTATTGTACCAGAAGTAGTTATTTTTAAGGCAGAAATCGAGACATTTGATTATGAACTTTCTTTGCATACAGGGTAACTTGGTATATGTTCTCAAACCCCATTTGGCAGCTTCGCATGCTTGATGGTGGAGAATAATTGTGTATAAAGAGGATACATCCGCAGTGGCCATAATCCATGGTCCTTCTTCTCTGGAAATATTCGTTATAGTTTGTATCATCTGTTTGGTATCCTTTAGGTATGCTTTTGTATCCTGTACTACGGGTTGGAGATAATGATCTATGTATTGGCCCATCCTGGCCGTAAGTGAATCTATCCCATTGACTATTGGCCTTGGTGGTGGGTTTGTTTTGTCTTTGTGTATTTTGGGGATTGTATAAATGATGGGAGTATGCCAGGAGTCAGGTACTAGGTATCTGGCTTCTTTCTTATTCAGGATGTTCTTTTTAAGACCTAAGTGGGCGACTTGTTCTAATGCTTTTCTGCATTTGAAAACGGGATTGCTGAGCAATTTGCTGTATGTGTTTGTGTCTTCCAGCATTTCCTTCATACTATTGTTGTATTGTTCTTTGGAAAGAACCACAATTGCTCCCCCTTTGTCAGCTGGTCTTATGACTAGGTCCTTCCTTCTCGTAAGTTTCTTGATTCCACTCTTTATGAACTTGGGTTCCTCCTTCTTCTTTATTTTTAGATCCTTGATTTCTTCCAGCACTACTCTTTTGAAAACATCAATGTACTTATTGTTTTTTACTGGTGGATTAAAAACAGATTTGTTTCTCAGCATGCTATGGGATATCCCATCCTCTCTAGCTCCTGAGATTCTGTGTGTAATGGGGTTTCCTGCTAGGTATTTATTAATATTTAAATTTTCTAACGAATTTCTGTATGCCTATATAGGTCTGAAATTTATCTAGATTTTTGGTTGGGGCATATTTTAAACCTTTGTCTAATACCCCGATCTCCTCATGGGTGAGAGTTTCGCCACTCAAATTGAAGATTCCCTCTCCCTTTTCACTCTTTTTCTTTTTGAGTCTCTTCCCAGATCTGCATCCTCTCTTCTTTCTTGGTTTCTTGGTCCTCTCTGTCCGTCCGGTGGGTGGTTCTCCCTGTCCCTGTCTAAAAAAGACCTATTGTAATCAGGGCCATCGTATTGGGTCGTATGTGGTCTCACATATCTATCTTCCTCATTGTAATTTGCCAAAGGAGCATAATAGTTATTGGTTGGTATCGGGCTTCGCTCATTCTGTCGATGGTTTCTCCCATAGTCATAGTCTCTAGGTGGGCTTCTGCCCCTTGGACCGTTTTGTTCATATGGGGGAGCTCTATAGTCTCTATTATAGTGAGGTGGTTGTCTCGGATCTCTATAATCTTGTGGGGGGCCCCTATATTCCCTTTGGTCATATGGGGGTCTATGCCAATTGTTCCCATTGTGTGGTTTCTTGTTCTTCCAATAATGTGGTTTCTTCCATCCATTGTGTGGTGTTTTATCATTATATGGTGGTCTTCTATCTGTTTGCCTTGGTGTGTGATAATGTTGATTGCCCTGTCTCTCATTATAATTCTGTTGTCTAGGGGTCCGTGTTCCATTATGGTCATTTGGTCTGCCACTTTGGATATCCGATCTTTGTTGTTCATTAGTGTGTTGCGGGTGGACCCTTACTGTTTTTTCTGGTGTGGAGTATGTTGAGATGGGGTCCATCCGACTGATTTGATTTTGCCACTTGAATACTTCATCCGATTTAAAATCATTTATGTCTCTGACATATTTCTTGCTTTTCCTCTGCTGTACCTCTCTGTCCTTTTTTGTGAGATCTTTATTTAGCTGGATAGTGAGTGTTTTATATTCAGCTGTATCCTTATGTACTTCCAATGCTTCCTTTATTTCTGCAATAGTTTGTTCAATCTTTTTGGTCTTCCTTTGTTTCCTTTGTAATAGGAATCTTAATAACTCTAGGCCTCGTTCATTAAAGAACTTAAACCACTCATCATTGGATTCTTGAACCACCAGTCCATCATTTGGAGGGATATCCCATCTCAACCTCCTTGGGACAATACTTTCCTTGAGATAAGTTTCAAAGGTGTTAACGTCCCACCATAAACTTATTTTTTTCTCCATGTTGTGTCCTAAACGTCTCATTAGACTTTCTAGTTCTAAGGTTTTTTTATGAGTGACGTTGGTGGTACTAAATATTTCTTCTAAATTTACCTGTCTTGTCTCCAAAAAGGAGAAGACATCCATGGTTTAACCCTTTCGGTGTTTGCGACAGTTTCAATTACTCCTTTCATTCTCCCCGTTTGGTAGGGCAGGAATAATTACCTTTTAAACATTTCACTTGCTTATATCCCACCCATTCCTGCAGCAACCATGGATGTCTTCTCCTTTTTGGAGACAAGACAAATAAATTTAGAAGAAATATTTAGTACCACCAACGTCACTCATAAAAAAACCTTAGACCTAGAAAGTCTAATGAGACGTTTAGGACACAACATGGAGAAAAAAATAAGTTTATGGTGGGACGTTAACACCTTTGAAACTTATCTCAAGGAAAGTCACTCAATGTCGAGTTCGACCTCAATTGTATCCTCAGTGATTTCTAGTACACCTATTAATTCACCACACACCTACTCACCTAGTAGTGCCTATGGCCTTTCCTTCTCATATTATTATTTTTATGTACACACTCTTGTTAGATAAATGACTTCCTCTCCCATTCCTAGATTGTCATTTTACATTATATTCATACTATATTTTATTCTACAGATCTCTATCTTATACTATTTTAATATTTCATATGCATCTGGGAAGCAAATATTTGTAAAGCTCATATTGCAGACGTCTATCTGATGTTCACCAGACCTAACTTCTGCCATTTTGGGGGATTGGTGTATATATGAATTCCCTACTATTATGAGAGCCCACTCCATATCCATTCTGGAGATATATTTACCTAATTCTATTTTAACAGATAAGTTTCTAATCATTTTTATTATTATACATAATGACAAATTCATTTGCAATATTTTTTATCCATTGTTGATCAACACATGTGCAATTATATTTCTATATAATCTTTTAGCTTTTATGATTACAATTGCAGCCCCCTCGTTTTTATAGATCTTGTTTTTTATGTCCTGCCAGGTATTATGTAGATTTTAAAGATCACGTTATACCGATGCATGGACTTCAAAAATATGGCCGCCAACCTAACTATCCAAAACCTAAAGGAAAATGGCGGCGCATTTGTTGTCGTTATTAGTTTATTATTGTTTTTTAACCACCATAAAGATGGCCGCCCCCATTACATAGACAGGATCCCAGGGAAAATGGCCACCAATGGAGATTAACATTGAGCTCCGAGAAAATGACCGCCGTATTTATTCACTAAAAAAACTATTTAAAGACCATCTCATTGCCTTCCCATCATCCCCTGATGAAGTCACGTGACCGTGATGCCACGCGTAGGGATGGAGAGGCAAACAGACAGACGGAGGCAAACGAGCTCGCCGCTCGTATAGGAGATAAGTTCATTTTCATGTCATTTTATGTGAGTTCATGTGAGTTTATACAAGCAATCCACTGTTATATTATTAAACATACCAATTGGTTTTAAAAAACGTACTTCACGATCGAGACCCTATTTCTTCCTTTTAACCCCGCCATCACTGGGAGGTGAGAGCAATCCCCTGGATACAATATAGGTGTACCCTATACCTGAGGAACCACAGCGTTTGGCACAAAGGTTTTTCTATTGACGCCAGGACCATAACAGAAGTATCATTGACCCTAATTAAACACATGCGGTTACCTCATTACCGCTAGGTAAGAGGCCATCTATTACCTTAGTGTGTGACACCGGAAGTCGAGATTCACACATCTCCTCACCATAGCATCACCTGTATACGCGAAGTTCCAGGAATGTCACCTTGATGAAATCATAAAATAATTTTTCACTGGCACCACTTGCCATTCTTTCACTCATGAACTTTTGGAGTTCAACATCTTCATTTTTTGTTCCATTGTTTATTGGACATTTTTTGCTATCTTTGCATTTTCACTTTAGCACTTTTTTGCACTTTGCAATTAGCAGTTTCACTTGTGCACAGTTCATTTGCAGGCTATTTCGTTTATGCACTCTTTTAGCATATTTGCACAGCAGTGTTCACTTTCATATTTATTGTAGTTTATATCAATTTTTTGCACTTTTAATTTATTTATTTGCTTGTTTTTATGGTTCTAGTATTTATTCATACCGTAATTCATAACCATCATTTTTAGATTGTGTATTGTTTTTAATCTATTCATTGGTTTGAGTTAGCCACTGTGCACCTTATATTTTCACCAATACATATTCATACCAGAAACAGCGCAACACCACCCCCCCTCTACAGACATCCTCCCCATGTTGAGGGCATGTGGCCTGGTACAGTTTAGGAGGGGGGGGCGCTCTCTCCCCCCCCTCTTTTCCTGTGGACTGCCAGGTTGCGTACTCAGATAAGGGTCTGGTCTGGATTTTTGGGGGGACTCCACGCCATTTTTTATTTTTATTTGGGGTGGAGTTCCCCTTAAAATCCATTCCAGATCTGAAGGGCCTGGTATGGATATTTGGGGGAACCGCACGCATTTTTTTTTTAAATTTGCGGCAGGGTTCCCCTTTATATCCATTCCAGACCTGAAGGGCCTGGTAATGGAATTTGGGGGACCCCCACGCTTTTTTTTTTGTTTTTATCAATGACTTTCAATTACGTTTGAACAAGTAAAATTCCCACGCTGAGCTCAAAAAAAACTCTCGCAGCTCTAATCGTACTTGCCGGCGCAGCGGGCTGGTTTTGAAAAAGTTACTTTCTCATTCTATTTTGGGCATATTAGTTATTTGGGCAGGTGTCCCTAAACTTCCTCACATCACCCCACATCACCCCATTATATTCTCACTTCCAGCTTCTTTATATTTAGATTTTAACATGCCGTGCGCCAGGTCCATAGTGGCGCACTGAGCGCCTCCTCCCGTCCGCCGAGAACACTATAGTAAATGGAAAATAGGGCTGCGCTACCGGCGCTAATGTTTTGTAAATACCAAAACAGCCATTGCGCGCGCAGATGCGCCAATACTCATGGCGCAAACGTTTCGTAAATCAGCCCCAATGGACGTTAAGCTGCTCTACATCTGATATGCTGTTTACAAGTGCATGTTTGTGAGTATTATTCTTTCTTTTTTAATAAAGCAATTTTTAAGGATAATGCACTAGGCCAGTGCACCCTCTGTTTATTTCTCATCTTAGTGTATCCAGACATCCCTAGTCTTATGTGGGCAGCAAGGCGACATTTATGTCAATCTACCAGGACAAGAGCTTAGAGTAACACCACTGTGGGCTAATCTTCGAGCGCAGGAGATGTGTTGTGTATGTTGAAGTTCTTTGCATCTATGTCAGAATTTCTTGGTCAGATTAGGTCTAGAGCCCAAAAATGCCCTGCCTCTTCCTCTGCTTTTTCAAGCAGAGTCAGACCCTGATATTCTGGTCCTAGAAGATGCAGAATCGGAGGAAAATAAGGAGGATATTGGGGCAGTGTTGGAGGAAACTGCAGAAGTATTCTCTCCCCCGCGTTGTCTTCCATGTTGAAGAAGGAGCTTCACACAACATGCTTGCTAACATTGAAAAGCTCATTTCCACTGTTCTCAAAAGTCTTGGCATACTAGTAAAAGAACACCCTCATTATACCCAAATTCATCATTACCTCTCTACCCTTATCACTCATTGCACTTTTACGCCAAAACAATTGACCCCTTTTGAAAATTGGTGCAGGTTGAACCCACACTCTAAAGGCCTAGTGTCTGCTCTCTATGCATCCTTTACAAACTCCCTAGGTTCACATAAACTTGCCTACATGGAAAAATGGGAACATGATCTTGGATATACAGGAATGGGAATCTACCGTATATACTCGAGTATAAGCCGAGTTTTTCAGCACATTTTTTTGCGCTGAAAATGCCCCCCTCGGCTTATACTCGAGTCACCTTTTTGCGCCTGATCTCCCAGACTTTGGAGACCCGGTACCGGTCGGCCGTAGGTCCCCATGACCCCAAACTTGGCACACATGTAGCCTCACTTTCTCTACAAGTGTGAAAAGTTTGTTGTCTGGGGAACCTACGGTCAGGGAGCACCGATTTTTCAAAGCCGAGCACCCCTTCCATAGACTCCCATGTTAAACGATCATTTCTCCGGTGACTTTGTGGACCCGGCACAGGCCGGTCGTAGGTCCCCTGGACCTGAAACTTAGTACACATGTAGCCCCATTTCTCTTCTATAGGTGTGCAAAGTTTGTTGTCTGGGGGACAGCTGGGGAGCACTGATTTTTCAAACCTGGGCACCCCTTCCATAGACTCCCCTGTTAAACGTCAGTCTAGTCATGGACACAGTGAGGCATGGGCACAGTGAGGCATGGGCACAGTGAGGCATGGGCACAGTGAGGCATGGGCGCAGTGAGGCAAAGTGAGGCAGGCAGATGGACACCCTAGGCTTATACTCGAGTCGACACGTTTTTTGTGGTAAAATTAGGTGCCTCGGCTTATACTCGAGTATATATGGTATATGGCTGGCTACCGCTAAATATTCACTTAATATACTTGCTCAAGAAAATGCTTATAAATTAATGCCTCATTGGTACATGACCCCGGATCGCATATCCACTTTTAATCCTGATACTTCACCTCATTGCTTCCGAGGCTGTACTGACCGTGGTACTTTATTACATATTTGGTGGACGTGTCCTGTAACTTCTCGTTTCTGGACCAAGATTTATGATCTATTATGTTCAATTCTTCATATCACTCTCGTTAAAAAACCCTTGGGCTGCTCTCCTACACAAACCTGTTCCACATATAAATATCAATAAATGAAAGCTGGTGGGATTTGTTTTGTTGGCAGCGCGACAAACATTAGCCAAAGCATGGAAACAAAAATCGATACCCTTCTCTGAAGTCAAATAACGGCTCTTAGGTACTATGGTTCACGAAACATTGACCTCTATCCTCACCGATAACCACACAAAATTCTTAGAAATATGGGAACCGTGGCTTGATTATATCAAATACATGAATATTGATCATTCCCTACTTTCTCTATGGTTCATGCCAACTACTACTGTCTACACGAATATTGGTTCCACATGGGATTACATTCTTCTTGTTCCATTCTTACTAACCCCTACCCACTACTTTCTTTTTATGCATTTCCTTATATATTTTTTATCATCCTAATTCAGCTGACCTCTACGACTTGGATCTTTTCTGTTCAATTTAACATTTTTCACTTTCTTATATATTGATTGTTCTTATTCATAAAATGGTATGATACATTTAATACTGTATTGCTTCTTGCCAGTTGTTATGTTATTTGTCATTCTAATATTCTAAAACTTGTATTTATTTTTTGAAACTCAATAAAATTTATTGTAAATCAGAAAAAAAAGGCTCACTATGCACTATGTGTAAAATAAAATTTACAAAAACTAGCAAAACATTTGCTGTTCTTGAAAATATAGAATGTGCAATCTATGATGACTCAGTCACTCCTGAAAGGATTTTCACACCACAATAATCTTTGCTGAACTCTATAAAAGGGAAAAAGAGTTGATCCTGCTGTCTCTGTCCTAAACAATTATCTCACTGTACCTTTTGAAGGTGTTCCCTACAAGCATTTGGGATGCTCTTAAAGGCTGTCTTTACCCTGGCAGGCCCAGCTCTAGCTGCTATTTTTTTTACGCCAAACTGCAACTAACTGGACAAGTCCTATTAATAACCAACATGACCCTGTAGTTCAGGGTCCTGCTGTTACAGAGCAATTACAAAAATGTACCAAAGTAGCTGGGTAGAAATTAATTTACTCTTCCGTCCATGGACCGACACAGCTTCTCTATTGACATAGTGGGTATTATCCGTTAATTAGGAGTGACTAGGCAGAAAACTTGTAAAAAGTGTTGCATCACACCCTCTACAGTACCACCCAGGGGGCGGACCCTCTGAGTATATCCCCTCAGTCTGCATCTCGCAGATCAGTTTTTTTCTGTCTAGCAAGGAGTAGGACATGGCTCCCTTCGGGCCCATCGGTCCGGGGGAAAAATATATTTTTCTACGTTTTTTGTTTCCTGCGATCAACTGCCGACTGGGTGACAGGCTGGATCTTCAATCCTTGTAGTCTCCCCAGTTTCGGCCATCGAGCGTGTGCCGACCCTAGCTACGCGCTGGGTTTTCCACGACATACCCGTCACTCCATGGGTGGCCGGTGAGCCTACGCTCCAGGGCTTGCATCGGACCCTAAACAAAAAAGTCAGTGCTACTACCCATACATCACATAGAAAGCAGAGCTCCCAGGTGCTCGATCCACAGTCGCTGGCTGAGTAGAAGTGAATGAAGAAAAGATGATCCGCACTCCGGTCGTTGCTCTTAAAAAATTTACGTATTTATTGACAAGCCACAGTAGACAAACGCAAATAGGAAAGCTTGACGCGTTTCAGCCTATAAGGCCTTAGTCATAACCACCGATTATCGGTGCATCGGACCACTCAGCTTCGGCTGACCTTACGGCCGAGTCGCAGCAGCCTGGCCGGTGAGCATTACGCTCCAAGGCGTGCATCGGACTGTTCAGCTTCGGCTGACCTTACGGCCGAGTCGCAGCAGCCTGTCCGGTGAGCATCGCGTTCCAGGGCATACATATGATCATCCCCTTGGGTCCAATCACAGCATGCCTGGCCAACAGTCACCTTCCGCGAGCGGACGATGATCTGTTTGGAATGTCTTCCAGCATGATACATGCAGGATAGGTAAGTAAACTCCCCTGCTTCGGCTGGGTGATTTGGCTGGACATTCCTGGAGAGACCAAGTAAGTGGCTGTGGCCCCTTTCTTCCCTCTCTCCTTGCCCTTCCCTCCTCCCTGGGCTTTTAGCTAAGGTTGCTGGGGGTCACCTAGGGGGTTCCACTGGAGCAGGGCTGGCTGTATCTAACATTTAAAAAATGTGATTTCTGCTTACCTGTGTGTGTGCTTCTTCCCCCTCCATGCTGTCGGCGGCCATTTTGCGGTGGTCCATGCCTGTTTCGGCCTCTAGTGACTACCCGACGGCCATTTTCCTGTAGTTTTGCGTCTATAGTTATATATCACCGCTCAGCGCCATTTTCTTGTAGTTCACACCCACTGCCATGTTTGTTATGATTCACGCTGTATGTATATACCGCCGTACGGCGGCCAACTTTTTGTGGTCTACGGCTGCTTTGGCCTTTGTCTTCGGCTCGGCAGCCATTTTTTTGGAGCCCACATTATCTTCCATTACACTGGCGTGAGAAATTCACACAGGAAGCGCTGATAAAAGAAGCCGACTGACACAGCAGCGGTACCGATCCAAGGGTAGTGAGTCCTCTGGGTGACCCAGCATCTCTTCAGCACAGGAGGGTGGCCTATTGATATCTTGCCTGGAGCCCTGTGGGTGTCAGCGCGTGGTCAGCATGGCATCTGAGCCAGATGTCTTCTCCCCTGAAACACCACATTTAGCAGCTGGTGCCCCTGAGGTGTCTATGGGCACTATGGTCGGCAATCCTAGAGGCGTTTGCTGCCAGGGTGGAAGCAGCACACGGGAATACAGGGGGTAGTAAATGCCCCCGTCCCCTGCAATCTTCTGGGGATATTTCTGTGACAGAACCAGGTCCAGCTAAGGCTCATGGCCCAGATTCTGACGCATCAGAGACTGCAGACCGTGACTGTTCGGACAGTGAGGATGACTCCAAGTCCAGGTCAGTACGCGAGACGGCTTTGGTATCTGACCTTATTACTGCAGTGCGGGATACGCTAAAGTTGGAAAATACTGCAGAAGCAGCAGAGACTCCGGTCCCCTTTGGGTTTCGTAAACCTGCCCGCACTGCTAAGGTGTTCCCTTGTGTGTCTTATTTTGATCAACTCTTATACAAGGAATGGGAGAACCCACTGAGGGTCTTTACAGCCCCAAAGAGGTTTGCGGTACGGTACCCCTTTGAGGAGAGTTTTCTGAAGAAATGGACCTCTCCCCCTATAGTGGACCCTCCGGTGTCCAGACTTAATAGAGCTACCACAATTCCAGTAGAAGGGGCTCCTGTTTTTAAGGACCCTGTGGATAAGAAGGCTGAAGCACTCGCTCGCTACCTATACTCAGTGGTAGGCTCGACAGTACGCCCGGCATTGGCGGGGGCCCTAGTGTCTCAGACACTTACTGAATGGGCAAAATTGCTACTCCAGGGGTTAAAGGAGCGAGATGCTCCTCCTGATCAAATAACTTTGGCCGACCAGTTGGTCCAGGGCCTTAAGTTTGTATGCGAGTCAGACATAGATACTATTCCCCTGCTGTCAAAAGCTTCGGTTTATGCAGTAACAATACGCCGCCTGATCTGGCTAAAGGGCTGGTCTACGGACCAGACTTAAAAGGCAGATCCAACAGGGCTTTCTTGGAAGGGCAACAGACTTTTTGGGGCCTCTCTGAATGACATCATCAAGGATGCCACAGGAGGTAAAAGCACTTTGCTTCCTCAAACTAGCAAGGGTAAGGGGCCACGCCAAGGGCAAGGGCCCTCCTTTACTGCCCCTCCTTTACTGCACGCAAGTGTTTTTTTCATCCCCCTAGGGCGACAGGGAAAAGACCCCAGGCCGACAAGGCGCCTGCCCAAGGACAAAAGCGTCCTTGGTCCCGCAGACCCAACAAGCCTGCGGACAAATCTGCATTCGCATGAAGGTCTGCCCCCACCCAGCTCTCGGGTGGGGGGGACGTCTTCGCAAATTCGCGACTCAGTGGACAGCTCTAGTCTCCGACAGGTGGGTTTGCGAAGTAATCTCCTCAGGCTACAAGATAGAATTTCTCTCTTGTCCACCGGACAGATTCGTCACCTCCAATCTCCAGCTACTACCGACCCATCAGGAGGCCCTGTATGGGGCGGTCCAGGGTCTGCTGGAACGCGGGGTAGTTATTCCAGTTCCAGAACAGGTTCAGGGTTTTTACTCAAATCTGTTCATTGTGCCGAAGAAGGATGGGGTTCGTCCAATCTTGCATCTCAGGGCCCTCAATTGCTTTGTGAAGGTACAAAGATTTCAGATGGAGTCGGTTCGATCTGTAGTCACGGCGCTCCATCCGGGGGACTTTCTGGCCTCGGACATCAAGGACGCATACCTGCATGTCCCCATATACTCCAGACACCAGAGGTTTCTGCGATTTGCAATTGGGAAGAACCACTATCAGTTTGTGGCCCTCCCATTTGGCCTTGCTTCAGCACACAGGACGTTCACCAAGGTGCTCGCTCCGATTCTGCCACTTCTAAGACAGCGGGGTATCGCTATCGTGGGCTACTTGGACGACCTTCTTCTGAAGGCCCCTTTAAGCTCAGAATTAGAGGTAAGCGTGTCCATTACCTGTCAGACTCTTTGAGACTGTGGTTGGATACTAAACACGCAAAAGTCAGTATTGGTGCCCACTCAACGCCTAGTGTACCTGGGTTGATTCTGGATTCCTCAGAGGCAAAAGGTATTCCTCCCTGTGGATAAGTTGCAGACCCTTCGGGCTGCAGTACGGCAACTGACTTCCAGGATCTGGTCGTCACTCCGTTTTTGCATGCGAGTGTTAGGCCTCATGGTAGCCTCCTTCGAGGCGGTCCCATATGTTCAATACCACACTCAGGTGTTACAGAAGGAAGTTCTGTCCAGATGGAACAGATGTTTATCAGCTCTGGATTATCAAATCCGAGTGAGCCACCTAGTCAGGAGATCCCTGGTATGGTGGCTGAAAGCACCGGCTCTTCTGGCCGGGAAGTAATTTCTTCTGGTTTACTGGATAGTGATAACGACGGACGCCAGCCTTACAGGTTGGAGGGGAGTCTGGGGTGTTCAGTCGGCACAAGGTCGCTGGACCCCAGAGGAATCCCGCCTGCCGATCAATGTCATGGAGATCCGGGCGATCAGGCTGTGCCTCTTTAGATGGTCTCAGAGGCTACAAGGGCGGCCAGTCAGGATCCAGTCAGACAACGCCACAGCAGTGGCATATGTCAATCAAGGAGGAACAAGAAGCTCAGCTGCAGCATCGGAGGTCGCTCGCATCCTGAAGTGGGCAAAGAGGAGCGTACCAGCACTGTCGGCCGTGTACATTCCGGGTGTGGAAAACTGGCAGGCGGACTACCTGAGCCGCCAGATGCTGGACCAGGGAGAATGGTCCTTACACCCGGAGGTGTTCCAACTCCTCTGCCAAAGATGGGGCACACCAGACGTAGATCTTCTGGCTTCCCAACTCAATCGGAAGGTATTGAGGATTGTGGCCCGGTCAAGAGACCAATGGGCAGACGCAACGGACGCGTTGGTGGCATCGTGGGGTCAGTATCGGCTAATCTATGCCTTCCCTCCCTTAAGGCTTCTTCCTCTTCTGCTCTGCAGAGTGGAGGCAGAGGGAATTCCAATGATCCTAATTGCTCCAGATTGGCCTCAGCGTCCTTGGTACGCCGATCTAGTACGTCTGGTAGCAGACGTCCCCTGGCGCCTACCACTACGGAAGGACCTGCTATCGCAAGGTCCCATACTCCATACTGCTTTACGATCACTGGCTTTAACGGCATGGCTGTTGAGAACCAGGTACTGAGAGACCGGAGCCTATCAGATTCAGTAATCTCTACTATGAGAAGTGCTCGGAAACCGTCCTCTAGGAAGGTTTATCACCACACTTGGAAGGCCTACATCTCCATGTGTGAGGAAATGAAATGGCATCCGCGTACTTATTTGGTTTCCAGAATCCTGCTGTTTTTACAGCATGGGGTGGACCAAAGGCTTGCCCTAAGTACGATTAAAGGACAGATATCTGACCTGGCTGTCTTTTTTCAGCGACCCCTGGCGACTCACTCTCTCGTGAGTACATTTTTGCAGGGGGTTCAACATGTGGCTCCTCCGGTCCGTCCCCCGCTACCTCCGTGGGACTTGAACCTGGTCCTCTCAGTGCTTCAGAAGGCACCGTTTGAGAATATTAGAAATATTCCCCTGTTGACACTTTCTCAGAAAGTGGTCTTTTTGGTGGCTGTTACGTCAGTTAGACGAGTCTCTGAGCTGGCAGCCTTGTCCTGCAAGGCTCCCTATTTGATTTTCCACAAGGATAAGGTGGTGCTGCGGCCGCAGCCTTCCTTTCTTCCGAAAGTCGTTTCGCCTTTTCATCTCAACGAAGACATTGTACTTCCATCCTTGTGTCCTCATCCGTCTTATCAACCAGGAGGGGGGAAGTGGCCTGAGACGGATGTGATGTGAGAGGGCGGGCCCAACAGTCCGTGCTGTGCTGTGCTGTGCTGCCATGTTCAAGCCTGAGAGGATGGATGATATCAGTGGAGCGTCTTCATCCTCACACTGGCCTCGCTGACCCCCCCTGACCTAACCTAACCAGCGCATGCCTACCCTCTAACCTTCTAACCTCCCCGCCAGCCTTCTGCGATCCTCCTGACTCTCCCCGAGTCTCATTGAAAACGTCAGAAATCTTTTTTTTTTTTTGGTGCTCCCTTTGCCTATAATGGACTGCACGGATCGCCGGTCCGTACAGACTACAAGGACGCAAGCGATCACAGACTACAAGACTGTACAGACCTCAGGACGCCAGTGAAGACGCCAGGTGTCCCTTAGTCCTCTAGTTCTCCAGAAGTTCTCCAGAAATTCCGAAAGCCCCGCCAGTGACTGCACTGGTAAGTCTGACAAGACTGATTTAAATGAACTTAATGATCTGTGTCTGTTTGCATAAATAACAGCATGGATAACAGCATGGATAACAGCGCAGCGCAGCGCTGAGTACGGCTGTGTAACGCTGTGTAACAGTGGTATGTGACAATAGTTCAGGGGTTAGTGATTACTGATTAGAGATTACTGTTACTGTTGCGGAACGTCCTGGAGATACCAGTGAGAAGTCTGGCTGGTGTCTGGTGGTTGGAGCAGATATGGGAGAAGAAAAGTTGTAGTAGCTAAAAATCTGATGTTGCGATGTGCACTACAGGACTGTTTGATCTGTATATGATCTGTATATGCCTGAATATACCTGCATGAATAATAGCATGGACAATAGCAATAGCACTCTGCAGCGCTGGGTAACAGGTAACAGGCTACAGATTACTGATTACTGCTGATTACTGCTGCAGGAAGGTCCTGGAGACATTACTGAGTCGCCTGGCTGGCTGACGGGATGGCTGGTGGTTGGAGATATTGAAACAGAAAAGCAGAAAAGCAGAAAAATAGCAGCAGTTGTAAATCTAAGTTCTTTATCTACAGCCCCACCTTTTTCAACACCTCTACACCTCCGTACCTTCATACCTCCATATGACCTTTTTTTTTTTCTTTTGGCTTTAAACTGCAGTGTCCGTTCAGTGTGCTTGTAGCAGATTTTGCTGTGGAACTTTTCTGGGGAAATTTGACACTGGAGGAGGTGGCCCCATGGCATGATATAAAAACAATATCCATAAAATAAGAGGTTACTTGGACTATATGAAATTTATTTTTAGACACTCTGCAATGAGAATTATTTACTAATTTACGGGACGGTGTGACGGGGTGGCAGACTGCAGAGCCCGGGCTGGGGCTAAGAAGCAGAGAAGCTGAATAGTATACAGACACTTTAAGAATCACATAATCAGAATGAATGAAAATTTAAATACTCCAGGAAATTTATCTAGGATCGTCTTAAGGATCATTTTTGTAATATTCACTGTGCGTATTCATATTTACACCGGCTAACCAAAAGGAAAGGGGGAAAAGGGTGAAAAGAAAAGAATTGGGGGAGGAGAAGGGGGCGTAGTGGGGACGGGGTGGAAAGGAGGAGGGGGAGGGAAAAAGAAAGGGAAGAGGAGGAGTGAGGAGGAAGAAGAAAGAGAGAAAGAAAGGAGAGTCAAGTAGGTGAAGGTACGAGGTGGAAAGATGTCAAGTAAAAGAGGGAGGAAGGAAGAGGAGAAAAGAAAAGAGGAAAAGAAAACGCTTTTGGGGGAGGACTTACTACAGGAAAACATTGAGAGTATAAATAAAATACAAACACAAGATAGTTTTAAAAAAGGGGTTGGGGAAGACATAACAAAGTTGACGCCGGAAACTCGCAGTATGTCTAGGTTGGCATCTAGGGACGAGAAAGAACAGGTCCCAAAAGAAAATAAACTGGAGGATTTAAATAAAACCCTGCCTCCAAAGGTCCCTCAGGTTTCTTGGGGTCTTGATGGAAGACATATATCAGATACTCTATTGGTACAGAGCGGCGATCATACACAAGCACAACAAGAGAATATGGTGGAATCTGGCCTAGAGGGTATAGGCGGGTATAAGGCTATTGGAAGTTTAAATCAATCTGACAGCAAAGTAGATGAACCTACCATAAAGGAACCAACTTTGAGTGATGTCTTTGCCGCAATACAGGCATGTAATAATTCCCTAACGAATCAAATGCTAGATTTAAAAAAGGATATAACAGTTATAAGACAAGAAAATCAAAGAATCTGTGAACGTACAACTGATCTGGAAAACAGGGTCAGCACAACAGAAGATGCTTTGCTTTCCTTATTGAAGGAACTGCAACAGACCAAAAAACAAATAGCGGATCAAGCACAGAGATTGGACAATTTGGAGAACAGGCAAAGACGTAATAATGTTCGTATTCTAGGCGTTCCTGAACAGGAAGGAGGTCAATCAATGATCGACATTTTTGAAAAATGGATAATGGATACACTGGGCATGGAGGGATTTTCAAACCTTTATACAATTGAAAGGGCTCATTGTATTCCTATTCGACAGACCTCCTCCTCAAGTAATCCCAGGACAGTGATAATTAAGATGCTGAATTACAGAGATAGAGACTTAATCCTTTCTAAAGCACGTCAAAAAAGAAATATCGAGTATAAGGGTAATAAAATTTCCTTTTATCCAGATTTTTCGATGGAAGTACAGAAGAAGCGTGAAAAATGTAAAGAGACTAAGCGTAGTCTGTGTTTAAAACAAATTACATATTCAATGTTATTCCCAGCAAAGCTGAGAATTATGGATGGAGAAAATGTTCTTTTTTTTTAAATCCGGAAGCAGTCAACGTCTGGTTAGATGAAAGGAACACAAAGGAGAATGAAAAGACTACCTAAGAGGGAAAAAGGGAAAAGAGAAAGGAATTCGATATAATTTTTAATTTTTATTTATTTTTTTAATTTTTTTTTTCTTCCCTTTCTCTCCTTTGCCTCTCCTTTCTACACCCGGAAAATTATATTTGAATAATGAAATGGTGGACCATAATTTTTTTTATTTTTTTATTTTATTTCTGCATTCCTCTTAGATGTACTATTTTTTTTAGCACATGCATTTCACTTGCAACTGTTGATGGTCATTAGTTAGTCCCCTGGTATGTGTCCCGTGTAGACTGTTTTGAGGGGTAGAGGTTTCTACCAACCCAGGTGGTTGGCGGGAATCCCTAGGGATGACTGGGCTCGCAAGAGAGGGAGGTTGGGGTTTGGGTGGGGGGGTGTATTGTGTGGGGTTGCGTTTTTTTTTTTCCTCTCCCGGGTTCTCCTTGCTCTCTTTTCTCTCTATTTCTCTCTCTCTCTCTCTCTCTTCTTCCTCTCTCTTTCTCTCCTCCTCTGTCTATGGATATCTCTTTGTATGTCTATATCTCTCTCCGTGATTTTCTTTCAGTGGGAGAAATCCTTCTCTAAGTCCTATATGGACATATCAGACATTGAAGCTTTGGTCAATATTCTCTGTTGAAATGTTATGATGAGTAGTAAAATAAGGGTGTTGTCATGGAATGGGAGGGGGATGGGAGACAGGAAGAAGAGACAAGCAGTTTATGAGGCTATTGAAAGTTATAAACCTATGATAATATTTTTGCAGGAGACCCATCTCGAGCGAGAGGACACCGTGCTCTTTGAAGGCGCAAGATATCCGTATCAATTCCATGCTACATACACTACATACTCACGAGGTGTCAGTGTCCTAATTTCTCGCTCGATACGGTTCTCATGCAAAGAGAGTTTTTTAGACCCAGAAGGTCGATATATTGTGTTAAGGTGTCTAATAGATGATATAAACCTTTTATTGGTCATTGTTTATATTCCTCCTCCTTATAGTGATGAAGTGTTGAAAAATGTTTTTGGGAAAATGGTACAATGGCCGCACTTGTCAACTCTAGTATTGGGAGACTTCAATAATATAATGAACGAGGGGGTAGTTAGACATAGCGCCATAAAGGAAAAACAAACAGAGAAGAGAACTAGATTCTCTAAACAATTACAAGAGATGGGGCTAATAGATATATGGAGAAACAGATACCCACTAAGACGAGAATACTCATGCTGCTCGAGCACATACAAATCTTTGTCAAGAATTGACCTGGCACTGAGGAATGATTACTTGCTGCCTTTGGTAGAATCAATTCAATATGCCCCTAGAGGCCTGTCAGACCACTCCCCATTAATATTGAATATACAGCCTGAGGGACAGATATCAACTCCTTTTTGGAAAATTAATCCACAGTGGCTACCATTACTGAGGGAGGAAGATAAGATTGAGTTACAGTTAATTGAATTCTACAAGGTAAATAAAAACTCAACTTCTTTATTAGTAGTATGGGACACTATGAAGGCATATTTGCGCGGAATAATGATTAAAGAAATCCATAAAATTAAGAGCTCATCTAGGAGACGAGAGGAGGAAGTAATGAAAAGGGTGACTCAAACAGAACAGGTTTATATTAGGGATCCCATAGAAGAAAACCGGCTGGATTGGCAGGAGGAGCAGGAAGCTCATAAAATTTTGGCCCTAACTAAAGCAGAAAATAGCAGATTTTTTCAAAAACCAAAACATTATGAGATGGGGGAACAGGTGGGACAAATGCTGGCAGTTATAGCTCAGGCACAAGAAGGCCCCAATACTATTACAGCAGTTAAAAATCTTGAAGGGGAGGTGAAGTATGATACAAGCAGCATTCAGTAGATATTTGTTGATTTCTACACCTCACTTTACGAGTCTAAGGTGTCGAACCCAATTAGCCAAGCTAAACAATTTTTGGATAAATTGGTTCTCCCAAAACTTAAATTAGGAGGATAGAGAAGCACTCGATAGTCCCATATCCCTGGAAGAATTGAGCCTAGCTGTTTTACAAACTCATAATAATAAAGCTCCAGGGCTGGACGGACTACCGTCTGAGATCTAGAAAAAAATTTAAAAAATTTTACTACCAGAACTTCTAGAGGTAATAAAAGATGAGTATGAAAAACAAACACTCCCGAAATCCATGCAGGAAACAATAGTAATAGTGATTCCAAAACAGGGTAAGGACCCAATGCTGCCTGAATCATATCATCCTATATCCCTCCTTACCTCAGATGTAAAGATCTTGGCCGGGGTTCTTGCAAATAGGCTATCAAAATATATTAGTAGTTTGATACATGAAGATCAAACAGGTTTTATTCCAAAAAGAGAGCAGCTGCAACAAATATTCGTAGATTATTTTTGAATATGCAATTGCCTATGGAAAAACAGGGGATCTAGAGCAATATGTTTAGACGCCCACAAAGCCTTTGACATGGTGGAGTGGGAATATCTTTGGACTGTATTGGAGGCCTTTGGAATAGGTAAGGGTTTTTTGAAATGGGCGAAAATATTATACAGGGACCCTAAAGCTAGGGTAAGAATTAATAATACATTATCAAGCCCGTTTACCTTATCTAGAGGGACAAGACAGGGTTGCCCTTTATCCCCATTATTGTTCGCTATAGCAGTAGAGCCCCTTGCCCTTGCCATAAGACAATCAACTAAAATAGTTGGGTTTCGTCGGGCAGGAAGAGAGGATAAAGTGCCCCTCTATACAGATGACGCTCTTATTTTCCTGGGGGATACCTCAAAATCATTATCGGAACTTATGAGCCTTATCTCCATATTTGGGTCATTTTCGGGCTTCCAGATCAATTGGGATAAATCCTTACTTTTACCATTAGATGAGTTAAAAACCCCATTATCAAATCAAGCTTCTAAAATCCAAATTAGGGACACAGTGAAATACCTGGGGATAGAGATCTCTCGGGATGTAAAAGACTATATTAATTTGAATTTGAAACCATTATTAGCAAAATTTAAAGATAAATGTCGAAGCTGGTGCAAATTACCTCTGACGGTGATAGGAAGAGCAAACTTAATTAAAATGATTTGGGCTCCGCAATTACTTTATGTATTTAATAATTCACCTGTATGGATTACAGCTTCTTGGTTTAGAAAATTAGAATCTCTTTTCAGAGAACTGATTTGGAGGAATAAACGACCACGTATAGAGTTAACAACTTTAATGTTAAATAAGGAAGAGGGAGGTCTTGCAATTCCCCATCCCAAAAACTACTTTTTAGCCTCACAAATTCAACATTTCAGCGGTTGGACAAAAGTATCACTTTCTGACCCTATACAGAATCTGCTATTATCAGTATATGAAGTTGATCCACTAATCTCATTATTAGAATCAAGAAATCTACTGTGGGATAAAAGTTTCCACACGGGTAAATTATTTGATATGGTATGGTAGGAAATGAGGAAAATTTCTGAGGTAAAGGGATTTACGTCATATACACCAATTTGGAATAAATAGCAGATATGCGGAATTGGGGAAATTGGAGGGGTTTGAGTTTTGGAGGCAGAAGGGAATAAGGTATATGACACAGCTATTTGAGGAAGATCAGATGAAATCCTTTAGTGAACTAAGTAAAGAATATAATATTCCAAATCAAAGATTTTTTCAGTTCCTCCAGCTCAGGCACACAATAAAAAACACAGGGACGCACACAGAAATGTAAGTTTAATAAGTCAGTGGTGATAGCCTTGCTAGACAAGATGGGGCAAAAAAAAAAAAAAAAAGGGTTTGATATCACAATTATATGACATATTATTTGATAAATTTTAAAAAAACGTGGACATATCAGCAAGATTAGCTTGGTCAGGGGACATTGGGACAATTTCAGATGAACAGTGGGCACAGGCACTATCAGTAATACCTCAGGCCTCTCTATCTCCAACACAAAATTTAACACAACTATTTATCCTACATAGGGCACATTACACACCAGAGAAATTATTTAAATGGAAATGTAGAGACACAGACCGATGCCCTAGATGCAAAGGGAGAGTAGCCAACCTAATACACATGATGTGGAGATGCCCCAAACTTCATCGTTACTGGTCTGGGGTGGTATCTATGATCAATAGGATACTTGAGAGTGGGATCCTCATTGAGCCTAGAGGTTGTCTCCTGGGTATACTGGATGAACTGACAATCCCAATGGAATGTATTACTTCAATAAATAGAAGTCTATTCCAGGCTCGTAAGCTTATTGCGCAAAAGTGGCTTTCACCATATCCACCCACCGTAGAAGAGTGGAAAACACAAGTAAGGGAAACGGTAATTAAAGAAAAATATATTTTCTTACGCAGAGGCTCCCCAGAGAAATTTGTAAAAATATGGAGAGGGTGGTGAGAGACCGGAGCCTATCAGATTCAGTAATCTCTACTATGAGAAGTGCTCGGAAACCGTCCTCTAGGAAGGTTTATCGCCACACTTGGAAGGCCTACATCTCCATGTGTGAGGAAATGAAATGGCATCCGCGTACTTATTTGGTTTCCAGAATCCTGCTGTTTTTACAGCATGGGGTGGACCAAAGGCTTGCCCTAAGTACGATTAAGGGACAGATATCTGCCCTGGCTGTCTTTTTTCAGCGACCCCTGGCGACTCACTCTCTCGTGAGTACATTTTTGGGGGATGGGGGATGTAATTTATGTTTTTTTTCTCTCTCAATGCGGGCATGGGTTGTATGTTGTATTGGATGTTTTTTTTGTTGTTTGTTTGTATGTATGTATAGAAAAAGAAACAATAAAAAGATGATTTGATTAAAAAAAAAGGTGGGGCACACCAGACGTAGATCTTCTGGCTTCCCAACTCAATCGGAAGGTATTGAGGATTGTGGCCCGGTCAAGAGACCCATGGGCAGACGCAACGGCCGCGTTGGTGGCATCGTGGGGTCAGTATCGGCTAATCTATGCCTTCCCTCCCTTAAGGCTTCTTCCTCTTCTGCTCTGCAGAGTGGAGGCAGAGGGAATTCCAATGATCCTAAATGCTCCAGATTGGCCTCAGCGTCCTTGGTACGCCGATCTAGTACGTCTGGTAGCAGACGTCCCCTGGCGCCTACCACTACGGAAGGACCTGCTATCGCAAGGTCCCATGCTCCATCCTGCTTTAGGATCACTGGCTTTAACGGCATGGCTGTTGAGAACCAGGTACTGAGAGACCGGAGCCTATCAGATTCAGTAATCTCTACTATGAGAAGTGCTCGGAAACCGTCCTCTAGGAAGGTTTATCGCCACACTTGGAAGGCCTACATCTCCATGTGTGAGGAAATGAAATGGCATCCGCGTACTTATTTGGTTTCCAGAATCCTGCTGTTTTTACAGCATGGGGTGGACCAAAGGCTTGCCCTAAGTACGATTAAGGGACAGATATCTGCCCTGGCTGTCTTTTTTCAGCGACCCCTGGCGACTCACTCTCTCGTGAGTACATTTTTGCAGGGGGTTCGACATGTGGGTCCTCCGGTCCGTCCCCCGCTACTTCCGTGGGACTTGAACCTGGTCCTCTCAGTGCTTCAGAAGGCACCGTTTGAGAATATTAGAGATATTCCCCTGTTGACACTTTCTCAGAAAGTGGTCTTTTTGGTGGCTGTTACGTCAGTTAGACGAGTCTCTGAGCTGGCAGCCTTGTCCTGCAAGGCTCCCTATTTGATTTTCCACAAGGATAAGGTGGTGCTGCAGCCGCAGCCTTCCTTTCTTCCGAAAGACGTTTCGGCTTTTCATCTCAACAAAGACATTGTACTTCCATCCTTGTGTCCTCATCCGTCGAATCCTAAGGAGTCGGCGTTGCATTCCTCAGACGTTGTCCGAGCTTTGAGAGTATACCTATCTGCTACTTCCCTGTTCCGGAAGTCAGACTCACTGTTTGTTTCGGTGGCTGGTCCCAAGGAGGGCCAAGCAGTCTCGTCGGCCACCATCTCTAGGTGGATCCGACAGATAGTAATCCAGGCTTACGCCTTAAAGGGTCAAGCGCCCTCCTTTCCGGTCACGGTGCATTCGACCAGGGCAATAGGTGCCTCTTGGGCTTTCCGACATCAAGCGTCCATTTCCCAATTATGTAAAGCGGCGACTTGGTCGTCCACTCACACTTTCACAAAATTCTACAAAGTTGATGTAGGTGCATCTTCGGATGCCTCTTTCGGCCGCAAGGTTTTGCAAGCGGCTGTTTAGAGTTGCAGCTCCTCCGTTGGAGGAGTGCTGTTTTGTGTTTGGGGTGAAGTTTATTTTTATGCTGTTACCACCCCTCATTTTCTCTGACACTGCTTTGGGATGTCCCACTATGTCAATAGAGAAGCTGTGTCGGTCCATGGACGAAAGAGTAAATAGGATCTTTTACTCACCGTAAAATCCTTTTCTCTGAGTCCATGGACCGTCACAGCACCCACCCCTCCTTTTTAAGTTAGTACTGCTTTTTGACGAACTGATCTACGAGATGCAGACCGAGGGGATATACCCAGAGGGTCCGCCCCCTGGGCGGTACTGTAGAAGGTGTGATGCAACACTTTTTACAAGTTTTCTGCCTAGTCACTCCTAATTAACGGATAATACCCACTATGTCAATAGAGAAGCTGTGACGGTCCATGGACTCAGAGAAAAGGATTTTACGGTGAGTAAAAAAATCCTATTTTTTGGACTTGACCTTAATGAATACTGGTACCACTATTACTACTAGAAACCTTCTTCAGACCCACTGATAAAAATGTTTTCATTCCAATTAGTAGCTGTCATCACGCAATATGGTTGAGGAACATTCCCAAGGGGTCATTTACAAGAATAAGATGGAATAGTTCTGACCTTAATAATTATTATGCCCAATGCTGGTTTATTGGGAAAGAGGTTTGTGGAGAAGAGATATGATGTTGTTTCTATCAATGACACAATTTATCAAGTAGCTAACATTGAACGTGAATCTAAGTAATACACCAAAGGATCAATCTATTATGAGCTGCCCCTTCATCACAAATTTCTCAATAAAACATTCCCAAATTAGAAGACTAATTAAAAAAACATTGGGTATTCTAAAAAATTACCCTATATGGGGTTCTGTACTCCCAGAACATCCAAAAGTGGTGTTCAGAAGAGCACCCAAATAACGTGATAAACTGGCACCTAATGTGGTTGACCCCCCAGTTAGAACTACCCTGATTCTGATCAAAAAGTTTGTTTCCCATGCAACCTTTGCTTGTTGGGAAAATGGAAAAGTAAAGTATCTAATTTTCTTTCTAACGCCACAGTTATATAATGCAATACTACATCTGTAGTACATCTTTTAGAATGTCCCTGTCAAAAACAATATATTGTAAGATCTACTAGGCACTTAAAGGACCACCTACAGGAACATGTATATATTATCAAGAGAGGTTTTAGGGAACATAACTTATCAGCTAACTTGAGAAAATATCACCATAAAAATGCCAGTTTATTTAAATTTGGAGGTTTTGATGTTGTTAATTCACACTAGAGAGGCTGTAATCGGAAAAGAGGTGTCGAAATTGGAAACCCATTGGTTTATGAAATGGACACTTTTGTTCCTCTAGGAATGAATGTTGATTGGGATATAAATTGTAGGGCCGTTGTCAACTTTTTTCATAAACAATTAGTTGGTCAGTCGATTAGTATGCCTGCATACAGAATGCATTATTTGTTTACATATCAGGAAATACAGTGAAGCACACATCCAGTTTAGTACACCGTCCATACATGTCAGTAAGTGCTTGAGAACCTGTGAATGTGTGAGGAGCAATGGCCTCATGGGACATGTAGTCCTGGGCAGGAAGTAAGTGGTTCTAAAGGCAGAAGTTTTTTTTACCTTGCTATAGGGGCACTCTATACTATACTTTGCAGCTTGCTATTGGTGCACTCTGAAGGCAGGAGGAGCCAGAAGCGTCGGTGGGAGACCCAAGAAGATGAGAATCGAGGCTGCTCTGTGCAAAACCTTTGCACAGAGCAGGTAAGTATAACATGTTTGTGGTTTTTAAAAAAAAAAATCACTTTAACTACTAGCCGCCCGCCGTACAACTATATACGGCCACAAGGTGGCTCTACAATGCCGGGAGGCCGTCTTTATACGGCCTCCGCTCCTCCGGCCACTGGGGGGCGTGCGAGCATGCCCGGCGCGTCACTGAGATGCCGATGCGCGTGCCTGGCGGCCGCGATGTCCGCCAAGTACACGCGATCGGCTGTTACACAGACAAGGACGTGGATCTCTGTGTGTAAACACAGAGATCCTCGTCCTGTCAGGGAGAGGAGACCAATGCTGTGTCCCTTGTACATAGGGGCACAGATCGGTCACCTACCCCAGTCAGTCCCCTCCCCCCACAGTAGAAATCACTCCCACGGCACACATTTAACCCCTTCCTCGCCCCCTAGTGTTAACCCCTTCCCTGTCAGTCACATTTATACAGTAATCAGTGCATATTTATAGCACTGTTCGCTGTATAAATGTGAATGGTCCCAAAAATGTGTCAAAAGTGTCCGATGTGTCCGCCATAATCTCGCAGTCACGAAAAAAATCACTGATCACCGCCATTACTATTAAAAAAAGAAATTTTATAAAAATGCCATAAAACTACCCCCTATTATGTAAACGCTATAACATTTGCGCAAACCAATCAATAAACGCCGATTGCGATTTTATTTTTACCAAAAATATGTAGAAGCATACGTATCGGCCTAAACTGAGGAAAAAAAAAAATATATATATATATATATATATATATATATATAAAAAATTGGGATATTTATTATAGCTAAAATCAAATATTTAGTTTTTTTCAAAATTGTCGCTCTTTCTTTGTTTATAGCGCAAAAAATAAAAACCGCAGAGGTGATCAAATACCACCAAAAGAAAATCTCTATTTGTGGGAAAAAAAGGACGTCAATTTTGTTTGGGAGCCACGTCGCACGACCGCGCAATTGTCATTCAAAGCATGACAGTGCCGAAAGCTGAAATTTCGCCTGGGCAGGAAGGGGGTATATGTGCCCAGTAAGCAAGTGGTTAAGCCATGGTTCACACTGACAGCGGGAATGAAATTGTGCGAGTTCAGGCGATTTCATTCCTACATGTCAGTCCCGACTTCAGGGGCGATTTCAGAGACATCTGTGCAAGTTTTTGCACAGATGTCAATGGAAATCGCACCCCAAAATTGCCAAAAGTAGTACAGAAATTACTTTTGGGAATCGGTGCAGGGTCTGGAGGTAATATAAGGCATTCCAATTACATTTAAAGTGAACTTTTACTAGTATTGTGCATTATATTTAAAATAATCATATCCATAAAAAAAAAAAAGTCTTAGCTTTTAGTACTACTTTAATAGATCTCCCTTTCACCCTTCATATAGCTTCATGTCTGACTCCCAGTTAAAATGTCCATATATCCTACTTCTGGCTGTATTTATTATTATTATTATTATATATATGTGATCTAAGGAATATATAGTATTACTTTCACTGTTTTACAGTAGAAGGCTCCATGTACACAGACGCTCAAAAACGGTTGTTTTGAACGCCAGATTTCTGGCAGAAAAAGCTGCTTTAAAATATAGCTTTTATCAGCGTTTTTTGCTAGCGTTTATTAGCGTTTTTGCTTTTTTTTTTGTTTTGTTTTATTATAATTTTTTTTCAATGGATCAAAAAACGCTGGCGACCATTATATTGGCTTTTTTCAGCGTTTTGCGTTTTTTCCCGCCGAAAAACGGCACTTTGAACGCAAATTTCTTGCGTTCAGAAAAAAGCCCATTAACTCCACTGCTCATTAATGCTAAAAAACGCTATGTGTACATGAACACATAGGCTAACATAGACTGCAGTTAATGGGCTTTTTAAAAAAAACTGGCAAAACGCCAATAAACTGCAGTTTATCAGCTTCAGTGTATATGGAGCCTTAATGAACCCCCTTTGAGTAGCGATAATCTGCTCTTTTTGTACTATAAGGGGCTTATTTTAGTTTAACCCCATTTTGACAGGTGATACAAAAAAATAGCATGCTGCTGCTGCTACTAAACGTCCTAGGCCTGGTTCACAGCTATGCGTTTTTTGGTGCTTTTTGCAAAAATTAACTACAGTTCATTTAACATGATTTCCTATGGAACACGTTTACATCTATGCTTTTTTTTAGCCGCTGCGTATTGGGTAAGGGTCAAGGACTTTTTTTTTAACCCAAAACGGTAAATTGTTTGCTTTTTTGATTCAATCGATTTCAAAAGAGAAGCTTCAGAGAAGCATTTAGTGTGTTTTTTGCAGCGATTTTCATTTTTTAATCTGCCCAACAACAAACTGGCCAAAAAAAAGCATGTGTGCAAAAACGTACAGCAAAAAGCACTGCAGAAACGGATCAAAAGCAAATTGCATAGATGTGAACCGAGCCTTATGCTGGCCATACACGTATCGATTTTTGGACGAGGATATTCGTACGAAAAAAGAATGTCGTTTGAAAATGTCACTTGATTTTAACATTCAGGCTCAGATCACACTAGCGATCCGATTCTAGTACGGACCAAAAAAAAGTGTCCTGCGCCATTTTGGTGCGAATGCGATGCAAATTCAGCCATACAATCTGTATGGCTAAATTGGCATTGCATGTGATCTGCACAGCAGTGCAATGCGAATCACATGCGATGTCTATCGACGCACCAGCCTTCGTTTTAAAATGAATGTCATTTCTGAATGAAAACCACATACACTGTCTGAAAATTCCATTGACCAAGGAGTTTTCTATTCTGCTCCTTCAAATCTTCCCCATCACTGTGGTTGAAAACGAACGTTGGTTTGACCCCACTAACAATTAGAAAATAGTTTTTTTTTGTTTTTTTTTAAGGAAGACATTGTTTTTGTGTGAGCAGCATAAGTGACAGCAGGCGCAGGTAGATTTTATCAAGCCACCTGCCTATGACAAGGGAGTCTGTCATACATAATATATCATAGTTCTATCTGCAAATCTGCAAAAGTGTCTTTCATTTTTTTTTCTTTAACCGCTTAAGGACCGCCTCCTGTATATATATACGTAGAATGGCACGGACAGGCACAAGCACATACAGGTACGTCCTCTTTAACCACTTAAGCCCCGGACCATTTGGTAGCTAAAGGACCAGAGGTGAATTCAGAATTTTGCACTGCGCTGCTTTAACTGTAAATTGTGCGGACATGCAATGTTGTACCCAAACGAAATTTGCGTCCTTTTCTTCCCACAAATAGAGCTTTCTTTTAATGGTATTTGATTGCCTCTGCGATTTTTATTTTTTGCGATATAAACGGAAAAAGACCGCAAATTTTGAAAAAAAATGATATTTTCTACTTTTTGTTATAAGAAAAATCGAAATAAACTCAATTTTAGTCATACATTTAGGCCAAAATGTATTCAGCCACATGTCTTTAGTAAAAAAAATGTCAATAAGCGTATATTTATTGGTTTGCGCAAAAGTTATAGCGTTTACAAACTAGGGTACATTTTCTGGAATTTACACAGCTTTAAATTTATGGCTGCCTATCTCATTTGAGGTGCTAAAATGGCAGGGCAGTACAAAACCCCCCCAAATGACCCCATTTTAGAAAGTAGACACCCCAAGGAAATTGCTGAGAGGCATGTTGAGCCCATTGAATATATTTTTTTGTCCCAAGTGATTGAATAATGACAAAAAAAAAAAAAAATTACAAAAAGTTGTCACTAAATGATATATTGCTCACACATGCCATGGTTATATGTGGAATTGCACCCCAAAATACATTCTGCTGCTTCTCCTGAGTATGGGGATACCACATGTGTGGGACTTTTTAGGAGCCTAGCCACGTACGGGACCCCGGAAACCAAGCACTGCCTTCAGGATTTCTAAGGGTGTAAATTTTTGATTTCACTCCTCACTACCTATCACAGTTTTGAAGGCCATAAAATGCCAAAATAGCACAAAACCCCCCCAAATGACCCCATTTTAGAAAGTAGACACCCCAAGGAAATTGCTGAGAGGCCTGTTGAGCCCATTGAATTTTATTTATTTTTGTCCCAAGTGATTGAATAATGACAAAAAAAAAAAAATTACAAAAAGTTGTCACTAAATGATATATTGCACACACATGCCATGGTTATATGTGGAATTGCACCCCAAAATAAATTTTGCTGCTTCTCCTGAGTACGGGGATACCACATGTGTGGGACTTTTTAGGAGCCTAGCCGCGTACGGGACCCCGAAAACCAATCACCGCCTTCAGGATTTCTAGGCACAAATTTTTGATTTGACTCCTCACTACCTATCACAGTTTCGAAGGCCATAAAATGCCAAAATAGCACAAAACCCGCCCAAATGACCCCATTTTGGAAAGTAGACACCCCAAGCTGTTTGCTGAGAGGCATGGTGAGTATTTTACAGCTCTCATTTGTTTTTGAAAATGAAGAAAGAACATTTTTTTTTTTCTTTTTTTTTTTCAATTTTCAAAACTTTGTGACAAAAAGCGAGATCTGCAAAATACTCACAATACCTCTCAGCAAATAGCTTGGGGTGTCTACTTTCCAAAATGGGGTCATTTGGGGGGGGTTTGTGCCATCTGGGCATTCCATGGCCTCCGAAACTGTGATAGGCAGTGAGAAGTGAAATCAAAAATTTACACCCTTAGAAAGCCTGAAGGCGGTGATTGGTTTTTGGGGTCCCGTACGCGGCTAGGCTCCCAAAAAGTCTCACACATGTGGTATCCCCATACTCAGGAGAAGCAACAGAATGTATTTTGGGGTGTAATTCCACATATGCCCATGGCATGTTTGAGCAATATATCATTTAGTGACAATTTTGTGCAAAAAAAAAATTGTCTTTTTTCCGCAACTTGTGTCAACATATAAAATATTCCATGGACTCGACATGCCTCTCAGTATATAGCTTGGGGTGTCTACTTTCCAAAATGGGGTCATTTGGGGGGGTTTTGAACTGTTCTGGCATTTTATACACAACATTAGGAAGCTTACATCCACTCTTCTAACCACTTGAAGACAAAGCCCTTTTTGACACTTTTTGTTTACATGAAAACATATTTTTTTTTGCAAGAAAATTATGTTGAACCCCCAAACATTATATATATTTTTAAAGCAAAGGCCCTACAGAATAAAATGGTGGGTGTTGCATTTTTTTTTTCTACACAGTATTTGCGCAGCGATTTTTCAAACACATTTTTTGGGGAAAAAATACACTTTTTTTAATTTTAATGCACTAAAACACACTATATTGCCCAAATGTTTGATGAAATAAAAAAGATGATCTTAGGCCGAGTACATAGATACCAAACACGACATGCTTTAAAATTTCGCACACACGCGCATTGGCGACAAACTACATACATTTTTAAAAGCCTTTAAAAGCCTTTACAGGTTACCCCGTTAGATTTACAGAGGAGGTCTACTGCTAAAATTACTGCCCTCGATCTGACCTTCGCGGTGATACCTCACATGCATGGTGCAATTACTGTTTACATATGACGCCAGACCGACGCTTGCGTTCGCCATTGGGCAAGAGCAGGGCAGGACAGGGGTGCTTTTTTTTTATTTATTTTTTTTATTATTAATTTTGCTTTTTTATTTTAATTTTAAACTGTTGCTTCCATATTTTTTTTTTTTTTAATCATTTTTATTGTTATCTCAGGGAATGTAAATATCCCCTATGATAGCTATAGGTAATGACAGGTACTCTTTTTTGAAAAAACTGGGGTCTATTGGACCCTAGATCTTTCCTCTGCCCTCAAAGCATCTGACCACACCAAGATCGGTGTGATAAAATGCTTTCCCAATTTCCCAATGGCGCTTTTTATATCCGGGGGGGGTCTTTCCCTCCCACTGCTTGTAAAAGCAGTCCAGAGGCTAATCAGCCACTAGGATTGCTTTTACATGAAAGCCGGCCGCTGGCTGAAAAGAATGATACCAAGATGATACCTTAACCCGCAGGCATCATTCTGGTATAAACATTCAAAGTCCAGCAACATACCAGTACGTTGCTGGTCCTTGTTGGACATGTATTGTAATCTTTTTTTTCATGCAGCCTGTTGGCTGAACGAAAAAAAAAGATTGATCGGTGGGTATGCCCACCATTAGAATACCGCCCTTCATCCACCCACTTCTAATGATGGGCATACATGCACCATTTATATATGCCGAAGCATGGGGGCATCTTCCCGCAAAAGTTATGCCGCGTACACATGGTCAGACTTTTCCACGGGCAAGCCTCCGTCGGAATTTCGACTGTATGTACGCGGCATTAGGAGCAAAATCACTCCTCCGCCCCTGCTGCCCCAATGCTTCGGCATATATGCTTTTTTTTTTTTAACTGGTGGCGAAATCACCTCCTACAGCACTGGAGTCGCAGGGATCAGGCCTGTCTCTGCGAACGCTGCAGTTATGTGTGTTGTGTTTTGCAAGTGACAGTGATCGATCGATACTGCACTTGGGTGGCCTGGGCTGGACGGAGGGGCAAAACGCAGGTGCTAGCAGGTATCTGGGCTGATTCCACTAACACTGCGTTTTTGGGAACCCTAAACTGCTGGGGACGCTAGTATAGATCTGATCAGATCAGATATTGATCTGTTCAGATACTATACCACTAAGGGGGGTGTATGCTTCACGCGTGGGTGTTAGCGTTACTGGCACTAACCTGACGCTGCCTGGGGTGTGACGCAGACCCTCTCTGACGCTAAAACCTAATTGATATCACCCGCCGGGCGATCAGGGGGTTAAACCTTTATTGGGTTATATACGGCGGGTGCCCTGACACTATAAAAAGCAAACTAACTAACCAGCGTCACCCGTAACACTTATATGATGATCACTGGTGAAAGGGTTAACTAGGGGCAATTAAACCTTTATTAGGTAATATATGGGGGTACCTGACGCTATATAAAAACCTGACGGCGAACCTAAAAAAAAATTACTGGCTACCGATCTGCATCACCGACACTAAGACAACGATCATAAAAACGATCGCTTAGCGACAGTGGTGATAGGGGGTGAAAGGGTTACCTGGGGGGCGATCAGGGGGTTAAACCTTTATTAGATAATATATGGGGGTACCTGACGCTATAAAAACCTGCGGCGAACCTAAAAAAAATTACTGGCTACCGATCTGCATCACCAACGCTAAGACAGCGATCAGAAAAATGATCGCTTAGCGACAGTGGTGATAGGGGGTGAAAGGGTTACCTGGGGGGCGATCAAGGGGGTTAAACCTTTATTAGGTAATATATTGGGGTACCTGACGCTATAAAAACCTGCGGCGAACCTAAAAAAAAATACTGTCTACCGATCTGCATCACCGACGCTAAGACAGCGATCAGAAAAATTATCGCTTAGTGACAGTGGTGATAGGGGGTGAAAGGGTTACCTGGGGGGCGATCAAGGGGGTTAAACCTTTATTAGGTAATATATGGGGATACCCGACGCTATAAAAACCTGCGGCGAACCTAAAAAAAATTACTGGCTACCGATCAGCATCACCGACGCTAAGACATCGATCAGAAAAATGATCGCTTAGTGACGGCGGTGCTAGGGGGTGAAAGGGTTTCCTGGGGGGTGATCAAGGGGGTTAAACCTTTATTAGGTAATATATGGGGGTACCCGACGCTATAAAAACCTGCGGCGAACCTAAAAAAAATTACTGGCTACCGATCAGCATCGCCGACGCTAAAACATCGATCAGAAAAATGATCGCATAGCGACGGCGGTGCTAGGGGGTGAAAGGGTTATCTGGGGGTGATCAGGGGGTTAAACCTTTATTAGGGGGGGTTAGGGGGCTACACTGGACCTAAAACTAAATGTAGTGACACTTTTACAGTCACAAATGTCACTGATTGCAGTGATCAGTAAATAAATGGTCACTGCAATCAGGGACACTGTGACTGGGGGCTGGGGGGTGTCTGGGGGGGGCGATTTATGTACCTATGTGTCCTGGTGTCAGTGTAGTGTTGTGTGCACTGACCTGCATCTTCTCCTGTACAGCGCTCGGTATATGTGAGCGCCGCAGGAGAGATGACATCACTTCCTCCAGCCTGTGTAAACAAGTACACAGGCAGGGGAAGCTCTCATTCGCCGGGAGCGATCGAGAGGGGGTGGCCGGAATCGAACGGCCGTCCCCTCATGCCGGATCGCTCCCGAAGGTAAAACGACCGCTCACTGTAAAGAAGGGGGGTCCGATCGGACCCCCCAACTATACAAAGGCAATCACGTACATATACGTGATTCTGCCTGTCGGTGCCATTCTGCCGACGTATATTTACAGTGGGCGGTCGTTAAGTGGTTAAGGTGCCGCCTTGTGGTGGCACGCTCGCGACCCTGCCGCTTTCTCCGTGAGCCCGACTGTGGGTCCCACGGACTCGATCGCCGCGGGGACACCCGCGATCGTCTCACGGGTCTGATTTGGAAAGAATTTATTTGCAAATTTTGGTGGAAAATAAGTATTTGGTCAATATCAAAAGTTCATCTCAAGACTTTAACCTCCGTCATTGCCAACAAAGGATATGTAACAAACGTTTTCTGTAAGTCTTCACAAGGTTGTCACACACTGTTGCTGGTATGTTGGCCCATTCCTCCATGCAGATCTCCTCTAGACCAGTGATGTTTTGGGGCTGTCGCTGGGCAACACGGACATTCTACTCCCTCCAAAGGTTTTCTATGGGGTTGAGATCTGGAGACTGGCTAGGCCACTCCAGGACCTTGAAATGCTTCTTACGAAGCCACTCCTTCGTTGCCCAGGCGGTATGTTTGGGATCATTGTCATGCTGAAAGACCCAGCAATGTTTCACCTTCAATGCCCTTGCTCCTGGGAGGAACTTTGCACTCAAAATCTCACGATACATGGCCCCATTCATTCTTTAATGTACACGGATCAGTCGTCCTGTTCCCTTTGCAGAGAAACAGCCCCAAAGCGTTACCACCCCCATGCTTCACAGTACGTAGGGTGTTCTTTGGTTGCAACTCAGCATTCTCTCTCCTCCAAACACGACGAGTTGTGTTTCTACCAAACAGTTCTACTTTGGTTTCATCTGACCATATGACATTCTCCCAATCCTCTTTTGGATCATCCAAATGCTCGCTAGCAAACCTCAGACGGGCCCGGACATGTACTGGCTTAAGCAGGGGGACACGTCTGGCACTGCAGGATCTGAGTCCCTGGCGGCGTAGTTTGTTACTGATGGTAGCCTTTGTTACGTTGGTCCCAGCTCTCTGAAGGTCATTCACTAGGTCCCCCCGTTTGGTTCTGTGATTTTTGCTCACCGTTCTTGTAATCATTTTGACCCCACGGGGTGAGATCTTGCGTGGAGCCCCAGATCGAGGGAGATTATCAGTGGTCTTGTATGTCTTCCATTTTCTAATTATTGCTCCACAGTTGACTTCATCACACCAAGCTGCTAGCCTATTGCAGATTCAGTCTTCCCAGCCTGGTGCAGGTCTACAATTTTGTTTCTGGTGTCCTTCGACAGCTCTTTGTTCTCTTTGTTCTTCACCATAGTGGAGTTTGGAGTGTGACTGTTTGAGGTTGTGGACAGGTGTCTTTATACTGATAACAAGTTCAAACAGGTGCCATTAATACAGGTAATGAGTGGAGGACAGAGGATCCTCTTAAAGAAGAAGATACAGGTCTGTGAGAGCCAGAAATCTTGCTTGTTTGTAGGGGACCAAATACTTATTTTCCACCATAATTTGCAAATAAATTCTTTCCAAATCAGACAATGTGATTGTCTGGATTTGTTTCCACATTTTGTTTCTCATAGTTGAGGTATACCTATGATGACAATTACAGGCCTCTCTCATCTTTTTAAGTGGGAGAACTTGCACAATTGGTGGCTGACTAAATACTTTTTTGCCCCACTGTACAGTACATCTCTTCTGTCTGTTATTCTCAGAGTTGATTAGAGATTTTGCTTCCAACCCTATAGTTGGTTATTTATATTTACCACTGCATATAGATATTTAAGAATAAATTGCCTTTTTTTTTAAAACTTTACATATAAACTAAGTTATACACCACACTTTTTTTTTTAAGGTTTTTATCCGATTAATCGAAACAATAATTGGGCAACTAATCGATTATGAAAATAATCCTTAGTTGTAGCCCTAATTGCTTTATTGATAATAGTTAGTTTATTGTCATCTTATTTTTATCTTTATGTATTCTTTTTTTTTAAAGATATTTTTATTAGGTTTAAGACAAACCATCAAACAGAAAGAAACATACAAAAAAAATAAAAAATACCACCAGACAACCTGGTCATAAACATTAGACAATACACTCAAACATAGAAAAATAAACTGACATCAGTGCAAAATATAAAGTAGGCACAATGGTAAAAGGCTCAGGTATAATACCGGGATATAGCAAAAGCGGAGGTCCAGAACTTAGAGATCCCTGAGGCATCAATGGTCAAGCAACAGTAGTACAATCAGTGCTGGGAGAGGGTTAGCGGACTAGCTAACCATCTACCCCAAATTTTGTGGAAGGTTTTGTTCCGTTTCCAGAGTTCAAAAGTAAGTTTATACAGTGGGATAGCGTCATTAATACGTTTTAACCAGAGGGATTTCAGAGAGGTCTGTGCGCCCTTCCAGGACAGTAAAATAGCTTTTTTAACATAGACGAAGAGTATACGGAGCAGTCTCTTGGCATGTGATGATAGGTGTAATTCGCCAAAAATGCCTAATAGGCAGTTCTTGGGGTGGATTATGTTTGGGAGGCCTAGCGCCGATGAGATGAAAGCACCCACTTCTTTCCAGAAGTCCCGGACTACCGGGCATGACCAAAAGCAGTGTAAGAAATCGGCCTCTTGGCCACAGCCGCAGAAACAGGCAGCCGAGGGCAGGAGACCCATCTTGTGTAACCTAGCCGGTGTGAGGTGGGTTTGATGAAAATTTTTTACCTGTATGATGCGGTCCCAGGACGCAATAAGAGGTTTTATATGTATCACTAAATTCTGACCAGTCCTCGTCTACCAGGGAGATGTCCAGAGAGGTCCATTTTACCTGAGCTTTGTGAAACCTGGGGTTAAACTCAGTCATTAGGGCTGCATAATAGGTGGAGACAAGTTTAGTGGGATCTGGCTGTCTGAGCAGTTTTTCCAATGGGGGCAGGTCAGTGGGATCATCCAGGGAGCCAAACTGGGCACGAATAGCGTGCCTGAGCTGGTAGTAATAAAATAGGTACGATCTTGGTAGATCGAAGTCTAAACGTAGCTGAGAAAATGATTTAAAGCCCTGAGCGTTGTACAGGTGGCATAAATATTTAACCCCCCTGGAGTACCAGGGATCGGGAAGGGAGTATAGCTCCTGCAGGTTAGGGTTAAATCACAGGGGGTTGTTGGGAGATTTCAGCCAGGTGTGCCTGGATACTTTTGTGACAATATAACGGAAAGAGGAAAGGGAAGTGGCAAGTAGGGAGGTTCCGGGGCGATTGGGTACCCGGCCTCTGTAGATAATATGTAGGGTTTCCAGGGAAGATGCGATGGCTCCCTCCATGGAGGTACAGGCATTGGCCGGAACCGGGCACGGCCAATCATGGATGTGCACCAACTGGGATGCCAAATAATATAGAAAGAAGTTGGGAAATGCCAGGCCTGCCAAGTGTGCTGGCAACCATAGTGTTTCAAGTGCTACCTTGGGGGAGCCACCCTTCCACAGGAAAGTAGTACATATTGAATCTATGCTTTTAAAAATAGATTTAGGTATTTCGCAAGGGGAATTGGCAAGGATATAAAGTAATCTCGGTAGGTAGATCATTTTGAGGATGTTGGCCCTCCCCATAAGATCCAGAGGCAGATCCATCCACTGCTTGGTCTGCTCCTGAAGGCGGACCAATAGAGGATCTAAGTTATTGGCGACATATGAAGATAAAGGGGTCTGCACCAGAACCCCAAGGTACCTAAAGGAGGATATCACTTGAAGCTTGGAATCCGGATGAATCAGGGGAGGCTCAGCCACGTCTAGGAGGAAAAGACTAGACTTATCCCAATTCACCCGGAAGCCAGAATAGTCTCCAAAAGGTGTTAACCTCCACCAACAGGGCCTGAAGTGAGTCATTAGTATCAGCCAGATACACCAATGTGTCATCCGCATAAAGTGAAATGCGCTCCTCTATATTAGCAATTGGGAGTCCTTTAATTGAGGGGGAGGTGCGAATGCGAACCGCAAGCGGCTCCATGGCCAGGGCAAACGGGGGGTGTAAACGGGCACCCCTGTCGTGTGCCCCTAGTAATCGGAAAGGGGTCAGTGATAGAGGAATTAACCCGCACCTGAGCTACCGGGGAGGTGTAAAGGAGTTTTATCCATGCTACAACATGGGGGGGCCAAAGCCATACATCTGTAACACCCGAAACAGATATGGCCATTCCACACTGTCGAATGCCTTGCAAGTGTCCAAAGACACAATAGCACAAGTGGGAGGACAGCCATTTGGATATTGCAGCTTGTGAAACAGCGTGCGGATATTCATTCTGGTAGACCTGCCGTGGATAAAGCCCCCTTGGTCACTATTGACCAAGGACGTGACTACAGTGTTCAAAATGTTTGCTAATATTTTGGCCAGAATCTTAACGTCCACATTCATAAGAGAAATTGTACGGTAAGATTCGCATTTAAGTGGGTCCTTACAGGGTTTTAATAGAAGTACAATCAAAGCCTCTCGCATCATTTGGGGGAGGATCCCGACATCTAGAGCTTTGTTATAGGTTCGCAAAAGAAAGGGGCACAAAAGGTCTTTAAACTGTGAATACCATTCAGTCGGGAAACCGTCTAGGCCTGGAGTCTTATGTGCAGGCATTTGTGAAATGGCTGCAGCAATTTCCTCAACCGAGATGGGTGCATCCACCGCATCACGCCCCTCCATTGGCAAGTAGGGGAGAGATATGTCAGCCAAGTAGTCATTCAATTGGGAGTCATCGTAGTCAACCCTAGAGGTATACAGGTCTTTGTAAAACCATAAAAAGGAGTCTAGGATATCCCCTGGGTTGTCACTGATGGGGCCTTGAGCAGTAAGGATACGTGGGATGAAATGGGAGAATGGTCAGGTCTAGTCAGATATGCCAAGAGACGTCCGGCTTTATTACCATGTTCAAACGATTTTTGTGTGGCATGCAACATGCGTTTTTGCCCGAGATCTAACAGACGGAGTTCATACTCCCTACGGCTCTGTAACCATGCCTCCCTCGTGTCGGAGGCAGGGTTAGAGGCATAAGCAGACTCAGCACGTACCATAACAGTCTCAAGTTCTTCTGTAAGCATCCGGTTATTTTTGCACAAGACCCCTGTGATGGACATGAAAGTGCCCCTCAGAGTTGTCTTAAACGCGTCCCATTCAGTGGTAGGGTCTACTTTTCCCAGATTATCCCTCCACAATAGTTTGTGATGCCTGTCCTGCATTCTCCCTGCTCTATCTCATCCTCTAACCAGTAGGAGTTTAGGCGCCAAATGGCAGGCCCCGAACCTGGGAGGAGGAGGAGATCCACAGAGAGAGGGGCATGATCAGAAACCCCTCTAGGCAGATATGAAATTGCAGAGACAACAGGGAGGGTCTCAGCCGGAGCAAACGCCATATCCAGTCTGGACATGGTGTGGAAAGAATCCGAGTGGCAGGAAAAGTGGTATACATCCGGATGTTTCCATCGCCACACCTCTGTAAGGCCATGAACCTGTGCCCAGTCTAGAAAAGAGGGAAAAGGGTCTACCTCTACCACCCAGGCGGTCCATAGTTGGATCTAATATAGCATTAAAGTCCCCCACATAAAGAAAGGGGCCAGGGGGTCTAGTTAGCAGCTGAAGTGACAGTCTAGAGAGTACCTCCACCGAAAACGGGGGGGGGGGGGGAAATAAAATGTTCACCAGGGTAAAGGTCAGAGTAGAAATTTGCAAAGTAAGAACAATAAACCGCCCGTCCGGGTCGGTTTTAACTTGTACCGACTCAGTCGGGAGAGATTTGGCTAGAAGGATGGAAAACCCCCTGGAGTAATTAGTATGAGTGGCATGATAGGAGTTACACAACCACGGGCGTTTTAGGGCCCTTGTTTTAGAGCCTGTAAGGTGAGTCTCTTGGAGGCAGATGATGTGAGGGCGACATTTTTTTAATACTGAAAAGACCAGAGATCTCTTCTGGGGTGCATTCAGACCTCTAGAATTCCAGGAGACTATCCTTAGGGGCTTTGCCATTGTAAAACAGTAGTAAATAAGCACAAAGTAACATGCATACAAAAATATAAATGACCAGACCGGCCGCGCCACCTGAAGCACATACATGCACATGAGTAAAAAAAAAGTGCGTGGATCCGCCATCAGGACATCATGAGACAGCAATGAAATAATAAAAAACATTAATAGTCCGCCATAGGCAGCAACCTCAGAAAAAATATAGGAGTCAAAAAGTGCAAAAAGGAACAACAGAAAAAACAGAAAAAAAAACCACCAACAAATTCCAGATAAAATCCCTTGCCCCCCTCCCCGCTCGGCTAACCCCAACATAGCGAGCCTTTGATCCCTGAACTATAAAACGAAAACTCCCCTCGTATTTTTATTTATTTTCATTTATTTATTTATTTTTTATATAATTTATTATATTTATCTTTGGACTTCCTACATATGATCAATTCCATATTTGACGATTTAAATGTATTTGATTTGTTTTGATAAATTCTCTATGTGTTTATAACAAGGGCTACATTTCTTTGTTTTTCGATTGTTGATATAGGTCTCTAACACATTCGGAACCTTGTGCTCTCCACTGGTGGTGCTGCTATTTCCGTTTTTTTGGTAACAATACAACTGACCAGTGGCGGAACTTTCAGGGTCACAGCAGTCGCACTTGCGACTGGGCCCTGGCGTTCTGCCGCTGTGGGGGGGCCCAAGACCCAGCATCTCCCCCTGCACCTCTGTCTGTCAGTTTGGGATGCAGTGGGGGGAGTGGGAGGCAAGTGAGTCGCTCTGCTTGTACACAGTAAATAATATATAAATGATGCGCTTGCACCAACCTGCTGTATGTGCACAGTGAACTTATATATACATCCAATCAATAAGAAAGTGCTCCATGACAATATATAATATATAAAGATGCTCTGTGCTAAGTAATAAATACCATCTTCACAGTATTCATAAAGTGCAGTGCTAATATGTAAACCAAAGAGCAGCATGGTTGGTATCTACTGTGGCACAAACGACAGTCCTACTCACATCACCCTTCTTCCACTAAAGTGCTTGACCCCAGGTAATTCATTCAGATAATCACAGACAACTGCTGAACAATACACATATAAAATATCAGCCAGTCTTTTAAGCTGGTTGCGGTGTGATTGCTCCAAAAAAAAACTGCACTTTATGAATACTGTGAGGTTGGTATTGCTGATACCTGCCAGGGTCAGAGGCCCCTCCCCTCTCCACTGTATACACTCAGGAGGAGAACTATTAGCCCCAGGGAGATCACGTGGTCCACGGGCACCATAGAGCTGCCGATTGCCCCCTGGGGGGCACAGAGATGTGCTGGGGGTTGGCGGTGCACAGACAGCGGGGACCAACCAGGTACAGGGGAACCTCTGGTAGGGGGCAGCTGTCTGGGGACCCTGATGTAAGGGGGGCCCTGTGGGGACCCTGATGTATGGGGGGCTCTCTGGGGACCCTGATGTGAGGGGGGGCTCTCTGGGGACCCTGTGAGGGGGGGCTCTCTGGGGACCCTGATGTGAGGGGGGCTCTCTGGGGACCCTGATGTGAGGGGGGGGCTCTCTGGGGACCCTGATGTGAGGGGGGGGCTCTCTGGGGACCCTGATGTGAGGGGGGGGCTCTCTGGGGACCCTGATGTGAGGGGGGGGCTCTCTGGGGACCCTGATGTGAGGGGGGGGCTCTCTGGGGACCCTGATGTGAGGAGGGGGCTCTCTGGGGACCCTGATGTGAGGAGGGGGCTCTCTGGGGACCCTGATGTGAGGAGGGGGCTCTCTGGGGACCCTGATGTGAGGAGGGGGCTCTCTGGGGACCCTGATGTAAGGAGGGGGCTCTCTGGGGACCCTGATGTGAGGGGGGGCTCTCTGGTCCTGTTGATGTGGAGCTGTCTCCCCCTAGCGTTGGCTTGGACTCCATGTTTTAATTTCTTAAAGATAGAGCCTAGAACAAAGCATTGTGGGATGTGTAGTTCAGAATGCTGGGGTTTCAATTCTAGCAGGACGCCTGTGTAATCTAGGGAAAGACTGAACATTTCAATGCTGACTTGCCTGCTCCAGAAATCGCAACCTTTCCTTGATAGATCTGCCTATAGATCCGGACGGATTTTGAGATATCATCCAAGAGATACACCGGCTTCGCTGTTTTTACGTGGCCCCTGGTCCCCGGCCGGCCGCGACCCATTTGCGACCCAACCTTTGCTCGGACAAAGAAGGAACTTGACCGCAAGGCTGTAAGTACCTGTGTGGCTGTGCCGTGGAGCGGAAGAGAAGAACCGAGGCAAACTAAGGAGATCAGGAGTGTGCCCGCTTGAGCCGGCAGCCTCGGGACCCCAATGGAGACCTCGGTAATGATCGGCAAGTGATCGGTAGTGATAGGAGTACTTCGCTGTACTTCGGCTGGGTGCCGGAAAGAAGGGCAGCGCTAAGAGAGGCCGGAGGTCTGCATGGGAGACCGGTGGGAGATTGAGGCGCGAGGACCGGTGGAGATATCCGTAGAGGCCCAGAGTGAATGGAACACCAAAGGAGTCGGTGGTCACGGAGCATGGCGGAGTATATCATTAGCCTAAATTCCATTGCTTAAGCATCCGCAATATTATAACCTTCACCTACTCAGAGATCTGTCTATGCATGGTAGCATGGCTGAGATAGCAAGCTAGTAGCTGAAAGGCACTATATTGGAACATTGCGAATGCTGGGGGAAAAATGAATATGCTCCGGGACTAAGGCTCTAATTGAATAGCAAAAATAAAGGTTATAATAAGGATACCGAGAGATCGTGGATATCTAGGAAAGGTAAATAAAAAAAAAAATTCTTCCTATAAGATATATACCATAATATACCATAATAAATGGAGTAAATGATTGAAACCTACTGAGAAACGGGTGGATCAATTTTTGTTAAAGTCCTGGAAAATCTTATGAGTGGGCAAAGGAGGAGGAAGAACGGTGAAAAGAAGAGAAAAAGTTGTTATAAACTTAAAATCTCGGTATTTGGTGGTTTTCTCAATAGCTCGGATAAGACCAAAAATAAAGGAAGGAGCCTAAGAAAATTAATTTTTTGTAAGGTATGGCACCTAAAAAAAATAAAACCCTGCAATCTCAAAAAAGAAAAAAGATAAAAATGAAGGCAAAAGTAAAAACATTACAGGGGCTCGGTCAACTCAAAAAACAGACATTAAAGAGTTTTTTCAACAATTACAATCCCCACAAACATCACAAATATCGCAGGGGTTACTGAATATAGTAGAATCATCCACAACTTTAGGAACTTCGGGGGAAGAGGAGATTGGACATTTTAGAAATAGCTCACCAATAGATACAATCAGACCAGCAACAGAACAGGAGGAAACGGAAAAAGAGAAATGGGATATGAAAACATACATTTGCTCCCTTCCGACTAGGGTAGATATCGATCAATATGTGCATAGACTGGAAACCTCATATAAAACTGAACTTTAGGAGCTTAAAACCCAAGAGAAAATAGACACAATAGATATGAGAATGACAAACATGGAGCAAAAATTGACACAAGCAGAGGAAAAAATACAAGAGCAAGATCGACATTTAAAAACGAGCTATAAAATGCCATAGATGATCAGGAAAATGGATGATAGTTTTGGGGGGAGGAAGTGGGGGAAACTGAGAAGATAGGAAACTAACACCATTGCAAAGTACACAATAGATCATATTGATACACATATATAAGTATACTATAGTTAGCACACTGAATATACACATTTTAAAATACACATGTCGTTTATAGATATACACCTGGTCACGTAGAGAGGACAAAGGGGAAAGAGAGGGGAAATAGAAAATACTTTTTTTTACTAGATGGGCAAGGTTTCGGAACCTATGGTTTCTTATATCACATAAATGCACTGACATACACTATCCATATAAGTTATAGGAGCACTGGGGAAATAGTTGTCATGTTTTTTTCCCCCCGTTCCATTTTTCACCCCCCCCCTGTCCCCACTACCTTTTTTAGTATTCTACATGGAAATGGCTAGGGCGGTTGGTAAAGAAATATAAAGTACCGCCAATGTTTTATATGTTTGCTATTAATGTTTTGAAATGGAAGGGAGGATTATAAATACGGTATACAAGATTGGATATTAGAGCTAATAGGTCTAGTAAAAAAGAAAGAAGATTAAGAAAGAACGTATGAGATGGAGGGAGAGGGGACAGGAAGAAAGTTACATAGTCAGGTTGAAAAAAAGACACAAGTGCATCCAGTTCAACCATAAAAAAAATAATATTATACAATCCCATATACCCAATTATTTTTGTTTACAAAAGTTTTTATTTGGAAGACAGGAAAATGACATATTTCAGTACAGAGCAAGACATTAGGTTCGGTGATAGAGTCATACAAGAGATAAACAAAAATAAGGCATTGATAATGAGTCTATCAACAATTAGCATTGACAATAAAAGAAAGATTATTGGACAGGGGGGAAGGGTGCCAAATTTACAGAACCTGTAAGGGGTAACCAAGAAACCAGTTTCAAGCAGTGGGGACCTATGTAATGGAGAGGGGGTAGTGGTGTGGGCCATGGTATGAGTTAACTTATTTATACATTTATTGTTGCGTTGGGGACCACAGTATCCATTTTTTATGGAAGGTTTGCATACTATCAGAGAGAGTGTGGTGGATCCTCTCAGACACCTGAGAGCCTCCATCCTGGACAAAACCTGAGACCAAGGTAGGTTGTGTGATTTCCAGTTTAGTGCGATCATCCATTGGATAGAGCTCATTAATGAATGAAGTAATCTATTGCATGGTAAAGGAATTTCCGAAACCTCTGCATACAAAATGCAGATCTGTGGGGTTAGGGTGATTTTCTTTTTGAGCGAGATTTCAAGTGTAGTTATAACTGCTTGCCATATGGGTTCAAGAAGTTTACAGCTCCAAAATATGTGAAGGTAATTACCTTCTTCCGGACAACCTCTGAAGCAAGTAGGAGAGATTGTGGAGTAGAAAGAATGAATCTTGGCAGGGGTCATATACCATCTAATAAAGAGTTTTAGAGGGGATTCTCTAAAAGCTGCTGCACGATTGCTCTTGCGGAGGTTATCTACCATCTTATACCAGGTTTCTATGGGGAAAGAGCAGTTCAGGTCGGCTTCCCAACGCACCATTGGGCCCGATTTTTCAGGTTGGTGTAGGTTATTTAAAAAATAATATAATTGGGAGATTATACCTTCATCTCTATATGAGGAGGTGCAAATGCGTTCAAATACAGTACTTGGGGTGTCAATAGTTAGAGAGTAGTGAGTGGCAAAAAAGTTCTGAATTTGGATGTATTGGGGGAGTTCTGAGACAGGAAATTTATATCGGGATTGAATAGATGAGAAGGGTGGAAATTTCAGATTAATCACTAACGATTTGAGAGTGGTAAAATTAAGTTCAACCCAGCAATGGAAGTGAGTGTAGTCTGGGAAGGCAGGGGTAAATCTGGGGTCACCCAGAAATGAGGCTAGGGGAGGGGTAACTGAGGTTAGAACGTAAGAGTCCTTGATTTTGTTCCACAGTTGTATGGAGTGGGCCACTATCATGTTCTTTTTTAGTAAGGTACGGTACGGTATTATGTTGGACCACAAAATGCCTTTTAATGATAAGGGGGAGATGGAAGAGGATTTAAAACTCAGCCATGGGATATGGGTAGTAGAAGAATGCCATTGGGCCATGTGTGCGAGTCTGGCAGCTAAGTAATAGTGCCAGACGTGTGGAAGGCCCATCCCTCCTTTGTTTTGCGTGTTATGCATGAGCATAGAACTGCATCTTGGTTTTTTATTATTCCAGATAAATTTGTTTATTTCCCTTTGAAGGGCCTCTATTCTAGATTTGGGAACGTTAATGGGGAGTGCTCTAAAGTGATAGAGGAGTTTGGGAAGGATGGTCATTTTAAATGCACAGATCCTGCCCAGAAAGGAGATGTGGTGGACAGACCATGATTTGAGTAATGAACTTATATGGGAGAAGAGAGGGATATAATTTGCTTTATATAAGAGTTTGTGAGAGGGAGTGATGTAGACTCCTAAATATTTGAATGAGCTAGAGGGCCAAATAAAATTAAAACTGTTTTGTAGGGAGGTTTGCAAGGTCGGAGGGTAGTTTATAGGTAAAGCAGAGCATTTACTTGTGTTAATGAACAGGCCTGAAAGTGCATGGAAAGAGTTTAGTTTCGGAGAGGAGGTTGGGAATAGAAGTGACTGGGTCGGTTAGGAATAAAAGGGCATCATCTGCGTAGAGGCTAAGCTTAAATTGGGTAGGGTTTTTCTGATATCCCTTTATATTGATATTTTTTCTGATTGCCAGTGCGAGGGGCTCTATTGCAAGAGCAAACAGGAGAGGGGAAAGTGGACAGCCCTGCCTAGTGCCTCTACTTAAGGGAAAAAATTCTGAGTTGTTTCCTGGGATTTTGATTCTGGTCTGTGGGGAGTGGTAGAGGGCATTAAAACCATGTATACATTTTTCAGATATGCCAAATTTGGGAAGGAGATAATTAAGATATGACCAGTTGACGCTATCAAAGGCCTTGTGTATATCAAGGCTTAAGAGACAGACTGGGTGGGAATGAAGATTAGCATCTTGAATCACATTGGTAACTAGTCTGATATGGTCTGTTATTTGACGGTCTGGAATAAAGCCTGATTGGTCGGTGTGAACTAAATCAGTAATAACAGACGCAAGTCTGTTGGCCAGTAGCTTCCCAAAGAGCTTAATATCATTGAGGACTGATATGGGACGAAAGTTTTGTGGCAGGGAATGATCTTTTTGGGGCTTTGGAATCAGGGAGAGGTTAGCCAGTAACATCTCGTCTGGGAATTGACCTCCAAGTAGAATATGATTAAACAGTCTAGTGGGGTTAGGGACTAACAGAGGGGCACATTTTTTGTAGTAGGACGATGAAAAACCGTCAGGGCCTGGGGCTGTAGAGGTTTTGAGGGATTTGATTATGCTTAGGATTTCTGTGTCCGTACAAGGAACACTAAGGGACGAGGTCTGTTGTTCATTAAGTTTGGGAAGTGAAAGGTTGTTTAGCCATTTTAGGGAAGAAGAGGTAGGATGTGTTTGGGTGCCTGAAAGTAGGGTTTTATAGAAGTTTGTGAAAATTTGTAACACATCTTGGGGATGAGTTACCAGATTACCCCTTTGGTTACGCAATTTATATACATGCGCGGGGTTAGAATCATGCTTTAATTTCCTAGCAAACATTGCTGATGCAGAATTGCTGAGTAGTAAGAATTTGGCTTTTGAAGATCGTAGAGATTTTTCAGTGTCCTCAGATAAAAGTGAGTTCAGAGCTAGACGTTTGGTTAAAATTAGGTTAGTTAATTCAGGAGAGACCGAATGGTTTAATTTGTTATATAAAGCATTCAGTTCTTGGTGAGACATTTAATGTCTGCAAGTTTAGCCTTATTCTTAGCCGCAGCAATGTTGATAAGGTGGCCCCTCATCACCGCCTTGTGAGCGGCCCATATAGAGGTAGGGAGTACATCATCTGTTATGTTTTCTGTGAAATATTCTTCAATATGCGAGTTAATTTGCTGATAAGTGGTGGGGTCTGTAAGCAGTGAGTCGTTAAGGCGCCAGTTGAAGGTGGTTGGGGCCAATCCTATGTGTGAGGTCTCAAAGACTACTATGTTATGGTCTGACCAAGGGCAGGGGTGAATCTGAGCTGAATCTGAGCTGAGGAGGAGTTAGCTAAAAGTAAAAGTATAGGGGTGCTGAAGATGTAATTGAGGCGGGCGTAACAATCATGAGGGTGGAAATAATGAGTGTATGCTTTAATGCCTATATTATGTGATGTCCATGTATCAATCAATTGGAGAATGTTTAGGGAGCGATTAATGGATCTGGAGAAGGCTTTGGAGGAGGGGGATGTATTACTCCTATCTAATGAGGGGTGAGCAGCTAGATTATCATGTGAGGTGATCTGTATTGATCTAAAGTAGCAAAGAAATCACTAAAAAAGGTTGATTGTGATTCATTTGGAGCATAAATTTAAGCTATTGTGAGAGAGTGTCTTTTTATAGTTCCTTTCATAATAATAAAGCGGCTATCTTTATCTTTATATATATTTTGGAGTTCAAAAATGATTGAGTTTCTGATAAATATAGCAACCTCTCTAGATTTATTGGTAAAGGTAGTGTAGTGGAATTGATTAAATGTTTTGTCGAAATATTGGGGATGATTGGCCTGGGAAAAGTGGGTTTCCTGTAGCATAATAATGTCCGCTCCCAGTCTCTTATAATGTTTGAAGGCCTTCTTGCGCTTATTGGGAGAGTTAAAATCCTGGACATTGTGGGAAAAGATTCTAATGCCCATTGTTATAGGGGGGGGGGGTCCAGCTAAGTGAGTGATACCAGTTGCTACATGACAGACCATTCCCTGTCATCAAGCAAGGGTATGTGAGATGCCTAAATAGAAAGATGAGGAGAGGTACAAAACATACATATGTTATTGAATGCCTAACATGAGTCTTGGTGAAGTGTAGAAGTATAAGTGTCATTTTAAAACTTTTGGTTAATATCGGTGTAGTCATCTTAAGCGAACTGTAGTATGAGGTCAATTGAGATCTTCCATTAACAATTTTAAATATTCTTAAGGCCAAAAGGGCAAAAATAATAATAAAATAAAAGTAGAAAAACTGGGGGCCAGGGGACATGGGGTCGCCTGGCCCAACAAATTTGTTTTGAGGACAAAACAGTCCTAAATCTGCCAACGAGGTCCGCCACATCCTCTCCAAGAAGCGAGGCGATAGACCACGGGGGCAGAGTGGGGAACAAACCAGCGACGGTGGATATGCCTGGCGGCTGAAAAAGCTTATGAAGAACATAAAAAGTACATGGTAATATCAAAATGCAGTAGTATGCAATACTTTACGTTTAGAAACAAGGGTAATTAGTTACTGAAAAAGGATAAAAAACTGAAAACTTCACTCCAACAAATAACAAACCCCCAATGGGGGAGGTTCTCATTATCAAAAAAAAAAGTCTCACGTGCGGTTCCATTATTCTAGCAGTAGACGGAGACCTTTCAGAAGTCCGTGGTAAGTGTGAGGACATGGGAGACTGAATCCATTAGTCCTGTAAGAGATGGAAGCTGCGGAAGAAGACTGAAACAATAATATTGAACATAAGGACAAACCAGACAAAAGTTCGACAAGATTTTTCGTGGCATTGAAAAATATGTTGGTATCTGTCTATGTGACCCCTTTAAGGGGACAAAACGGCTCCAAGATAAAAGGTAGAGTTCCATATCATGCCCAAGGTCTTGAGAAAGAAAAAAAGGGAACAAAAAAAAAAACAGGATGCGCAGGGGTGCACATCAAAAGTGCAACTTGTGTCAAGGATGAATAAATTTGTCAAAAACCTAAAGACTAAGGAGCAAATTTGGAGCCAAAGAAGACTAGTGAGGTCAGTCTATAGGATCATGCAGCGTGGTCTGGAAAGGGTTGATTCCACCTTCTCTGATCCCTCTGTGAGCGCCTGGGGGTAGACCAGATAGGCAACGATCTGGGTGTGGATGGGAAGCGGTGTTGAGGAGCCTGATCCAATAGGCCCAGCTTGACGAGCAGTTCTTTCCCTTCTATGACATTATACACAGTAAAAGTGGTGCCGTTATGCATAATTGATAACATGAAGGGGAATCCCCATCTATACTTAATCCTGGCAGATTGGAGAATGTTGGTGACCTCCTTCATCCTGCGTCTTCTCTCTAATGTCGCAGGAGAGATGTCAGGGTAAATCTGGATCCTGATCCCATCTAGCTCTATATTATGAGTGTTCCTAGATGCTCTCATGATGTCTTCCTTGGTGACAAAGTCCTTCATACACATTATTATGTCTCGTGGAGGTTTGTCTGGGGTTGGTTTGGGCCTTAGAGCTCTATGCAATCTGTGGCAGGCAAAGGCAGACAGAGGTTTGTCAGGGACAAGGTTATGAAACAGTTTGTTGATGGCCTGATTTAGATCAGTGGCTGTCTCAGGGACACCACGCAGCCTAATATTGTGTCTTCTGTTTCTATTGTCCAAGTCCTCCACATGAGCCTGCATGAAAGAAAAGCTGTCTGCAAGCGTTTCATAGTCTTTTCTGAGGTCATTATGGGCCAAGGAGAGCTCACCGTGTTTGGTTTCTAAGATGTCCATTCTGCCTCCTATGCTGGCTATCTCCTGTGACAGTGCGCTTGTAGACTTAAGCAGCTCAGACTCCAGCTTCCCTGCCAGCTTCTCATAAATAGCTGTAAGGCTGGCATCTAGATCAGCTTTGGTCAGGTGGAGTGTACACTCACTGTTTGTAGCTGGAGAGGTCTGTGCCTGCATGGAGCCATTAGAGGCCGCGTGTGAGCCGGCGCCATTTTGGGTCATCCTCCTTGTTGTAGTGGAGCGCTCTATCCCCAGAGGAAAATTAGTGAGCGAGTGCTGGGAGCGGCTTTTTCGCCCCTTTTTTCCGGTTGGCATGTACCGGTGTGTCCCGCGGGGGTGTTGAGTGATTTCAGGCTGAGTTTAGTGTGCGATTAGCCCCGGGAATCCTGCCTGGCAGACCTGGTCAGACGGAGCTCAGCTCAGAAGCGTCCGTCCAGCATCGCGCAGCGAATGCGCCCCCCATATACCCAATTCTATACCCACAGTTGATCCAGAGGAAGGCGAAAAACCCCAGCAGAGCATGATCCAATTTGCTACAGCAGGGGGAAAAAATCCTTCCTGATCCCCCGAGAGGAAATCTGATTTTCCCCGGATCAACTTTATCTATAACTGTTAGTACCCAGTTATATTATGTACATTTAGGAAAGAATCCAGGCCTTTTTTAACCACTTCCCGCCCGGTCAATAGGGAATTGACGTCCGGGAAGTGGTTCCGTTATCCTGACTGGACGTCTATTGACGCCCAGCAGGATAACATGCCGGCGCGCCGATCGCAAGTGCGGCGTGTCAGTCTGACACCCCGCATCTCCGATCGTGATAAGAAGCCTCTGTCAGAGGCTTCTTACCACGTGATAATCTGTGACCAATCACAGCTGATCATTGCGTGAACCAGGAAATTGCGTGAACCGGTAAACGGCATTTCTCGGTTCACGCTGACAGGGAGAGCCGATCGGCAGCTCTCCCTGTCAGAGGGGGGGGGGGGTCTGTGCTGATAATCAGCACATTGATTATCAGCACAGCCCCCTCAAATGTAAAAGATCACCTGCCAACCAGTTCCCCCATAATAAAAGGATGCCAGTGCCCACCACAGTGCCAATCCCTGCCCAACACAGTGCCAATCACTGCCCACCACAGTGCAAATCACTGCCCAGCAGTAACACCTGCCAGTACCTCATCATCAGTGCTGCCCATCAGTGCCACCTGTCAGTGCCAATCAGTACCGCCTATGAGTGCCAACCAGTGCCGCCTGTCAGTGCCCATCAGTGCCGCCTGTCAGTGCCCATCAGTGCCGCATATCAGTGCCACCTATTGGTGCCCATCAGTGCTGCATATCAGTGCCGCCTACCAGTGCCCATCAATTCTACATATCAGTGCCTCCTCATCAGTGCCCATCAGTGCTTCCTCATAAGTGCCCGTCAGTTAAGGGGAAAACAAAATTTTATGAAAGAAACTAAAAAAAAACTAATTTTTAAAAAAATATATTTATTTTTTAGTTTGTTTAGCAAAAAATAAAAACCGCAGAGGTGAGCAAATACCACCAAAAGAAAGCTCTATTTGTGGGAAGAAAATTATAAAAATTTAGTACAGCGTTGTATGACCGCGCAATTGTCATTCAAAGTGTGACAGCGCTGAAAGCTGAAAATTGTCCTGGGCAGGAAGGGGCGTAAGTGCATGGTATTGAAGTGGTTAAAGCAATCTACTGAGCTGACCAGAACCACCTCTGCAGGGAGTCTATTCCACATTTTCACAGCTCTTACTGTGAAGAAACCTTTCTGACGTAGAGAGTGCCCCCTTGTCCTCTGTGTTGACTGTAAAGTGAATAACTCAACACCAAGTTCACTATATAGACCCCTTATAAGGATAAGGTTATAAATAAGAAACTGTTCAACAAAACTTTAAGGATAAGAGAATGCAACAGGTAGAAACTTGACAGGCCGCAGATCAGATAGCAGCAGCCCCGCCCCCCCCCCCCCCCCCCCAGTAGGGACCTTACTAACAGTAAGTTAGACTTGATTGAAGTCAACATTAGTTTTTGTAGTGAGAGAGTAGATTTGTACGTATTGGGGGGAATAAGTGTTTTGAGTAGTGAGTGAGTGAATAAAGTTGGTTTTCTCTTTAAAAAAATATGGGTGGGATAAAATGTTGTTCTTTTAATGCAAGAGGCCCTAATTCCCCTTCTAAAAGATCACAAATCCTAAACTTATTTCATAAACAGAAGATAGGAATTATTATTTTTCAAGAAACACATTTTCGTTCAGATCACATTCCCAAAATAAATAATTGAAATTATAATACATGGATTCATGATACATTTCTATACTCTAAATCACGAGGAGTCTCTATTGTGATCCACATAGACATACCCCATCAAATACTGCAAAATTGGAAAGGTAAAGATTGCAGGTCCTTAATTATAAAGATCCTGCTATATGGAAAGATCTTTACAATTATTAATCCTTACTTACCAAATTATGAACAAATTAAGACTGGGATAAAAGCCTTTGTGGACGCAATGGATAAAGCGGAAGGAACAATAATTATGGGTGGAGATTTTTAATTTTATAATGGATGCAAAAATAGATACCACAACTACTCATTCATATAGATAAAATAATCCGCTAAAAGAGTTTAACCACTTCGCGCCTGGGCAATGCTAAAAAGACGTCTGCATTGCGGCGCCGAAGTGCTGACAGGACGTCCATGGACGTCCTCCTGTTTCCTCCCCCCCTCGCGCCCCTGCGAGCGCGCATCGGGGAAAATCTGTGTTGGCCGTGTCCCTTGGACACAGCCAATCACAGATCATGCTGAATGGCCAATCACAGAGGCCATTCAGCACTCGATCTCACTGTCCAATGAGAGATGATCTCAAATGTAAACATATGAGATCATCTCTCATTGCCGGCTTTCTCTCCTCACACAGAGACCGCGTGTGAGGAGGGAGAGAGAGCTGTGCTTGCTCTTAGTAAAAAAAGTGAGTTAAAACACATTACAGTAAAAAACAGTGCCCACAGTCCCTGCCAGTGCCATCTGCCGCCAGTGCCACCTGTCAATGTCACGTGTCAGTTCCTTCTGTCATCGCCAACAATGGGAGGAAGAGGAGGAGGAGGAGGAGGAGGAGGAGATCCACCAGCACCGCAGTACCTCGGGAAGCAAGGCCACGTACCAGTGGGGTGTCACCTCAGTCCCAAAGGGTTAGGTCCCATTCCAGCCTTCCCTATTCCCTTCAGTACCCCTTGTGGCTTCCTCCTAATTCAGAAGAAGCCAACATTCCCGCTTTCACTGCCCAGCCAGGAGTCCAGGTGGATACAGAAAACTTTTTCCCAATTGATTTTTTTAATTTCATTTTTACTGAGGACATGCTGGCAACAATTGTGGCCCAGTGCAACTTATATGCCCAACAGTTCATAACCAGCAACCCAACGTCCTCTTATGCCCGTTCCTACGTGTGGAGAGCCCTTACAGTGGAGGAGTTTAGAGTTTTTTTGGGCCTCACATTCTGCATGGGACTAAATGGAAAAAAATCAGATGCGTTTCTATTGGTCATCCCGCCCCATCTACCATATGCCCATCTTTTCCTCAGTAATGCCCAGGTCCAGATATCTAATGATTATGAGATTCCTACACTACAATGACAATACCGAGTGCCCTCCCCGAAATGACCCAAATTTTGATAAGCTTCATAAAATTCGGCCGCTACTAAATTATTTTTCTGAAACCTTCCTCCATTTGTTTACCCCAGACCAACATATATGCGTGGATGAGTCCCTTATACAATTTTCTGGCAGGCTGGGCATAAAACAATTTATAACCAGCAAAAGGGCCCGCAATGCGGTGAAGCTCTATAAATTGTGCGACCGAGCCACTGGGTATATGTATGCCTTTATTGTATATGAAGGGAAGGACACCCAACTGCACCCCCCTAATTGCCCAGACTATATAGGAACCAGTGGGAAAGTAGTTTGGGAACTCATAAACCCACTTCTGGAGAAAGGATACCACTTGTATGTGGACAATTTTTATACAAGTTTGCCCCTTTTCTGAAACTTACACAGAATGAAGACTCCAACATGCGGCACCGTACGGACGAACCGGAAGGGCTTTCCTCAAAGCCTGGTCACCAAAAAATTGAGAAGAGGGGAGACGGCGAGTTTACGTAATGAGGAAATTTTGGCTGTGAAGTGGAGGGACAGAAGAGACGTCTACGTACTTTCTTCCATCCACAACAATGAATTTGTTGAGATCACCAGGAGGAATGGCCGGATCTAAAAACCCAAATGCATCTACGAGTACAATAAGTTCATGGGGGGTGTCGACTTCAACGACCAGATGCTCGAACCCTACCTTTCCACAAGAAGAACATACCAGTGGTATAAGAAAGTTTCCATTTATTTGTTCAATTTGGCCATGTACAACTCCTATGTCATCTATCAGAAATCCACTATAAGACCCAAATCCTTCCTTTTCTTCCAGGAGGAAATCACCACTGCCCTTATATACCCGAACAGCCCACCAGTAAACATTAGATCCGATGTCATTAGCCGACTCTCCGAGCGCCACTTCCCAGATAAAATCCCTCCCAGACCAACAGGCCAAAAACGCCAGAAAAAATGCTGGGTGTGCACCAAAAGAGGAGAGAGAAGAGACACCATGTATTATTGTGCCCAATGTTCTTCAGAACCAGGCCTCTGCATAGGCGACTGCTTCCGCCATTACCATACCAAAATTAATTATTAGTTCACTTCCTGCCATTTATCTTCACACCCCTTATGCCTCTGCTTTCTCTGTAACTGACCCTGGCTTGTTATTCGACCATGCTTCTGCCTAACGATTCTGTTTATACCTCTGCCTGATCTGGAACTGACCCTGGACTGTTTGACCATGCTTTTTGCCTGCCTCTTGGACTGATCTTGTACCCTGCCAGTGGACTAGTGGGATTCATAACACAGGGGTCTCACATATGTGAGGGGCTCCAGAATTGTTTTTCTGGATGAAGAAAACAATTGTTTTTGTTTTTCTCATTCCCAGATTAGGGTCTGGAGACTGGGAGGCTTCAAAGAGATTTGGGTGGGAGAAGCCTCTACCCCTGTCCCCATTCAGTCCTGAACGAGGCCCTACTTCTGCCAACTGCCTGTAGGACCTATGCCATCATGCCTCTGCCTGTCGCATGAACTGACCACACCAATGGACCTGCCTACTACCAGGACCAATATTTTGGCACTGCTTACAATCTCTGCCTGCACTGACCCTGGACTGTATATGAACAGTATCCCTGCCTGCTGCCTGTACTGACTATGGACAGTATTCCTGTCTGTTGCCTGGACAATTGCATTCGCTTTTGCTGACCAAGTCCCTGCCTGCTGCCTGGACCAGTGCTATCCTCCTGTGGACAACTGCGCTACTAAAACCACAGGTAATCTTTGGTTTACCCTTTGCTCAGCAGAATGTATTTTGGGGTGTAATTCTTGGTATGTTCATGCTATGTGTCCCTAGAACACCTGATGGTGTACCTTGCATGTTGGGCCTCTGTATGTGGCCAGGTTGTATAAAAGTCTCACACATTTGGTATTGCCATACTCAGGAGGAGTAGCAGAATGTATTTTGGGGTGTCATTTTTGCTATGTACATGCTATGTTGGCAATATCTTATAAATGGACAACTTTGCGTAAAAAAAATTGCATTTTCATTTTTTTCCCCGCATTTTCCAAAAACTTCAGGAAAAAAATGAACTGTTCAAAAGACTCATTATGCCTCATAGATTATACGTTTGGGGTGTTAGCTTTCCAAAATGGGGTCACTTTGTGGGCGTTTCCATTTTCCTGGTGCTCCAGGGCCTTCAAAAGTGTAATAGGTAGTCAACTAGTTAGATGTGTAATTTATGCTCCTAGAATACCTGATGGTGCTCCCTGCATGTTGGGCCTCTGTATGTGGCCAGGCTGTGAAAAAGTCCCACACATGTGGTATCGCCATACTCAGGAGGAGTAGCAAAATGTATTTTGGGGTGTCATTTGTGGTATACACATGCCATGTGAGAGAAATAACCTATTACAATGACAATTTTGTGGAATAAATAAAAAAAAATAAAAAAAAATCTTAATTTTGCAAAGAATTGTGGGAAAAAATTACAACATCAAAAACCTCACCATGCATCTTACTAAATACCTTGGATAGGGATGAGCTCGGTGTTCGAGTCGAACATACGTTCGACTCGAACATCGGCTGTTCGATCGTTCAACGAACGATTTGGGCCGTTCGTGCCTAATTCGCGACCCACAATGCACTACGCCATCGCAGTGTCATCCAGGCGCTGTGATTGGCCAAGCATGCACTGTGACCCCGCATGCTTGGCCAATCACAGCGCCGGCAGCGAGGAGAGCAATGATTGGCCACAGGCAGGATGCCTGTGGCCAATTATTGCTGAGGGTGTTTAGTACACGCCCCACACTATAAAAGGCCGCCAGCACGGCGGCCTAGTGTAGTGTGTTCCGGAGCAGGGAAAGAGAAGCATAGGCAGGGACAGTGACATTTTTTTTTCTTGCTTAACCTGGATTCCTTTAGTTTAGGGAAAGAGAAGGATAGGTAGGGAGAGTGTCAGTGTGTTTTACTGTGCTAAACCTTGTTTGTAGGGACAGGGAAGGACAGTGAGGGAAATTCTCATTGTGCTATACTGTGCTAAAGCATTCCTCATCAACCATCTTTAAAAAAACATTTTTTATAGGGACAGAAAACTATAGGTAGGGAGAGTGTCAGTGTGTTTTACTGTGCTAAACCTTGTTTGTAGGGACAGGGAAGGACAGTGAGGGAAATTCTCATTGTGCTATACTGTGCTAAAGCATTCCTCATCAACCATCTTTAAAAAAAACATTTTTTATAGGGACAGAAAACTATAGGTAGGGAGAGTGTCAGTGTGTTTTACTGTGCTAAACCTTGTTTGTAGGGACAGGGAAGGACAGTGAGGGAAATTCTCATTGTGCTATACTGTGCTAAAGCATTCATCATCAACCATCTTTAAAAAAACATTTTTTATAGGGACAGAAAACTATAGGTAGGGAGAGTGTCAGTGTGTTTTACTGTGCTAAACCTTGTTTGTAGGGACAGGGAAGGACAGTGAGGGAAATTCTCATTGTGCTATACTGTGCTAAAGCATTCCTCATCAACCATCTTTAAAAAAACATTTTTTACAGGGACAGAAAACTATAGGTAGGGAGAGTGTCAGTGTGTTTTACTGTGCTAAACCTTGTTTGTAGGGACAGGGAAGGACAGTGAGGGAAATTCTCATTGTGCTATACTGTGCTAAAGCATTCCTCATCAACCATCTTTAAAAAAAAATTTTTTTATAGGGACAGAAAACTATAGGTAGGGAGAGTGTCAGTGTGTTTTACTGTGCTAAACCTTGTTTGTAGGGACAGGGAAGGACAGTGAGGGAAATTCTCATTGTGCTATACTGTGCTAAAGCATTCATCATCAACCATCTTTAAAAAAACATTTTTTATAGGGACAGAAAACTATAGGTAGGGAGAGTGTCAGTGTGTTTTACTGTGCTAAACCTTGTTTGTAGGGACAGGGAAGGACAGTGAGGGAAATTCTCATTGTGCTATACTGTGCTAAAGCATTCCTCATCAACCATCTTTAAAAAAACATTTTTTATAGGGACAGAAAACTATAGGTAGGGAGAGTGTCAGTGTGTTTTACTGTGCTAAACCTTGTTTGTAGGGACAGGGAAGGACAGTGAGGGAAATTCTCATTGTGCTATACTGTGATAAAGCATTCATCATCAACCATCTTTAAAATCCTTGTTTTTTGGACAGTCAGGGAAATTGTCATTGTGCTATTCTGTGCGAAAGCAATCATCCTCAACCATATTTAGAAATCCTTAAGTAAAGGGACAGAGAAGGACACCTGAAGGTAGCCCTTATTGCTTTTTTCCCATCTCCCTGCAGGCCATCCATTAGAATGTCTGGAAGGCAAACAAGGAGAGGCAGACAGTCAGGAGGCAATAAAAGAGGGCAAGCAGGCTCTGTGTCTGGGGGCAACAGTGCTGGTCGTGGACGCGGTGCATTGTCATCAGCACATGGCCATGGGACACGCTTGTCCTTCTTTTCGGCAGCTGGACATGTTGAGCCACATCATGCCGAAGACTTGGTAGAGTGAATGACCAAGCCCTCCTCCTCCTCCTCATCCTCTCTCACCCAGGCTCAGGGTACTGGCAAAGCAGCTGCCAAAGCGTCCTCTTCCCTGGTATCAATGTCAGACTCATCATCAGTCACTCCTTCCCTAGACCCACCATGTCCTCCTCCTGAGGAGTCCCCCGAACTGTTTGAGCACAGTGTTGGGTACATGCTCCAGGAGGATGCCCAGCGTTTCGAAGGGTCTGATGATGAAACCCAGCTAGAGGAAGGCAGTAGCGTAAGAGCAGACAGAGGGGATGCTCAAGAAGGACACCAATCTGGCAGTCATGTTCCAGCAGCTGCAGCATACTGCCAGATTGGCTCCAGTGATGAGGAGGGAGGGGATGATGAGGTCACTGACTCCACGTGGGTGCCTAATAGGAGAGAGGAGGAGGAGGAGGATGAGGAGGAGGCACATCTCCAACGAGGCAGGATGCCCTTTGGTGGCCAGCGTAAGGGCAGTACACCGACGGAATCACACCGCAGAGCTCCGCCTGTGCAGGGCGCTGCCTCTGCCCGTCATTCAAAAAGTTCTTTGGTGTGGGCCTTTTTTGAGGCTAGTGCATCAGATCGCACAGCTGCTGTTTGCAACATATGTCTCAAGCGTATATCGCGTGGCCAAAACATCAGCCGCTTGGGTACCACATGCCTGACCAGACATATGTTGACCTGCCATGCAGCTCGTTGGCATGCCTACCTCAAAGACCCACACCAAAGAACAAAGCGGACCTCTCCTTGCACCGCATCAGCTGGGATCTCCAACCCCACTATAACTTCAGTCCTCTCTGAAACCTGCACTGAGAGGAAAGAAGGTGTAGAATTAGGTGTGTCACAGCCAAGTACTTGCGGCCACTCTGCTAGCAGTACACCGACGTCCGATTCTAGCAGGCAAATTTCCCTGCCCCAGCTGCTGGACCGTCGAAAGAAGTTCACTCCCAGCCATCCACATGCCCAGCGGTTGAATGCTAGCTTGGCTAAATTGCTAGCGCTTCAACTGCTGCCTTTTCAGTTGGTAGACTCGGCCCCCTTCCGTGAGTTTGTGCAATGTGCGGTTCCTCAGTGGCAGGTTCCCAAACGCCACTTTTTCTCACGGAAGGCTATTCCGGCTCTCTACCGGCATGTGGAAGGCAATGTCTTGGCCTCGCTGGACAGGGCGGTCAGCGGTAAGGTGCATATTACCGCTGACTCATGGTCCAGCAGGCATGGACAGGGACGTTACCTTTCTTTCACGGCCCATTGGGTCACTCTTTTGGCAGCTGGGAAGGATGCAGGACAAGGTGCAGTAGTGTTGGAGGTTGTTCCACCGCCACGCCTCCAAAATGCTACTACTGGTTGTGACACACCTCTCTCCTCCACCCCCTCCTCTTCTTCTTCCTCCATGGCCTCTTCCTGTGCTTTGTCCTCTGAACCAGCGGTGCTCCGTAGGCATTCAAGGGGCTACGCAAGTACGCAGGCAAAAAGATGCCATGCCGTGCTTGCGCTGGTGTGTTTGGGGGACAGAAGCCACACTGGGGCAGAGGTCCTGTCTGCTCTGCAGGGCCAGGCCGAGAGGCGGTTGACGCCACGCCAGCTTAAGCCAGGAATGGTGGTTTGCGACAATGGCACCAACCTCCTCTCCGCCCTCCGACAGGGACAACTGACCCATGTGCCCTGTGTGGCTCACGTCCTTAACCTGGTGGTGCAGCGGTTCTTGGGCAGGTACCCGGGCTTACAGGATGTCCTGAGGCAGGCCAGGAAAGTCTGTGTGCATTTCCGCAGATCTTATAATGCCAGTGCTCGCCTGGCTGAGCTGCAAAAGGAGTTGAACCTGCCCAAGAACCGCCTTATATGTGACATGCCCACCAGGTGGAACTCAACGTTGGCCATGCTGCAGCGGCTGCACACGCAGCAGAGGGCCATCAATGAGTACCTGTGCGACTACGGCACCAGGACAGGGTCAGGGGAGCTTGGTTTTTTTTCTCCACGCCAGTGGGGCATGATCAGGGATGCATGCACTGTCCTGGCACCATTTGAGGAGGCCACGAGGATGGTGAGCAGTGACAGTGCATGCATCAGTGACACTGTACCTCTTGTCCACCTGTTGGAGCACACGCTGCGTGGAATAATGGACAGGGCACTTGAGGCAGAACAGAGGCAGGAAGAGGAGGACTTCCTTGCCTCTCAAGGCCCCCTTTACCCAGACAGTGTTCCTTCTGTCCCACCCATCGCACAGGAAGAGGAGGAGGAGGAGGAGGATTGTGTCAGCATGGAGGTGGAGGCTGGCACTCAGCATCATCAGCAGCAGTCTTTTAGGGATGATTTACAGTCCCAAGAAACCAGTGGACTTGTACGTGGCTGGGAGGAGGTGGCTGCGGATCATGTCGTCCTTAGTGACCCAGAGGACTCCGGACCGAATGCCTCAGCTAACCTACGCTGCATGGCCTCCCTGATCCTGCAAAGTCTGCGGAAGGATCCTCGTATTCTTCGGATCAAGGAGAGGGACCATTACTGGCTGGCCACTCTCCTTGATCCACGGTACAAGGGTAAGGTTGCGGACCTTATGTTACCGTCGCAGAGGGAGCAGAGGATGAGACAACTCCGGGAGGCCTTGCAGAACGGTCTGTGAAACGCGTTCCCAGAGACTGGGAGGTTACAAACTCCTGGTCCTGGACAACGAGTTGCTGAGGCTTCGGCCAGTCAAAGAAGGAGCGGTGGGGAAGGTGGCCGTCTGACCGATGCGTTCAGACAATTCTTTAGTCCGCAGCCCCAAAGTATGATCGGTTCCAGCAACCATCGCCAGCGTCTGATAAACATGGTGCAGGAATATCTAGGGGCAAGGTCAGACTTGGACACCTTCCCCACCGAAAATCCTCTGGCTTACTGGGTCTTGAGGATGGATCACTGGCCAGAGCTTGCACAGTATGCAATTGAGCTACTGGCCTGTCCTGCATCCAGCGTTCTTTCGGAACGCACATTCAGTGCTGCTGGAGGATTTGTCACGGATCACAGGGTGCGCCTGTCCACCGACTCGGTTGATCGACTGACTTTCATCAAGATGAACCAGTCTTGGATCACCACCAGCTACCACACACCTGATGCTGATATAACAGACTAATTGATTTTAACATGTCACATCCCTTCAAGACTGATGCTGATGCTGAGTGCCTGTGCTGTTATGTTGACTGGCTATCCTCCTCCTCCGAGTCCTCAATGATACGATTGATGATGATAGCTTGGAAGATCATTTTTGTTTATGGGTGCCGCCACCAGTGCCTAACGCCCAATTTTTCAGCCCCTGTTTAACAGGGGCGTGTAATTACAATTTTTGAAGCAATACTTTGCAACAGGGCTCATTGCTGTGCTCCAAGTACAGTATCTGTGAGGGGTTGCAGTGTTGTGCCACCAGTGCCTACGGCCCAATTTTTCAGCCCCTGTTTAACAGGGGCGTGTAATTACAATTTTTGAAGCAATACTTTGCAACAGGGCTCATTGCTGTGCTCCAAGTACAGTATCTGTGAGGGGTTGCAGTGTTGTGCCACCAGTGCCTAAGGCCCAATTTTTCAGCCCCTGTTCAACAGGGGCATGTAATTACAATTCTTGATCTAATAATTCACAGCAGGGCCCATTCCTGCACCCACCAAGAATAATTCTGAGGGCTTACAGTGTTGTGGCAACACCACCACCACCACCACCACCACCACGAAAGGCCCAATTTTTCAGCCCCTGTTCAACAGGGGCATGCAATTACAATTCTTGATCTAATAATTCACAGCAGGGCCCATTGCTGCACCCACCAAGAGTAACTGTCAGGGCTTACAGTGTTGTGGCACCAGCACCACCATCAAAGGCCCAATTTTTACTACCACTGTTCAACAATTATATGTAATTACAATTCCTGATATAATAGTTGACAGCAGGGCGTTCCAGCACCAACCAAGAGTAACTGTGAGTGCTTACAGTGTTGTGCCAACACCAACAACTAAGGGGCCTATTTCTGCAGAGTATATACGGCAGGTCCCTACTTTCAAACATCCAACTTACAAACGACTCCTACTTGCAAACGCAAGAAGACAACAGGAAGTGAGAGGAAATCTACCCCTAGGAAGGAAAATTCTCTCCTGTAAGAATTAATATGGGAGAAAGGTGTCTCCTCTGTACTGATGCTTTATCACCAATCCTTGTTTCAAGAAAAACACCACATTTCAAAAACAGTTGTCATTGGGACGGAAAGTGAGGTGAAATGTTCTGAACAGGGGCACAGACAGCAAAACAAATGTTACAGGGGTGATAACCCTTACTTATGTTTTCCAAAAAGTTTAAAAATAGATTTTTGGGCTGGAGCTACACTTAAACAATGTACCTGTTCAAAATTACAAACAGATTCTACATAAGAACAAACCTACAGTCCCTGTCTTGTATGCACCGCCTGTATACGGCTGTTCAGAGTATATAGGGCCTTTTTTATTTTATGTGCGGGGTTCCCCTTAATATCCATACAAGACCCAAAGGGGCTGGTAATGGGCTGGGGTGGGGGGGGGGGGGGTCATGGGGTAGCTATGCCATTTTTCTTAAAGATTTTCATCCATATTACCGGGACCAGACATTACATTAAAGCCACAAGCAGTTTTAAATGGCTTTTTTTTCCTTTAGAAGTGTCATTTTGTGCAGGGACAGTTCTAAACACGGGAAACACGTGGCACTTCACAGGCATACTTTAGACACCCCCCAGGTACGATATTTAAAGGAATATTTGACTTTTTTTTTTTCACTTTATGCATCATTAAAATGACTGCTCCTGAAAATAGACCGTTTTTAAAACTTCTTTTTGCATTGATACATGTCCCCTGGTGCAGAACCCGGGTTCCCAAACCCTTTTTAGGACAATAACATGCATAATAGTCGTTATAATTAGCACTTTAGAATTCGAACGTTCGCATCCATTGTATTTAATAGGGTTCTAATGTTCGTACGAACTTTTGGTCCGTTCGCGGGTTCTGGTGCGAACCGAACCCGGGGGTGTTCGGCTCATCACTAACCTTGGAATGTCTACTTTCAAAAAAGGGGTCATTTGTGGGGTATTTGTACTTTCCTGGCTTGTTCGGGTCATAAGAAATGATAGGCCACCAGTACATTAGGTGTGATCAATTGTTTATGATCCGCACCACAGCTTGTAGACTCTATAACTTTCACAAAGACCAAATAATATCCACTAATTTGGGTTATTTTTACCAAAGATATGTAGCAGTATAAATTGTGGCCAAAATTTATGAAGGAAAAATGTATAATTTGCAAAATTTTATCACATAAACTAAAAAAAAAAAAAAAGTGTTTTTTTTCAAAATTTTCCGTATTTTTTCATTTATAGCGCAAAAAATAAAAAACCCAGAGGTGATCAAATACCACCAAAAGAAAGCTCTATTTGTATGAAAAAAAAGGACAAAAAAATCATTTGGGTACAGTATTACATGACTGAGTAATTGTCATTCAAAGTGTGATGCCGCGTACACACGATCGTTTTTCATGATGTTAAAAATGCCATTTTTAAAAATGGGCAATAAAACCGATCGTGTGTAGGCTCCAGAGCATTTTTAACGACGTGAAAAACGGGCAATAAAAATTTCGAACATGCTGTATTTTTTCACGTCGTTTTTCATGTCGTTTTTTTAACGTCGTGAAAAACGGTAGTGTGTATGCTTTTACGAGGGAAAAAAAACGCGCATGCTCAGAATCAAGTATGAGACGGGAGCGCTCGTTCTGGTAAAACTAGCATTCGTAATGGAGATGGCACATTCGTCACGCTGTAACGGACTGAAAAGCGCGAATCGTCGCTCAACAAACTTTACTAAGATGAAGGGTGGCGCCATTCGAACGAAACTTCCCCTTTATAGTGCCGTCGTACGTGTTGTACGTCACTGCTAGGGATGAGCTTCGTGTTCGAGTCGAACATACGTTCGACTCGAACATCGGCTGTTCGATCGTTCGACGAAGAATGAACGATTTGGGCCGTTCGCGCCAAATTCGAGTGACGCGAACGGCCCACAATGCACTACGCCATCGCAGTGTCATCCAGGCGCTGTGATTGGCCAAGCATGCACTGTGACCCCCATGCTTGGCCAATCACAGCGCCGGCAGCGAGGAGAGCAATGATTGGCCACAGGCAGGATGCCTGTGGCCAATTATTGCTGAGGGGGTTTAGTACACGCCCCACACTATAAAAGGCCGCCAGCGCGGCGGCCTTGTGTAGTGTGTTCCGGAGCAGGGAAAGAGAAGCATAGGCAGGGACAGTGTAATTTTTTTTCCTTTACTAATCCTGGATTCCTTGTGTTTAGGGACAAATAAGGATAGGTAGGGAGAGTGTCAGTGTGTTATTCTGTGCTAAACCTTGTTTGTAGGGACAGAGAAGGACAGTGAGGGAAAGTGTCAGTGTGCTATTCTGTTCTAAACCAATCTTGCTGAACCATATTTGAAATCCTTGAGTTTAGGGACAGAGAGGTACAGTGAGGGAAAGTGTCAGTGTGCTATTCTGTTCTAAACCAATCTTGCTGAACCATATTTGAAATCCTTGAGTTTAGGGACAGAGAGGTACAGTGAGGGAAAGTGTCAGTGTGCTATTCTGTTCTAAACCAATCTTGCGGAACCATATTTAAAATCCTTGAGTTTAGGGACAGAGAAGGACACTCGTGGAAACTATCAGTGTGCTATTCTGTGCTAAATCTTGTTTGTAGGGACAGAGAAGGACAGTGAGTGAAACTGACAGTGTGCTATTCTGTTCTAAACCAATGTTGCTGAACCATATTTGAAATCCTTGAGTTTAGGGACAGAGAGGTACAGTGAGGGAAAGTGTCAGTGTGCTATTCTGTTCTAAACCAATCTTGCTGAACCATATTTGAAATCCTTGTGTTTAGGGACAGAGAAGGATAGGCAGGGGACAGTGTCAGTGTCTTTGTTGCTAAGCCTCCTGCACAGTATACACCTGAAGTTAGCCCTTATTGCTGTTTTTCCCATCTCCCTGCAGGCCATCCATTAAAATGTCTGGAAGGCAAACAAGGAGAGGCAGACAGTCAGGGGGCAAAAAAAGAGGGCAAGCAGGCTCTGTGTCTGGGGGCAACAGTGCTGGTCGTGGACGTGGTGCATTGTCATCAGCACATGGCCATGGGACACGCTTGTCCTTCTTTTCGGCAGCTGGACATGTTGAGCCACATCATGCCGAAGACTCGGTAGAGTGGATGACCAAGCCCACCTCATCCTCCTCATCCTCTCTCACCCAGGCTCAGGGTACTGGCAAAGCAGCTGCCAAAGCGTCCTCTTCTCTGGTATCAATGTCATCATTAGTCACTCCTTCCCTAGACCCACCATGTCCTCCTCCTGAGGAGTCCCCCGAACTGTTTGAGCACAGTGTTGGGTACATGCTCCAGGAGGATGCCCAGCGTTTCGAAGGATCTGATGATGATACCCAGCTAGAGGAAGGCAGTAGCGTGAGAGCTGAGAGAGAAAGGGGATGCTCAAGAAGGACACCAATCTGGCAGTCATGCTCCAGCAGCTGCAGCATACTGCCAGATTGGCTCCAGTAATGAGGAGGGAGGGGATGATGAGGTCACTGACTCCACGTGGGTGCCTAATAGGAGAGAGGAGGAGGAGGAGGAGGAGGATGAGGCACATCTCCAACGAGGCAGGATGCCCTTGGGTGGCCAGCGTATGGGCAGCACACCGACGGAATCACACCGCAGAGCTCCGCCTGTGCAGGGCGCTGCCTCTGCCCGTCATTCAAAAAGTTCTTTGGTGTGGGCCTTTTTTGAGGCGAGTGCATCAGATCGCACAGCTGCTGTTTGCAACATATGTCTCAAGCGTATATCGCGTGGCCAAAACATCAGCCGCTTGGGCACCACATGCTTGATCAGACATATGTTGACCTGCCATGCAGCTCGTTGGCAAGCCTACCTTAAACACCCACACCAAAGAACAAAGTGGACCTCTCCTTGCACCGCATCAGCTGGGATCCCCAACCCCAGTATACCTTCAGTCCTCTCTGAAACCTGCACTGAGAGGAATGAAGGTGTAGAATTAGGTGTGTCACAGCCAAGTACTTGCGGCCACTCTGCTAGCAGTACACCGACGTCCGATTCTAGCAGGCAAATCTCCCTGCCCCAGCTGCTGGACCGTCGAAAGAAGTTCACTCCCAGCCATCCACATGCCCAGCGGTTGAATGCTAGCTTGGCTAAATTGCTAGCGCTTCAACTCCTGCCTTTTCAGTTGGTAGACTCGGACCCCTTCCGTGAGTTTATGCAATGTGTGGTTCCTCAGTGGCAGGTTCCCAAACGCCACTTTTTCGCACGGAAGGCGATTCCGGCTCTCTACAGGCATGTGGAAGGCAATGTCTTGGCCTCGCTGGACAGGGCGGTCAGCGGTAAGGTGCATATTACCGCTGACTCATGGTCCAGCAGGCATGGACAGGGACGTTACCTTTCTTTCACGGCCCATTGGGTCACTCTTTTGGCAGCTGGGAAGGATGCAGGACAAGGTGCAGTAGTGTTGGAGGTTGTTCCGCCGCCACGCCTCCAAAATGCTACTACTGGTTGTGACACACCTCTCTCCTCCACCCCCTCCTCTTCTTCTTCCTCCATGGCCTCTTCCTGTGGTTTGTCCTCGGAACCAGCGGTGCTCCGTAGGCGTTCAAGGGGCTACGCAAGTACGCAGGCAAAAAGATGTCATGCCGTGCTTGCGCTGGTGTGTTTGGGGGACAGGAGCCACACTGGGGCAGAGGTCCTGTCTGCTCTGCAGGGGCAGGCCGAGAGGTGGTTGACGCCACGCCAGCTTAAGCCAGGAATGGTGGTTTGCGACAATGGCACCAACCTCCTCTCCGCCCTCCGACAGGGACAACTGACCCATGTGCCCTGTATGGCTCACGTCCTTAACCTGATGGTGCAGCGGTTCTTGGGCAGGTACCCGGGCTTACAGGATGTCCTGAGGCAGGCCAGGAAAGTCTGTGTGCATTTCCGCAGATCTTATAATGCCAGTGCTCGCCTGGCTGAGCTGCAAAAGGAGTTGAACCTGCCCAAGAACCGCCTTATATGTGACATGCCCACCAGGTGGAACTCAACGTTGGCCATGCTGCAGCGGCTGCACACACAGCAGAGGGCCATCAATGAGTACCTGTGCGACTACGGCACCAGGACAGGGTCAGGGGAGCTCGGGTTTTTTTCACCATGCCAGTGGGGCATGATCAGGGATGCATGCACTGTCCTGGCACCATTTGAGGAGGCCACGAGGATGGTGAGCAGTGACAGTGCATGCATCAGTGACACTGTACCTCTTGTCCACCTGTTGGAGCACACGCTGCGTGGAATAATGGACAGGGCACTTGAGGCAGAACAGAGGCAGGAAGAGGAGGACTTCCTTGCCTCTCAAGGCCCCCTTTACCCAGACAGTGTTCCTTCTGTCCCACCCATCGCGGAGGAGGAGGAGGAGGATTGTGTCAGCATGGAGGTGGAGGCTGGCACTCAGCATCATCAGCAGCAGTCTTTTAGGGATGATTTACAGTCCCAAGAAACCAGTGGACTTGTACGTGGCTGGGAGGAGGTGGCTGCGGATCATGTCGTCCTTAGTGACCCAGAGGACTCCGGACTGAATGCCTCAGCTAACCTACGCTGCATGGCCTCCCTGATCCTGCAAAGTCTGCGGAAGGATCCTCGTATTCTTTGGATCAAGGAGAGGGACCATTACTGGCTGGCCACTCTCCTTGATCCACGGTACAAGGGTAAGGTTGCGGACCTTATGTTACCGTTGCAGAGGGAGCAGAGGATGAGACAACTACGGGAGGCCTTGCAGAAAGGTCTGTGCAACGCGTTCCCAGAGACTGGGAGGTTACAAACTCCTGGTCCTGGACAACGAGTTGCTGAGGCTTCGGGCAGTCAAAGAAGGAGCGGTGGGGAAGGTGGCCGTCTGACCGATGCGTTCAGACAATTCTTTAGTCCGCAGCCCCAAAGTATGATCGGTTCCAGCAACCATCGCCAGCGTCTGATATACATGGTGCAGGAATACCTAGGGGCAAGGTCAGACTTGGACACCTTCCCCACCGAAAATCCTCTGGCTTACTGGGTCTTGGGGATGGATCACTGGCCAGAGCTTGCACAGTATGCAATTGAGCTACTGGCCTGTCCTGCATCCAGCGTTCTTTCAGAACGCACATTCAGTGCTGCTGGAGGATTTGTCACGGATCACAGGGTGCGCCTGTCCACCGACTCGGTTGATCGACTGACTTTCATCAAGATGAACCAGTCTTGGGTCACCACCAGCTACCACACACCTGATGCTGATATAACAGACTAATTGATTTTAAAATGTCACATCCCTTCAAGACTGATGCTGATGCTGAGTGCCTGTGCTGTTATGTTGACTGGCTATCCTCCTCCTCCTCCTCAATGATACGATTAATGATGATAGCTTGGAAGATCATTTTGGTTTATGGGTGACGCCACCAGTGGCTAAGGCCCAATTTTTCAGCCCCTGTTTAACAGGGGCGTGTAATTACAATTTTTGATGCAATACTTTGCAACAGGCCTCATTGCTGTGCTCCAAGTACAGTATCTGTGAGGGGTTGCAGTGTTGTGCCACCAGTGCCTAAGGCCCAATTTTTCAGCCCCTGTTCAACAGGGGCATGCAATTATAATTATTGATCTAATAATTCACAGCAGGGCCCATTGCTGCGCCCACCAAGAGTAACTGTCAGGCCTTACAGTGTTGTGGCACCAGCACCACCATCACCACCACCACCAAAGGCCCAATTTTTCAGCCCCTGTTCAACAGGGGCATGCAATTATAATTATTGATCTAATAATTCACAGCAGGGCCCATTGCTGCGCCCACCAAGAGTAACTGTCAGGCCTTACAGTGTTGTGGCACCAGCACCACCATCAAAGGCCCAATTTTTACTACCACTGATCAACAATTATATGTTATTACAATTCCTGATATAATAGTTGACAGCAGGGCGTTCCAGCACCCACCAAGAGTAACTGTGAGTGCTTACAGTGTTGTGCCAACACCAACACCTAAGGGGCCAATTTCTGCAGAGTATATACGGCAGGTCCCTACTTTCAAACATCCAACTTACAAACGACTACTACTTGCAAACGGAAGAAGACAACAGGAAGTGAGAGGAAATCTACCCCTTGGAAGGAAAATTCTCTCCTGTAAGAATTAATATGGGAGAAAGGTGTCTCCTCTCTACTGATGCTTTATCACCAATCCTTGTTTCAATAAAAACACCACATTTCAAAAATAGTTGTCATTGGGACGCAAAGTGAGGTGAAATGTTCTGAACAGGGGCACAGACAGCAAAAAAAATGTTACAGGGGTGATAACCCTTCACTATGTTTTCCAAAAAGCTTAAAAAAAGGAATTTGGCATGGAGCTAGACTTAAACAATGTAGCTGTTCAAAATTACAAACAGATTCTACATAAGAACAAACCTACAGTCCCTGTCTTGTATGCACCGCCTGTATACGGCTGTTCAGAGTATATAGGGCCTTTTTTATTTTGTGTGCGGGGTTCCCCTTAATATCCATACAAGACCCAAAGGGGCTGGTAATGGGCTGGGGTAGGGGGGGGGGGGGGGGTTGATGGGGTAGCTATGCCATTTTTCTTAAAGATTTTCATCCATATTACTGGGACCAGACATTACATTAAAGCCGCAAGCAGTTTTAAATGGCTTTTTTTTCCTTTAGAAATGTCATTTTGTGCAGGGACAGTTCTAAACACGGGAAACACGTGGCACTTCACAGGCATACTTTAGACACCCCCCAGGTACAATATTTAAAGGAATATTGGACTTTTTTTTTCACTTTATGCATCATTAAAATGACTGCTCCCGGAAAACGTCAGTTTTTAAAACTTCTTTTTGCATTGATACATGTCCCCTGGTGCAGAACCCGGGTTCCCAAACTCTGTTTAGGACAATAACATGGATAATAGTCGTTATAATTAGCACTTTAGAATCCGAACGTTCGCATCCATTGTATTTAATAGGGTTCTAATGTTCGTGCGAACTTTCGGTCCGTTCGCGGGTTCTGGTGCAAACCGAACCCGGGGGTGTTCGGCTCATCACTAGTCACTGCGCTTTGCTCGAGCGTTTTATTTCATGATCGTGTGTACGCAAGACAGGAGAGGAAACAAGGAAAAAAACGACGAGAAAAACGTCGGTTTTAAAAATGACATTAAAAACGGACGCGTGTACGCGGCATGAGAGCGCTGAAAGCTGAAAATTGGTCCGGGCACAAGGGGGTTTAGTGCCCAGTTGTCAAGTGGTTAAATACTTATTGGGAAAATATCAAATGGTAGATATATGGAGGGCTCAACATCAGACGGGAAAAAAATATTCTTATTACTCAAATATATATAATTCATATCACAGAATAGACTATTTCTTTATTAATCAAAACAGGTCTGATGATGACTCCCTCAACAGATATAGAACATTTTTCCTGGTCAGATCATATATTTGGAAATAAGGATAATTGAATATTAAAAGCCTTTAGGAATATGGAGATTAAATGATAATTTAAAGATAAAGAATGTGAAAAAGACATTCGACAAGCAGTAAGAGAATTTTTGCAAATTCATGAAACAGACTAGGGATGAGCCGAACACCCCCCCCCCCCTCCCCCCGTTCGGTTCGCACCAGAACCTTCGAATGGACCGAAAGTTTGCACGAACGTTAGAACCCTATTAAATACAATGAACGCGAACGGTCGAAATCTGAAGTGCTAATTATAACGACTAATATGCATGTTATTGTCCTAAAAAGGGTTTGGGGACCCGGGTTCTGCCCCAGGGAACATGTATCAATGCAAAAATAAGTTTTAAAAACTGCCGTTTTTCAGGAGCAGTCATTTTAATGATGCATAAAGTGAAAAAAAAAAAAAGTCAAATATTCCTTTAAATATCAAGGAAAAAAAGCCATTTAAAACTGCTTGCAGCTTTAATGTAATGTCTGGTCCCGGTAATATGGATGAAAATCTTTGAGAAAAAAGGCATAGCTACCCCATCAACCCCCACCCCCCCCACCCCAGCCCATTACCAACCCCTTTGGGTCTTGTATGGATATTAAGGGGAACCCCGCACACAAAATAAAAAAGACCCTATATACTCTGAAAAGCAGTATACAGGTCGGTGCATACAAGACAGGGACTGTAGGTTTGTTCTGAAGTAGAATCTGTTTGTAATTTTGAACAGCTACATTGTTTAAGTCTAGCTCCATGCCAAATTCCTTTTTTTTTAAGCTTTTTGGAAAACATAGTGAAGGGTTATCACCCCTGTAACATTTTTTTTGCTGTCTGTGCCCCTGTTCAGAACATTTCACCTCACTTTGCGTCCCAATGACAACTGTTTTTGAAAAGTGGGGTTTTTATTGAAACAAGGATTGGTGATAAAGCATCAGTAGAGAGGAGACACCTTTTTCCCATATTAACTCTTAAGCCTTAAGTTTTTTACGACGAGATCCTTGGACAAGAAAACTTGTCCCGGCCGAGTGTACACACGCTCATTTCAAAGAACCCGCGGTTCTTTGAATGGAGTGTACGCGGTGACGTCATCGAATACGACGAGCATGCGCTCGTCACATTCGATGCCGTCGCCGCCATCTTGGTTCACTCTACCTTTGCCTAGGAAGCTACCGCGCATGCGTCAAAGTCATTTCGAGCATGCGCGGGCTTCCCGGCGAACAGGTAAGTGTACACACACACAATTTTCTCGTCGAGAAACAGGCTGACGAGAATCTCGACGAGAAAATAGAGAGCAGGTTCTCTATTTTCTCGTCGAGATTCTTGTCGCTTTTCTTGACGAGAAACCATACACACGAACGAGTTTCTCGGCAAGAAATCTCTGCCAGCAAGTTTCTTGCTGGTTTTTGCCGAGAAACTTGGTCGTGTGTACGAGGCTTTACAGGAGAGAATTTCCCTTCCTAGGGGTAGATTTCCTCTCACTTCCTGTTGTCTCCTTCCGTTTGTAAGTAGGAGTCGTTTGTAAGTTGGATGTTTGAAAGTAGGGGCCTGCCGTATATACTCTGCTGAAATTTGCCCCTTACATGTTGGTGTTGCCACAACACTGTGAGCCCTCACAGTTACTCTTGGTGGGCGCTGGAACGCCCTGCTGTGAACTATTATATCAGGAATTGTATTTACATGCCATTTTTGAACAGTGGTAGGAAAAATTGGGCCTTTGGTGGTGGTGCTGGTGCCACAACACTGTAAGCCCTCACAGTTACTCTTGGTGGGTGCATGAATGGGCCCTGCTGTGAATTATTAGATCAAGAATTGTAATCGCATGCCCCTGTTGAACAGGGGCTGAAAAATTGGGCCTTAGCCACTGGTGCCACAACACTGCAACCCCTCACAGATACTGTACTTGGAGCACAGCAATGAGCCCTGTTGCAAAGTATTGCACCTCCTCCTCGTCCTCCTCCTCCAGGTCCTCCTCCTCCGTGTCCTCCTCCTCCTCCGTGTCCTCCTCCTCCTCCTCCGTGTCCTCCTCCGACTCCGTGTCCTCCTCCTCCGTCCTCCAAGTCCTCCTCTTCCTGCCTCTGTTCTGCCTCAAGTGCCCTGTCCATTATTCCACGCAGCATATGTTCCAACAGGTGGACAAAGAGGTACAGTGTCACTGATGCATGCACTGTCACTGCTCACCATCCTCGTGGCCTCCTCAAATGGTGCCAGGACAGTGCATGCATCCCTGATCATGCCCCACTGGCGTGGTGAAAAAAAACCGAGCTCCCCTGACCCTGTCCTGGTGTCGTAGTCGCACAGGTACTCATTGATGGCCCTCTGCTGCGTGTGCAGCTGCTGCAGCATGGCCAACGTTGAGTTCCACCTGGTGGGCATGTCACATATAAGGCGGTTCTTGGGCAGGTTCAACTCCTTTTGCAGCTCAGCCAGCCGAGCACTGGCATTAAATGATTTGCGGAAATGCACACAGACTTTCCTGGTCTGCCTCAGGACATCCTGTAAGCCCGGGTACCTGCCCAAGAACCGCTGCACCACCAGGTTAAGGACATGAGCCACACAGGGCACATGGGTCAGTTGTCCCTGTTGGAGGGCAGAGAGGAGGTTGGTGCCATTGTCGCAAACCACCATTCCTGGCTTAAGCTGGCGTGGCGTCAACCACCTCTCGGCCTGCCCCTGCAGAGCTGACAGAACCTCTGCCCCAGTGTGGCTCCTGTCCCCCAAACACACCAGCGCAAGCACGGCATGGCATCTTTTTGCCTGCGTACTTGCGTAGCCCCTTGAACGCCTACGGAGCACCGCTGGTTCCGAGGACAAAGCACAGGAAGAGGCCATGGAGGAAGAAGAAGAGGAGGGGGTGGAGGAGAGAGGTGTGTCACAACCAGTAGTAGCATTTTGGAGGCGTGGCAGCGGAACAACCTCCAACACTACTGCACCTTGTCCTGCATCCTTCCCAGCTGCCAAAAGAGTGACCCAATGGGCCGTGAAAGAAAGGTAACGTCCCTGTCCATGCCTGCTGGAACATGAGTCAGCGGTAATATACACCTTACCGCTGACCGCCTTGTCCAGCGAGGCATGGACATTGCCTTCCACATGCCGGTAGAGAGCCGGAATCACCTTCCGTGAGAAAAAGTGGCGTTTGGGAACCTGCCACTGAGGAACCGCACATTGCATAAACTCACGGAAGGGGGCCGAGTCTACCAACTGAAAAGGCAGCAGTTGAAGCGCTAGCAATTTAGCCAAGCTAGCATTCAACCGCTGGGCATGTGGATGGCTGGGAGTGAACTTCTTTCGACGGTCCAGCAGCTGGGGCAGGGAAATTTGCCTGCTAGAATCGGACGTCGGTGTACTGCTAGCAGAGTGCCCGCAAGTACTTGGCTGTGACACACCTAATTATACACCTTCATTCCTCTCAGAGCAGGTTTCAGAGAGGACTGAAGGTATAGTGGGGTTGGAGATCCCAGCTGATGAGGAGCAAGGAGAGGTCCGCTTTGTTCTTTGGTGTGGGTCTTTAAGGTAGGCTTGCCAATGAGCTGCATGGCAGGTCAACATATGTCTGGTCAAGCATGTGGTGCCCAAGCGGCTGATGTTTTGGCCACGCGATATACGCTTGAGACATATGTTGCAAACAGCAGTGGTGCGATCTGATGCACTCGACTCAAAAAAGGCCCACACCAAAGAACTTTTGGAATAACGGGCAGAGGCAGCGCCCTGCACAGGCGGTGCTCTGCGGTGTGATTCAGTTGGTGTGCTGCCCTTACGCTGGCCCCCGGAGGGCATCCTGCCTCGTTGGAGATGTGCCTCCTCCTCCTCCTCCTCCTCCTCTCTCCTATCAGGCACCCACGTGGAGTCAGTGACCGCATCATCCCCTCCCTCCTCATCACTGGAACCAATCTGGCAGTATGCTGCAGCTGCTGGAACATGACTGCCAGATTGGTGTCCTTCTTGAGCATCCCCTTTCTCTGCTCTCACGCTACTGCCTTCCTCTAGCTGGGTATCATCTTCAGACCCTTCGAAACGCTGGGCATCCTCCTGAAGCATGTACCCAACACTGTGCTCAAACAGTTCGGGGGACTCCTCAGGAGGACACGGTGGGTCTAGGGAAGGAGTGACTGATGAGGACATTGAGGACGCTTTGGCAGCTGCTTTGCCAGTACCTTGAGCCTGGGTGAGAGAGGATGAGGAGGATGAGGAGGGCTTGGTCATCCAGTCTACCAAGTCTTCGGCATGATGCGGCTCAACACGTCCAGCTGCCGAAAATAAGGACAAGCGTGTCCCATGGCCACGTGCTGATGACGATGCACCGCGTCTACGACTAGCACTGTTGTCTCTAGACACAGAGCCTGCTTGCCCTCTTTTATTGGCTCCAGACTGTCTGCCTCTCCTTGTTTGCCTTCCAGACATTCTAAAGGCCTGCAGGGAGATGGGAAAACCAGCAATAAGGGGTAGCTTCAGGTGTATATTTTGCAAGAAGCACACTACGCCTGCTATAACTGCTGCAGATGCCTGCCTGTGTTACACAACAGGAAAACACAGCAATAAGGGCTAGCTTCAGATGTATATTTTGCAGGAAGCACACTACGCCTGCTGTAAGTGCTGCAGATGCCTGCCTGTGTTACACAACAGGAAAAAACAGCAATAAGGGCTAGCTTCAGGTGTATATTTTGCAGGAAGCACACTACGCCTGCTATAACTGCTGCAGATGCCTGCCTGTGTTACACAACAGGAAAACACAGCAATAAAGGCTAGCTTCAGGTGTATACTGTGCAGGAGGCTTAGCAAAAATATCACTGACACTGTCCCCTGCCTATCATTCTCTCTCCCTGCACACAAGGTTTAGCAGAATATCACTGACACTGTCCCTGCCTATCATTCTCTCTCCCTGCACACAAGGTTTAGCAGAATATCACTGACACTGTCCCTGCCTATCCTTCTCTCTCCCTACACACAAGGTAAATGAACAAATATCACTAACACTGTCCCTGCCTATCCTCTCTCCCTGAACCGGAACACACTACACAAGGCCGCCACGCATCCTGCCTGTGGCCAATTATGGCTCTCCTCGCTGCCGGCGCTGTGATTGGCCAAGCATGCGGGGTCACAGTGCATGCTTGGCCAATCACAGCGCCGGGATTGCACTGCGATGGCGCAGTGTATTGTGGGCCGTTCGCTTCACTCGAATTTGGTGCGAACGGCCCAAAAAGTTCGATCTTCGTCGAACGATCGAACAGCCGATGTTCGAGTCGAACGTATGTTCGACTCGAACACCGAGCTCATCCCTAAAACAGACAATACCTCAATTCCCATGCAATTGGAAACACTAAAATGTGTGCTGTGGGGACTGTTAATCAAACATATCAAGATTGAAAAAGGAAAAATAACAGAAAATATTTCAGCTAATGGGAGAAATCTCACAATTAGAAAATATACATAAACAGAGTCTCAATTCGTTGGACATAATAATTTTAAAAGATAAGCGTATGGAGTTACAAACTATGTTGGATGAACAGTCCCTGCGGATGAGGGATAAAAACAGAGTACAGTTATATCAATTTGGAAATAAAAACAGGGAAAATATTAGCTAGAACATTAAAGCAACAACAACCTTTGACTTCTATAGTAAAAATTCTAAAAACTACCGGGAATTAACTTACGCTCCCAGAAATATCTAAAACTTTTCACACATATTATTCTAAATTATATAATATAAATACACAACAAGAAAATAAAGAAAAGGAAAAAAGGGGGGAAGAAATTTGTCGATATATTAACCCCTTCCATACAGGGCATTTTCACCCCCTTCCTGCCCAGGCCAATTTTCAGCTTTCAGCGCTGTCACACTTTGAATGAGAATTGTGCGGTCATGCGATGTTGTACCCAAATTAATTTTGAGAATTTTTTTCCCCCACAAATAGAGCTTTCTTTAGGTGGTATCTGATCACCTCTGCGGTTTTTATTTTTTGCGCTATAAACAAAAAAAAGAGCGACAATGTTTGAAAAAAAAAAACATTATTTATTACTTTTTGCTATAATAAATATCCCAATTTAAAAAAAAAAAAATATATGATTTTTGTACTCACCGTAAAATCAATTTCTCTGGCGTCCATGGACCGACACAGCTCTCATACTGATTACATGTGGGTATATGTCCCTGCTTGCAGGAGAAGACCTAGGCAGAATGTTAGATGTTAAAACATTCTAGAACAAGCCAGAGCTGTACAGCCCCGCCAAGGGGGGCGGTCCCTCCGGGCATTACCCTCCCACCTGCAACCAGCAACCTCAGTTCGTAACAAAGCAGTACAAACTTAAAAGGAAGGGTGGGTGCTGTGTCAGTCCATGGACGCCAGAGAGACGGATTTTACGGTGAGTACCAAAATCCTATTTTCTCTTATCGTCCATGGACCGACACAGCTCTCATACTGATTACATGTGGGACGTCCCAAAGCAGTACAAGAAAAGGGTGGGAGCAAAAAAGTAAGGAACAACCAAAACTTCACTCCAAACCAGCAGAGCTCCTCAACGGAGGAGTTGCAACATTAGACAGCGGCCTGCAACACTTTGCGGCCGAAGGAAGCATCCCAAGATGCAGCCACATCAACCTTGTAGAACTTTGAAAAGGTATGAACGGACGACCAGGTCGCCGCCTTGCACACTTGTGCAACTGACGCTTGATGTCGGAAAGCCCAGGAAGCACCGATTGCCCTGGTGGAATGCGCCGTGACCGGGAAGGGAGGCGCCCGTCCCCTAATGGCATAGGCCTGTATAATGGTCTGCCTGATCCACCTTGAAATGGTGGCAGACGACACCCCTTGGCCCTGTTTCGGACCAGAGACAGATACAAACAGCGAGTCAGACTTCCGAATAGGAGCAGTAGCCGCCAGGTATACCCGTAAGGCACGCACCACGTCTAAATTGTGAAGCGCAACCTCTCTAGGATGCGATGGATGAGGGCACAAGGACGGAAGGACAATGTCCTCATTAAGGTGAAAAGCCGAAACCACCTTAGGAAGAAAAGATGGTCGCGGTCGCAATACCGCCTTATCCTTATGGAGGACCAGGTAAGGCGACTTGCATGACAGAGCCGCCAACTCAGACACCTGTCTAACAGAAGTGATGGCCACTAAAAAAGCCACCTTCTGAGACAAAGTTGAAAGAGGAATATCTCAAAAGGAGATTCCTGAAGAACCGAAAGCACCAAGTTCAGATCCCAAGGAGGGAGCGGGGGCTTGGCAGGTGGAACCACATGGCGTACCCCCTGCACAAAAGTGCTAACCAAGGAATGACCAGCTAGGGGTCTTTGAAAGAAAACGGCCAAAGCCAAAATCTGACCCTTAATGCCGCGTACACACGATCAATTTTCTCGAGAAAATCGACGGGAAAAACGAGGAACGGCTTGTTCCCCTACACACGGCCGTTTTTCGTCATTTTTTCTCTTGGTTGAGAAAAACGACCATGTGTAGGCTCCCCGGCAGTGTTTCCCTATGGGAAAACTGCCGCAGAAAAAAATGCCGTGAATCACGACGAGAAAAATTAGAGCATGTTCAAATTTTTCTCGTCGTGATTAATGCCGTTTTTCTCATCGGGAAAAATTACCAAAAGCCCTCAATAGCCATGCCGTTAAAGCCAGAGACTGTAAAGCAGGATGAAAGATAGGACCTTGAGATAGAAGGTCCTCCCTCAAGGGCAGGCGCCAAGGGACGTCTGCGACGAGACGTACCAGGTCGGCGTACCAATGACGCCGAGGCCAGTCCGGAGTAATAAGGATTACCGAAATGCCCTCGGCCGCTACCCTGCGCAGCAGACAAGGAATCAACTGCAGCGGAGGCTAGACATACATCAGGCGATACTGACCCCCACGGGGCCACTAACACATCCGAGGCATCCGCCCAGGGGTCCCTGGACCGGGCCACAAACCTTGACACCTCGATTGAGTCGAGACGCCATCAGGTCCACATCCGGAGTGCCCCATCGTCGACAAAGGAGTTGAAACACTTCCAGATGCAAGGACCACTCCCCCCTGGTCCAGGGACTGGCAGCTCAGATAGTCCGCCTGCCAGTTTTCTACGCCTGGAATGTAAACAGCCGACACGCTTCTTTCCGCCCATCTTAGGATGTGGGCGACCTCGGATGCCGCAGCCGAGCTCCGAGTGCCCCCCTGATGGTTGAAATACGCCACGGCCGTGGCGTTGTCCGACTGGATTCTGACCGAGCGGCCCTGTAGCCTCTTCGACCATGCGGAGAGACACAGCTTGATCACCCGCAATTCCAGGACGTTGAGTGGGAGACGAGATTCGGCTGGAGTCCAGAGCCCTTGAGCTGACAGGACTCCCCACACTCCTCCCCAGCCCGTCAGGCTGGCGTCCGTTGTGATCACCATCCAGTGGATGGGGAGGAACAACTTCCCGGCCCGAAGAGCCGGGGATCTCAGCCACCACGTCAGGGACGCCTTGACAGAGTGACTCACCTGGATCTGAAGATCCAATGACAATGGGGACTTGTCCCAAACCGACAGAATTCCCTTCTGCAATGCCCAAGTGTGTGATTGGGCATACGGAACCGCCTCGAAGGAGGCCACCATTAGTCCCAGGACTCTCATGCAGAAGCGAATTGACGACCATTTTCGGGACGTCAGAACCCGCACTGCCGACCGAAGTGTCAGTAACTTCTCTGAGGGTAGAAACACCCTCACTGCCGAAGTGTGCAGGATGAGACCCAGATACTCCAGGCGCTGAGTCGGGACTAGAGCCGACTTCTGCGTGTTCAGAACCCATCCGAAGTCCCAGAGGGTCTGACTGACCATCGTCACATTTTCCTCCAATTCTGAGCCATTTCCTGCTCTGAGAAGGAGATCGTCTAGATAGCCCACGATAACAATTCCTCGCTGTCCAAGCAAAGCTAGAACCAGGGCCAGCACCTTGGTGAAAACCCGTGGTGCCGATGCTAAGCTGAAGGGAAGGGCCACGAACTGATAGTGGACTTCGCCTATGGCAAAGCGCAGAAACCTCTGGTGGCCTGCGCAGATTGGGATGTGCAAGTAAGCGTCCTTGATATCCAAGGACGGCAAAAAATCCCCCTGGTGGAGTGTCGCGATCACTGTTGCGAATGGATTCCATCCTTAATTTTTGTACCCTCACATAGGCATTCAGGGCTTTGAGGTCCAGGATTGGCCGAACCCCGTCCTTTTTCGGGACAACAAACAGGTTTGAGTAAAACCCCTGAAACCTCTCTTGTGACGGAACCGGCACAATTACTCCGCGCCCGAGCAAATCCTGTACGGCCCCCAAGAGGGCCGCCCGGCGGGCCGGAAGGAGAGGGAGGTTCGAGGGAAAAAACCTGCTTGGGGGCCATGAGCGGAACTCTATCCTGTATCCCGAGGCGACCACCTCGCACACCCACCGGTTGGAGATCCGGGAGGTCCACCGCACCGAGAACCTGCGAAGACGTCTCCCCACCCCAGAGTCAGGCAGGGGCAAGACTTCATGCGGTGGTGGACTTGGGAGCTTGCTTGGTAGGCTTACGCACCCAGGGACGTCTTTGTCCCCCAGCCGCACTTTTTTCAGTCTGGGTGGGCTTTCCAGTGGAATCTGACTGGCGAAAAAACTTCTTCTTCGCCGGAAAGGAAGGGCCCGGCCTGCGGTGGGGCTCCTTTCCCTTAATAGACTGGGGAAGGAAGGTGCTCTTACCTCCTGTGACGTTCTTAATAATGTCATCCAGGGCGGCCCCAAACAGTCTACCGCCCTTAAAGGGCAAGTCAGCCAGGAGCTTTTTGGAAGCTAGATCGGCCGACCAGCATTTCAGCCAGAAAAGGCGACGCATCACCACAGCAGAAATGGAGGCCCCTGTTATTAAAGGGGTCGCATCCACAGTGGCATCGCACATATAGACTAAACCCTGCGCAAGCTGGTGAGCCAGGGCAATGGTTTCAGGAGGGAGATTATGCTCCTGCACTGTCTGGTGCAATATCCGTGCCCAGCCTGTGAGTGTCTGAGACACAAGTGTCGCCGCCACTATAGGGCGCAAGGCGGCCCCCAATAAGGTGAACTTAGTTCTACACGCCACTTCTGACCTCCTGTCAGCAGGATCCTTAAATGCAGGAGTCCCTTCCATTGGGAGCATGGTAGCCTTATTCAAACGGCTGACCGGGGGGTCGACCACTAGGGGGTGAGCCCACTTCTTAACTAGGTCCTCCTTAAAGGGGTACCTTAAGGCTATGCGCAGCGGGACCGTCAAAGTCTTCTGCGGCTTATCCCAGACTTGGTCAATGTATGTATCAAAAAAAGGCACATATGGAAAAACCTTTTTTGAAGACACTGCTTTCAAAGAACCAAAGGTCATAGTTTCCACCTGAGGTTCCTCAGCCTCAACATTCAGCGTGAGAGTGTCCCTCACAGCATCAATGATTTCACTTACAAGCACCCTGTCAGTAGGTGGTTCAAGACAGGGGTCTTCCTCACAAGGAAGGTCCTGTCCAAACACATCAATATCCTCAGAACTAGGGTCCTCAGCAGCAGTAGCTAGGCCCATATCTGAGTCAGAGCACTCCCCATGTGGAGATTGTGTGGGGAGGGGGCGCTTTACAGCCCCCGTGCGTTCACACACCACTTCCAGCTTGACAAGGAATGATTCCAGGACTGCCGACAACTGGTCCATAGGGACCGCAGGTGCAGGAGCACTGCCAGTTGCCTCTGATAAGTGGGGAGGAGCAGGTGAACCAGACTCCATATTGCCACCCTCTGAGACCCTATTCACTATTACAGTGAATAGTACAGTCCACCCACTGGCTGTGCTGAGGCTGAGGAGAGGATACCCGGAGGACTCACCACCCTTAGGGACCGCTCGGTTCCGCTGTATGAGCCGCGCTGTAGCGTGGGTAAAGCCTGAGGAGAGTGAAGAATCTGTGAGGAGAGAGGTATTTCGCGCCGTTCAGCAGTGCCGCTAGAGGCGAAAAACGAAACTAAAAGCGCCGCGGCTGCAAGAAAATGGCTGCCGGGCGCTTGTATAACTGTGCTTGAGCCGCGGCAAAATGGCCGCCGATGGCGCACTTTTTAAATTTAAAATACCGCGCCAATGGCGCACACAAAACCCCACACACAGTCCTCCAGAACACTTTCCAGCATATTAAACAGACATGGAGCGGCCCCCCCAGGGCAGAACGACCCCCCAAGTATCCCCACACAGCACAGCACCAGCAGGGTGCAGAGAGCAGCATAACAGGGGGGAGACAGGGAGAACCCCCCACACACAAACACAGCCAGCATGTACTCACCTTCTTTTCAGGAGAGACTACTTACCCGTCCCGCAAGCACCTTGGAGAACACCCTTGGTGCCAATAGAGGGACCCACTGGCTTGTTTCAGACAGACCTATCACAGAGTCGTACTGCGTAGCTGTCGGCCCGGTCAACCGCAAAAGATACAGTAGGTACTGTTCAATCTTGAGAGGACCGCGGGAGCACGAAAGCCACCCGGCCACCCCTAGAGCCATGGGGTATGTCGTGAACTGAGTCTCACGCACACAAGGCGAGGATCAGCACGCTCGATGGTCGGACAGGGAAGACTACGAGGATACTAGTGTACCCAACCTGTTGCCCAGCCGACAGTTGATTGAAGGTCTCAAAAATAAAATAATAAAAATTCCCAAAGGAATAAAATTTTAAAAGTAAAAATCTTCCAGGAGACTGGCTCCTGAGAGAGCCACGTCTTCACCTTCTGCTAGGCAGAAAAAAAAACTGAGGCTGCTGGCTGCAGGTGGGAGGGTAATGTCCTGAGGGACAGCCCCCCTGGGCTGGGCTGTTCAGCTCTGGCTTGTTCTAGAATGTTTTAACATCTAACATTCTGCTAGGTCTTCTCCTGCAAGCAGGGACATATACCCACATGTAATCAGTATGAGAGCTGTGTCGGTCTATGGACGATAAGAGAAAAACAATTTTTTTGCTCAGTTTAGGCAGATATGTATTCTTCTACATATTTTTGCTAAAAAAAAAAAAAAATTCGCAATAAGCGTATATTGATTGGATTGCGCAAAAGTTATAGCGTCTACAAAATGGGGGATAGAATTATGACATTTTTATTATTATTATTTTTTACTAGTAATGGTGGCGATTTTTGTCAGGACTGCGATATTGCGGCGGACAGATCGGACACTTTTGACACTATTTTGGGACCATAAATGTGACTGGCAGTGAAGGGGTTAACACTAGGTGCGATCAAGGGGTTAAATGTGTTCCCTAGGGAGTGATTCTAACTGTGGGGGGAGGAGACTGACGGGGGGAGGTGACCGATCAGTGTCCCTATGTACAAGGGATACACCAACAAGGTTTACACACAGAAATCCACGTCCCTGCTCTGTGACGAGCAATCGCGGGTGTCCGGCGGACATCGCGGCTGCCAAGCACGCGCATCGGGGCCCCAGTGATGCGGCGAGTGCGCTCTCCACACTGCAGGGAATCCCAGGACGTCATATGACGGCCGCCCGGAGGGACGAAGGGTTCCTACGGCCGTCATATAACTATACAGCAGTGGCAAAGTGGTTAAGGTAACAGCTTTACCTACATTCTCTAAAGAAATCATAGAGGAATTGGAAAAATAAATGTCAACAGAAGAAAGTCAAAAAGCTATTTCTGCACTGGTCCTGGGCAAAAGCCCAGGACCAGATGGATATACTCCAAGATTCTATAAGGTATTTCCGGATATAATCACACCCATCCTAAAAAATACATATACCTCCATATCAAAAGTGCAAATCTTTACACCACAAAAGTATGGAAGCTCATATTACATTAATCCCTAAACCGGAAAAGGATCACACATTATGCAATAACTATCGACCAACTTCCCTTACAAACATAGATATGCAATTTTGTCTAATAGATTGACACCTATTCTACCCAGACATATAAACTTAGATCAAACGGGTTTCACTAAGGGAAGAGAAACTAGGGATAACATTATAAAAACGTGTACATTGGTAGAATATGCTCAGAAGGCCGCCATCCCAGCATGTCTTCTATCAATTGACGCTGAGAAAGCGTTTGACAGGGTGGGATGGCGGTTTCTAGAAGAAACATTAGTTCAATTAGGAATGGGCCCTAAAATGCTTGGTAGGATTATGGCATTGTATTCTAACCCTAGGGCAAAAATAAGAACAAATGCTATGCTATCTGAATACGGCACTCGACAGGGCTGTCCCTTGTCCCCATTGTTATATATAATGGTAATGGGACATCTTATTACGGCAATACGGGAAAATAAAGACATTCAAGGGATAAATATTAAAAGTAAAGAATATAAAACAGTGGTATATGCGGATGATTTATTAATATATTTTACTAACCCCATTATAACAACTCCAAATTTAATACAAGAATTTAAACGATTTGGGAAATTAAGTAACTTTAAAGTTAATAAATCAGAGATGCTAAATGTATCATTAATAGAAAAGATACTGACACTTCTGCAAAAAGACTTTCCCTTTAGGCCTCATACACATGGACGTTTTAACAGCGGCTTTTTTGAGCTTTTTTTGCTGCCTAAGAACGCCACTCCATGTTATTCAATGGGCTCATACACACCATGGCGTTTTTGAGCTGTAACAGACATGGTCGTTTTTAAGCTCCAAAAAAAACCAAGGACCAACGCGTTCTGAGGCTCCAGCGCTAGAGCTGTTTTGACGCTGAAAAAAGCTCAAAAAACGTGAATTAGCTCTATACCAACGTTTTTTAGCGTATGCGTTTTTAAGCAGAAAAATGTTTATTATGTCATATCGCAGTTATTTGGGAGTGGAAAATACCAGGGGGATATTTTTTGGGAAAAAAACGCGCCTTATCGATAACGCTTACAAACGACGTTTAACGCGCATTGACGCCAAGTCAAAACGCTAATAAAATCGCGTTAACGCCGTTTTTTTTCCAAGCGTCGTTACTAGCTTTACAGCCCGTTTTTTAAAATGTCCGTGTGTATGAGGCCTTAAATGGCAAAAAAAGCAATGAAATATTTGGGAATACATATCCCAAGTAATTTAAATAATTTGCAGGATTTTAATTATACTGCTACAATCCGAAAAGCTATAAAATTACTCAAAAAATACGATAAAATAACTTAATCTTGGTTGGGAAGAATTAACCACTTCCTATCCTGCGTATAGTAATATGACGGCCGCAAGGTGGCTCTGCCATCCTGGACGGCCGTCATATAACGTCCTTGGGCCTCCCTGCCGCTAGGGGGCGCACATGCGCCGCGTGCCTAGCGGCCGCGATGTCCGGCAGGCACCCGTGATCGCCAGTTACAGAGCCAGGGACGTGGATCTGTGTGTGTAAACACACAGATCCACATCCTGTCAGAGAGAGGAGACCGATGGTGTCTTCCTTGTACATAAGGACACCGATCGGTCACCTCCCCCAGTCGGTCCCCTCCCCCACAGTTAGAATCACTCCCTAGGATACACATTTAATCCCTTGATCGCCCCCTAGTGTTAACGACTTCCCTGACAGTCACATTTACACAGTAATCAGAGAATTTTTATAGCACTGATCGCTGTATAAATGTGAATTGTCCCAAAAATGTGTCAAAAGTGTCCGATATGTCGGTCGCAATGTCACAGTCACAATAAAAATTGCAGATCGCCGCCATAACTAGTAAAAAAATTTAAATGTCATAAATCTATGCCCTATTTTGTAGACGCTATAACTTTTGTGCAAACCAATCAATATACGCTTATTGCGATTTTTTTACCAAAAATATGTAGAATAAACTGAGGAAAAAAAAATTGTTTTTTTTTTTTTTTACATTTATATTTATTATAGCAAAAAGTAAAAAATATTGTGTTTTTTTCAAAATTGTCGCTTTTGTTTATAGCACAAAAAAATAAAAACCGCATAGGTGATCAAATACCACCAAAAGAAAGCGTTATTTGTGTGGAGAAAAAAAAGTGCGACAGCGCTAAAAACTAAAAATTGGTCTGGGCAGGAAGGGGGTGAAAATGCCCTGTATTGAAGTGGTAAATATTGTGAAAATGGACATATTACCAAAATTATTATATATATATATATATTTCAAGTGTAGCCCCCTCCTCCCTCTCACTCTCGGTTCAGCTCGTCTGTCTCTTACTTTAGAGGAGAGAGAGAAAGGTCACTACGCCAAGCCTTCACCGCAAGTAGTTGTGTGGTGTGAGCAAAGTTCTTTTTACCTCCAGGCCGGTGTTATGCATCAGAGCCTCCACCTCCTTTGGAACAATGTCTGCCAGAAATGAGTCCCACACCCATAAAGTCCAACACTCCTTTATTCTTCCGATAACAGAGTATACACAACAGTTGAACTCCTTCTTTTCTCGTAGAACAGACAAGGGGGGGGGGGGGGGTGGGAACGAATAGGCCCCAGACACAACAAACTCTCCACTTTCCTTCCTGAAAGTGGGTTGCGGTCTCCGAGCGAGGGGGAATTTTCTTCCAGGCGGTCTCCGATGGGAGGCTCACCTGTCACTGGCAATATGCTGCACCAGGTCTTCAAGCAAGTATCTCTCACCGGTCCATTACACCTTCCGGATTCGGGTACCCACTCCCGGGGTTCCCTAGGACCTTCTTCCCTCGCGGAACTCAGTGGTGGGCACTGAGCTCCAGACCTACATCCGAGTACCTCACCCCAGGCTAAAGGTGCCTGGGATGGAACACGACCTCCGAACGTCCTCTAGGCCTAGACCGCCCAGGACTCCAACACGACCACCGCCCTAAGGCTGAAGGTGCCTGGGGCTCTACCTCGACTCGACTCCCCGCCACCAAAAATGGCCGCCCCCTTTATACCCTCTCCCAGCAAGCACGGCGGGTTCCCCGCCACACCATACAAATGCTGAGAGAGGCCAAAAGAGATACGACACCGCAACGATGGCTCAACCCCGGGCCCAAAGTGACGGCGCCACCTGATGGGCCCCAGGGAACCATACATCACAGTTTCCCCACCAGATTCAAAAATAGGAAAGCATATACCCGCTACACACGCAATACCTCTGGCTCCCCCAAAAAAATAAATGATGCAATTAAGAAAAGCAATAGGAGATTTTATCTGGCCCAAAAAATTCCTCGAATAAAAAGAGAAATTTTAATTAGAACTAAAAAAAAAAAAATGGAGGTCTTGCAGTACCTGATTTTTCTACATATTTACAAGCAGCATCGTTGATTAGAACTGGCATCATAATATGGAAAAGAAATGGGTAAAATTAGAAGAAGATATTATAAAAATACTGTAGTGGGATGCCCCCTTGTCCAGATTCCGGTGCAGGTCCCTTTAACTCAACTCCCCACAATCCTCTGAGCTCCTGGACACGCCCAGGGGATATAAATGTCAGCTCCACCCAGCTTCCTGTGCTCAGAGAGATCCTGCCTGATGGAACAGCAGTGACTGGGCAAGTGAGCTGTTCCCAGGTGCTGGGTCCTCCCCTGTTAAGTCTGGTGTGCGGGCCACCAGCAGTGAACACAAGAGCAGGCAGCATCTTTTCAAACCCCAGTCACTGGAGAGGACTCTGTTACAGTCCATTTGCAGAAGCTGTCCATGAAGTGGGTTGGCCCTATCTGCAGCCACGAGAACCTCCTGACCGAAGCAAGTAGAAAGCAGTGCCAGCGTGAAGTGTGTGCCAGCAGGAGGTCCACTCAGCTCACAGTCTGTTGAACGAACGATTACTATCTTGGACACGTGAGATTCCTTAGCTGTCTATTCTATCTGTAGATTGAACTCAGAACATGCTGCTGCCACCTAGTGGACATTAGTTGAACCGCAGTATTATATCCTCTTTCTTTACAGTTTATATTAATGTTCTGTACTGAATACCCATGTTCACACGATCTCCGGTACAATTTATGTTAAAGTTCATTGTTAAGTAAAGTAGAAATTGCACATCACCACTGGTCTGATCATTTGGCTGAAACCGTTACACAACACTTGGCATCACGAACAGGATCAGCCATGTCAGACAGTGATGAGGAGAGCAGCACAATGGCAGAGCCAGTCGGCAGCGGCACTGAGGGAGTTAAACAGTCTGCCATAGCTTCTCTATTGCTGGCAGGATTGCTACCACAACAGCTGCCTAAGTACACAGGACCAGATCAGGATTTAGATGATTGGATTAGGAGATTGTGGGGCTTGATCCGGTCATATGGGGTCCCACCTGAATGGTGTTCTCAGCTGTATATCATCCATTTTCTGGTAATTTTCCTTTACTTGACTTGATGTGTCCCACTTTACTGGCTTTGACCAGAATATTATACTGACACATTCTTAAAATATTATATTTTAGCTTAATCTAAATTGTTTCACTGCATTCTGCACAATAATCTATCAATGATAGGTGTTTGGAAATCCTGATGGCGGTATGGGGAGTGTATATGTAGGAATATATATGGGGATATACTATTAATACCCTATGTAAAAAATATTTTTGTATGTATATATATATATATATATATATATATATATATATTAGTAATGTTCGGGGAACCAGCTAGATCGCAGGACACAGGCTTTTCAAACAAAAAGGATGTTTATTAAACTTAAATGGCTTCACAGCAGCAAAAACAAAAGAAATAACAGTCTCACCGACTTGTAGAGCTTAGAACTGCTATCGCAGTTAAGCAGTCCTTACTTGGTGTTGCAGGTAAGTTCCCCAGCTAGCAGGCTTCCATGCAGGCCACTGCCATGTACATTCACAGCTTTGCAATGTTCACCATGCACAGTCTTCACTATACTCCTTCCCTCTCACAACTTCCTGTCTGTCTTAAACCACTTCCTTGGACAGGTGTGTTAACCCTGTTCCCTTAAAGGAACCACAGCCCAAACAGAGGGGAAATATAGCGTCCTTCCAGGACCCAGCCACGGCGTCCTGTACAATATATATATATATATATATATATATATATATATATATATATATATATATATATATATATATATATATTTGCTATTATTTCTGTAATTTTCATGCCATTTATATTCCTCATATCTGCTCATCACCTTCCATCGATTTCTCCTCTTTTTCTATATACATTTACATATATGTAATTTTCATTTTGGTTAACAGTTTTTATATCCCAGGTGACATTATGTGCTATGATGCATGTAGTAAATCCTCCACGTGGTGTTAATGGCTGTTTAGTTTATCAACAGTCATTCAGTGTTTAATGAATTTTCATTCCATTTGGACTATCATTTGGTGTTTGAATCCTTATTGGAGCCTTACTAATATAATCCTACCAAACGCTCTTCCCTTGGCTGGTATACTATTAGAGATGTCCTGAACTATTCGCCGGCGAATAGTTCCCGGCGAACATAGCTTGTTCGCCGCGGCCGGCGAACATATGCAATGTTCGGTCCGCCCCCTATTCGTCGTCATTGAGCAAACTTTGACCCTGTACCTCACAGTCAGCAGACACATTCCAGCCAATCAGCAGCATACCCTCCCTCTCAGACCCTCCCACCTCCTGGACAGCATCCATTTTAGATTCATTCGGAAGCTGCAGTCTTAGTGAGAGGAGGGACAGTGTAGCTGCTGCTGATTTAATAGGGAAATCTATAGCTAGGCCAGTGTATTCAGTGTCCACTTCAGTCCTGAAAGACTCATCTGATCTCTGCTGTAAGGACAGCGTCCTGACAGCACCCCAAAAAGCCCTTTTTAGGGCTATTACATCAGTCTGCTTTTTTTTTTTTTTTTTTTTTTTCTGGCACAGTAGCTTACATAAAAAAAAAAACAACAGTTTTGACTGCAGTAGAATAGCAGTCAGTTGCCTGCCAGCGTGTGTGTTAGGCCTACAGCGTCTGCTCTGCCAACTTCTGCCAGTGCACATTGCCACTCATATCTGGTGTCACAGTAGCTTACATTTAAAAAAAAATAAAGTTTTTAATTTTTTTTCAAATGTAACATTTTTATTTATTTACTTTTTTTTTTTATATAGACATACATAGAATAAAAACATTACCTTACAAATAGAGTGCAACATAGAAAATTCACACACATTTATCTCAGACAGGGCCGGATGCTTGTCTGGCGTGGATAACACCACATAGGGTACCATTATCGCAGATCTCGTGACAATCTGTTCAGTATCCCCCTCAGATGTTTAACATTATTCTAGGGTCATCAGATAGGAGGTATCACTGTGACACAACTATCAGAAGTCCGATTGCCCTGTCCAATTCACATATCTCATTAATTAATGGGGGAGAGAAAGGAAGAGGAAGAGGAAGAGAGGAGAGAGAGAGAGAGAGAGAGAGAGGGAGAGGGAAAAAAAGGGGATGGGAATCGATAGAGACACAACCAAAAAAGAAACTGGAATTACTAGAAGAGAAAAAAAAAAAAAAAAGGGGGGGGGGGGGAAGAAAAAATGAGCAAAAGAAAGCGAGGGGAGATGGAGGGGGAGGAAGGGGGGCAAAGGGGGAAAGGGTAAAGTGGGGTGACCCAAAGCTATGAGCGTGTCTCCAGCCGTGATGACTATCAAGACTGTTTCCCCATGCCAGATTAAGAGTAGGGATGAGCTTCGTGTTCGAGTCGAACATACGTTCGACTCGAACATCGGCTGTTCGATCGTTCGACGAAGATCGAACGATTTGGGCCGTTCGCGCCTAATTCGAGTGATGCGAACGGCCCACAATGCACTACGCCATCGCAGTGTCATCCAGGCGCTGTGATTGGCCAAGCATGCACTGTGACCCCGCATGCTTGGCCAATCACAGCGCCGGCAGCGAGGAGGGCAATGATTGGCCACAGGCAGGATGCCTGTGGCCAATTATTGCTGAGGGGGTTTAGTACACGCCCCACACTAGGTAGGGAGAGTGTCAGTGTGTTATTCTGTGCTAAACCTTGTTTGTAGGGACAGAGAGGTACAGTGAGGGAAAGTGTCAGTGTGCTATTCTGTGCTAAATCTTGTTTGTAGGGACAGCGTAGGACAGTGAGTGAAACTGACAGTGTGCTATTCTGTTCTAAACCAATCTTGCTGAACCATATTTGAAATCCTTGAGTTTAGGGACAGAGAGGTACAGTGAGGGAAAGTGTCAGTGAGCTATTCTGTTCTAAACCAATCTTGCTGAACCATATTTGAAATCCTTGAGTTTAGGGACAGAGAAGGACACTCGTGGAAACTATCAGTGTGCTATTCTGTGCTAAATCTTGTTTGTAGGGACAGAGAAGGACAGTGAGGGAAACTGTCAGTGTGCTATTCTGTGCTAAACCAATCTTGCTGAAGCATATTGCAAATCCTTGTGTTTAGGGACAGAGAAGGATAGGCAGGGGACAGTGTCAGTGTCATTGTTGCTAAGCCTCCTGCACAGTATACACCTGAAGGTAGCCCTTATTGCTGTTTTTCCCATCTCCCTGCAGGCCATCCATTAAAATGTCTGGAAGGCAAACAAGGAGAGGCAGACAGTCAGGAGGCAAAAAAAGAGGGCAAGCAGGCTCTGTGTCTGGGGGCAACAGTGCTGGTCGTGGACGCGGTGCATTGTCATCAGCACATGGCCATGGGACACGCTTGTCCTTCTTTTCGGCAGCTGGACATGTTGAGCCACATCATGCCGAAGACTTGGTAGAGTGGATGACCAAGCCCACCTCATCCTCCTCATCCTCTCACCCAGGCTCAGGGTACTGGCAAAGCAGCTGCCAAAGCGTCCTCTTCTCTGGTATCATTATCTTCATTAGTCAATCCTTCCCTAGACCCACCATGTCCTCCTCCTGAGGAGTCCCCCGAACTGTTTGAGCACAGTGTTGGGTACATGCTCCAGGAGGATGCCCAGCGTTTCGAAGGATCTGATGATGATACCCAGATAGAGGAAGGCAGTAGCGTGAGAGCAGAGAGAGGGGATGCTCAAGAAGGACACCAATCTGGCAGTCATGCTCCAGCAGCTGCAGCATGCTGCCAGATTGGCTCCAGTGATGAGGAGGGAGGGGATCATGAGGTCACTGACTCCACATGGGTGCCTAATAGGAGAGAGGAGGAGGAGGAGGATGAGGAGGAGGCACATCTCCAACGAGGCAGGATGCCCTTGAGTGGCCAGCGTATGGGCAGCACACCGACGGAATCACACCGCAGAGCTCCGCCTGTGCAGGGCGCTGCCTCTGCCCGTCATTCAAAAAGTTCTTTGGTGTGGGCCTTTTTTGAGGCGAGTGCATCAGATCGCACAGCTGCTGTTTGCAACATATGTCTCAAGCGTATATCGCGTGGCCAAAACATCAGCCGCTTGGGCACCACATGCTTGATCAGACATATGTTGACCTGCCATGCAGCTCGTTGGCAAGCCTACCTTAAAGACCCACACCAAAGAACAAAGCTGACCTCTCCTTGCACCGCATCAGCTGGGATCTCAAAACCCACTATACCTTCAGTCCTCTCTGAAACCTGCACTGAGAGGAATGAAGGTGTAGAATTAGGTGTGTCACAGCCCAGTACTTGCGGCCACTCTGCTAGCAGTACACCGACGTCCGATTCTAGCAGGCAAATTTCCCTGCCCCAGCTGCTGGACCGTCGAAAGAAGTTCACTCCCAGCCATCCACATGCCCAGCGGTTGAATGCTAGCTTGGCTAAATTGCTAGCGCTTCAACTGCTGCCTTTTCAGTTGGTAGACTCGGCCCCCTTCCGTGAGTTTGTGCAATGTGCGGTTCCTCAGTGGCAGGTTCCCAAACGCCACTTTTTCTCACGGAAGGCGATTCCGGCTCTCTACAGGCATGTGGAAGGCAATGTCTTGGCCTCACTGAACAGGGCGGTCAGCGGTAAGGTGCATATTACCGCTGACTCATGGTCCAGCAGGCATGGACAGGGACGTTACCTTTCTTTCACGGCCCATTGGGTCACTCTTTTGGCAGCTGGGAAGGATGCAGGACAAGGTGCAGTAGTGTTGGAGGTTGTTCCACCGCCACGCCTCCAAAATGCTACTACTGGTTGTGACACACCTCTCTCCTCCACCCCCTCCTCTTCTTCTTCCTCCATGGCCTCTTCCTGTGGTTTGTCCTCGGAACCAGCGGTGCTCCGTAGGCGTTCAAGGGGCTACGCAAGTACGCAGGCAAAAAGATGCCATGCCATGCTTGCGCTGGTGTGTTTGGGGGACAGGAGCCACACTGGGGCAGAGGTCCTGTCTGCTCTGCAGGGGCAGGCCGAGAGGTGGTTGACGCCACGCCAGCTTAAGCCAGGAATGGTGGTTTGCGACAATGGCACCAACCTCCTCTCCGCCCTCCGACAGGGACAACTGACCCATGTGCCCTGTATGGCTCACGTCCTTAACCTGGTGGTGCAGCGGTTCTTGGGCAGGTACCCGGGCTTACAGGATGTCCTGAGGCAGGCCAGGAAAGTCTGTGTGCATTTCCGCAGATCTTATAATGCCAGTGCTCGCCTGGCTGAGCTGCAAAAGGAGTTGAACCTGCCCAAGAACCGCCTTATATGTGACATGCCCACCAGGTGGAACTCAACGTTGGCCATGCTGCAGCGGCTGCACACGCAGCAGAGGGCCATCAATGAGTACCTGTGCGACTACGGCACCAGGACAGGGTCAGGGGAGCTCGGGTTTTTTTCACCACGCCAGTGGGGCATGATCAGGGATGCATGCACTGTCCTGGCACCATTTGAGGAGGCCACGAGGATGGTGAGCAGTGACAGTGCATGCATCAGTGACACTGTACCTCTTGTCCACCTGTTGGAGCACACGCTGCGTGGAATAATGGACAGGGCACTTGAGGCAGAACAGAGGCAGGAAGAGGAGGACTTCCTTGCCTCTCAAGGCCCCCTTTACCCAGACAGTGTTCCTTCTGTCCCACCCATCGCACAGGAAGAGGAGGAGGAGGAGGAGGATTGTGTCAGCATGGAGGTGGAGGCTGGCACTCAGCATCAGCAGCAGTCTTTTAGGGATGATTTACAGTCCCAAGAAACCAGTGGACTTGTACGTGGCTGGGAGGAGGTGGCTGCGGATCATGTCGTCCTTAGTGACCCAGAGGACTCCGGACTGAATGCCTCAGCTAACCTATGCTGCATGGCCTCCCTGATCCTGCAAAGTCTGCGGAAGGATCCTCGTATTCTTCGGATCAAGGAGAGGGACCATTACTGGCTGGCCACTCTCCTTGACCCACGGTACAAGGGTAAGGTTGCGGACCTTATGTTACCGTCGCAGAGGGAGCAGAGGATGAGACAACTCCGGGAGGCCTTGCAGAAAGGTCTGTGCAACGCGTTCCCAGAGACTGGGAGGTTACAAACTCCTGGTCCTGGACAACGAGTTGCTGAGGCTTCGGGCAGTCAAAGAAGGAGCGGTGGGGAAGGTGGCCGTCTGACCGATGCGTTCAGACAATTCTTTAGTCCGCAGCCCCAAAGTATGATCGGTTCCAGCAACCATCGCCAGCGTCTGATATACATGGTGCAGGAATACCTAGGGGCAAGGTCAGACTTGGACACCTTCCCCACCGAAAATCCTCTGGCTTACTGGGTCTTGAGGATGGATCACTGGCCAGAGCTTGCACAGTATGCAATTGAGCTACTGGCCTGTCCTGCATCCAGCGTTCTTTCAGAACGCACATTCAGTGCTGCTGGAGGATTTGTCACGGATCACAGGGTGCGCCTGTCCACCGACTCGGTTGATCGACTGACTTTCATCAAGATGAACCAGTCTTGGATCACCACCAGCTACCACACACCTGATGCTGATATAACAGACTAATTGATTTTAAAATGTCACATCCCTTCAAGACTGATGCTGAGTTCCTGTGCTGTTATGTTGACTAGCTATCCTCCTCCTCCTCCTCAATGATCCGATTTAATGATGATAGCTTGGAAGATCATTTTGGTTTATGGGTGCCAACACCAGTGGCTAAGGCCCAATTTTTCAGCCCCTGTTTAACAGGGGCGTGTAATTAAAATTTTTGATGCAATACTTTGCAACAGGCCTCATTGCTGTGCTCCAAGTACAGTATCTGTGAGGGGTTGCAGTGTTGTGCCACCAGTGCCTAAGGCCCAATTTTTCAGCCCCTGTTCAACAGGGGCATGCAATTATAATTATTGATCTAATAATTCACAGCAGGGCCCATTGCTGCGCCCACCAAGAGTAACTGTCAGGCCTTACAGTGTTGTGGCACCAGCACCACCACCACTACCAAAGGCCCAATTTTTCAGCCCCTGTTCAACAGGGGCATGCAATTATAATTATTGATCTAATAATTCACAGCAGGGCCCATTGCTGCGCCCACCAAGAGTAACTGTCAGACCTTACAGTGTTGTGGCACCAGCACCACCATCAAAGGCCCAATTTTTACTACCACTGATCAACAATTATATGTTATTACAATTCCTGATATAATAGTTGACAGCAGGGCGTTCCAGCACCCACCAAGAGTAACTGTGAGAGCTTACAGTGTTGTGCCAACACCTAAGGGGCCAATTTCTGCAGAGTATATACGGCAGGTCCCTACTTTCAAACATCCAACTTACAAACGACTACTACTTGCAAACGGAAGAAGACAACAGGAAGTGAGAGGAAATCTACCCCTTGGAAGTAAAATTCTCTCCTGTAAGAATTAATATGGGAGAAAGGTGTCTCCTCTCTACTGATGCTTTATCACCAATCCTTGTTTCAATAAAAACACCACATTTCAAAAACAGTTGTCATTGGGACGCAAAGTGAGGTGAAATGTTCTGAACAGGGGCACAGACAGCAAAACAAATGTTACAGGGGTGATAACCCTTCACTATGTTTTCCAAAAAGCTTAAAAATAGGTATTTGGGCTGGAGCTACACTTAAACAATGTACCTGTTCAAAATTACAAACAGATTCTACATAAGAACAAACCTACAGTCCCTGTCTTGTATGCACCGCCTGTATACGGCTGTTCAGAGTATATAGGGCCTTTTTTATTTTGTGTGCGGGGTTCCCCTTAATATCCATACAAGACCCAAAGGGGCTGGTAATGGGCTGGGGTAGGGGGGGGGGGGGTTGATGGGGTAGCTATGCCATTTTTCTTAAAGATTTTCATCCATATTACCGGGACCAGACATTACATTAAAGCCGCAAGCAGTTTTAAATGGCTTTTTTTTTCCTTTAGAAATGTTATTTTGTGCAGGGACAGTTCTAAACACGGGAAACACGTGGCACTTCACAGGCATACTTTAGACACCCCCCAGGTACAATATTTAAAGGAATATTTGACTTTTTTTTTTTTTTCACTTTATGCATCATTAAAATGACTGCTCCCGGAAAACGTCCGTTTTTAAAACTTATTTTTGCATTGATACATGTCCCCTGGTGCAGAACCCGGGTTCCCAAACTCTGTTTAGGACAATAACATGGATAATAGTCGTTATAATTAGCACTTTAGAATCCGAACGTTCGCATCCATTGTATTTAATAGGGTTCTAATGTTCGTGCGAACTTTCGGTCCGTTCGCGGGTTCTGGTGCGAACCGAACCCGGGGGTGTTCGGCTCATCACTAATTAAGAGTCAAGCAGGGCCGATCCTTCATCAGAAAAGATGAAGATGTTCCATAGCCTCCCCGCCTTAGAGTGCTTCTCCTGTTTGTTTTGAGCAGTGAGGACTAAATCCTCCAACTTTTTGTTGTCCTCCACCCTGCGCAACCACAATCCCACCGACGGTGGTGAGCTTTTCTTCCATCTGAGGGGGATGCAGGATTTGGCTGCGTTCAGTAAATGCCGTATAATTTTTTTTGTAGCTCCGGGCCGGTATTGCGGTAGCATAGAGCAGGAAAAAGGCGGAGTCGTCGCTGATGACATGGTCAGTAAATTTCTGAGCGATAGTTCTAACAGTTGTCCAGAATTGTTGCAAACTGGGACAGGACCAGAAGATGTGGAGAAGCGTTCCCACCTCTGTCTGACATCTCCAACATTTGTTTGTGGAGTTAGGGAAGTATCTATGTAACACCTGGGGTGTGTAGTACCACCTGGTCAAGATCTTGAAGTTTGGGCCTGTTCCAGGTGGACCCAGGGTTTAGACTTACCATGGCGGTTCCAGTCTATGATTCTGCCGAGATATACTGCCCCGTAATAAGTACGCAAACCCGGGAGGGCCAGCCCTCCCAGATGTTTCGGTAGTGTCAGGCGTCTACGTAGCCTGGGTTTGGAGTTTGACCATATAAATTCAATGAAAAGGGAATTAACCTGCTTAACCACTTTAATACCATGCACTTATACAGCTTCCTGCCCAAGCCAATTTTGAGCTTTCAGCGCTGTCGCAATTTGAATGACAATTGCGCGGTCATGCTACACTGTACCCAAACAAATTTTTTATCATTTTGTTCCCACAAATAGAGCTTTCTTTCGGTGGTATTTGATCGCCTCTGCGTTTTTTTTTTTTTTGCACAACAAATAAAAAAAGAGCGAAAATGTTAAAAAAAACTAAGTTTTTCTTTGTTTCTGTTAATTTTTTTTGTAAATAAGTACCTTTTCTACTTCAATGACGAGCACTGATAAGGCGTCACTGAAGGGCACTGATAAGGCGACACTGGGCACCAATAAGGTGGCACTGATGAGGTGGCACTGATTGGCACTCGTATGCGGCACTGATTGGCACTCATAGGCGGCACTGATTGGCACTCATGGGCGGCACTGATGGGCACTTATAGGTGGCATGGATGGGCACTGATAGGTGGGCACAGATTGGCACTGATAGGTGGCACTGATGGACACTAGTAGGTGGCATTGGTGGCACTGGTGCCCAGCAATGCCAGCCACCACACATTGTGAAAGTGCCAGTCAGTGCCCATTTGTGGGCACTGATTGGCATATTTTTTTTAATGTTTTTATTTATTTTTACTACATGTGGATGGCCATGGGGGCCATCCACATAATTGGGGCTTCCCTGGTGGTCCTGGGGGGCTTCCCTGGTGGTCTAGTGTGGGTATCCGAGGGGGGGCTGCGCTGATAAACAATCAGCACGAACCCCCCCTGTCAGGAGAGCCGCCGATCGGCTCTCCTCTACTCGCGTCTATCAGACGCGAGTGAGGAAGAGCCGATCAACGGCTCTTCCTGTTTACTTCCTGATCAGCCGTGATTCGACACAGCTGATCACATGGTAAAAAGCCTCCGACGGAGGCTTTTTACCGAGATCAGTGTAGCGGTGGGTCAGACTGACCCACCGATCGCCGCGATGCGCGGCGGCTGTTATCCCGCAGGATGTCATATGACGTCCAGTGTGGATAACAGAACCACTTCCCGGACGTCAATCTGCTATTGACGGGGCGGGAAGTGGTTAAAGTACAGGGGTGCAATCCTGATTGGCAGTGCCTGGAACAAGTACAAGAATTTGGGGAGGATGGACATTTTAACGAGGTTACACCGACCGAACCAGGAGTGTAATCCCCTGGTCCACTCCTGCAACAGACGAACCTTGGTCAACAAGGGTGGGAAGTTGAGTTTGAAGGTGCGCTTCAAATCGCCCGGGATCCAAGTTCCCAGGTACCTGACAGAGCAGTCAATCTGGTGGGAGGGATATGCACCCCCATCGCCGCCGATTTGTCAAAATTTATTTTCAAATTAGAGAGGTTTCCGTATCTATCAAACTCCCGGAGCAGGTTCGGCAGGGACACTACCGGGTTGGTCAAAGAGAACAATAAATCGTCTGCATACGCCGAGATTTTAAATTGCATATCTCGCACAGTGACCCCCGTGATGTCGGGGTGCGCGCGCACCGTGCACAGAAACGGTTCTAAGGCTAACGCAAAGAGTAGGGGTGAGAGTGGGCACCCCTGCCTGGTTCCATTCGTGAAAGGGAAAGGTTCTGACAAAATCCCATTGGCCTTGACCTGGGCATGGAATAGATACTGGAGATCCATTGGAGCATTTTAGGCCCCAATCCAATCCGTGTAAGGACGGAGAACATAAAGGTCCAGTTGACACGGTCAAACGCCTTCTCAGCATCAGTGCTGAGAAAGACGCACGGTGTCTTTGAGGTGGCCGCAATATGGACCAAGTTGAGCACCTTGGTGGTGTTATCCCTAGCCTCACGGCCCGGGACAAAACCCACTTGGTCTAAGTGAATGATGTCCGGCATAAGTTGGGTCAATCTGTTGGCTAGGATCTTAGTGAAAAGCTTGAGGTCTGTATTTAGGAGGGAGATGGGTCTGTAGCTGCCGCATGCTGTTGGGTCCTTACTTTCCTTATGGATAAGGGAGATATGTGCTCGCAGGGTATCCCTAGGGAAAGAGCCCCCCTCCCCAAGGCCGTTGAACATCCTCACCATACGTGGACCCAGCAGTGGGAAGAGAGATTGGTAGTACTGCAGGGTGAACCCATCAGGACCCGGTGCCTTGCCGGGTTTCGTCCCTCCCGTTGCAGTTCCTCTATAGTAATGGGGTCGTCTAATTCCATTCCCGACGTTGTAGATAATTGAGGCAGCTGTGAAGAGGCAACATACTCTTCTATTGTCACGTCAGTAGGGGTCCTAGGCTGGAGGTTATAGAGAGAAGGCAGCTGGGAAGAGGCAACATACTCTTCTATTGGGCAGCACAGTGGTTTGTGGGCAGCACAGTGGTGTAGTGGTTAGCACTTTCACCTAGCAGCAAAAGGGTCGCTGGTTCGAATCCCGACCACGACACCATCTGCCTGGAGTTTGCATGTACTCCCTGTGCCTGCGTGGGTTTCCTCCGGGTACTCCGGTTTCCTCCCACACTCCAAAGACATGCTGTTAGGTTAATTGGATCTTGTCCAAATTGTCCCAGTATATATGTATATGTGTGTAAGACTGTGTGTGTCCCAAGCGTGTCGAGCCCCTACGGGGTAAAATTACCGCATTAGCCAAGCAGACACTGGCTGAAAAAAGCGCCTAGAGGCGATTCAGTTCGCATGTGTAGCGCTATACAAGTCCCTCATTCAAGAGTAGTATCTCCTAAACTCCTGCGCTATGTGAGTTGGCATAGTTCTCCTTTGACCCGAGGGAGTCATTATTTGGGGTATGAAAGTCCTGAGTCTGAGGTTCCTGACCGCTTTAGCGAGAAGCTTCCCACATTTATTCCCCGATTCATACGTGAGTTTCTGGCAGAATTGTAACGCTGCCTTAGCTCTATATTGGAGTAAGTCCACCGTTTCTCTAAGGGAAAGCAGTTCAGCCTCCAAGGAGGGCGCCGGCGTTCGCTTGTGCTTAGATTCCACAACGCAAATCTTATTCAGAAGCTGCAACAGTTGTCGTTCCCATTCTCTCTTAATGCGTGCGCCATGTTTGATTGGTATGCCCCTAATCACTGATTTATGTGCCTCCCACAGAATACATGGGTCGCAGTTGTCTGTGTCGTTGGTCCTAAAATAGTGGCGTAATTCAGTTGTGACCTCCGTCATGACTTCCGGCGTCTGTAGTAAACTCTCGTTCAGGCACCAGAATCTAGTTCTGGACGTCGAGGTCGCTGAGAGATCGTAGCGCATAGTAATGGGCGCGTGGTCCGACTACGTGATATTACCTATCGTCGGGTCGTATACCGCTTCCAGCTGGCTGTGGGTAAAAAAAAATAGTCGATCCTCGAGTACACTTTATGTGGTGACGAGTAAAAAGTGTAATCCCTCTCCCCAGAATGATGGAGCCTCCAAACGTCAACCAACTGGGTGTCGTGCAAGTCCCGGCTAATGCGTTTATTTATTGCTGAGCGAACGGAGGAACGCCCCGACGAGGTGTCTACCACAGGGGAAAGAGGAATGTTAAAGTCGCCTCCCACAATCAACTGTCCCTCTGTGAAGCCCATCAGGAGGTCTAATGTGTCATGAAGGAAGGTGTCTTGCCGGTCATTGGGCGCATAAATAGTGGCCAGTGTCACCTTCGTGTTCCCTTTACGAACAAATAGCGACCCTCGGTATCCACCAAGGTATCGCTACCCGTCCACGGCACTGCTCCAGATATGAGTATTGATACTCCCTTGGTTTTTGCTGTCTTGTTAGTGGCATGGTACACGGAGGGGAAAAATCGGTTCCTAAGGCATGGAGGCCAGAGGTGGGGGGCTTGCGTCACATGACTTGACTTAAGTCAGACTTGAGTCACCTGTTTGAGGACTTGCTTGACAGAATTCAATAAATGACTCGACTTGACTTTGACTTGTCACTAATGACTTGCGACTTGACTTTGACTTGGGCTATATGACTTGCAATGACTTGGCACCACTAACACTAACCGCAAGCCGCCGTCTGCCTACCTGATCAGCGTGTCATGCAGACAGACGGCGGCCATTGCAGGGTTCAAAAGCCACACCTCCTCGTCTGTGATAGGCGGAACACTCAATTTCACAGCAGGCAGTGTTCAGCCTATCACGGACATCCTCTTATCCTCGTCTGTGTTTATGAGGATGAGCGGATGTCCGTGATAGGCAGAACACTGAATGCTGGGAAATTGAGTGTTCCGCCTATCACAGACGAGGAGGATGCGCGGCTTTTGAATACTGGAATGGCCGCCGGGATGCCGCCGATCAGGTACACGGCTGACGGGCACAGTGAGGCATGGGCAACAGTGAGGCATGGGCAACAGTGAGGCATGGGCAACAGTGAGGCATGGGCAACAGTGAGGCATGGGCAACAGTGAGGCATGGGCAACAGTGAAGCATGGGCACAGTGAGGCACAGTGAGGCATGGGCACATAACTAATATTATTTATTGTTATCCCTCCTATTATTTTTATACAGTATGGGGTAGATCAGTATTTTGACTTGATTTGTGACTTGACCAAAATAAATGACTTGACTTGCTTGACTTCTAGCAGGGACTCGACTTGACTAGCTTGCTTTTCGTCACAGTAACTTGAGACTTGCTTGTGACTTGCACATGTGTGACTTACTCCCATGTCTGATGGAGGCCCCCCGGACTTGAAGTGCGTCTCTCGGATGAACGCTATGTCAGCTCTAGCTCTTTTGATATCATTTAGGAGCATACAACGCTTTTCAGGCACATTTAGTCCCTTTGTGTTTAGCGAAAAAATATGAAGGGTGTCCATCTTCCATGGGTCAAAAGGACAGGACCAACGGGATGGGGGGGGGGGTGTTATAGACTGAGAGAGAAAGAAAAGAAGAAAAAAAACAGCAAGAAGAGGGAAGAGAAAAGGAAACAGAGCGAGAGAAAGAAAATGAAAGGAGAAAAGAAGGAAAGGAGAAAAAGAAAGATAGAGATATACACACACACACACACACACACACACACACACCCCCACACCAAAAATATATAAACTAAGATGTGAACGAAATCCGTTCGCAAAGAAGCACACCCCGGTTCACACCAGGGGTGGTACTTCGGCCTATTGGGGAGGAGGTTAGAAAGGACCGAGGGAAACTATCCCAGCCCAGCCCGGCCCTCCCCCAGCTTGTTAACATAAATTAACCCTGTATCCCCACATGAGGGAAAAAAAAAACCTGGGAAAGAATAACAGTATAGTATAAAACACAGAAAACATACAGCCGACAAAAAGTGCAATTATAATTGTAAACCGGCATGAACATGGTAACCAACACTACCCATCCTACGCATAGTCTTTCTGCCAGTGGGAGCCATTCAGCGGAACCACCTCCCAGCCTAGGTATGCCCCCCCTCCCTGGTCCCAGTCCCCCCCTATCCAGGGGGATGACTATATGGGGTGTTTCCCCTTCTGTATCCCCAGAAATAGGCAGGAGAGCGGTGTCCACCCCCGCAAACCGCCAGTCCCCAGGGAGAGATCACGTCCGCGATTAAACTACCTCATCTGTGGCATGGGGAACCTCCCGTCATCTAATAAGGCCGTGCACCCCCGAGGAAGAACAGCTGACCTCCGGGTAGTCGCGAGTACCCTCCCTTCCAGCTGAATCCCACATCACCCAGCCCCCCCCGGGCAACCACAGGAGCCCTGTATCCACTCCCTCTTCCCCCTGGCATGGAGGGTCCAGCCCAAGAATCCCCCCACGTGGTACACTGTCACCCAACAAACTTTCCTGGAGAACAAATAAGGAATAAAGAGGCGGATATGATACACCCCCCCACCACACAATTCAAATCACAACACATGAGAAATCTGAGCATCTGAGAGTCTCGTTACCATCTTCTTGGTGTATACTGTCAATAGATGATGTGCGATTATACATCATGGTGTCCCATGTGATGTGGGGGCCGGGGTAGCCCCCCGGCTGTCTCCTAGGAGATCACCGTGTTCCTGCAGGGGTTGAGGAGGGAGAGAGAGAAGAAACAAGGGTGGCCAGGCACACAGCAACAAAAAAAAAGGGGGGAGTGAAAAGCAAGCAAAAAACAATCATCCTCAGACCGACCCTTCCCCAGTTCAGCGGGGATGGCTTTAGGGGTAGTTCACGAGTCAGTCCCACCAAAATGGAGGGGACCAACATCTGGGTGCCGGCGCCATCACCTCCATAACCCCCTCCCTCACCCTGAGTTCCAGAAGATCAGCATTCTAATCTGAAGTAGCAAAGGGTAATGAGCCAGGGAAGCAGCAGCCACCGCGGCCAGGCAACAAAAGTGGGGGCGAGTGGTGGACCCTTAACGGGAGCTAGGCTAGACACAGGAGGGGTGGGGAGAAGCAATCCGGAGGGGGGACACCAGAGGGGAGAGAAAAAAAAGAGCCAGGAGGGAAGGAAGTCAGGGGAGCGGGGGAGAGAAAAAAAAGTGACAACCGGAGGAGCAGGATCAAGAGTACGGGGGCGGGCGGTGGGTCCGCCTCGAGTCAGTGTAGGCACAGTGGGGATGGGATGAAGTAATCCGGCGGGGGGCAGACAACAAGGAGCGAAAGAAAATAAAAATAAAAAAACGGGAGGGGAGGGAAAAAAAACTCGGCAACTGTAGGAGCAGGGTCAAGAAAGTGGTATCTGACGCCTCACCTCGTTGCCTGCCGATATCAGGCTTCCCTTGACTCCTCCGCGGCAGTATATCTTGATCTGCGTCTATCTCTCGGCAGTCTGGGCGATCGACCTCTCCGTCGACCTGGGAATCCAGAGCGGGGAGCCAAGCGTTGCAGCAGCTGTAGCCAGTCAGGCACTTCAAAGGGATCTGCTTCCAGGAAGGCGAAGAGGCAGGGTAGATCAGAAGAGGTGCGCAAGGTGAAGAACAGCTGTGACTTCTTAAAGGTCACTGATATGGGGAATCCCCACCTGTACGTGATTCCTGATTGTCGGGCCACCTCCAGCACAGGCTTTAGCATGGCCCGTCACTGCAGAGTTGCCCTGGAGAGATCTGGGAGGATTCTAAGGGGAGCGCCATCAAAGTCCACATCCCCCTTCTCCCAAGCCTTCCGTAGTACCAGCTCTCTGTGCGCATAGTGATGGATGCGACATATGACGTCCCGTGGTCTGTCGAGCGGGGGCCCAGTGCCCTGTGAATCCTATCGAAGGACAGATTGGCTGGGAAATCCTCCCCCATCAAGTCTCGGAATATGGCCAGCATGGATGCCGCCAGGTCCTCCGCTCCTGTGGCCTCTGGCATACCTCTCAGGCGCAAATTGTTCCTCCTGCTGCGGTCCTCCATTTCCTCTATCTGAAGTTGTTGTGTGAGGACCGCAGCTGCCAGGGACGACTGCAGAGCCTCCACCGCGGTCATTCGTCTCTCCAGGGCATCCACCGAGGTTTCTCCCTCTCCCACTCGCTCCGACAGTGTCGTTACCTCCTCCCTCACCGCCGCAATCTCCTCTCGGTGAGCTGCATCCAGCCTGCTAGCCAGCGCCCCAAAATCAGCTCTCGTGGGTAAGGCCTGGAGCAGTGCCCGCAGTTCGGCATCGGCTCTTAAGGTAAGCGGGGCAAGGTGCGTGTGTTGTAGCTCCTGGGACCCCAAGGAGAAGACCGCTGGGGTGTTAAAGTCCACATTTGGGGCTGAGGAGGGTGGCGGGGAGACAAGGAAGTCCTGCGGCCGCTGCACGTTGAGAGGGCCGTGCCTCGTGGTGTCCGCCATCTTGGTGTCTGGAGAGGTTCCGCCGTTCTTCAAGAATTTGAGAATTTCGCCGCTTGGGTGTGCTTTAGTGGGGGTTTTTCTCTTAGTCTTCCCTCTCCGCTTCCCAGCGGAGTACATGCCGGGTAATAGTAGTGATGGAAAAGCTGAGTAAGGCCGGGCCAGACCGGGAGCTCAGCAAGTGTGCGACTCTACTCGGCCATGTCCAGACCACACCCCAAAAAAAACTGTTTTGACTGCAGTAGAATAGCAGTCAGTTGCCTGCCAGCGTGTGTGTCAGGCCTACAGCGTCTACTCTGCCAGTGCACAGTGCCACTCATATCTGGTGTCACAGTAGCTTGCACGCATAGTACAACTAAACTAATCTAAAAAAAATGACAGGCAGAGGCAGGCCACCCCGCAGGGGCCGTCGTAGTGCTGTGATTCCCTTTGGCCCTAGAATAATGCCCAGTGTTCAGAGGCCACGTACCCTGAACTCGAAAAGTTCTGAGGACATAGTTGACTGGCTAACACAGGACACCCAATCTTCTACAGCTTCCGCTCGGAACCTTGACGCACCATCCTCCTCCAGCTCAGCTTCGGGTACCTCTCAAGTTACCACTAGCCCGCCTGCCACCAACACTAGCACCACAGCTGCCTTACTTGATCTGTCAGAGGAGTTATTTACACATGAGTTGGAAGAAATGAGTGATGCGCAACCATTATTGCCAGAGGATGTAGATAAAAGGGATATGTCATAGTCAGGCAGCATTACACACATGGACGTACGGTGTGATGTTGTACCCGCTGCTGCTTCCTTTGCTGAGTTGTCAGATACAGTGAAGCGGTTGATGATGACGATGTGGATGTCACGTGGGTGCCCGCTCGAAGAGAAGAACAGGGGGAAAGTTCAGATGGGGAGACAGAGAGGAGGAGGAGACGAGTTGGAAGCAGGGGTAGGTCGTCGCAAGGAGCTAGTGGCACAGACAGCATGTATCTGCACCCGGGGTCAGCTAGACAAAACGCCAATCAACGCATGCTGTTGCCAACACCAGAATGCCGTCATTGCAAAGCTCAGCAGTGTGGCATTTTTTTTGTGTGTCTGCCTCTGATAACAGCGATGCCATTTGCAACCTGTGCCAAAAGAAACGGAGTCGTGGGAAATCCAACACCCACCTAGGTACAACTGCTTTGTGAAGGCACATGATCGCACATCACAAATGCCTATGGGATCAACACATGATGACGAGTACAAGCAGCACACAAGCTCAAAGCCACCATCCTCCTCCTGGTCCAGCATCTTCAGCCACGTCAACCACTGCTGTCCTCCTTGCCCCCTCTCAACCATCCGCCACTCCGTCTCTCGCCTTGAGCAGTTCCTGCTCATCTGCCCACAGTCAGGTGTCTGTCAAGGACATGTTTGAGCGTAAGAAGCCAATGTCAGTCACCCCCTTGCCCGGCATCTGACAGCTGGCTTGTCGGAACTCTTAGCCCGCCAGATTTTACCATACAAGCTGGTGGAGTCTGAGGCCTTCAAAAAAAATTGTAGCTATTGGGACACCGCAGTGGAAGATACCCGGCCGAAATTTCTTTTCACAAAAGGCAATCCCCCAACCTGTACTCTATTGTGCAAAAGGAAGTCATGGCATGTCTGGCACACAGTGTTGGGGCAAGGGTCCATCTGACCACTGATACCTGGTCTGCAAAGCACGGTCAGGGCAGGTATATCACCTACACTGCGCATTGGGTAAACCTGCTGACGGCTGCCATGCATGTAATGCGTGGCTCTGCAGAGGTGTTGGTAGTGACACCGCCACGACTTGCAGGCAGGCCTGCTGCTACCTCCTCTACTCCTCCTACTCCATCCTCTTTGATAACCTCCTCGGCTGAGTCCTCTTCTGCTGCTGCGTCTTGCTCCACACCAACTGCACCCCCCCAGCTCCCCAGGGGCTCTTCCACATCCCGGATACGACAGTGTCACGCCGTATTGGGGTTTACTTGCCTGAAAGCAGAGAGTCACACCGGAGCAGCACTCCTGTCCGCCCTGAACGCACAGGTGGATCAGTGGCTGACTCCGCACCAACTGGAGATCGGCAGAGTGCTGTGTGACATCAGAAGCAATTTGTTGGCGGCATTGAATTTGGGCAAGTTGACACATGTGCCGTGCATGGCACATGTGTTAAATCTGATTGTACAACGCTTTGTGCATAAGTACCCAGACTTACAGGACGTCCTCAAGCAGGCCAGGAAGGTGTGTGGCCATTTCAGGCGTTCCTACACGGCCATGACGCACTTTTCAGATATCCAGCGGCGAAACAACATGCCAGTGAGGCGCTTGATTTGCGACAGCCCGGCACGTTGGAATTCAACGCTCCTAATGTTCGACCGCCTGCTCCAACAAGAAAAAGCCGTCAATGAGTATTTGTATGACCGGGGTTCTAGGACAGCCTCTGCGCAGCTGGGAATTTTTTTGCCACGTTACTGGACGCTCATGCGCAATGCCTGTAAGATCATGCGTCCTTTTGAGGAGGTGACAAACCTAGTCAGTCGCACTGAAGGCACCATCAGCGACATCATCCCATTTGTTTTCTTCCTGGAGCGTGCCCTGCGAAGAGTGCTGGATCAGGCCGTAGATTAGCGTGAAGAGGAAGAGGAAGAGTTGTGCTCACCATCACCACCAGAAACAGCCTTATCAGCATCGCTTGCTGGACCTGCGGCAATGCTGGAAGAGGAGTCTGAGGGAGAGGAGTCAGAGGAGGAATGTGGCTTTGAGGAGGAGGAAGACAAACCACAGCAGGCATCCCAGGGTGCTCGAAAATAATACACTCCACTGCGCCTTGAAGTGACGTCCGAAAAATTTCGGACAAAGTAACCCTACCAGCTGCTACTTTAAATAAAATAGAATGAAAAGTAATTTTGAATAACCAAAATAGTAGCGCTCAGTGTATAACACACCTCTATATATAAATTATGTACACTCAATAACCAAATGCATACATTAAAATTCATAAATATACACCCTGTGAAAAAATGTGCATATAATAAACTCAGCAAGTGTCCATAACGTTCAGAACAGTGTTTTTAAATAATTGCTACAAAGTGCTTATGAAAAAATAATAAGTCCATGAATAAAATAGCATTCAAATGGTGGCTTCAAATCAAAATTGTGTAGACTGTATTTTCCTGTGTTTGCTTGAAAACTTTCACCACACCAACATGCTCAGTGATTCCACTCCCTAAGGACTTGCACTCACCAATATGATATGCCTCGCACTCTCATGCTTGGCTAATCAGCTTAATTACCCCCAAGGGTATCAAAACGTATCCAGATGAAATTAGGTCAGTCAAGTCTCCCACATGAAAAAAACAAGTATCTCCGATAGTGAAGTATGTCACAACTTTAATAAAAATAGCACAGCACAAGTGACCCTCAATGGTTAAACTCACATTAGGCAGATCAAAATCAAGCTTGGTGTGGTGAAGGTTTTCAAGCAAACACAGGAAAATAGTCTACACAATTTTGATTTGAAGCCACCATTTGAATGCTATTTTATTCATGGACTTATTATTTTTTCATAAGCACTTTGTAGCAATTATTTAAAAACACTGTTCTGAACGTTATGGACACTTGCTGAGTTTATTATATGCACATTTTTTCACAGGGTGTATATTTATGAAATTATATGTATGCATTTGGTTATAGAGTGTATATAATTTATATATAGAGGTGTGTTGTTATACACTGAGCGCTACTATTTTGGTTATTCAAAATTACTTTTCATCCCAGGGTGCTCGTTGTCACCTATCTGGTACCCGTGGTGGTGTATGTGGCTGGAGGGAAGAACAGACCTTCAGTGAGGACGAGGAACGGGATATGAGTAGCTCGGCATCCAACCTTGTGCAAATGGGGTCTTTCATGCTGTCGTGCCTGTTGAGGGACCCTCATATAAAAAGGCTGAAGGAGAACGACCTGTACTGGGTGGCCACGCTACTAGACCCCCGGTATAAGCAGAAAGTGCCAGAAATGTTACCGAATTACTGGAAGTCAGAAAGGATGCAGCAGTTCCAAAATAAATTAAAAAGTATGCTTTACACAGCATTTAAGGGTGATGTCACAGCACAACGGGAATCTAACAGGGGAAGAGGTGAAAGTAATCCTCCTCCTACCACGACCACGCCGGCAAGGACAGTACGCTTTACAGACGTGTTGAGAGAGGACATGCAGAGCTTTTTAAGTCCTACGCATCGCCACAGCCCTTTGGGGTCCACCCTCAGAGAATGACTCGACCGACAGGTAGCAGACTACCTCGCCTTAACTGCAGAAATCGACCCTCTGAGGGGTGATAAACCCCTTGACTACTGGGTGTGCAGGCTTGACCTGTGGCCTGAGCTATCCCAATTTGCGATAGAACTTCTGGCCTGCCCCGCTTCAAGTGTCCATTCAGAAAGGACCTTCAGTGCAGCAGGAGGTATTGTCACTGAGAAGAGAAGTCGCCTAGGTCAAAAAAGTCTAGATTACCTCACCTTTATTAAGATGAATGAGGCATGGATCCCGAAGGGACTGACCGTGGGCGATACATTTGACTAAAAAAGGCCTGATGAGATGAGCTTGGCCTAAAAATGGTCCACACGCTGCTGTATTTTATCTCTGCATGCCGGGTGACTTGCTTGAGTTATCTGCCACCAACTAGGGTTCAAGCCGCAATGTTTTAGGGCACTTTCTGCCTGGGAAAACATCAATTTTTCTGGCCGCTGCTACAGCAGCGGCTGCAACAATACCTAATTTTTCTGGCATGTTTACACGCCTAATTTTTCTGGCCTCTGGTGCTGCACTGTGACTGCAAAAACAAAAAAACAAAAAAAAAGCACATACATGTGTCAATTCCCCTTCGTGATCGTTACCTTGTTGTGGTGACTGGTGAAGGGGCTTGCATATCACAATGAAGCGACCACCTCTAGGAGTGTGTTGGCAATGGCAATGTTGGCACACCCCAGATGATAAGGTCGTTGCTTCATTGTGAACAGACCAAAAGCGATCGGCTGGATAATTTTGCATAGAAAAAACATTAATTTTCTTTGATCATCTAAGGTGATCATTAAAGCCTTGCGGTTGTGCAAATGGACTGTTTGCGGTGCGTTAAACGGGGAGTTTGGTCTGTCACTGTGAAGCGGGCATAACCCTTACACTACCTGATCGATACAACATAATACCTGATGTTTTAAAGCACGTTATTCCAAACAATTTAGGAATGTTAGGTGATTTATGCCCTTTATGGATTAAAACCCAACTCTGCGTCAACTACGTGATTTTTCCATGGGAGTTTTGCCATGGATCCCCCTCCGGCATGCCACAGTCCAGGTGTTAGTCCCCTTGAAACAACTTTTCCATCACTATTGTGGCCAGAAAGAGTCCCTGTGGGTTTTAAAATTCGCCTGCCTATTCAAGTCTATGGCGGTTTGCCCGTTCGCGAACATTTGCGGAAATTCGCATTCGCGAACTGAAAATTTTATGTTCGCAACATCACTATATACTATCGGCCTTCTTTGCTTTTTATTTATTGATGCTGGTGAGTGGTGATGTGATTGTTGAGGAGTTCTGCGACTGGTGAATGAACTTATTTGTTATCTGTGATATAACCTCAGGAGGTTTACATCTAGTGGACCCTTTTCAGAATACAACATTAACATTGTCTATAGGCTAGTTGATCTGGCATAAATACAGGCTCACTACATGCCCCTCCTTATCCCTTTATGAAAACCATGGCTATTGGTTGAAACCTTTTTGGAGCGGAGAGGGCAAGTTGACTGGTGGGCGTGGCCAGATGGAGGCGTGGAGTGAGTGAGTGAGAGCGAGGAGGGAGAGTGTGTGTCTCCTCTCGCTGGATGATTACCACGTACCGCTGAGGGTCCTGAGCCCTGAGCCTGCGTCTGCACCGACCCCTGGATGGGGGAATCAGTCAGAGACACCGCGACTTATGCAGCCTGATCCCGTCTGTATTTTTTTTTTCTGCCTGGCTGACTGAGTATAGCTGACTGAGTATAGCGGAGGAGACCGCAGGGTTAAGTCGAAACAAAACCGAAAGTGAAGGTGGAACGCCGAGATGACAGCGGTGACTGTGGAGGCAGGGAAGAGCAGTACTAAGCCGTGAAGCCGTGAAGAAGCCAGTGATGTAAAAAAAGTCTCGACCGCGTCACTTCCGGTGCAGCTACGTCAAAAACACAGCTGATGGCGGGCTCGACTGCGCATGCGCGGCTTCACCGCATCTATACCGCGCATACGCAGACGCTCGGTTTAGTCCGTGAAAATTCTAGACTCGAGCGGGCGGAGGCGTTGCGAATTGCTTAACATCGTCGGCAGCACCGCCTCCAGACCCGCCCCTAGCTTGCTCTGGAGAAGGGGGGCGGGCCCCGTGCATAGCACTGTGTACTGTATATTATTGGGACCGACCGAGGTCGAGAGAAAATATAGAGCTGCACCGCCCCCGCCCCTAGCCTGCTCTACTGAAGGGGGGCGGGCCCCCGTGCATAGCACTGAGTCCAAGTACAGTACTGTACATTGTTCTGCCATCAAATACCAGCGCTGCCTCACTGTGCCCGTCAAACGCAGTCACTGTGCCCATCAATTGCTGTCAGATTGTCAAGCCGTAGCTGTGCTCCCTGGGGATAAGCTGATCGCCCATTTGTGCTGCTGGAGGGAGCCCAGACGACCACAAATGAGGGACCTGCAGACTTGGTCATGGTACGTGAGACCATCCCATATCCCACTCCATATTCCCCGAGGACAGGGACCCCCTTCTCTCCTGGGGACAGGGACCCCCTTCTCTCCTGGGGACAGGGACCCCCTTCTCTCCTGGGGACAGGGACCCCCTTCTCTCCTGGGGACAGGGACCCCCTTCTCTCCTGGGGACAGGGACCCCCTTCTCTCCTGGGGACAGGGACCCCCTTCTCTCCTGGGGACAGGGACCCCCTTCTCTCCTGGGGACAGGGACCCCCTTCTCTCCTGGGGACAGGGACCCCCCTTCTCTCCTGGGGACAGGGACCCCCCTTCTCTCCTGGGGACAGGGACCCCCCTTCTCTCCTGGGGACAGGGACTCCCCTTCTCTCCTGGGGACAGGGACTCCCTTCTCTCCTGGGGACAGGGACTCCCTTCTCTCCTGGGGACAGGGACTCCCTTCTCTCCTGGGGACAGGGACTCCCTTCTCTCCTGGGGACAGGGACTCCCTTCTCTCCTGGTGACAGGGACTCCCTTCTCTCCTGGGGACAGGGACTCCCATCTCACCTGGGGGCAGCAACTCCATCTCCCATGGCAACGGGGACTTCATCTCACCTAGGGACCCCATCTTCCCTAGGGATCAGGACCCCACCTCCCCTAAGAACAGGAACCTGATCACCCTGTGTGTGCCAAACTCACTGTCCTGCCTGCCATGTGTCCTGTGTGAGGGCCCTTCTGTGACAGCTCTTATCAAGACTTCATCCCACTGTGTGATCCCCCTACATGACTGACCCCCTCTGTGTGCACCCCTTACATGGGGGAACCCCTCTGTTTGCTACCCCTAAATGTCTGCATACTCTGACCACCACCTGTACCATTTCCACATCCTCTGACTGCCTCCTGTATCCTGTCCGCCATCCTCTGACCACCTCCTCTATCCTGTGCACATGTTCTGACCACCTATTGACTGCAGCCTCTAACCACCTTCTGTATCCTGTCCGCAGCCTCTAACCTGTCTGCAATCCCTGACTATCTCTTGTCTTTTATCGTGTCTGCAGTCTCTTAGGGAGAGTCTGGAGAGGAATCAAGAGTGAGAGCGTCGCCGGGATTGGGATTACGGGAGGAGTCAGACGTGTATGGACTGTGGAGAACAGACTATAGAATAAAACCAGAGCCACCAACCAGGAGCCATCTAACTAAGACCTGCACGCTGCACCGGAGAGGAGGTCAGTGACAGCGCCTTCAGGTCAGTCTGAGGGAGAGGGGGGGGTCACTGATGTAAGGGGGGAGTGAATGCAATTATGTAAGGGGGCACTGATATAAAGGTTTTCCCTTTATATCAGTAACACCCCCCCCCTTACCTTAGTGTATTCACTCTGCGGAAGGTGGTCTCTGGTCACCAGAGTCCCCCTCCCCCCCACATCACATTTCCCGGCATTCCCCTTTACATCAGAGTCGGCAGGCTTCCCCCTTACAGTGCAAGGGAGCACAGATGTAAAGGAAAATGCTGCAGAGCATAATCTAAGGAGGAACTCTGATATAAAGTGGTCTCTGGTGACCAGAGCACCCCTTACATCAGAGTCCACTGCATTCCCATTTACATCAGAATTCCCACTTACATCAGGGTCTGCAGCATTGCCCTTTACATCAGTGTTCCCCTTTACATCAGGGTTGGCAGAGTTCCCCCTGTAAGATTAGAAGGGATGGAGGCCCGGAGACATGTCCAAAGAACATAGAGGATACATGGGATAGATTAGAAGGGATGGAGGCCCAGAGACATGTCCAGAGTACACAGAGGATACATGGGATAGATTAGAAGGGATGGAGGCCCAGAGACATGTCCAGAGTACACAGAGGATACATGGGACGAATTGGAAGGGATGGAGGCCCGGAGACATGTCCAGAGTACACAGAGGATACATGGGATAGATTAGAAAGGATGGAGGCCCGGAGACATGTCCAGGGTACACAGAGGATACATGGGATAGATTAGAAGGGATGGAGGCCCAGAGACATGTCCAGAGAACACAGAGAATACATGGGATAGATTAGAAGGGATGGATGTCCAGGGAAAACAGAGGAGGCCTCCATCCTTCTAATCTATCCCATGTATTCTCTGTGTTCTCTGGACATGTCTCTGGGCCTCCATCCTTTCTAATCTATCCCATGTATCCTCTGTGTACTCTGGACATGTCTCTGGGCCTCCATCCCTTCTAATCTATCCCATGTATCCTCTGTGTACTCTAGAAGGGATGGAGGCCCAGAGACATGTCCAGAGTACACAGAGGATACATGGGATAGATTAGAAGGGATGGAGGCCCAGAGACATGTCCAATCTATCCCATGTATCCTCTATGTTCTTTGGACATGTCTCCGGGCCTCCATCCCTTCTAATCTTACAGGGGGAACTCTGATGTAAAGGGGAACACTGATGTAAAGGGCAATGCTGCAGACCCTGATGTAAGTGGGAATTCTGATGTAAATGGGAATGCAGTGGACTCTGATATAAGGTGGTCTCTGGTGACCAGAGCACCCCTTACATCAGAGTTCCTCCTTAGATTATGCTCTGCAGCATTTTCCTTTACATCTGTGCTCCCTTGCACTGTAAGGGGGAAGCCTGCCGACTCTGATGTAAAGGGGAATGCCGGGAAATGTGATGTGGGGGGGAGGGGGACTCTGGTGATCAGAGATCACCTTCCGCAGAGTGAATACACTAAGGTAAGGGGGGGTGTTACTGATATAAGGGGAAACCTTTTTATCAGTGCCCACTTACATAATTGTATTCACTCCCCCCTTACATCAGTGACCCCCCCCCCCCTCAGACTGGCCTGACGGCGCTGTCACTGACCTCCTCTCAGGTGCAGCGTGCAGGTCTCAGTTAGATGGCTCCTGGTTGGTGGCTCTGGTTTTATTCCATAGTCTGTTCTCCACAGTCCATACACGTCTGACTCCTCCTGTAATCCCAATTCTGGCGACGCTCTTACTCTTGATTCCTCTCCAGACTCTCCCTAAGAGACTGCAGATATGATAAAAGACAAAAGATAGTCAGAGATGGCAGACAGGATACAAGAGATGGTTAGAGGCTGCGGACAGGATACAGGAGGTGGTTAGAACATGTGTACAGGATAGAGGAGGTGGTCAGAGGATGGCACACAGGATATAGGAGGCAGTCAGAGGATGTGGAAATGGTACAGGTTGTGGTCAGAGTATGCAGACATGTAGGGGTAGCAAACAGAGGGGTTCCCCGTGTAAGGGGTGCACACAGAGGGATCAGTCATGTAGGGGGATCACAAAGTGGAATGAAGTTCTGATAAGAGCTGACACAGGACACATGGCAGGCAGGGCAGTGAGGTTGGCACACACAGGGTGATCAGGTTCCTGTTCTTAGGGGGGGTGGGGTCCCGATCCCCAGGTAGGATGGGGGTCCCTGTCCCCAGGAGAGAAGGGAGTCCCTGTTCTCAGGGGGGAGAAGGTTTTCCTGTCCTCGGGGGGGGGGGGGGTGTCCCTGTTCTCAGAGGGGGGAGAGGGTCCCTGTCCTCAGGCAATATGGAGTGGGATATGGGATGATCTCACTCACCATGACCAAGTTTGCAGGTCCCTCGTTTATGGTGATCTGGGCTCCCTCCAGCAGCACGAATGCGCGAGCAGCATATCCCGAAGGAGCACAGCTACGGCTTAACATCACACTTTTCAAAAGATCAAAGAGTACGCAGTGGCGGTGCTTCCATAAGGGGCGCATGGGTGCCGCCCTCTCTCTCCTGGCACCGCTCTATCACCATAGATAGATTCATGCAATGAATGAATCTATCTATGGTCACTGCTGACACCCCCTATTCAGGTGTCCGGGCCCCTTTTCGGGCGCCGGGCACCTGAATTACATCGGCGGGGGTGTTTTTTGGAAGCACCTGATTAGAGCCATAGGCTCTAGGCGCCCAAAAAGGTGAACAGCGGGTGCCATGCTCGGCGTTCTCTGTTCACTCAGCGTTGTGTTAGCAAAGCAAAGGATTTCGCTTTGCTAACACTAAACCGCCTCTTAGCCAATCAGGTGCTCGAGTCTGTTACCGGTCCCCTGATTGGCTGAAACATCAGACGCTGTGATTGGATGCCTGAGAGAGGACGGAAGAAGACATGGAGGACGTGCAGGACACCACCGCTGACCCGCTGCGAGACAGGTTAGTGCCGGGCAGCATTTGATGGGGCACATTAGTGGTAATTATGGGCACACTGGCAGAATTTGATGGGGCACAGTAGCGGCAATTGATGGGACGCAATGGCAGCAATTGATGGGTACAGTAGCTGCGTTTGATGGCACAGTGGCGTCAATAGTGGGTGCGTTTGATGGGCACAGTGGCTGTGTTTGGGTACAGTGGCTGCGTTTTCTGTTGGGCACAGTGGTTGCGTTTGCTGGGTGCAGTGGCTGCATTTGACGGGCACAGTGGCTGCGTTTGTTGTTTGACGGGCACAGTGGCTGCGTATGATTAGCACAGTGGCTGCGTTTGCTGGGTGCAGTGGCTGTGTTTGATGGGCACAGTGGCTGTGTTTGATGGGCACAGTGGCTGCGTTTGCTGGGCACAGTGGCTGTGTTTGCTGGGCACAGTGGCTGTGTTTGATGGGCACAGTGGCTGTGTTTGATGGGCACAGTGGCTGTGTTTGATGGGCACAGTGGCTGTGTTTCATGGGCACAGTGGCTGTGTTTCATGGGCACAGTGGCTGTGTTTGATGGGCACAGTGGCTGCGTTTGCTGTTTTGAAGGGCACAGTGGCTGCGTTTGCTGGGTGCAGTGGCTGCGTTTGCTGTTTGATGGGCACAGTGGCTGCGTTTGCTGGGCGCAGTGGCTGCGTTTGATGGGCACAGTGGTTGCGTTTGCTGGGTGCAGTGGCTGCGTTTAAAGGGCACAGTGGCTGCGTTTTGATGGGCACAGTGGCTGCGTTTGCTGTTTGACGGGCACAGTGGCTGCAAATGATGGGCACAGTGGTTGCGTTTGCTGGGTGCAGTGGCTGCGTTTGCTGTTTGAAGGGCACAGTGGCTGCGTTTGATGGGCACAGTGGCTGCGTTTGCTGGGCGCAGTGGTGGCATTTGCTGGGTGCAGTGGCTGTGTTTGCTGGGTGCAGTGGCTGTGTTTGCTGGGTGCAGTGGCTGCGTTTGCTGGGTGCAGTGGCTGTGTTTGAAGGGTCCAGTGACTGCGTTTTGATGGGCACAGTGGCTGCGTTTGCTGTTTGACGGGCACAGTGGTTGCATTTGCTGGGCGCAGTGGCTGTGTTTGATGGGCACAGTGGCTGCGTTTGATGGGCGCAGTGGCTGCGTTTGAAGGGCGCAGTGGCTGCGTTTGCTGGGCACAGTGGCTGCGTTTGCTGGGCACAGTGGCTGCGTTTTGATGGGCACAGTGGCTGCGTTTGCTGTTTGACGGGCACAGTGGTTGCATTTGCTGGGCGCAGTGGCTGTGTTTGATGGGCACAGTGGCTGTGTTTGATGGGCACAGTGGCTGTGTTTGATGGGCACAGTGGCTGTGTTTGATGGGCGCAGTGGTTGTGTTTGAAGGGCGCAGTGGCTGCGTTTGCTGGGCACAGTGGCTGCGTTTGCTGGGCACAGTGGCTGCGTTTGCTGTATGATGGGCACAGTGGTTGCGTTTGCAGGGCACAGTGGCTGCGTTTGCTGTTTGAAGGGCACAGTGGCTGCGTTTGCTGTTTGATGGGCACAGTGGCTTCGTTTGAAGGGCATAGTGGCTGCGTTTGCTGGGTGCAGTGGCTGCGTTTGCTGGGTGCAGTGGCTGCGTTTGCTGGGTGCAGTGGCTGCGTTTGCTGGGTGCAGTGGCTGTGTTTGAAGGGTCCAGTGACTGCGTTTTGATGGGCACAGTGGCTGCGTTTGCTGGGTCCAGTGACTGCGTTTTGATGGGCGCAGTGGCTGTGTTTGCTGGGCGCAGTGGCTGTGTTTGATGGGCACAGTGGCTGTGTTTGATGGGCACAGTGGTTGCGTTTGCTGGATGCAGTGGCTGCGTTTGCTGGGTGCAGTGGCTGCATTTGAAGGGCGCAGTGGCTGCGTTTGCTGTTTTGAAGGGCACAGTGGCTGCGTCTGATGGGCACAGTGGCTGCGTCTGATGGGCACAGTGGCTGCGTTTGATGGGCACAGTGGCTGCGTTTGATGGGTCCAGTGACTGCGTTTTGATGGGCACAGTGGCTGCGTTTGCTGTTTGACGGGCACAGTGGTTGCATTTGCTGGGCGCAGTGGCTGTGTTTGATGGGCACAGTGGCTGTGTTTGATGGGCGCAGTGGCTGCGTTTGCTGGGCACAGTGGCTGCGTTTGCTGGGTGCAGTGGCTGCGTTTGCTGTTTGATGGGCACAGTGGCTGCGTTTGCTGGGCGCAGTGGCTGCGTTTGATGGGCACAGTGGTTGCGTTTGCTGGGTGCAGTGGCTGCGTTTGCTGTTTGGAGGGCACAGTGGCTGCGTATGATGGGCACAGTGGTTGCGTTTGCTGGGTGCAGTGGCTGCGTTTTGATGGGCACAGTGGCTGCGTTTGATGGGCACAGTGGCTGCGTTTGATGGGCACAGTGGCTGCGTTTGACGGGCACAGTGGCTGTGTTTGATGGGCACAGTGGTTGCGTTTGCTGGATGCAGTGGCTGCGTTTGCTGGGTGCAGTGGCTGCATTTGAAGGGCGCAGTGGCTGCGTTTGCTGTTTTGAAGGGCACAGTGGCTGCGTCTGATGGGCACAGTGGCTGCGTCTGATGGGCACAGTGGCTGCGTTTGATGGGCACAGTGGCTGCGTTTGATGGGTCCAGTGACTGCGTTTTGATGGGCACAGTGGCTGCGTTTGCTGTTTGACGGGCACAGTGGTTGCATTTGCTGGGCGCAGTGGCTGTGTTTGATGGGCACAGTGGCTGTGTTTGATGGGCGCAGTGGCTGCGTTTGCTGGGCACAGTGGCTGCGTTTGCTGGGTGCAGTGGCTGCGTTTGCTGTTTGATGGGCACAGTGGCTGCGTTTGCTGGGCGCAGTGGCTGCGTTTGATGGGCACAGTGGTTGCGTTTGCTGGGTGCAGTGGCTGCGTTTGCTGTTTGGAGGGCACAGTGGCTGCGTATGATGGGCACAGTGGTTGCGTTTGCTGGGTGCAGTGGCTGCGTTTTGATGGGCACAGTGGCTGCGTTTGATGGGCACAGTGGCTGCGTTTGATGGGCACAGTGGCTGCGTTTGACGGGCACAGTGGCTGCGTTTGACGGGCACAGTGGCTGCGTTTGCTGGGTGCAGTGGCTGCGTTTGCTGGGTGCAGTGGCTGCGTTTGCTGGGTGCAGTGGCTGTGTTTGAAGGGTCCAGTGACTGCGTTTTGATGGGCACATTGGCTGCGTTTGGGCGCAGTGGCTGCGTTTGATGGGCACAGTGGTTGCGTTTGGGCACAGTGGCTGCGTTTGCTGTTTGACGGGCACAGTGGCTGCGTTTTGAGGGGAAACAGTGGCTGCGTTTGCTGTTTGACGGGCGCAGTGGCTGCGTTTGACGGGCGCAGTGGCTGCGTTTGACGGGCACAGTGGCTGCGTTTGCTGGGTGCAGTGGCTGCATTTGCTGGGTGCAGTGGCTGTGTTTGAAGGGCCCAGTGACTGCGTTTTGAGGGGAAACAGTGGCTGCGTTTGCTGTTTGACGGGCACAGTGGTTGCATTTGCTGGGTGCAGTGGCTGTGTATGATGGGCACAGTGGCTGTGTTTGATGGGCACGGTGGCTGTGTTTGATGGGCACAGTGGTTGTGTTTGCTGGGTGCAGTGGCTGTGTTTGAAGGGCACAGTGGCTGAGTTTGCTGTTTGACGGGCACAGTGGCTGCGTTTGCTGGGCGCAGTGGCTGCGTTTGCTGGGCGCAGTGGCTGCGTTTGCTGGGTGCAGTGGCTGCGTTTGCTGGGTGCAGTGGCTGCGTTTGCTGGGTGCAGTGGCTGCGTTTGCTGGGCGCAGTGGTTGCGTTTGCTGGGCGCAGTGGCTGCGTTTGACGGGCACAGTGACTGTGTTTGCTGGGTGCAGTGGCTGCGTTTGATGGGCACAGGGAGGCAGCGCTGGTATTTGATGGCAGAACAATGTACAGTACTGTACTTGGACTCAGTGCTATGCACGGGGGCCCGTCCCCCTTCAGTAGAGCAGGCTAGGGGCGGGCGGGGCTGGAGGCGGTGCAGCTCTATATTTTCTCTCGACCTCGGTCGGTCCCAATAATATACAGTACACAGTGCTATGCACGGGGCCCGCCCCCCTTCTCCAGAGCAAGCTAGGGGCGGGTCTGGAGGCGGTGCTGCCGACGATGTTAAGCAATTCGCAACGCCTCCGCCCGCCCGCTCGAGTCTAGAATTTTCACAGACTAAACCGAGCGTCTGCGCATGCACGGTATAGATGCGGTGAAGCCGCGCATGCACAGTTGAGCCCGCCATCAGCTGTGTTTTTGACGTAGCTGCACCGGAAGTGACGCGGTCGAGACCCTGCATTGGTCGAGACTTTTTTTACATCACCAGCATTACCCACGAGAGTCCTGTGATTGGAACAGCAGTGAGCCTTGTATTGTAACTTGTGGCCTGGTCCGGAGGAGTGCCCTATGGAAACAGGATACGTAAATAAAGGTTGGATTCCGGTGCTTTGATCCCTTTGCCTGAAAGCTTGAGAAGATTAAAAGCTTGGAAAAGCTTGAAAGGTTACGTGAGTAATAAAACCAATATCAATAAAATCAATACAAGCTTGTACATTGTGCACTGCACACTGCGTATGGAATACTGGGAGGAAGGAAAGAGAAGAAAAGTATTTTTTCCCTTCTTATATATATTTTTTTTTTCTCTGCGTTTTTTCTTTGTACTGACCTTATGCAGAAGAAGTGAAAGGGGTATGCAGGGTTAAAGACTGTTAATTAAAATTGCAGACCATCAATCCCAGGTGGCCCTTTTTTTATTTATTTTTTTCCATTCTGTTTTGCTCTGTTTTTCTGCTCTGAGGTTGGTCTGCTGGCTATATATGACTTGCATATGGTATATGGCATGAGTCGCACAGCATATGGCATATGGTTTATGATCCCTGCTTCAGGTCTAAGTATAAACAAGGATGCATAACAAAGAACTGCTTGCTGCCGGTCTATTATAAAGTTTGTTTTTTTTTTGTTTGTTTTTTTCCTCCCTACATTTAAATCTTTACTTAAATCTCACATAAAAAATGGCTTGCTTTCACTCATTGATTGACCTTACTTATATTGTCCAGGAAATACAGTGTATAAGGCAATATGTCAGCAAGGAGAAAAGGGGATGAAAATCCCAGTCAAGATAATGTGGGACCACAATTGCTACGGTCGGCTAAAAGTAGTCAGGCCACAGCAGCAGCTGCCAAATTGGAGAAATTCGCTCATACCCCAGATCATACCCCAATTAAAGGGGGGTCACAGGCCCAGGCTAAAGGGACAACAGACAGAAAAAGCCAAGGACAAATGGTAGCAGCCACAGTCAAAATTACTAATAACAAAAATACGGTCGTGACTGACAAAGGGACTGAGATAAATCTAGCATCAAATATTCCAACAGAGGGAACTCCTACATTAAATGATGTGTTTCTAGTGGTCAATGCATGTAAACAGTCGCTGGGGGAGGTATGTGACCAAATGAAGGGCATTAAAGAGGAATTTACCTCAATGCGACTTGAGCTCCAAAAAACAAATGAAAGGATAACTGATGCAGAAGAAAGGATTTCGCAAATAGAGGATGAATTATACCCTGTAAAACAAGAGGTTAGAATATTGAAAGAACGAATGACCAAGTTTGATGAAAAAATTAATGAAATGGAGAACAGACTTTGCAGGGACAATGTAAGATTGGTGGGACTGCCGGAAAAGTGCGAAGGGACTAATCCTATAGAGTTTTTTTGGAAAGCTGGTTCATAAAGTTATTCGGAAGAGAATGCTTTTCACAACAGTTTTCGATAGAGCGCACAGAGTGCCCTTCAAACCCCCCCTCAGGAGGGTATCCACATTCAATGTTAATGAAATTCCTTAATTACCGGGATAAAGTAACTCAATTGAGAAAGGGTAGAGAGATGGTGAAAACAAGGTTTCAATGTACCCTGATTTCTCCCCCTATTTGCAGAAACGTAGGGCGGGCTTCATAGAAGTCAAACGCAGATTACAAACATTTAATGTCACGTATGCATTACTGTATCCAGCGCAGCTACGGGTGGTAGCACTAGGAGGAAGGAGTGATGGCATGGATGGAAGACAAAAAGGATCAGCTATCAACAAAATGAAGTGACAATTGGCTCAGTGAAGAGACATAGTTAGGCTTTTTTCTTGTTTTTCTTTTCTTTTTTTTCTTTTTTTGGGGGGGGGGGGTTCTTTTTTTTTTATTTTTTTATTATTTTTTTTTAGGAAAAAGCAAAGTTCACTGATGGGAGGGCGAGGGGAGACACACACCACTTGGAGTAAAGAATGGGTGGGGAATGTAGTCAAACAGAATGTGGTTTGAAGGGAGTATGGGGGGGGGAGGCGGGATGGAAGATACTAGTGTTGGTATAAAAGGGGAAAGTGGGGGGATGTATGGACCGTTCACAAAAAAAGCCCTTAGGGATTAGGGATTACCTAGAAAGGTGTGGGGAGGGTGGGGGAGGAGGGAGGGAGAATAGAGGGAGGGATGGTGTAGTAAAATATCAAAGCAAGTTATTACAAGGGATACAAAAGGGTTTGAATTTAATAAGGGTTAAAATTTACACATATATATATATATATATATATATATATATATATATATATATATATATATATATATATATCACATTTTTTATGAAGGGCAAAATTTACACATACAAAAAGAGCACATTTTACAGGGAAAAAGTATAGTGACTTCACTAAATAATGATAAAACAATTAAGTAAATTAGTAACAAAAGGAGGAATAAATCACATAATCACACTCCTCAAAGATAAAGGGATAGGAAGGGAAAAGAAAAGGAAAGAATATTTTGGCACGGTGTGGTATAGGGGGAAAACAAAAGTTTTAATCACAGTGTATTGTTAATGGGAGCTTTGTGACTTATTTTGTGACCTATTTTAAGAAACTCATGATCTGTTTAGCTTACGCCTTTTTTAAATGTATTGATTTTCATATGCAGTCTAGAGTAATGAAAATAGGGTCTTGGAATGTCCGTGGGCTGGGTACTCCTGCTAAGAGAGCTGCAGTATTTGACATGCTGGAAATGTATGAGGTGGGATTGATCTGTCTTCAAGAGACACACCTGACTAAAATCACCAAGCAACAAGTTCAAAGTAAGAAATTTCAACATCAATACCACTCAGTGCACACCTCTTACACTAGAGGTGTGACTGTACTGGTTAAAAGAGGGGTGGTGTTTACTTGTAAACAGATCAGCATTGATGAGGAGGGGCGTTATATTTTTCTTCACTGTGTAATAGAGAGTAGAGAATATGTCCTTGCAAATATTTATATACCCCCTCCTTTTAAAATGGAGGTCATATATAAATTAATGGAATTTATGATGGATAAAACCGGGATACCAGTTATAGCAGTGGGGGATTTTAATGAGGTGATGGATAAAAATGGGACAGGTTTCCAGGGGGAAGGGAACCAAATGTTTCAGAGAGTCGGTTGTATCAGATCCTACAAGAAGTTGGGTTGTTTGATATATGGAGAGTGAGGAACCCAGATGTGTTACAATATTCTTGTTTTTTTTAGCTCCTATTCAACACTCTCTAGGATAGACTTAGTCCTGGGTAACACGGAAGCCTCCCAGATAAAAAAAGATATAGTATACCAGCCGAGAGGGGTGTCAGATCACTCACTAGTGATGGTTTTGGTAAACCTGGAAGGGAATAGATCTTTCTTTTTCGTACATCACGGGACACAGAGCGACTTAGTCATTACTAATGGGTTATATAGATTACCTTCAGGTGCTGGCACTGGCCACTTCCAAACCGGAAGTACCCTCCCCTATATAAGCCCCTCCCATCCGGGAGCACCTCAGTTTTTTGCCAGTGTCTAAGGTGTTGGCCAAAGAGTAACATGTGTTTTCACTGGGCTTGCGTACAGGTTCTTTTGGGCCTTAGTAAGCTGTTCCGGATCCCACCAAAAAAGCTTCATAGCTAAACGGTCGGTACCCGGGCCTTGCAGCAGAAGAGCAAGGTTTTGCCTGTAATGCCTCTCTTAGGAGGGCTGGACCCTGGGATCCAGAGCTCTGGTCATACCCACGACCAAGATGTTGTCTGTGCAGGGTGCTATACAGGTCCAGGGGAGTGGAATCCTTGGGAACCCGGTCCCTGAAGGTTTAATTACAATGCCTGCCATGATAGGTGAAGTTTGGGCTTCTGTGGACCAAACAAAGTCCTTCGGCGGGGATCAGGTAAGTGGGGGCCCCCAGGAACTTGGTTCTATTGGGGGACCCCCAAGCCTAATTTGTCTTTCTGTCTGTTACCTAATGGTATTCCCGCTAATATCTGTGTATGCCTGTAACTACTGAAAATGTAAAATTTTAATAGTAGTCAAGAAAAAAAAAAAAAAGAGGACCGCGGTACCTGTGTTAAACCACTAGAGGCCGCTGTAGTCCATTTTTCTTGTCATGTGGATCTTTGGTTTTCTCAAGTCAAAAGATCCAGGCAGTTGGTAAGTTTCTCTGTGGGAATCCACTTCCTCTGCCCTGTTGCTGCGCTCATCCACCGCACAGGCCCTCCGGCAAAAAGGGCCCTGGCTCCTAGTCCCTGTTTGATTTTGAAAAGGGCGCCAATGGCGCATGGGCGCGGGCGCGTGCACGCGCCTCCTATGAAAAAAAAGGGGCGGGTGGATGACGCTCGATGCGCGCCACGGCGCTTCTGCGCATGTGCAGGCGTCCCAGCTTGTATAAAGACACAGTACAAGTGTCAGCTGGATGCAAACAGAGCTAGCAACAAACAGTGGCACACAGAGGCGGTTGATGCAGGCATCCCCATAGAAAGGCACTTTAGTGGACACCAGCTGGTATAGCAGCAACTGTGTTAGACTATTACCAGCAAAATTGGTGTATGACGACGGGAATACCTCAGCTTTGTGCTTAAAGGATATGTCGTCCAGACGCTCCGGAAATAGGTCTTCCAGGAAGCCAAAGGGGTCTCCATCGGGCTCTGAGGATATTGGGCATGCTTGTACTGCACCAATCTCCCCTGAGAATTCAGAGGTCAGTAGCCGTAGAAACCCTGCAGGAGTGCCTGGTGCTGCGGCTGTCCCCAGTCCACCTGCTCCTGTATATATAACAGAGGAGGTTTTATCCTCAACTCTGGGAGGATTGGAAGAGAGATTAACAGCATTGATCGCTGCTTCCCTGTCACAGGGAAAGCGCGTCCGATCTCCGTCTCCTCCTTCAGAGTGCCTGTTAGTGGAGGAACAGTCCCACACAGAGATCGACCTACCTGAAGGGGATCAGGATGAGGTTGATTCAGTTATGGAGGAATCAACAGTGGAAGAACCTTTCTCAGCATCCCAGGCTAAAAGATTATGGGTTCAGTCTCTGACTAACATGGTCCGATCAGCATTTAAAATGCCTCTGACGGAACCACCATCCACTACGGTTTCCTCGCTGGGGTCGCTAAAAGCTCCCCAGGCTGTCTGTTCCTTCCCAATCCACCCTTTATTAGAAGGGCTTATTTACCAGGATTGGGAGCATCCTGATAAAATATTTGCTCCCCCCAAGAGATTTCCGGTGATCTATCCCATGGAGGATAAGTTCATAAAAAAATGGAGGGTCCCTACAGTGGACGCAGCCATCTCTTCTGTGAACAAATCACTGACATGTCTAGTAGATAATGTTCCAATGTTCAAAGACCCAATAGATAAAAAATTGGAGTCTTTACTAAAATCTGCTTTCTCTACAGCAAGCATGGTGACACAACCTGCGGTAGCAGCGATTGGAGTCTGCCAAGCAGTGAAAGATCAGTTGAAACAAGTCTTAAGGGACTTACCAGATCAGCAGGCTCTTGCCCTAGCTGACCTTCCTAGAGCCTTGTGTTTTGCGGTGGACGCCATAAAGGATACAATCCAACAGGCCTCCCGCTTTACGCTGTCTATAGTACATATGCGTAGGCTTCTGTGGCTCAAAAACTGGTCTGCTGAAGCTCCCTGTAAAAAACTGCTGGTTAGCTTCCCATTTCATGGAGAACGCTTATTTGGAGAAGATCTGGACAAATATATCCAGAAAATTTCTGCCGGTAAAAGTTCACTCTTACCGGTTAAGAACAAGGGTAGAAGTCCTTCTTTTAAGAGGCCTACTTCTCCAGTCCCGGGCACATCGGCTGTGAAGCAGTTCCGACGGCCTCCGCGGTCAAATTCAGGGGGCAGAAATCAGGGACAATCACAGGGTAACAAGAAGCCCTGGATCAAGAGAGGTACAAAACCTCCCCCCAAGTCATGAAGCGTTGCCCCCACTCAATCGGGTGGGGGGAAGACTTCAGTTGTTCACAGAGAGCTGGCGGGACACCATCAGAGACAGATGGGTGCTCTCCGCAGTAAGTCTGGGATACAAGCTGGAGTTAAAAGGCACTCCTCCTGCCCAATTTATGAGGTCAAACGTGCCAAGAGATCCCCAGAAGAGAGGATCCCTCCTTCTGGCACTAGAACAACTATTGCTCCAAGGTGTAATCATGAAGGTTCCCCTGGAAGAAAGCGGATTCGGGTTTTACTTGAACCTTTTCACAGTCCCCAAACCAAATGGGGACGTGAGGCCCATATTAAATCTAAAAGGGCTAAACAAGTTCCTAAATATCAGGACTTTTCGGATGGAGTCGATCCGATCGGTGGCCACCGCCCTACAAGGGCAGGAATGGTTAGCCTCGATCGACATAAGGGATGCTTATCTGCATATTCCCATCTTTCCGGCCCACCAGAAATTTCTACGCTTTGCAGTAGAAGGGCGCCATTTTCAGTTCAGAGCCTTACCTTTCGGTCTGGCCACAGCACCACGAGTGTTCACAAAAATTCTGGCCCCATTATTGGCCAATCTAAGAACACAAGGTGTAACGATAATGGCATATCTAGACGACCTGCTACTAATAGACCACTCAGTGGAAAAGCTGGAAGTAGCTATTCACAAGACAATCAAGTATCTGGAATATCACGGTTGGATTATCAACCGGGACAAGTCAGCTCTAAGACCAGTCAAAAGTCTGGAATACTTAGGGCTAAGGCTGGATTCAAATCAGAGAAAGATTTTCTTACCTCCAGAGAAGGTGTCGTCTTTAAAAGATTTGACCCACTTAGTGGGTACAAAAAGAAAACCATCCATACGCCTCTGCATGAGGCTGCTGGGAAAAATGGTGGCTTCATTCGAAGCGGTACCCTACGGTCAATTCCATTCAAGGAATTTGCAAAGGGCCATACTGTCAGCCTGGAACAAAAAAGTTCAGGCTTTAGACTTACCAATGTCCCTGTCCCCTTCCGTTCGCAAGAGCCTCCATTGGTGGTTGGTGCCCCAGAATCTGGAAAAAGGGAAACCCTTCAGTCCGGTTTCTTGGCAGGTAGTCACTACAGATGCCAGCCTCATAGGCTGGGGGGCAGTACTGGAGCAATGGTCTCTCCAGGGCAAGTGGTCAGAAGCAGAAAAGGCCCTGCCCATCAATCTCTTAGAGATACGAGCAGCCCGGTATGCCCTAGTAGCATGGACATCCAAACTCCAAGGGTCCCCTGTCAGAATTCAATCAGACAATGCCACAGCAGTGGCATATATCAATCACCAGGGTGGCACCAGGAGTCGTGCAGCCCAGAGGGAAGCAAATTGCATCCTGGAGTGGGCAGAAAAATATGTCCCAGCCATATCCGCGGTTTTCATCCCAGGAGTGGAAAATTGGAGAGCGGACTTTTTAAGTCGCCAACAATTATGCCCGGGGGAATGGTCTCTTCACCCCGAGGTTTTCCAGGCAATATGCCAGCGGTGGGGAACACCGGATGTAGATCTGCTAGCATCCAGATTCAACGCAAAGGTGGACAGATTTGTGTCTCGCAGAAGGGATCCCCTAGCTTGCGGCTCGGATGCCCTAGTGTTCCCTTGGGATCAGTTCAAGCTGATATATGCATTCCCACCGCCACAATTGTTACCGCGATTACTCCGCAGAATCAGGGTAGAAAAGAAACCAGTGATTCTGGTGGCTCCAGCGTGGCCCCGAAGGGCATGGTACGCGGAGATTGTAAAAATGTCAGTGAGGAGTCCTTGGACCCTCCCACATCGTCCGGACCTGCTGTCGCAGGGACCGATATACCACCCTTCCTTACCAGCCCTAGGTTTGACGGCCACATTCTGAAAAAGAGGGGGCTCTCTAATTCTGTGGTATCTACCATGATCAATGCCAGGAAGCCGGTATCCAGGCAGATCTATTATAGGATCTGGAAGGCGTACATTACGTGGTGTGAGGCCAAGAAATGGCATCCACGTAAGTACGTGATAGGGAGGATTTTGGACTTCCTACAGTGGGCTGTAGATAGGAAGCTGGCCTTGAGTACTATCAAGGGTCAGATTTCGGCCTTGTCAATATTTTTTCTAAGGCCCTTGGCTTCGCATTCACTAGTCAAAGCTTTCATACAAGGAGTGATGCGTATTAGCCCTCCGGTTAGTATTCCCATATGTCCTTGGGACTTAAACCTGGTTCTGTCGGTTCTACAGAAACAACCGTTTGAACCATTGCAACACATTTCCTTGGTTCTTCTCACCAGGAAATTGATTTTCTTAGTAGCCGTTTGTTCGGCTAAAAGAGTATCGGAATTAGCCGCCTTGTCCTGTAAGGAGCCATATCTGGTTGTCCATAAGGACAGAGTAGTATTACGTCCTCATCCAGCCTTTCTTCCCAAGGTGGTATCGAGGTTTCATTTGAACCAAGATGTGGTTCTTCCTTCTTTTTTCCCCAAACCTAGCTCGGTAGAGGAAAAGTTATTACATTCTTTGGATGTAGTAAGAGCAGTTAAAGCTTATCTAAAAGCCACTGCTCAGATTCGCAGAACGGATACTTTGTTTATTCTGCCGGAAGGCCCTAGAAAGGGTCAGGCAGCATCAAAATCTACTTTAGCCAAGTGGATTCGACAGGTCATAATACAAGCCTATGGCTTGAGAAAGAGACCACCTCCGTTCAAAGTTAGGGCGCACTCCACAAGAGCAGTTGGAACTTCATGGGCAGTGCATCACCAGGCCTCCCTGGCTCAAGTATGTAAGGCCGCAACATGGTCTTCGGTACACACGTTTACTAGATTCTACCAGGTAGACGTTAGAAGTCAGGAGGATGTCGCCTTTGGGCGCAGTGTGTTGCAGGCCGCAAAAGATCCTCATGCCTGATGGCGCCCAGCTTATGTATCCCTCCCCTCATTTGGCATTGCTTTGGGACGTCCCATTAGTAATGACTAAGTCGCTCTGTGTCCCGTGATGTACGAAAAAGAAAAAGGGATTTTTATAACAGCTTACCTGTAAAATCCTTTTCTTGGAGTACATCACGGGACACAGAGCTCCCACCCCTCTTTTTGGGACACTAATTGCTTTGCTACAAAACTGAGGTGCTCCCGGATGGGAGGGGCTTATATAGGGGAGGGTACTTCCAGTTTGGAAGTGGCCAGTGCCAGCACCTGAAGGTAATCTATATAACCCATTAGTAATGACTAAGTCGCTCTGTGTCCCGTGATGTACTCCAAGAAAAGGATTTTACAGGTAAGCTGTTATAAAAATCCCTTTATTAGAGTATGGAGGATGAACCCTCTATGGTTCGAAGTAATTGGGAACCCAGAGGAGATACTATTCAAATTAAAAGAGTTTATAGAATTTAATGAGGGAACTGTGACACAGGGAGGGAGTGATGTGGGATACATTGAAGGCATTCCTAAGGGGTATATGTATTCAACAAGTGGCTAAAATTAAAAAGGCATCTAGAGAGTGGGAAAATAAGATTAGGTGGGAACTGGTGAACGCAGAAAAGGAATATGTTGAAAATCCCACATTAGAGCGACAAAGAACATGGCTGAATAAGCAACAAGAATATAAAATAGTAATGACCAAAAATTCTGAGAATAAGAGATTATTCCAGAAACAAGTTACATTTGGGGAGGGGGGAAAATGTCGGAAGAATGCTGGCACATCTGGTGAGAACTAATTCCTCTCCCTCCGCAGTACCCGCAATTAGGACAGCAAATGGAGAAATATCCACTTGGGTTTCTGTGATTACAGATACATTTAGAGAATATTATGACAAATTATATAAGTCGCAGGGTGCAGCGGGAGAAGAGGAATTGGAAACCTTCTTTGGGAAAATTAAAAATACAGATTCTCACTGAAGCAGAGAAGGAGGGAATTGAGGCTCTGATAACCCTTGAAGAAATACAGCAGAGATGGCTAATACAGCAGAGATGGCTAATCAGAAATCGGCCGGACCTGACGGTCTCCCTATAGAAACTTATAAATACTACGGGAAAGTGTTACTACCAGAACTTTTTAAAGTGTTGAATTGGGCGAGGGAGGAGGGGAAACTGCCTAAATCAATGACAGAAGCAACAATTATAGTCCTGCATAAAGAAGGGAAAGATCCGTTAGAGACCACATCCTATAGACCTATTTCTCTCCTCTGCTCAGATGCTAAAATACTGGCCAAAATAATGGCAGTCAGGTTAAATAAAATAATCACAAGACTAATACATCAAGATCAATCCAGGTTTATCCCCGGCAGATCAACTAGCATGAATATTAGGAGGGTATTCCTTAATCTACAAACACCAACACAGAATATGGGTACAAGAGCAGTTATGTCCCTAGATGTGGTTAAGGCCTTCGATAGCTTGGAGTGGGGGTATATCTGGCATGTTTTAGGAGCATTTGGCTTCGGCCCATCATTTATTAGATGGATAAAAATTTTGTATAGTGATCCCAGTGCAAAAATTAGAGTCAATAATGATTATTCGGGTAAGACTCAATTGGAGAGGGGCACAATGCAGGGGTGCCCATTATCACCCCTGCTTTTTGCACTCGCAATGGAGCCACTAGCCATTGCAATAAGAGTGAATACAAAAATAGAGGGATTTGTGAGACCGATCGGGGAGGAGAGAATCGCACTTTATGCGGATGATGTTCTCCTCTTCCTTGGGGATACAGATCACTCACTCAAGCAGGCAATGAGTATCTTTAGAGAATTTGGTAGACTCTCAGGATTGGTTATAAACTGGGAGAAATCAGCTTTGATGCCAGTGGACCCTATTGTTAACCAAACTTCAGTAGAAATGCCCCAACTGGAAACAGTTGACACAATGAAATACCTAGGAATATGCATAACATGTGACCCTAATAAATATATAAATAATAACATAGTCCCCCTCCTGTCTAAATTTAAAAATAAAATCCAAATATGGCGGCGTCTCCCACTGTCAGTTGCAGGGAGATGCAATCTGATCAAAATGCTGTGGATGCCACAGTTATTATATGTATTGCATAATACACCAACATGGATACATAAGAAATGGTTTAGGAAAATTGACACACTATTTAGAGAACTAATATGGAAAGGAGGCCAATCCAGGATAAGGCTACAGACCCTACAGTTATCAACAAGGGAGGGAGGTATGGCGGTGCCACACCCACGGTGCTACTTCTTGGCAGCACAATTGCAGCATATAGGAATAATATCAGATTTAGGAGGAGACATAAATGGGGGACTGATGACAGTAGGGGCACCCCATAAGATGGTGATGGAGGCTTTGGAGGCTAACTCATTTGTAAACAAATCCCCCAACGGTTAAGATGGTAATAAAGGTATGGAAAGCTGTGAAAGCAATAGAGGGACAAAGAGAGACAGAATACGCACCCCTTTGGGATAATATGAATCTTCAGGAGTTGGAGCTGGTGGGGAAAATCAAGGAATGGGAAGTGAAGGGGATAGTTAGACTAGCCCAGTTGTATGAGGGAAGAACCCTAAAAACTTTCACTGCATTGAGAGAGGAATATGATATCCCTAAACATACTTTTTATAGATATCTTCAAATTAGACATGCATTAAATGTTCAGTTTGACAGATTGGGACCAGTCTGGTGTAAAATCCCCTATTCTCCAGAGACTGGGTAATCAGAGTGGGACTGGGGGCCTTATCTCCAAAATATATCCGCATATATGTAAAGGAAGTATTGAGGCTCCAGGACATCTTAAAAGTAAAGGGAAATGGGAGGAAGATCTAGGACCCATATCCGAGGGGCAATGGAAAAAGGTATTAGAGAGTGGACACCTGGTAACTGTTTCGCCAACTCAGAAGTTTTCATTTTTAATGCTGCTACATAGGACATACTATACACCAGTGGCGGCTGGTGCTCAAATTTTTTGGGGGGGCGCAAACAAACTGAAAAAAAAAAATCATCAATTGCCGCCACTGTGCCCATTAAAACGCAGCCACTGTGCCCAAACGCCACTAGTTTGTCCCCAATATACAGCCAGTTTCCCCCCAATATACAGCCAGTAATACAGCCAGTTTCTCCCCCAATAATACAGCCAGTTTCTCCCCCAATAATACAGCCAGTTTCTCCCCCAATAATACAGCCAGTTTCTCCCCCATATGCAGCCAGTTTCTCCCCCATATGCAGCCAGTTTCTCCCCCATATGCAGCCAGTTTCTCCCCCATATGCAGCCAGTTTCTCCCCCATTAATGCAGCCAGTTTCTCCCCCATATGCAGCCAGTTTCTCCCCCATATGCAGCCAGTTTCTCCCCCATAATGCAGCCAGTTTCTCCCCCATAATGCAGCCAGTTTCTCCCCCATAATGCAGCCAGTTTCTCCCCCATAATGCAGCCAGTTTCTCCCCCATAATGCAGCCAGTTTCTCCCCCATAATGCAGCCAGTTTCTCCCCCATAATGCAGCCAGTTTCTCCCCCATAATGCAGCCAGTTTCTCCCCCATAATGCAGCCAGTTTCTCCCCCATAATACAGCCAGTTTCTCCCCCATAATACAGCCAGTTTCTCCCCCATATGCAGCCAGTTTCTCCCCCATTAATGCAGCCAGTTTCTCCCCCCATATGCAGCCAGTTTCTCCCCCATATGCAGCCAGTTTGTCCTCATAATACAGCCAGTTCCCCCCCCCCCCCCCAGCCCTGCACTTACCTTCCTCGAGTCAGCGCCGTCCTTCCGTCCTCGATGTCTTCTCCCGCCCTCGATGTCACTTCAGCCAATCAGGTTACCGGTAACCAGACCCGGTGAACCTGATTGGCCAGGGAACGCACCCCCGTGCGTCCTCTCATTAGATATTTGGAAGCCGATTACAGCCCTCAGGCTGTAGTCGGGAAGCCTATCAGAGCCTGCTGGCTCTGATAGGCACTTCTAAAGGCCAATCAGACGCTGTGATTCAGATGGCCGGCGCTCAAGGGGCCGGCCATCTGAATAGTGGGCGGCAGCAATACATAGGTTCATGCAATGCATGAACCTATGTATTGTGGTGAGTGACGGCCGGGCGCAGAAGCGAGCGGTAGCGGCGCTTCTGCGCCCACTATGGTCGCGCCGCCATGTGTAAAAAAAAAAAAAAGACATTAAAAAAAAAAAACTCTTAAAGGGCCCGTGTTTTTTTTTTTTTTGGTGACCACAGGAGGGGGGGGGGGGGGGCGGCGCCTGGGCGCCCCCTATGGACGGGCCGCCACTGCTATACACCAAAAAGGCTGTTTGAGTTTGGATGGAGAACAGATGCAAGGTGTCCCAGATGCCAGGGTACAGGGGATCTGATCCATATGATATGGAGGTGCCCAAAATTATCTAGAACCTCTGACCAATACCTGTATATTATAAACAAGACATATAAGACGGCAATAGAAATGGACCCTAGAATGTGTATCCTGGGATTAGGGGAGGGAACAAGCAGAGCAGCAAATATAACAAAAGCAGTGCTCAGATGCCTTTTTCATGCAAGAAAATTAATTGCGCAAAGATGGCAGACAGAGAACCCCCCTTCAACGAGAGACTGGGTTAATATTGTTACGGAAACAATATGGAAGGAGAAGATGGCGTATATTAAGAGAAGGAATATAAGGGAGTTTGAAAAAGTGTGGAACCCGTGGTTGGAAAAAATGGTGAATTCCCGGTAAAATAGAAAAAAAGGAAGTAAGAAGAATGATATAAGGAAAATAAAATGAAAATAAAAATAATATTAAATGTAGCGGGGTGTTCCCCTTTAATGCAGACAGACAAGAAGTTCCAGGTGAGAGGGGAGTCGGGAGGAAGTAGAGAAAAGACATTGCTGAAGTGAGAGCAGAGAGAGAGACTACATTACCCAGAACCCCATTCGGAAATGTTTCCATCACAGAGACTCATGGGAGGGGTTATAAAAGGAGCAGGCGAGGCTGGGCTCGGCCTCTTTGGGACACGAGACTTCAGAGACTGATCCTCCTGTGCGGATGTGTCGGAGTGCAAGGCCTGAAGCCTGAGGCCTTGCGCAGCACCAAAGAGCCTTCCACCCCTCTGCGAGCCTGGGTGGCATCTGACTTCGCTCGACTACAGCCTTGTTGGATCGGGGACCCGATCGCTGAAGAGACTGAGTGTGTGTGGGACACAGTTGGTGGAAGTTCCCGGACTGGAACCGTAGTCCGGGCGGGTGAGAGGGCATATGCCCAACTGATATACTGTTACTGCATATAGGCCTATAGACTGCCGTGGCCTACGAGTTATTCTTGGTATTCTTATTGAAGGCCCTTGTCGGAGCTGAACCTACTGTTCGTATAGCCGAGTTTCTACCATCTTTATCTACCCCATTGGATTACAAAGTTTGTACTCTGTTAATGTGCACCACCGTTAAAGATCTGCCAGTGAAGAAAAAGGACTAAGTTGTAGATATCAGAACCAGGCCTGGTGGGGTTTCTAAGGTGTTTTGGTTACTGCGCCACAGGGCACTTAGCTAACGGTCGCCCGCGTGGCGCACTTGTTATGTGTTAACCCTATAGTGTGTTAGTGTGGCTGGGCTCTGCATTACTAATGATTATTCTGTAAACTGTTATTGATGTTACCCTTTTCCTTACCAAGAGCTTAAGTAAAATCTTACACTTATTTCAATTTAGTATTGTCTCAATGCTCAGTTATTCATACAGTATAAGATATACAATTTACTGTCAGTACTAGCTGTGCCAGTAGGGGGTAGAGCATATTGCCGGGGGTTGGCGGAGCTGTCTTCAGGGCCCAAACTAAATCTGCGGCCTTCTTAAGTGAAGGTATCGCTACATAAATGTGTAAAAAAAAAAAAAATGCAAGAAAAGATAATAGAAAAACCCATGATGAGGGAGGGATAAGGGTCAATAGAATGTAAATCACACTGATAATATTTTGTCATTTTTAACTATGAAAAATAAATTTGTATAAGTATGTACACTGTTAACTTGAATATGAAAGAAAATCAATAAAGAGAATATAAATTAAAAAAAAAAAAGTTTTTATTTCCCAGGTGACATTATGTGCCATGATGCATGTAGTAAATCCTCCACGGGGTGTTAATGGCTGCTTAGTTTATCAACAGTCATTCAGTGTCTAATGAATTTTCATTCCATTTGGACTATCATTTGGTTTTTGATTCCTTATTGCAGCCTTACTAATATAATCCTACCAAACGCTCTTTCCTTGGCTGGTATACTATCGGCCTTCTTTGCTTTTTATTTATTGATGCTGGTGATGTGATTGATGAGGAGTTCTGCGACTGGTGAATGAACTTATTTGTTATCTGTGATAAACCCTCAGGAGGTTGACATCTAGTGGCCCCTTTTCAGAATACAACAATTAGCATTGTCTATAGGCTAGTTGATCTGGTATAAATACAGGCTCACTACATGCCCCTCCTTATCCCTTGATGAAAACCATGGCTATTGGTTGAAACATGGGTGTAATATCATCATCGTGATGTCAATATCGTCACCGACTACGTCGCACGGACGCATGCACTCTGCGCCAGATGGGCTCTGAATGACCTATACAATTTTGAAGCCAGATGCTGATACGCTCGTTCGAGCCACGCTAGTAGCGGGAGAAGACAGCTACAGGAAGCGGGTTACTAGCCCGGACTACAACCAGCCAGGACGCTGATTTGGGACATCCACACTCCTCGAGCCTATGGCCCAGTAAGAGAAATTTGTCTCCAGCCTGGTGACAGTCCCAGCCACTCTGAGCATACATTGGTCGGCTGTGACTGTCTCCCTGTACATGGGAGAGAAGGAACTTCTGGTATCAGGACGATCCTTTCCAACCCTGGTCTGGTGTGTGGACCTTTGGTCCAATACATACACAATTATTGTGCTGGTGTTCTATGCAATAGCTGCTATAGCCATGTGGATTTGCTACATACCCAGCTGCTTGCTATCCTGGTCCTGCTTTGAATTTCCTGCTGCTACCCTGCTTTTCCTGCTTCCATTGCTTATTACAGGCTTCAAGTGTACCTGACCTACTATATTGACTAATTGCTAATACAGCCATATGTTCCAGAACTAACTCTGTCCCAGTTAGTTGTCTTAGTAGTGTCCGATTTCATTCCACTGGACTTGCCCCTGTGCACAGCCTCAACAACAACTCAACTTTATCCCCTAGAGGGGATTTGGTCAGCCCACCTAGCTGATCTACCTGTTGCAGCGTAGCCAACTGGATCCCCTCTTTCCAGTTGGTTACCCTGCCAAGAGTTTTGCATGCATGCACTTTTTTACTAGTCAATTTTAATATAGACAACGTTGTCTGATTAATTTTAAATTATAGCAGTTGGTGTAGGGTTTTGAGTGCCTGTTACTTAATTATGTTTTTGCAAATTTACCAATAAATTTAATTTTTCTATGCGGCGTGGTCCACCCGTGGCATCTTTATCCGGGGGGATCTCTTCCTGTTCACCCCGGTGGGTTTATCTTTGCATAGTTTTTTGGCCTACGGAGACCGCATCTATTTGGTGAGTCCGCAATTTATGGGATGCTGTGTAGGGTTGAGCGAACCCGAACTGTAAAGTTCGGGTCCGTACCGAACTTTAGCTTTTTCCCGAACCCGGACTTTGCACGAAAGTCCGGGTTCGGGTTTGGCAATCTAATGGAGCAGTTAGAAATGCTTCAGGGGCCAGCCAATTACCTTTTGATTAGCTGGTGTGCCCTTAGAAGCCATCATAGCCATGCCTACTAATGGCATGGCTGTGATTGGTCAGTGCAACATGTGACCCAGCTTCTATATAAGCTAGAGGCACACAGCACACACGTCACTCTGCTTCAGAATAGATAGGGAGAGGATCTTGTCTGCTGCTGTTGCTTTTAGGGAGAGATTGAAAAATACATGAGTTAGTCCTGATTCTGGAATCTGAGGGAAAAGATAGAGAGACAGTGTAGTGTAGGGCCAGGTTCCTGTTGGTGCTTTCAGGGAGAGAGATTTATTATATAGGAATAGGAGTCCAGATTCAGAGATATAACTCAGCGATCTGCATAGGTTTACCTGTTTGTGTTGCAGTGCAGTCTTTTTACACTGCCATGAGCCCAGTGTCAGAGAAAATCTACCTTTTTATCTGCAAGCTCAGTGCACCAGCACTGCATATATTACGTTGAGAGATACACCGTTTCCATACTGTGGGTGTATTCTGCTCTTGGAAAAAGATCCATTTAGGGCAACAAAAAAAAGGCACTTTATTGTGCTCTTTTCCAAAAGACCCATTAAGGGCAAAAAAAATAAAAAAATTTGCATTGTATTTTGCTCGTGCAAAAAAAAGACCCGTTTAGGGCAAAAAAAAAATTGCACTTTAATGTACGCTTGCAAAAAGACCCATTTAGGGCCACAAAAAATATTTTGCAGTGTGTTATACATATGTGGAGGTGTGTGAAATAATTTCTATATAGTTTTCTTCTACTGTGCTATACTAAAAAAACAACATTTTTTTTTTAATCGCATTTTCTGCAGTTCTGTAGCTGTGCGATTCAGCGGTTACGTACTGTGGGTGTGTTCTGCTCTTCCAAAAACACCCATTTAGGGCAAGATCCTAAATTTGGAAAATATGAGGAGAAGGTCAAAGGGACGTGGTGGCCCCGGTTGTGGTGCTGCTGGTGGAGCTCCTGTTGCAGGGAGAGGACGTGGTGGATCTGTGCCAGATACACGCACAAGTGAAACACCTTCCTCAGGTGCGAGTAGGCGACCGAGCCTGCGGCGGTATTTTGTCGCGCCTAATGAGGCTGTACGAATGTTTAGGCCAGGACAAGTACAGGCGATAGTAGATTGGGTTGCTGACAGTGCCTCGGGTTCCATCACATTGTCTCCCACCCACTCTTCTGATGAAAGATCAGAGTTGGCACCTGAAACCCATGTCCATCAGTCTTTCACCTCACCCCCTTGCAAATCAGCCAAGCAGTCTGAGCCCCAAATCATGCAGCAGTCTCTTCTGCTTTTCGATGACTCTGTTAGCAGGGTTTCCCAGGGCCATCCACCTAGCCCTGCCCCAGAAGTGGAAGAGATTGAGTGCACCGATGCCCAACCACTTGTGTTTCATGATGAGTACATGGGAGGACCATCGCAGCATGTCTCGGATGATGACGAAACACAGGTGCCAACTGCTGCTGCTTTCGCAATTGTGCAGACAGACAAGGAGGGCAGGGGTGAAGACTGGGTGGAAGATGATGTGGAGGACGATGAGGTCCTCGACCCCACATGGAATCAACGTTATGCAGGTGACCAGTGTAGTTTGGAGGAAGAGGCGGTGGTCGCACAGAGCCACCAGCACAGCAGAAGAGGGAGCAGGGTGCAAAAGCGGAGCGTCCGTCCCCTAGACAGTATGTCTGCTACTGCCCAACGCAGCAAGGGACCGAGCACACCAAAGCCAGGTCCAAGGAGTTCCCTAGCGTGGCAGTTCTTCACACAATGTGCTGATGACAAGACACGAGTGGTTTGCACGCTGTGCAATCAGAGCCTGAAGCGAGGCATAAACGTTCTCAACCTGAGCACAACCTGCATGACCAGGCATCTAAGTGCAAAGCACGAGCTGCAGTGGAGTAGACACCTCAAAAACCAAGAAAGGTCTCTGGCTCCTCCTGCTTCCTGTTCTGCTGCAGTCTCGGCCTCTTCATCCACCTCTGTAGTGACAGTGGCACCTGCCACCCCGCAAACAGAGGATCTGCCAGCAACACTACCACCTGGGTCACAAACCATCTCCACAATGTCCCATGGAAGCGTTCAGCTCTCTATCTCCCAAACATTGGAGCGGAAGAGGAAGTACCCCCCTAGCCACCCGCGATCCCTGGCCCTGAATGCCAGCATTTCAAAACTCCTGGCCTTTGAAATGCTGTCATTCCGTCTGGTGGAGACGCAGAGTTTTAAAAGCCTGATGGCATTGGCTGTCCCACAGTACGTCGTGCCCAGCCGCCACTACTTTTCCAGGCGAGCCATCCCTTCCCTGCACAACCAAGTGGGGGACAAAATCAGGTGTGCACTGCGCAACGCCATCTGTGGCAAGATCCACCTAACTACGGACCAGTAAGCACGGTCAGGGACGTTATATCTCCCTAACAGCACACTGGGTAAATGCAGTGGCGGCTGGGCCTGAGGCAGATAGCAGTTTGGCGCATGTCCTTCCACCACCGAGGATTGCAGGGCGCTTCAGTTTGCCTCCTGTTGCTAACTCCTCCTACTCCGCTTCCTCATCCTCTACCGCCTCCTCATCCGGTCAGCGTAACACCTTCACCACCAACTTCAGCACAGCCAGGGGTAAACGACAGCAGGCAGTTTTAAAACTTTCCTGTTTGGGGGAAAAAACCCACACCGCGCAGGAGTTGTGGAGGGACATGGAACAACAGACCAATGAGTGGTTGCTGTCAGTGAGCCTCAAGCCCGGCCTGGTGGTGTGCGATAATGGGCGAAATCTCGTAGCAGCTCTGGGCCTAGCCGGTTTGACGCACATCCCTTGCCTGGCGCATGTGCTGAACTTGGTGGTCCAGAGGTTCCTTAAAAATTACCCCAATATGCCAGAGCTGCTGCAGAAAGTGCGGGCTAGGTGTGCGCACTTTCGGCGTTCTCACCCTGCTGCTGCTCGCCTGTCAGCGCTGCAGCGTAACTTCGGCCTTCCCGCTCACCGGCTCATATGTGACGTGCCCACAAGGTGGAACTCCACCTTGCACATGCTGGCCAGACTGTGCGAGCAGCAGCAGGCGATAGTGGAGTTTTAGCTGCAGCAATCACGCGTGAGTCGCTCTGCGGAACAGCACCACTTCACCACCAATAACTGGGCCTCCATGCGAGACCTGTGTGCCTTGTTGCGCTATTTTGAGTACTCCACCAACATGTCCAGTGCCAATGACGCCGTTCTCAGCGTTACTATCCCAGTTCTATGCCTCCTTGAAAAAACGCTTCGGACGATGATGGAAGAGGATGTGGCACAGGAGGATGAGGAGGAGGAGGAGGAAGCGGGATCATTTCAAAGGCTTTCAGGGCAGTCTTTCACAAGTGGCTACGAGGGTGGGTTCCTGCACCAACAAACGCCAGGTACACAATTGTCCGGCAGAAAGGGCACAGTTCTGGAGGATGACTAGGTGGAGGAGGAGATGGAGGAGGAGGAGGAGGAGGAGCCATTTTCACAGCAGGGTGGCACCCAGACCAGCTCGTGGCCATCACTTGTGCGTGGCTGGGGGGATACAGAGGACACAGACGATACACCTCCCACAGAGGACAGCTTTTCTTTGCCTCTGGGCAGCCTGGCACACGAGCGATTACATGCTGCAGTGTTTCCGCAATGACCGCCGAGTTGCCCACATTTTAACTGGTGCTGATTACTGGGTGGCCACCCTGCTGGATCCTCGTTACAAGGACAACGTACCGTCCTTAATACCCTGACTGGAGCGGGATCGTAAGATGCGCGAGTACAAGCGCACGCTGGTAGACGCGCTGCTGGTGGCATTCCCACCTGACAGCAGGCGTACGGTGGAAGCACAAGGCGAAGGCAGAGGAGGAGGAAGAGGTCGCCAATGCAGACGGGGCACCGGCAGCACCTCAGAAGGCAGGGTTAGCATGGCTGAAATGTGGAAAAGCTTTGTCAGCACGCCACAACAACCAGCACCACCAGCTGAGATGGAACGTCTTAGCAGGAGGCAGCATTTCACCAACATGGTTGAGCAGTATGTGTCCACAGGCCTACACATACTGGATGACGGGTCTGCCCCCTTTAACTTCTGGGTCTCCAAATTGGGCACATGGCCTGAGCTTGCCCTTTATGCCTTGGAGGTGCTGGCCTGCCCTGCAGCCAGTGTATTATCTGAACGTGTATTTAGCACGGCAGGGGGCGTTATCACAGACAAGCGCAGCCGCCTGTCCAGAGCCAATGTGGACAAGCTCACGTTCATTAAAATGAACCAGGCATGGATCCCACAGGACTTGTCCATACCTTCTGCAGAATAGACATGTATACCGGTGTTGTGACAAAAACTGTCCGGCCATCGGATTGTGTCCGGCCCATACTGCGAAGGCGCAGCGCTTGCGCAGTACAGAGGACAAGGAGATTCACAAAATCTCCGAAGATGAACGGCACCTGCGCAGTGAGTGCAGGTTCAAGCCCCACCATCCAAGTGGACATACGGTAGCACATAGTAACAGGGCCCCTCACGGGCTCGGTTCGATCGCCATGCTTCGGGCACGGCCTCACTTGGCTCGGCTTGAACCACGGATGGTGTGGCCTTCACCTGAACTCGCCACACAGGCGCCGTTCATCTTGGGAGATTTTCGAAATCCCCTTGTCCTACATACTGAGCAAGCGCAGTACAGGGTGGACACTATTTGACGGGGGACAGAATTCGACACATCACCGGCCTTACCCAGCCATTGTTGTATTTTTGAACCAGTGTTGGCTACCTTGTCCTCCTCCACTGCCACTTCCACCTACACAGCCACATCCACCGCCACCTCAACCTCCTACTCCATATGGACCTCGTCCTCCTAGGTCAAGATTATAATTTTTATTTTATTTTTTTGTAGCGCACAGATCCTTTCCCCCTTACCTGCCTTTATGTTGTTGGCTCATCGCAGGAGGGAGAAAGGCACACCGCACTACCAGCCCGTACCCTCCTATATAAAGAGGTTGAGCGGTGTACTTGACGGGCCGTGTCCACAGCCGGAGTCAAAACTCCTCCAGAGGATGATTCTCACCTCTACTGTAGGTAGAGGCAAGTCCTTTAATTCCCAGTAAAGTCAATGTCCACACCAGCTGAAATTACAACTCTTATTCTCTCATGGCAAAATAAACTCTACTCGGTGTTGTGGAATTTTAGGCTGCTGTTTACAGAGCACACAGCCTATAATTCCTGTGCTCTATAAGCACACACTTGAGATTCATCTTTTTGAAGTAATGCTATCATTAAGTTTAGTTTGCTAAAGATCCACTCACCGTTCATTCCCATTCATTCAAGAAAGGCAGCACCACAAAAGCTTATCTTCTTATCAGGCCATTCCAGCAAAGACTGTTAAGCCGACGCCTACTCATAGGCTTTTATTAAACTCAAAAGATCTCAAGACAGGAGGTGATTGGCTGCAGCAACCAATCCCCTCCCCATGGGCGGGAACCTCACAGGATGTCCGTTCCACACAGGAGAATGACCATACAAGGACATCCTTCCAACAGGAAATAAAAGGATTCAATACAATAATACATACAGTGAATACAATAACGTATGATGGCTAAAGTTACCGCTGATAGAAATCCTTATTCTGCGCCATTCCATAGAATATCGCATATTCAGATTATACTATTATTGAATGGGGGAGGGAGGCTATCTGCAGACGCGCGCTACGAATTCCAACCAATGTTGATCAGACACAGCCGAGACAAGAGCGCGCATTTGCCCATAACCAATGATGTTATTGCAGAGCGAGCATATCCCCTCCTTAACGATCGTCCATGCTAATGCACAGAGGGCCCCCGTTGGCGGACATATCCGCACCCTGCAAACCTCACACTCCAACCTCAAAACGTTTTCCCCTATCAGACGGGATTCAACCAGCCTCAGACTACCCCAATCAGCTCTTTTAGAGCGGGTTGCGGAAGTACTAACACTGGGTGACACTATGACAATACATATTAAATACATCTCCATACTCGGATAGAAAAGGTTAGAGCAAAGAAACAGGACAGCTTAAGGTGTGGAGGAGGTCCAGGCACAAACGTAGCACATTCACTTCACTGCTTAGGTTTCTCAAACAGTTTTAGGTGCACGGTCTCTGCCACAGACCTTGAGGTTGGTCTCTGCCACAGACCGGGTGTACAAGGCCCCTGCCACGGACCTGGAGAACTTTGGTCTCTGCCACAGACCAGGGTGTATAAGGCCCCTGCCACGGGCCGGGTGAATAAGGCCTCTGATACAGTCAAGATGACCTTGAGCTTCTCCTTCTACGAACCTAGCCCATATCAAGGGGAAGACATCTCTCCAGGGAGTCAACAGACCCTTCCTTCACCGTGACTCCCGCATCGGTCCATCAGAATGATCCTCCCTTCCCTGGAACATGGTCCCCTACACGAGGCGGCACCCTAAGACTCCTCGACCTTTAGCGGACTCCAGACGAAGGCTCTGGACTCCAGGCTTTACTCCCGCACCTAGGCCTCCATACCCAGGGCAGCAGGAACTCCAGGATAGTACCTCACCCCGGGCTAAAGGTACCCGAGATGGAACAGGAACACATGCACCCAGGCCGAAGGCACCTGGGCGTGGACCCCACTGGACATCAGCCCCCAGGCCAAAGGTCTGCCCCTTTTATATGCTCTCCCGGCATGCACAGCAGGTTCCCCGCCCCGCTGTACTATTGCCAAGAGGGGACACAAAAGGCACAGCACTGTATCAGCGGTTCAACCCTAGCCTACCATGGCAGCGCCATCTGTAGGCCGCAGGGAACTGCACACCAATACTGTCCCCCGAGGACAAAATGGTCCATGAATCCTACAGAATTAGGGTGTTTGAGCCTATTTACCACTCAAACACTTCCCTTAAATTTAGCACCCCGCTACATTTTTATTTCAAAGTATTTTATTTTCCCACTAGCTTATCCATTAAATTGAATAATTTATTCCAGAAAGGGCGTATTCTGGGGAATTCCCACCATATGTGTGGCATCGTGCCGTTGAGTTTCTGAGGTTCTTAATGACTTCCCATACGTCTTCTGCTGAAAAGGGGGGCCTCCAGCATATTTTTTTATTTTTTTAATGTTATTTTAAGTTATTTCCCTATCCACATTTGTTTGCAGAGCACTTGCCATGCTCTTAACAACATTTTGCTGCCATTTGCAGCCCTCTAGCCCTTTCCATTACTTTTTTGGAGCCTTTTTAGTCCTTAGAAGTCCGGGTCCCTATTGACTTCAATTGGGTTCGGGTTCAAGTTCGGTCCCGAACCCGAACTTTTTTCCGAAGTTCGGCCAAACCCGTCGAACCCGAACATCCAGGTGTCCGCTCAACTCTAATGCTGTGTTAGGATTGCACATCCTACACAGTCCAATGCTATTTAGTGAGCAGGGGACCCACACACCCCTTCTTTTGGAGTCTATACCTACTGTATCATTGGCACCTCGCAAGGACTCTTGGACCTGTACCCAAGTGGAACGAAGACCACGAAGATGCTCCTCCAATGCAGGAATGCTCTGAGGAACAAATGAGTCAGGCAACATGGATGGTTGGAAACCATAATTCGCCTTGAATGGAGACAATCTGGAAGTGTTATTGACGGCACTAATGTGAGCAAGGTAAGAGGTCTGACCAGTTGTTATGGTGGTCAGAAATGTAGCAATGTAAAAACTGCTCCAAGGACTGGTTGGCTCGTTCTGCGGCCCCATTGGACTGCGGGTAATATGCAGAGGAGAAAGAAAGCTAAATTCCCAACTGTTCACAAAATGCTCGGACACAAAAACCTGGACACAAACTGGCTACCCCTGTCCGAGATGATAACCTTGGGTAGCCCATGTAAGCAAAAGATCTCCCGAGCAAAAATGGAAGCCAGTTCTTTGGATGTGGGCAACTTCTTAAGAGGAGTACAATGAGAGATTTTCGAGAACTGGTCAACCCACCATAAGTATAACTGTGTTGCCCTGAGAGTTGGGTAACTCCATAATGAAATCCATATACAGGTGGGTCCAAGGCTCCATTGGGTATGGGTTGTAGGAGGCCCACTGGAAGGTGTTGTGGTGTCTTACTCTGAGCACACACGGAACAAGCAGCTATGAAGGTGGTTACATCAGCGCGTAGACTAGGCCACCAGAATTGTTGGGAAATAGCCCAAATGAGTTGATTCTTCCCTGTGTCGCCAGCAGCCTTGGGAGAATGGTAAGCTTGGAGCACAGCAGTGCGGAAACTCTCGGGGACAAAGCAGAAGTCACAATGTTTCTCAGGAGGAGAATGGATCTGAGGGGCAAGAATTCTTTCACCCAAAGGTGAAGTGAGACTGGTACGAACCGTAGCCAGAATACGATTGGGAGGAAATCACAGGAACAGGAACCGACTCCATCTTGGAAGTGGAGGAAAACTGTTGCGACAATGCATCAGCCCTTACATTCTTAGTATCGGGTAAGAATGAAACGATGTAAATGAAGCTTGAAAAGAGCCCATCGCACCCTTCTGGGAGAGAGGCGTTTAGCCTCAGACAAGAATGTGAGATTCTTATGGTCAGTCAGAATAAGAACTGGCACAGCACAATGATCGCTATCAACTCTCTGGGGGTTATTTACTAAAGGCAAATCCACTTTGCACCTCAAGTGCAAAGTGCACTTGAAATTGCACTGAAAGTACACTTGGAAGTGAAGACGCTGTAGATCCGAGGGGGACATGCAAGGAAAATAAAAAACAACAGCATTTTAGCTTGCACATGATTGGATGAAAAAAATCAGCAGAGCTTCCCCTTATTTCAGATCTACCCCTCAGATTTACAGCGACTGCACTTCCAAGTGCACTTTGCACTTGTAGTTTGCACTTGTAGTGCAAAGTGGATTTGCCTTTCGTAAATAACCCCCTCTGTCCCCAATCTCATAATTGCATTCCACAGGAGACAATTTCTTGGAAAAGTAGCCACAAGGATGCATAGCGCTCTCAGAGGTGGGACATTGAGACAGCAGAGCACCAACTCCAGTCTCGGCTGCATCAACCTCAAGGATGAAAAGTACCGTAGGATCAGGATGTACCAACACAGGCGTAGAAACAAAGGCAGCCTTAAGACTCTCAAGGCATTAATGGACTCCAGAGACCAATTCTGTGGGGTACCGTCCTTTCTGGTCATATCAGTCAGGGGTTTGACCAGAGATGAGAAGTTACGAATAAACTTCCGAAAATGATTGGCAAAGCCAAGAAAACTTTGCAATGGACGTAAACTCATGGGTCGGGGCTACTGTAGAACTGCCGAAATTTTCTCTGGTTCCATCGAAAAACCAGCAGTGGAAATGACATAACCCAGGAATTTAACCTGTTCATGATGAAACTCGCACTTTTTTAACCACTTCCATACAGGGCTTTTTATACCACTTCCATACCGGGCCTATTCTGGCACTTCTCTCCTATATGTACAAACCATCATTCTTTTGCTAGAAAATTACTCAGAACCCCCAAACATTATATATGTTTTTTTTTAGCAGACACCCTAGGGAATAAAATGACGGTTGCTGCAACTTTTTATCTTGCACGGTATTTGCGCAATAATTTTTCAAACGCCTTTTTTGTGGAAAAAAATTGTTTCATGAATTAAAAAATAACAAAACAGTAAAGTTAGCCCAATTTTTTTTGTAAAATATGAAAGCTTATGTTACGCCGAGTAAAAAGATACCTAACATGTCACGCTTTAAAATTGCGCACACTCATGGAATGGCGCCAAACTTCGGTACTTAAAAATCTCCATAGGCAACGCTTTGAAAATTTTACAGGTTACCAGGTTAGAGTTACAGAGGAGGTCTAGTGCTAGAATTGTTGCACGCGCTCTAACGCACGCGGCGATACCTCACATATGTGGTTTGAACAGAGTTTACATATGCGGGTGGGACTTACGTGTGTGTTCGCTTCTAAGCGAGAGCTATTGGGGACGGGCGTTTTTAAAAAAAAAAAAAAAAAAAAAATTTTTATTATTTTACTAATTTTTTTTTATTTTTACTTTTTTGTTTTTTACACTTTTTTTTGATCACTTTTATTCCTATTACAAGGAATGTAAACATCCCTTGTAATAGGAATGTGTGCGACAGGTCCTCTTTATGGAGAGATGCGGGGTCAATAAGACCCCACATCTCTCCTCCAGGCTGGAAAGCATGAGATCGTGAAAAAAATTTCACTGATCTCATACTTACAGCTGCAATGGCGGCTTTGTTTACATTTGAGGACCCGGGCGTGACGTCATCACATCGCGCCCAGGCCTCCGGTCATAGAGATGACTGGTGACCATCTGGCCACCAGTCATATCTATGCTCGTCACGTGACCCATAACCGGCGCCGGACGATTCTCTCCGGGTCCCCGATGGCACGGGAGAGCCCGGAGAAGCACCGGATGGCCTATAAGAATGATCAAGCGGCGGAACCGCCACTATGATCATTCTTATGGTGCGCAGGATCGCCGGCTGAAAAAAGGATATCTGAATGATGCCTCTAGCTGCAGGCATCATTCAGATATCCCCCCTCAAACCGAGGATGTCATATGACGTCCACCCAGAGGGAGAGAGGGTTCCTGCCGGCGTCATTTTACAATGGCCCGGTATGGAAGGGGTTAATTCACAATACAGGTTATTATCTCTCAGCCTCTGAAGCACACAACAGACATCTGTGTGGTGGCTCTCTAGGGAATTGGAAAATATGAGGATGAGGATATCGTTGAGATAAACCACCACACATAGCTGCAACAAATCTCGGAGGACATTGTTAATAAATTCCTGGAAAACCAAATGGCATTAGAAGGTATTCATAATGGCCAGTTCTGGTATTAAACGCAGTTTTCCATTCGTCACCCTCCTTGATCCTCACGAGATTGTATGCTCCCCTTTTTTTGTGAAAACAGTTGTTCCCTTGAGGCGGTCAAATAACTCCGTAATCAATGGAATCGGATAAGCATTTTTAATCGTGAAGCGATTGAGACCCCTATAATCAATACAAGGTCTCAGTTCACCACTCTTCTTTTTCACAAAGAAGAAACCAGCACCAGCAGGAGACAAGGATTTACAGATGAATCCTCATAAAAGTGCGTCAGCAACATACTCCTTCATGGCTTTGCCCTACGAGACAGACAAAGGGTGAACCCGGCCACGCGGGGGTATGGCACCAAGTTGAAGGTCAATTGTGCAATCATATGACCGGTGTGGAGGCAAACCACTGGCTTGACCTTTGTCAAAGACTTCGCTAAATTTGTGGTACTCCTCCGGCAGAGAAGAGAGTGAAGAGGTGCACAAGACCTTAGCAACGTTCTGAAAACATGTCTTCCTGCATTGTGGCGACCTCAACACAAAGCCAATCAAAAGAGTGGGTTGTGCCTCTGTAACCAAAGATAACCCATAACCACTGGGAAATGAGGTGAGGAAATTACTTGGTATTGGATTATCTCATGGTGAAGAGCGCCTATGGCCATGGTCAATGGAGCAGTCTCCTGAGTTACATAGGTAGGCTGTAGAGGTCTCCCATCAATAGCCTTAATGGCAAGTGGAGTGGCACGAAGCTGCCGTGGAATCGAGTGCTTAGACACAAAGGCACCATCAATGAAACAGGCCTGTGGGGGGGGGGGGCGTGACTGGATGTGAACGAGGCAGCAAGTGTTTCTCTGGAGCTTCACAACTCTCCTGAAACTCATCCGATTTTAGGAGCTTTTCTGCAACTTTTTCGTTCCTGAAGATACCGGACTCGCTCCACACGAGGCCCAGAACAAGGCCCCGCCTCCGCCATCTTGCCATTGGGCAGATAGTGAGAGCATTGCCGGCTTGAATTTTAGACATGCTGTTTAACTACATCTTAAATGTAAGTGTACATCTTCGTTTTTTACAATAAACATCCATACAGTATCACACTATGGTAGCCTTTGTATTTGCATGGGGACCACTTACTACAAATACTAAGGATTCCAAACGTAGAGGAGACAGGAATATTTGCAGTTTACCATTGAGAGACCCAGGGCTGGGGTAATTAGCCACAGGCTGTTGTGATCTCCTGACAAGAGATCTATGTAGTCGGTAAGCGAAGTTGATATGAGAGGTGGAGGACTCTTTTCTATAACATCTCATCACTTCTTCTTGTGTGTATATTTGTTTGAAGTCACCGTTGATCAACACATTGAAGGATTGTTATCAGAACTGTGTTACCTTCGGAGTGTAACTCACTGTTTTTTGGCACATATTCATGGATCTCATCATTCATTTTGTTAGCATCAGTAGATGGCACCAGGAGATCATCAGCTCTAATTTCTTTCTCCAGTTCACATTATGTCATCACTATGCTCCTTGATCCTTTTCTACATGAAACACAAGAAAATTACCTTGTAGGTGTCGGACAGTTGGTTCTACGGTTAAAACTTCCAGCACTATTTTTGGTTTGGGTTTGGGATCAAGCTACATACCGGGCTTTGTTTTCTTTTCCAGTTTGGTTCTGCTATAATGGCAAGGGGGATTGTTTTAACTCAGCTCACCACTTATCTTGGACATCTAGTGCTGACTATGTTTGGCATTGTTCCCATATCTCTAAAAGCACTTTAACATTATATAGGGTATTGCACCCTGGCTCCTGGTATGAAGAGTTTGAAATGCACTTGCTCCAGTATCTCAAGCAATCCAAGCCACGTGTCGTCTTCCTGCAAGAGACGCACATGGATGGCAGGGTTCTTGCTCTGTAGAGGCCCTGGATTCAAAAAGCCTTCCATGCTACATTTTCCACTTTTGCTAGAGGAGTATTGTAACGGCACCCCAAATACGAAAGGGGGTAACAAACGCCGTTTAGATATCTTCCCTCTCCTGGACACAAATTCACTGTCGATCCTCCACAGCCAGACGACCCCTTCCCATAGGAATTAATCCTTCTGAAAGAACGAGACGCCCTCTGTATCTTCCTAGGATAGACTCACTTTATTGCCAAAAACATTGTAACCTTTATACACATCCAATACTGCATTAATCTAAAATGAACAATGGTCCAGCTCCACCCACAACATAACAAGACCCAATACACATTTGACAGTAGGCTACCTTTTGCCTCCCACTACCCATCTCTTAGAAGGCAAAAGCTAATCCCTTTATGTTTAAATAACTATGCATGACCTTTATATTCACCAGACTTTCTGTTACTTTACAATACACACAAGGACAGACTTAATTTCCCCAATCCACATCACCACAAACAATGAACAGGTCTTTTAGAAGCTGGGATTAGCATTACACTAGGCAGACAGGTGATTGAGGCTGAACACCTCAGTATCTCTCAATTAACCTGTTGAGTTCAGAATCAGTAAATAGTCCTTTACAGATATCCTTGGGAATATGGTGGATAAATATTACAGACCCATTTTAGGTAGTCCAAGATATATTTCTTAATGTCCATTATTTCCTGGCTCACCCTGTGTCCAAAGTGACCCCCCTGTCACAAGTATCAATTCTCATCAGTAAGGCTATTCCGTGTACTATACACCAGGTGTTCTCAGACCCGGGGGGGGGGGGTGGCGTAATGTGGCAGCGGTTTTGGATATTTGTTACTATAAAATTGTTACTGGTGAATGTATACTTACCCCCTTTCATTTAATGTTCAATTACTGTCTGACCTTTTTGTTAACCTGGCTCCCTTCGCTCATCTCCCACTAATATTGATGGGCGATTTCAATGCCATTTTGGATGCCTTGGACTCATCTAATCCTGGGAGGGCGGGATCAGCTGATCTCCTCTCCTGGGCTTCGGTGACTGAGCTGTGGCGATCAAGGAACCCTTAAGGTAGATCCTACTTGCATGTCTCTGCAGCCCATCAGCCAGGATAGATCTGGCCTTCGGTAATTCCGCCTTCTTACCCTATACACATGATATTGAGTACCTGGCTGGGGGCATATCTGATCATAACCCCCTGTCTCTCTCTCTCAGCTTTCCGGCGGGGAGGAGGATGGGAGGCTTTCTCCAGGTTGGTTTCAGAATGAGCAGGTGTCCTCCCGCACACAGGATTCAGTCACCTGTTATTGGTCAACTAATGAGGAGAATGCGGATCCCCCATGGTATGGGATGCATTCGAGGAGAGTGTATCTCTGCCATCAAAACAGAGAGGGTGGCTCATAATGCCGAGATCCAGCTGCTACAAGACAAAGAAAAGGGAGTGTGTGGAGGAGTACATGGAGGACCATCCTTCAGATACTTCCTATTCATCTCTGCTGGAAGCCAGGCGTCTTCTTTCCCTACACTTCTCCAATCTAGCCCATAAAGAGGCATCTCTGTTTTCGGAGGGTGATAAAAAATGGGAAATTGCTGGTAGACAATAATTAGATGACCAATATCCTGATCATTAGGGGCAGGGGTGAGGATCTTGTTAGTGAACCTTCTGCTATACTGACGGAGTTCACCGATTTCTTCTCTGTTCTCTATGCACCTATTCCAGCATATAACTCCCGGCCTTGCATGCCCTCCAGGAGGGCTTAGCCCTCCCGTGGTTGTCTGACACGGACCGGGTAGCCTTATGCCCCATACACACGATAATTTTTCATGCCATTTTTTAAACCAACGTTTTTCTTGTAATTTTTTTTCATGTTTCCTCTCAAGCCTGTCTTGCGTACACACGATCATTAAAAAAAACGCTCGAGCAAAGCGCAGTGACGTACAGCACGTACGACGGCACTATAAAGGGGAAGTTCCGTTCGAATGGTGCCACCCTTCATGTTAGTAAAGTTTGTTGAGCAACGATTCGCGCTTTTCAGCCTCGTGCTTTTCAGTCCGTTACTGCGTGACGAATGTGCTATCTCCATTACGAACGCTAGTTTTACCAGAACGAGCGCTCCCGTCTCATACTTGATTCTGAGCATGCGTGTTTTTTTTCACGTCGTTAAAGCATACACACTATCGTTTTTCACGTCGTTAAAAAAAACGACATGAAAAACGACGTGAAAAAAGAGCATGTTCGAAATTTTTAATGGCCGTTTTTCACGTCGTTAAAAATGCTCTGGAGCATACACACGATCATTTTTAATGGCCATTTTTAAAAATGGCATTTTTAACGGCATGAAAAACGATCGTGTGTATGGGGCATTAGATGACAAGGTCACAACTAAAGAGATAGTGGCAGCCATTTTTTCCCTCCCTCCTTATAAGGCTCCAGGGCCTGATGGTTTCCCCGCTGACTTTTACAAGTGCTACACAGATGAGTTGGCCCCCAGACTCAATGTACTTTTGACACAATGTTTAAGGCTGAATAGACTTCCGGACTCTATATTAGATGCATACATGGTTTTATTAAAGCCCAGTAAGGACCCTCTAGAACAGCCTTTCTCAACCAGTGTGCCGCGGCACATTGGTGTGCCGTCAGAGGTTCTCAGGTGTGCCGCGGGATTAGGGGAGAGAAGGGCTGTCAGATGAAGCCCGATCCCATGCCGAACTATACATTGGCACTGTGAGAAGCTTCGTCAGCCTCAAAAGTGAAAGTAAAGTGCAGGGGAATGTGCTGTGCTCTCTACTTCCCCCTGCAGTGCAGTACCCAGCTGAATGAGGAAACTGGAAAGGTACAGTACTGTGCTAGAAGCTAGATTCATTTTAAAAGGGCTTTATTCAAGTGTCTGTGCATGTGTGTGTCTGTATGTGTGTGTGCGCGCATGTGTCTGTGTGTGTGTGTGTGTGTGTGTGTGTGTGTGCATGTGTCTGTGTGTGTGTGCATGTGTCTGTGTGTGTGTATGTTCCTTTTAATCCTGACCCCCCCCCCCCCTCCATTACTGCACCATCAGAACTGCTTTTGTAGGGCTTGTTTGTGATAGCAGCCAGGACTGCTGCTCCTCTGAAAAGCAATCAATGCACAGATTGCTTTTAAGAGGCATTTGACAGATGGTAAAGAGGCATTATTTTGCCTCCTCACCACCTGTTTTAAGCCCGTAAATGCATCATCACTACACCACAACCGTGCAATGCACACAGTTGCGGGGTAGTTGCAGTGCAGCCCCATTCACCCTGGGTATTCCTCCAGCTGCAGCCACAGCATGTGTACACCTCCAGCTGCTGCCTCTACAGCTAAAGAGGGAGAAGTTGGGGGTGGTAGAAACAGCTCAACCATGTGGTTTTACTGCCCCTCCAACCTGACATATAAACAAGCCCTTGGTTCACATCTGTGTAGCTGCGTGCTGTGTGTAGGGCAGCCCATTCATTTCAATGGGCTTCCCTACCCACAAAAATGCAGGGAAAGAAGTCCAACCTTTTTTTCTTAAATTGCACTGCACCAAAAGCACCCCACATTTCCCAATGTGTGGGGTACCATTAAGAATTAATGGTGTCCCTAAAGAGCAGAGCATTCATCCGTGTGTCAGGAACGAGCGCGATTGGACTGGGGTGCCTCAAGACTGAAAATACTTTTTAAGGGCGCCCCGACTGGAAAAAGGTTGAGAAACACTGCTCTAGAATGCTCATCATATCGACCCATGGCTCTGTTAAACATGAACCTCAAAATCTTAAAGGTGTTGGCCAATAGGCTTGCTGGGGTTATTTCCTCCCTGGTCAATATCCACTAGACGGGCTTTATGCCTGGCAAGTCTACAGACGCAAACCTACGAAGACTCTTTTCACACCTTCAATTTCCAAATGATGAGTCACCCAACAGAATCATAGTGTCAATCAACATAAAAAAGGCGTTTGACTCAGTTAACTGGCAGTTCATGCTTCGGGTTTAGGAGATGATGGGATTTGGTCAGGTCTTTAGGCAGTGGATATGATTACTGTATAGCAATCCCAGAGTGGCAATTAGGCTGGGCCTGTCTTTCTCCTTTCTTCTCAGTGGGTAGAGGCACGAGGCAAGGGTGCCCCATTTCCCCCCTTCTCTTTGCCCTCATGATGGAGCCACTGGAAGTCGCACTCAGATCATCCAGGGAAGTAGAAGGTATTAGAGTAGGAAACATTAATGAATGCCTGGCTCTATATGCGGATGACCTGCTGTTGTTCCTTAATAATCGGGGGAACTCACTAAGAGTGGCGCTTAACATTATGAATGATTTTACCACCTTTTCAGGCCTAGAAGTCAATTGGAATAAGTCCTCCATCCTACTCTTGGATGACAGGGCTAAGAAAGCGGCAGACCCCAATTTGCTGTTGCGGTGGATCTCTTCCCTTACATATCTGGGAGTTAAAATCACAGCAAGGAGTTTTTAATTTGTTGCCCCTACTCACTTTCTTTAAACAAAAAGCTCAGGCCTGAGAGAAGCTTCCCCTGTCACTTATACAAAGGATAAACCTACTGAAGATGAAGATTCTGCCAGTCATACTATGTTTCCTAAGGCATGCCCCAGTGTTGGTCCTTAAATCCTTTTTTAAAACGCTGGATAGTATCACTAGCTCGTTCTTCTGGGCCCCTAAACCGCCCCGCATTGGGCTTAAGGTGTTACAGGAACCATGGGGTCAAGGGGGGCTGGCGTTACCGGATTGAAGGAAATACTACCTAGCTAGTCAAATGGTGTTTTGACGCCGCTGGTTAATGTCTGATGATGGGGATTTGGCTACAGTTATGGAGGCGGCTCATTTGGGGTCTTATGAGTCCCTGAGACTGGCCATATATAGAGGTCCCAAGTCTGACCTGCCCATTACAATGTCCAGGAAGGCCACTATCAAAGAGTGGGATGAGTCGATCAAGCTGGCATGCCCAAATCACTTAGGTTTCTCACTATTAACTCCTTTATGGATGAACCCTAGACTACCCCACTTTTTCTCCTACTCAGATCCCATGGTATGGGTGACTAAAGGTATCAACTTAAAGATATTACTGTGGATGGGGAACTACTAACATTTGACCAACTCAAGGCTAGACATACACTTCCTAACTCATTTTTTTTTCCAAGTTCTTACAACTCCAACATGCCTTTTGGGCTCAGTTTAAGGACCTGAGAATAGAGTCAATCTCCTCTGCCTTGGAAGATTTGCTCAGGGTTGAAGACCTTTCCAAAACGCTATCTGTGACCTGCAAAGAGCTGTTTAAGAAGAGGCCGTAACAAACTGTAGGGAAAAATGGGAGGTGGTGTTGTCAGACATTCAAGGGGAGGAGTGGGATGACATGTGGGACCACCCCTTCCAACATTTGGTCTCTGCAAGGGATTGATACACTTCAAATTTTTGCACAATTTTTTTTTTTTTTTTACACCAACTACACTGTCTGCTATCTATCCATCCGTTCCGGCAGACTGCTGGAGATGCTCTTTTTCCCCGGCGGACGCAAACCATGTCTTCTGGGAGTGCCCCCAGATCAGAGACTCACTTCTAATACTCTAGAAAAGAACTCTGATGAACTGATTCCTACCATCCAAAGGCAAGTTCCCACGCCTTATCCCCCTACTGTCAATTGAGAAGGGGGTGACTCTGCTCTGACCTCTGACACCAATGGGTGGGACATGACAATTTCCCTGGCCTGTCAGAAAACTGATTTTGAATTGACTGAAAATGTGTATAGATGGTTCCAACAAAATCCAGAAGCCTGTTAATATATACTGAGTTTAGATTGTGGTTAATATTATATACGTGTTGGGGGTGTGGCCAGCAGCCGGAGTGGATGGCTGTGTAAGAGGAGAGCTCCGTATAACCTGCCGACATCCAGTTCCATCCAGCGCCAAGCAAAGCGAGGCACCATCCAGGTCCGCTGTGCTCCTGGGACACCTTAAGCAGCTATGGGGAATAGAAAAAAAGGACAAGGGACCGAGGAAACTGACAGACTTCTATCCGTCAACAAGCACCCCTAGGCCGCAAGATGGTGCCGAGGCCTCGGACTCGTGATACAGCCCGAACTGCGGTGGCGGCAGCAGATCGGACCCATCACACGGTCACAGAGGCTCATCCTCCCACGGTGGCAGCGGCGGCTCATCACCTGGCGCATCTCCCATCAATAGCCCGCAGAAATCGGCTCAAAAGAGATCGTCTGACCACTAATATGCAGGTGATCCTGATGACGTGTAACTCCCAAAATAGCACCAGAGTCTTTATTGAGCAGATTAATCAGTTCCCAACTACAGGGCAACCCCTTGGTGATACAGTAATGAAAAACATGTTAGTAACCCTCAGAGGATCGCTGCATAAATGCATGATGCTCTGTGTCACACAGCTTAAAAGCGATGTATCTGCCATGGGAGACAGGATATGTCACATTGAAGACAAGATAGTGGAGTTCACAGTCCCACATAATGAACTAGTGGATGCTCACAATGATACAGAGGGAGACATGTAGGCAATGAAAGCCAAAAATCGCTGATTTAGGGGACAGGTCACAAAGAAATAACATTAAACTGAAAGGTGTGGAGGAATGAGTGACCCCAGTGGAACTCAGACAATATGTTCAAACGTTCATTGCAGACATGCTGCCTGACACCCCCATAGTTGACAGAGCTCACCGCCTTCCTCAGTTTCTACCCGAAAAGATACCAAGGGATGTCATCGCCCGCATCCACTTTTTTCATGTTAAAGATGACCTTATGCTCTTCTCTAGGAAACAGCCCCTGCCGGCCCCTACTCTGGTATTACTGTGTTTGCAGACTTATCTCAGCACACCATGCTGGTGCATAAAAACCTGTCTATCAAAAAATTTCTTCAAAACCATAAAATCCCTTAAGCCTCGTACACACGACCGATTTTCTCGTCGTAAAAAACACGTCGTTTTTTTCGACGAGATTCTTGTTAAGCTTGTCGATTTTCTCGTCAAGCTTTCCATGCGTACACACTGACATTTCCCAATTTCCTCGTTCTCCGCGCTCACGTCCAGCACGTACGATGGCACTATAAAGGGGAAGATCTTTTTTCTTGGCGCCACCCCTTGGGCTGCTTTTGCTGATCTCGTGTTACCGCGTGTGAAGTAAAAGTTTGGGAAGAGACGATTCGCGCTTTTCAGTCTTCGTACTTTTCAGATCGTTTTCTGCGGTTCAGTTTGTGCTTGTGGGTTTGTATCTTGACTTTCAGGGCGTCCTAGGCAGGTCGTATCTGTTTTACAGTGCGTTCTTGCCTGTTCGTTTCTAATTTTCAGTTCGTTATTCATAGGCCTTGCTGTTCTAAAGTGCATTCTGTTCTGTACGTTCTGATAAGACGACCGTTTCTTAGCCATGTCGCCTGGACGTTCTCGTCGTCGAGTTCGTGCTGTGCGTGCGCTTGGTGTTGGTCTGCTTGTTTTGGACCAAGACCAGTCCATGAATGGTGTGAGGAGTTCATGGACCAAGAATTGGTTGCTCCAGCGGGACCAATTCTGCCATATGCCTCTGCTGCGGGAGATCGTCGAGAATAATCCTGAGGACTACAGGAATTTTCTGCGGATGTCTGACCCCGTTTTTCAGGAACTGTTGGCTTTGGTGTCCCCCTATATTACCAGGAAGGACACCGTTATGCGGGAAGCCATCAGTGCTGAGCAGAGGCTCATCGCCACGTTACGTTATCTGGCAACAGGGAGAAGTCTTCAGGACTTGAAGTTCACCACAGGCATCTCCCCCCAGGCTCTGGGCCTCATAATCCCAGACACCTGTTCTGCCATTATACAAGTCCTGCAGGAGGACTATATTAGGGTAAGTTTTCTCCCTTAACATCACATTTTATGTATTACATGTATGCTAATGTATTGTATTTCTTTCATCCTTCCCTAATTACCATGATTGTAATATGCTGAGAATGTCCCCTTTGTCCCCATGCATGCTGGAAGCTTTAGATTGCCCCTTTTTTCTCCTCCATAAATATTTCCCTTCACTAACTTTTCCAGCAGGGGCGCCTGTTGCTCCAAATGTTTGGGGGTTCAAACACCAATTTAGGAAATAGACTTCCTCCTTTTTTGCTCTGGTGCCTATTAAACGCCCCCAGTTGTCCCCTCTAATGCAGCCATTTTGTTCACTCCAATGCAGCCATTTAGTCCCCTCTAATGCAGCCAGTTTCCCCCCAGCCCTGCACTTACCTTCTTGTGGTCAGCGCCATCCTTCTTCTGTCCTTGATGTGTTCTCCTTCCCTTGATGTTGCATCAGCCAATCATGTTACCATTAAACAGACTTGGTGAACATGATTGGCAGAGCAGCCTGCCAGTGTTTCCCCAAGGAATGCCCCCCCCCTGCGTCCCCTATTTTACTTTTAGGAAGCCAATTACATCCCTCAGGTTGTAATGTGCAAGACTATTTTACTACCTGTTTCTGCTATGCAATTTGAACCCCCTAAATGCCGCAATTATTCATATGTCGGTCGCTTTACAAGAGGCCATCCACCTGAATAGTGGGCGGCATAGACAATACATAGGTTAATGCAACGCATGAACCTATGTATTGTTCTGAGCGATGGGCACAGGAGAGAGGGGGCAGTGCTCCAGCGCCCACTCTGGACGCACCGCCACTGCAATGCTATCCTGTGGCCAAACACATCTCCCCCCCCCCCAAAATTTTTTTTAGTAATGGCCCATCAGAGGGGGTGATGAATATGATAAATGAGCCTTCCATTATACTTATTTTAAACACCTTAATAAACGTAGAATTTGATTGATGTTGGCCTCTAATGTTTTTTCAGAGAATTTCCTTGTAATGTATGACTTTTGTATTCTAATATTATTTCATCTTGTTTCACTCCACAGCTTCCTTCCACGCCACAGGAATGGCAGACTGTGGCATCGGAGTTTGCCACGCGGTGGGACTTCCCCAACTGCGGTGGTGTCATAGATGGGAAGCACGTCCGCATCGTGCCGCCACCCCGTTCTGGGTCCTACTACTACAATTACAAGGGGTTTCATAGCATTGTGCTGATGGCGGTGGTGTCAGCACGGTATGAATTCCTCTATGTTGATGTAGGGAAGAATGGCCGGATGTCCGATGGGGGATCCTTCATCCAGACGGAGTTTGCCCTCCTTCTCCAGAGTGACGACCTTGCATTGCCACCGGATGCAGGGAATATTGAAGGACTCCCCTTTGTTTTTTTGGCTGATGAAGCCTTCGGACTCGGACGGCATCTTATGAGGCCATTTCCACAGAGGACCCTGACCACAGACAAGAGGGTGTTCAATTACCGGCTGGCCAGGGGCCGAAGAGTTGTCGAAAATGCCTTTGGCATAATGGCCAGCCGGTTCCGCCTTTTTTATGACTTCAATACACTTGGCGGACTACAAAATAAACTATGTCGTATTATGCTGCTGTGTGCTACACAACTTTCTGAGCCAAAAATCTAATTCCTATATGGCCTCAGTTTTGCCAGAGGCTGGACTTTCCCCTGCAAATCCCCTGCCACGCCTGGAATCTGCCCGTCCTGGCTTGCCCTCCCAAAATGCCCGTGAGGTTTGGGACAAATACATGGAGTATTTCACGGGTAGGGGGCAATTCCTATGCCAGCCTATGTCTAAGGATCCAAATAAAAAGCTTGTTTAAACCTTTAATTATTTGTTCTTTCCTGTCTCCTAGTTTGTCTTTGTGCATTTGTAGTGCCAAGTGTATTTTACTTTAGTAACTAACAACCATTTCACTATATAACCTTACAAAATAACCAAATAAGCTTAGACGGTATTATAAAAAGAAGCTACACGTTGTTTGTGGTCAAATATTTTTACTCTGTGCACATTCTCACCATTTTTAGTTTTTTCTTGTTTTTTGGGTTGGCCTGGGCCCAACCCGGCAATTTTTTGCTTATGAAAATACAAAAATAACAGTGGCATTCCAAAAATTACAACATTGGATACCTCTGAGCAATCTGAGACATTCACTTACACAAACTATGTCTCTATGTGCCCGTCCTAATATGGGGTCCTGCCACCCCTTGCCCAGCCAAAAATTGAATATGCACACATTTGGGATTTTTTTATCTAGAAAGTTTACAATCCTGATCCCTATTGTCAACATGTGCTATCTGCCATCAGGGGTGATCAATGGACGTGTTTTGGGGGTGCAACCCCTTCCTCAGTTCACCGACTTTAGATACGAGGAAGGGGTTGCACCCCCAAAAGACGTACATGGATATCCCCTGATGGCAGATAGCACATGTTGACACACTGTGTGCAGATTCAATTTTTGGCTGGTTTGATTGTCAAAAATATTCGAAAAGGTGCAAAAACAAACATGTAAAAACAAATGTGTTTGGATGGCTTATTGAATTCTCCCCAAAACATCGAGAATGTCTTTAAATGTTTGTTCCATCACATGGATTCTTTGTTTAATTAGGTCCAGTTCCGTGCTACATTCCATCACTTGCTGGATGAGGCAGAGGGCACTGTCAGCAGAGAACCGTGTACTATCCTTCACAACATTTATATCCCCTAAAAAAAAAAAAAAAAAAAACAAAAGGTATTATAACTCTGCAGGCCTACATCTCTTACCTGAAGCTGTGGTGACAGATACTGACCTGTTGTGGTGACCAGATCCACAACGTCATCCACCTCTCCTTCCTGCACTTCTCCTTCCTCCACCTCAACTTCCTGCACATCTTTCGGTTGTGGGAGTTTGGGGTTGCTTGGAAGTTGTGGGGTGCATGTGCTCCCTGGAGTGTCCTCCTCCCAGTCTTCTCTCCCCTATGAGAATCAAACAAAAGGTCTATTTATCACACTGTAAATCTCAATGTTTAAATAAAAACAGGCTAAATTGCTTGGAAGTGTGGTACAAGTGTGTGTTTGGGCGGAATTTAAAGAAGAATGCATTATTTATGACCAAGAATATGTTTAGTATTCACCTTTGGATGTAATTTATTCGACATGGAGGCACCACAAAAATTCTATGATGCACCTGTGTGGGACACCCCAAAAAGGCGGGTCTGGTGGCCCACACTATAGTGCTCCAAAGTACAGATGTGGAAGCAGCTGCTGAGTCTCCTCTCCTTTACACTGATAAAAGTTTGCATTTCATTCTCTTTACAAACACATCATCTAGACTAAAAATTTCGCCACAATATTTGAGCAAAAATGGCAGATGTCTAATTACTTTTGTGGCTCTAAAATAAGCCAAAACCGCGGATAGTGGCCGAACGAAGTGTCGGTAACGTAACGAACGATTACTGTGCCCAACCAAGTTCAAAATATTACATTTTGGAAGGGAGTCCAATATGAGAAACCAAAATAAAGAGCAACATGTCAGTTTAGAAAAAGATTAATAGCAGAAAAGTCTACATTTTACTTACTTTTAGCGAGCATTCTCTTTATGCTCCTCAACTGCTCTGGCTCCCTCAGTTTGAGGTCTGACCACCTCTTTCTGAGCTGCTCATTTGAGCGTTTCACCCCGAAATTCGCCTTCAGACTCTTCACGACTTTAGTGAGGATTTTGGCCTTCCTTCTATTTGGTTTGCTATACGGCCCATGCTTTGCATCATAATCAGACTTGAGCAAGATGTCCGCCATCTCCGCAAAAGACATATTCGATGCCTTGAATCTCCTCCTTGATCGTGACGTTTCCTCGGTCTCCGGGCTTGTCTCCTCCTCGTTAGTTGCGGAATTATCAGACACCTGCTGTAACTCCGCCATATCTGTCTGCGCGCCGAAAGAGAAGGGGCGGGGAAAAGATGTTAGTTAGAACGTCATGGGCGGGCGACGTGTGCGGAGCGACGTGTTCGAAATTTGACGCATGCGTGGTGTGTATATAGCAAACACACATGTGACTATAGTACGTTCGGTGTGCGGAGAGAGGAGTTCAAGTGACGGACGTGCGAACGAAGGTATGTGATTTTGTGACTTGTACAAATTGTTGGCCTATACTGTCTTGACAATGTTGGAGGATATATATGGTGACTAGGATGTTAAGGAGGTTAGACTGTTTGCCTCACATTAGTTATATATAATTTATTTAACTTGCAGATACAATATGAATGTCTTTATAAGCGACAAGGATTTCCTGGCGGAATTTATTGACCCGGTAAGGGAGCTGTTGGCTCTGTGGGAGACGAAAAACCCCATCCACAAAAAAAGAGGGGTGAGAAAAGCAGTGCTGGAGAAGCTGCTCCCATTTGTGCAGACCAAGGTGCCCACAGCCACAGCAAAACAAGTGGACACTAAAATTGGGAGCTTGAGAGGTACCTACAGGACTGAACGCTCTAAGGTGCTGGCTTCTCAGAGGTCAGGAGTAGTGATGAGCCGAACACCCCCGGGTTCGGTTCGCACCAGAACCCGCGAACGGACCGAAAGTTCGAACGAACATTAGAACCCTATTAAATACAATGGATGCGAACGTTCGAATTCTAAAGTGCTAATTATAACAACTATTATGCATGTTATTGTCCTAAAAAGGGTTTGGGAACCCGGGTTCTGCACCAGGGGACATGTATCAATGCAAAAAGAAGTTTTAAAAACGGTCGTTTTTCGGGAGCAGTCATTTTAATGATGCATAAAGTGAAAAAAAAAAGTCAAATATTCCTTTAAATATCGTACCTGGGGGGTGTCTAAAGTATGCCTGTGAAGTGCCACGTGTTTCCCGTGTTTAGAACTGTCCCTGCACAAAATAACATTTCTAAAGGGAAAAAAGTCATTTAAAACTGCTTGCGGCTTTAATGCAATGTCTGGTCCCGGTAATATGGATGAAAATCTTTAGGAAAAATGGCATAGCTACCCCATCAACACCCCCCCCCCCTACCCCAGCCCATTACCAGCCCCTTTGGGTCTTGTATGGATATTAAGGGGAACCCCGCACATAAAATAAAAAAGGCCCTATATACTCTGAACAGCCGTATACAGGCGGTGCATACAAGACAGGGACTGTAGGTTTGTTCTTATGTAGAATGTGTTTGTAATTTTGAACAGGTACATTGTTGAAGTGTAGCTCCAGCCCAAAAATCTATTTTTAAACTTTTTGGGAAACATAGGTAAGGGTTATCACCCCTGTAACATTTGTTTTGCTGTCTGTGCCCCTGTTCAGAACATTTCACCTCACTTTCCGTCCCAATGACAACTGTTTTTGAAATGTGGTGTTTTTCTTGAAACAAGGATTGCTGATAAAGCATCAGTACAGATGAGACCCCTTTCTCCCATATTTATTCTTACAGGAGAGAATTTTCCTTTCTAGGGGTAGATTTCCTCTCACTTCCTGTTGTCTTCTTTCGTTTGCAAGTAGGAGTCGTTTGTAAGTTGGATGTTTGAAAGTAGGGACCTGCCGTATATACTCTGCAGAAATAGGCCCCTTAGTTGTTGGTGTTGGCACAACACTGTAAGCACTCAGTTACTCTTGGTTGGTGCTGGAACGCCCTGCTGTCAACTATTATATCAGGAATTTTAATTACATATAATTGTTGAACAGTGGTAGTAAAAATTGGGGCTTTGATGGTGGTGCTGGTGCCACAACACTGTAAGCCCTGACAGTTACTCTTGGTGGGTGCAGCAATGGGCCCTGCTGTGAATTATTAGATCAAGAATTTTAATTACATGCCCCTTTTGAACAGGGGCTGAAAAATTGGGCCTTTCGTGGTGGTGGTGGTGGTGGCGTTGCCACAAGACTGTAAGCCCTCAGAGTTACTCTTGGTGGGTGCAGCAATGGACCCTGCTGTGAATTATTAGATCAAGAATTGTAATTGCATGCCCCTGTTGAACAGGGGCTGAAAAATTGGGCCTTAGGCACTGGTGGCACAACACTACAACCCCTCACAGATACTGTACTTGGAGCACAGCAATGAGCCCTGTTGCAAAGTATTGCTTCAAAAATTGTAATGACACGCCCCTGTTAAACAGGGGCTGAAAAATTGGGCCTTAGGCACTGGTGCCACAACACTCCAACCCCTCACAGATACTGTACTTGGAGCACAGCAATGAGCCCTATGGCAAATTATTGCTAAAAAAATTGTAATTACACGCCCCTGTAAAACAGGGGCTGAAAAATTGGGCCTTAGCCACTGGTGGCGGCACCCATAAACAAAAATGATCTTCCAAGCTATCATCATCAATCGTATCATTGAGGACTCGGAGGAGGAGGATAGCCAGTCAACATAACAGCACAGGCACTCAGCATCAGCATCAGTCTTGAAGGGATGTGACATGTTAAAATCAATTAGTCTGTTATATCAGCATCAGGTGTGTGGTAGCTGGTGGTGATCCAAGACTGGTTCATCTTGATGAAAGTCAGTCGATCAACCGAGTCGGTGGACAGGCGCACCCTGTGATCCGTGACAAATCCTCCAGCAGCACTGAATGTGCGTTCCGAAAGAACGCTGGATGCAGGACAGGCCAGTAGCTCAATTGCATACTGTGCAAGCTCTGGCCAGTGATCCATCCTCAAGACCCAGTAAGCCAGAGGATTTTCGGTGGGGAAGGTGTCCAAGTCTGACCTTGCCCCTAGATATTCCTGCACCATGTTTATCAGACGCTGGCGATGGTTGCTGGAACCGATCATACTTTGGGGCTGCGGACTAAAGAATTGTCTGAACGCATCGGTCAGACGGCCACCTTCCCCACCGCTCCTTCTTTGACTGGCCGAAGCCTCAGCAACTCGTTGTCCAGGACCAGGAGTTTGTAACCTCCCAGTCTCTGGGAACGCGTTGCACAGACCTTTCTGCAAGGCCTCCCGGAGTTGTCTCATCCTCTGCTCCCTCTGCGACGGTAACATAAGGTCCGCAACCTTACCCTTGTACCGTGGATCAAGGAGAGTGGCCAGCCAGTAATGGTCCCTCTCCTTGATCCGAAGAATACGAGGATCCTTCCGCAGACTTTGCAGGATCAGGGAGGCCATGCAGCGTAGGTTTGCTGAGGCATTCGCTCCGGAGTCCTCTGGGTCACTAAGGACGACATGATCCGCAGCCACCTCCTCCCAGCCACGTACAAGTCCACTGGTTTCTTGGGACTGTAAATCATCCCTAAAAGACTGCTGCTGATGATGCTGAGTGCCAGCCTCCACCTCCATGCTGACACAATCCTCCTCCTCCTCCTCCTCCTCCTCCTCCTCCTCCTCCTCCTCTTCCTGTGCGATGGGTGGGACAGAAGGAACACTGTCTGGGTAAAGGGTGCCTTGAGAGGCAAGGAAGTCCTCCTCTTCCTGCCTCTGTTCTGCCTCAAGTGCCCTGTCCATTATTCCACGCAGCGTGTGCTCCAACAGGTGGACAAGAGGTACAGTGTCACTGATGCATGCACTGTCACTGCTCACCATCCTCGTGGCCTCCTCAAATGGTGCCAGGACAGTGCATGCATCCCTGATCATGCCCCACTGGCGTGGAGAAAAAAAACCAAGCTCCCCTGACCCTGTCCTGGTGCCGTAGTCGCACAGGTACTCATTGATGGCCCTCTGCTGCGTGTGCAGCCGCTGCAGCATGGCCAACGTTGAGTTCCACCTGGTGGGCATGTCACATATAAGGCGGTTCTTGGGCAGGTTCAACTCCTTTTGCAGCTCAGCCAGGCGAGCACTGGCATTATAAGATCTGCGGAAATGCACACAGACTTTCCTGGCCTGCCTCAGGACATCCTGTAAGCCCGGGTACCTGCCCAAGAACCGCTGCACCACCAGGTTAAGGACGTGAGCCACACAGGGCACATGGGTCAGTTGTCCCTGTCGGAGGGCGGAGAGGAGGTTGGTGCCATTGTCGCAAACCACCATTCCTGGCTTAAGCTGGCGTGGCGTCAACCACCTCTCGGCCTGGCCCTGCAGAGCAGACAGGACCTCTGCCCCAGTGTGGCTTCTGTCCCCCAAACACACCAGCGCAAGCACGGCATGGCATCTTTTTGCCTGCGTACTTGCGTAGCCCCGTGAACGGCTACGGAGCACCGCTGGTTCATAGGACAAACCACAGGAAGAGGCCATGGAGGAAGAAGAAGAGGAGGGGGTGGAGGAGAGAGGTGTGTCACAACCAGTAGTAGCATTTTGGAGGCGTGGCGGTGGGACAACCTCCAACACTACTGCACCTTGTCCTGCATCCTTCCCAGCTGCCAAAAGAGTGACCCAATGGGCCGTGAAAGAAAGGTAACGTCCCTGTCCATGCCTGCTGGACCATGAGTCAGCGGTAATATGCACCTTACCGCTGACCGCCCTGTCCAGCGAGGCCAAGACATTGCCTTCCACATGCCGGTAGAGAGCCGGAATAGCCTTCCGTGAGAAAAAGTGGCGTTTGGGAACCTGCCACTGAGGAACCGCACATTGCACAAACTCACGGAAGGGGGCCGAGTCTACCAACTGAAAAGGCAGCAGTTGAAGCGCTAGCAATTTAGCCAAGCTAGCATTCAACCGCTGGGCATGTGGATGGCTGGGAGTGAACTTCTTTCGACGGTCCAGCAGCTGGGGCAGGGAAATTTGCCTGCTAGAATCGGACGTCGGTGTACTGCTAGCAGAGTGGCCGCAAGTACTTGGCTGTGACACACCTAATTCTACACCTTCATTCCTCTCAGTGCATGTTTCAGAGAGGACTGAAGTTATAGTGGGGTTGGAGATCCCAGCTGATGCGGTGCAAGGAGAGGTCCGCTTTGTTCTTTGGTGTGGGTCTTTGAGGTAGGCTTGCCAACGAGCTGCATGGCAGGTCAACATATGTCTGGTCAGGCATGTGGTACCCAAGCGGCTGATGTTTTGGCCACGCGATATACGCTTGAGACATATGTTGCAAACAGCAGCTGTGCGTTCTGATGCACTAGCCTCAAAAAAGGCCCACACCAAAGAACTTTTTGAATGACGGGCAGAGGCAGCGCCCTGCACAGGCGGAGCTCTGCGGTGTGATTCCGTTGGTGTACTGCCCTTACGCTGGCCACCAAAGGGCATCCTGCCTCGTTGGAGATGTGCCTCCTCCTCATCCTCCTCCTCCTCCTCTCTCCTATTAGGCACCCACGTGGAGTCAGTGACCTCATCATCACCTCCCTCCTCATTACTGGAGCCAATCTGGCAGTATGCTGCAGCTGCTGGAACATGACTGCCAGATTGGTGTCCTTCTTGAGCATCCCCTCTGTCTGCTCTCACGCTACTGCCTTCCTCTAGCTGGGTTTCATCATCAGACCCTTCGAAACGCTGGGCATCCTCCTGGAGCATGTACCCAACACTGTGCTGAAACAGTTCGGGGGACTCCTCAGGAGGAGGACATGGTGGGTCTAGGGAAGGAGTGACTGATGATGAGTCTGACATTGATACCAGGGAAGAGGACGCTTTGGCAGCTGCTTTTCCAGTACCCTGAGCCTGGGTGAGAGAGGATGAGGAGGAGGAGGAGGGCTTGGTCATCCACTCTACCAAGTCTTCGGCATGATGTGGCTCAACATGTCCAGCTGCCGAAAAGGACAAGCGTGTCCCATGGCCATGTGCTGATGACAATGCACCGCGTCCACGACCAGCACTGTTGCCCCCAGACACAGAGCCTGCTTGCCCTCTTTTATTGCCTCCTGACTGTCTGCCTCTCCTTGTTTGCCTTCCAGACATTCTAATAGATGGCCTGCAGGGAGATGGGAAAAAAGCAATAAGGGCTACCTTCAGGTGTCCTTCTCTGTCCCTTGAAACAAGGACTTTGACAGTGAAAGAAACTGACACACTCTCCCTACCTACAGTTTTCTGTCCCTAGAAAAAATGTTTTTTTAAGCACAATTTAGCACAAGGAGAATTCACTCACTGTCCTTCCAGGTCCCTGGAAACAAGGACTTTGACAGTGAAAGAAACTGACACTCTCCCTACCTACAGTTTTCTGTCCCTAGAAAAAATGTTTTTTTAAGCACAATTTAGCACAAGGAGAATTCACTCACTGTCCTTCCAGGTCCCTGGAAACAAGGACTTTCACAGTGAAAGAAACTGACACTCTCCCTACCTACAGTTTTCTGTCCCTAGAAAAAATGTTTTTTTTTAAGCACAATTTAGCACAAGGAGAATTCACTCACTGTCCTTCCAGGTCCCTGGAAACAAGGACTTTGACAGTGAAAGAAACTGACACTCTCCCTACCTACAGTTTTCTGTCCCTAGAAAAAATGTTTTTTTTAAGCACAATTTAGCACAAGGAGAATTCACTCACTGTCCTTCCAGGTCCCTGAAAACAAGGACTTTGACAGTGAAAGAAACTGACACTCTCCCTACCTACAGTTTTCTGTCCCTAGAAAAAATGTTTTTTTTAAGCACAATTTAGCACAAGGAGAATTCACTCACTGTCCTTCCAGGTCCCTGGAAACAAGGACTTTGACAGTGAAAGAAACTGACACTCTCCCTACCTACAGTTTTCTGTCCCTAGAAAAAATGTTTTTTTTAAGCACAATTTAGCACAAGGAGAATTCACTCACTGTCCTTCCAGGTCCCTGGAAACAAGGACTTTCACAGTGAAAGAAACTGACACTCTCCCTACCTACAGTTTTCTGTCCCTAGAAAAAATGTTTTTTTTAAGCACAATTTAGCACAAGGAGAATTCACTCACTGTCCTTCCAGGTCCCTGGAAACAAGGACTTTGACAGTGAAAGAAACTGACACTCTCCCTACCTACAGTTTTCTGTCCCTAGAAAAAATGTTTTTTTTAAGCACAATTTAGCACAAGGAGAATTCACTCACTGTCCTTCCAGGTCCCTGGAAACAAGGACTTTGACAGTGAAAGAAACTGACACTCTCTCTACCTACAGTTTTCTGTCCCTAGAAAAAATGTTTTTTTTAAGCACAATATAGCACAAGCACAAAACACACTGACACTCTCCCTACCTATCCTTCTCTTTCCCTAAACTAAAAGAATCCAGGTTAAGCAAGAAAGAAATAAAAGTCACTGTCCCTGCCTATGCTGCTCTATCCCTGCTCCGGAACACACTACACTAGGCCGCCGTGCTGGCGGCCTTTTATAGTGTGGGGCGTGTACTAAACACCCTCAGCAATAATTGGCCACAGGCATCCTGCCTGTGGCCAATCATTGCTCTCCTCGCTGCCGGCGCTGTGATTGGCCAAGCATGCGGGGTCACAGTGCATGCTTGGCCAATCACAGCGCCTGGATGACACTGCGATGGCGTAGTGCATTGTGGGCCGTTCGCGTCACTCGAATTTGGCGCGAACGGCCCAAATCGTTCGATCTTCGTCGAACGATCGAACAGCCGATGTTCGAGTCGAACGTATGTTCGACTCGAACACGAAGCTCATCCCTAGTCAGGAGCAGCAGCAGGTGATGTTTATGTGCCGATTTTGTGGTACTACAACAGGATGTCCTTCCTGGATGACCACATTGAGACAAGGCCATCACTCTCCACTCTTCCCCCCCAGACTTCCCTGCAGCAAACCTGAGCCTTCTCTGGAGCAAGAGGAGGCAGCCATCCTGGATGATCCTGATTTGGCCATCTGGAGCCAGGTATAGTATTAACTGAAAATGTATTGGGATAAAATTAATGTTTGACAAATATGTCAAGATGACAAACATAAAATATTTTGGATTCCACAAGTGAAATCAAGATCTGTAGACATTAGTCTGCACTTAATTGGGTGCTAAATAGTCAATCTGATGTAGTGGTAAATTTAAAGCAAGGATTTATGGATTTACATTCTAATTGCTTCAATCAGGATTACAAAGTTTGATGCAAAGATTAAACCAACATATTAAACTATGTCCCTTTTTCATACACAGGATGAAATCAGCCAGGAGGAGGGTCTGGAAACTGTCAGGCAGGAGGTGGCAGGGCCCAGTGGCAGCCAGGAGGTGGCAGGGCCCAGTGGCAGCCAGGAGGTGGCAGGGCCCAGTGGCAGCCAGGAGGTGGCAGGGCCCAGTGGCAGACAGGAGGTGGCAGGGCAAAGGAGAAGCACCAGATCCCAGGTGCCTCCCATCCGGCTTCCCAAAAGAGGCAGGAGGGACAGGAGCACGAGTGAGGCAGCAATGGCCCTTATTCGTGAGGCCCATGCCACCCTCCAGGAGCCCACATCCCCTGAAGAGGCCATTGCCGGCCTAGTGGAGGCTAAGTTCAAGGTGATGAGCATGGAGCAAAGCCTCCTATGCGAGCCCCTGCTCATCACCTTGCTCAACAAGGGGGTGATGGAGAAAATTACCCCCAATACCGCCATATGTGAGGTGGCACAACTGACCCAACCTCAACCTCCACCTCCCCCTTCTTCTTCTGCCCCACCCCCTTCTGCTACACCTCCACCTTCTTCTTCTGCCCCACCCCCTTCTGCTACACCTCCACCTTCTTCTTCTGCCCCACCCCCTTCTGCTACACCTCCACCTTCTTCTTCTGCCCCACCCCCTTCTGCTACACCTCCACCTTCTTCTGCCCCACCCCCTTCTGCTACATCTCCTCCTCCTCCTCCTGACAGGAGTACCCCTCCAGTGGCCCAGCCTCCAGCCAAACGAAGAAGGAAGGCTGCAGGGAAGGCTTCAGGGAAGGTTGCCAGGAAGAAGAGGAAGTGATGGCCTTGCTTCATTGTGGTCGGACAGAAGGCAGCCTGTTGTAGTACCACACACTTGGGACATATATATCACCTGCTGCTGTTCCTGACCTCTGGGAGGCCAGCATCAGATTGTGTTCAGAAATGTTGGCCTTCTCAAGCTCCCAATTTTAGTGTCCACACAGGGTTGCTGTGTGCTCTGGGGTCCCTGGGATGCACAAATGGCAGCAGGTTCTCCAGCACTGCCTTCTCTTTATTTTGTTTCGAAACATGAATAAATGTGATTTTTGTTTAAGTTCATACTTGACTATGTGTATTTTTAAAAATTAAAAATCTAGCTTTGGAGTAAGCAGATACATTTGACTGACAAAAAAAGGGACAGATATCACCCCCCCCAAAAGAATAACTAAATCTGATTTGCAAAAAAACATGGGGGGAAATTTAACTAATATAGATTCCAAAATTAAATGGGAGATCACTATCAAAACATTGCGAAATTATAATTAACATCATTTTTAAAAATATAACCATTTAAATTATTCCTAAAAACTTGCACGATATAATACACATAAATCTTCTTAAGAGCAGCATGAAAAAGGTTAAAAAAAAAAGTCATAACTCTGTGTGAATATCAGCAGCAAAAGAAGGTCACTCGTTTTGATTAATGTAACATTCTAACAAAGATTTCAATGCAGAACATTTAAACGATGCAATATTTTTGAGCGTGACGAATGTGCTCTCTCCATTACGAAGGCTTGTTTTACCAGAAGATGCGCTCCCATCTCATAGTTGCTTGTGAGCATGCGCGCTTTTGGAAGAGTCGTAAAAGCATACACACGAACCATTTTCTCGTCACAAAACAGCCCGACGAGAAACACGACGAGGAAATCTGGAATCCTGACGAGAAAATAGAGAGCAGGTTCTCTATTTTCTCGTCGAGATTCTCTGCAATTTTCTCGTCGTAAAACCATACACACGAACGTTTTTCTCGACAAAAAAGCTCTCGCAGCACTTTTCTTAACGGTTTTGGACGAGAAAATCGGTCGTGTGTACGAGGCCTCACTCTTGGGGTTTTCCTACCAAGCTTCTCATTACAAAAGATAACCGCACCTATGCGATCACAAACATTGATGACGGTTTAGCCCTAGCCAGAAAATGGGACCTGCTGCCGGAAGATGCCGAGCTCCCAACACAAGACAAGAGGCAACCGAGATTGTCCCCGGAATGGCGTAAAGCATAAGTGTTGGCGCCATCATGGCCCTAACGCCTCATGCAAGCAGTGCACCGGTTACACTTATGTAGCGGGGTATTGCTTTTAGGCCTCAGAGACTACCGTACCCAGAATGCCACGGGACACCAAAGGTGCATTGCCCCGCGCAAGGACTGCTGGGGTGGGCTATTTAACTGGGGGGCAGGACTGAGTTCGGCCTCTTTGGACACCGCCCGGCCAGCAAGTGGAACTGTTGTTCGAGTCTGCTGTGTGACAAGGCCTGAAGCCCGGACTTTTCTCCAAAGAGCCTTCCGTTTCACAGAGGAGCCTGCAGGATGTCATCCGACTGCTGCTGTACTGTTGCCAAGAGGACCGAAGACCCCGGTGTTGGGGAATCTGTGTACTGAGACACAGCAATGGAAGATACGAACATGGACTGGTCTGGTTGGGTGAGAGAGCACCTGCTCAGAGACCAACACAGGATCTCCTAGGTCAGATAACTATTGTTCAGAATTAACGTTAGTGCTTGTAGTCATACACCGGAGGGACAGCACCTTGAGTATCTAGGAGTCTCTAAGACTTATCCTGTGTTCACCAAGTTCAAGACCCTTTTTTTCTCTTTGCGGATTATAACTTGTTTCTTCAAAAGTGCACCACCGTTTGCTAGAGAAGATTTTCCTCTGCAGAACTTCTACATAATACAATCAGGCCTGACTTGGTAGTGTAGACATTTCTGGGCGCCATTTTTACCCACGAGGTAGAATAGCTGCAGCGAGGACTGTTAGTTTCTTTTGTTATATCTGTCTGTTTGCAAAAGTACCCCTTTTCATTGCAGGGCTCTGCATGTGTTCATGTATACTTTTTCTATGCTTAACCAACACTCTCAGTAAAAGTGCCAGGGTTAAGTACACTTGTGTTTGTGTCATTTACTGTGCAGAAGATACGGTTATTGATAGCCATACCCTATTGCTGTGTTTATTGCAGGATTGTGTCTCCGAGTTACAGGTTACACAGTTCTGCCATCTCCTACTGACTGTGCCAGGAGAGGTTGGAGCCAATTGCTGGGGGTTGACAGCAGTGCAATACAGGGCCCAAACAAATCATTTCAGCGGCTCTTTTAGCTGTGGGTATCGCTACACGTGGGGGCTCGAGTCCGGGATTCCTGTAAACTGCATGCTGCAATCAGAGCCTGTCAGAGGCATCGGCATGGACCCGCTAGTAGTGACACAGTGGTGCGCAACAGTTGGCGCCAACCCAACCATGGCGGTAGTTATTGAGCTCCCGGGAGAAAACTGGCCGGAAGAGGAGGTAAAGCGGCTCATGTTGTCACTGTCTCTGAGCCAAAAGGCAAGGGTGATGGACTTTAAAGCCAGATTCAGAGACCTTGTTTACATACGCATTAGTGGAATGGAGAAATGGAATACCAGAGGACTTTAGAGGTCAGAACATACAGGGCATAGATAACCAGATATACCAATTGGCGCATACAGAGGCAGTGAAGGGGGAACCTTTGCAATCTCCCCTGCCATCACCTCCGCCATCCTCTCCACCATTATCCCCTAAAGCAGAGAAGACAAAGGAGAAGATAGCCTCAGGGACACCCCTGGCCGCTATAGGGCCTGAACTATTGAATGCTCTGGGAGATTTTGTCACGAAGTGCCAGAAAAGTAACACGGTACACGTAGAAGCCGTGTACCGGAAGCTCAGGATTTTCTCTGGGAAACAACCTGTCCCCCTGGGGGAGGAAGACTTTGACACCTGGATTGAGCAAGCAATGCAGGCTCTGGAAGGATGGGAAGTACGAGAGGGCCAGAAGAAGCAGCGCATAAGTGAGAGTTTGAAAGGCGCTGCTGCTGAAGCTGTAAAGAATCTTAGGTTCAGCAATTCTGCGTGTACTGCTTATGATTATCTGACTATGTTACAGGAAGAATTTGGCCAGTTGGAAAAGGTGGCTGAACTAGTATACCAATTTGAGCATACCCTTCAACAGCCGGGAGAAAGATTGTCTGAATATGTCAGAGGGTTAAACAAGATGCTCTGCCAAATTGTCCTTTAAAAAGGGGGGATGTTGCCACAAGTCATAGATGCGACCAGGATGAAGCAGATCCTGAGGGGAGCATTGCGTTCGGATCCAGTTTGGCTCCACCTGAAGACCTCTGAAGGAGTCATGTCTCTGAGTTACCCAGACCTTGTGCGGATCATAAGGGACGAAGAAGCTCTATTGAAGGACCAACAGGGGGTTGAAAAAGCCACCCCCCCCCTCAGTGGGAGTCAGATCCGCCATAGCCTCTGAACGGGACTCAGAAGTGGAGATTTTAAAGTCTCAGATGACCCAAGTGCTAGATCGTTTGACCTCCCTAATGGCTAAGAACTCAGGAGTCCAAAAAAAAGAGGAAGTCAGAAAGGAACCGCACCAGAGTGCCTCAATGCCAGTCTCTCCGCAGGACAGGGGAGAGGCTATTTGTTTCAACTGTGGGGGAGTTGGCCACTTTGGGCGAGTGTGCCCCAGTCCAAGGAAGACCCGGGGCACCTATCACCAGCCGGCGGAAAACTCCAGAGGGCCCTGGTGAAGGAGTCTGCCGGGAGCCCATCATTTTCAGCAAGCTCCACTAAAATCCTCATGCAAGAAGAGTCGAGGGAGAAGGAAAACAATGCCCCTCCCAAAATGCTAAATACCGCCCGCCAAGAGTTAAAATTTCAAGACCTGCAAGGAGTCCATGCATACCAGGCCCAACAGGGATTAAGATCCAGAAAAAGGTGGAAGAAGAAGAAAACATCTAAGGGAAAACCCACAAGTCCAAAGAAGCCTCCCCGAGGGGGTTTCCAGCCAAATTGGTGGGACCCTCCCCTGTGGTTTCCGTTCAAGTGGAGGGAGTTTACACAAGGGCCATCCTGGATAGGGGCCCAAGTCACTCTCCTGTACCGTGACTTTTACCAAAAGCACCTGAGTCACTTGCCCTTACAGAAATTGGAAGATCTGGAGATATGGGGGATTGGCACCCAAAGCTTCCCCTACGATGGCTATGTCTCAATCCGACTAACCTTCGACCCCTTGATAGCAGGAAAGACAGAGGCTTTTGACACCTTGGCAGTAGTCTGCCCTCGCCCACCAGGGGCCAACAAGAGTTCCCTGATAATAGGGACCAATACTCACCTGGTCAGGAGATTACTGGCTCCCCTAGCACAGAAACAGGGTAATTCAACGGCCAGGATCCACCCAATTTTGCAGTTAGCCTACCAACGATTGGTCCTGGAACAGAAGGCCCCAGAAGAGGGGGTAGGGAAAGTCTGGAGATTGGAGAAGGAGGAGAGAGTGTTACAGCCTGGTGAAATGCCCTATCTGAAGGCTACTGTGAAGCTCACATGGGAGCAGCCTAGCCCCTTTGTGATTCTGGAACCGGACCCCCTAGATACCCACCCAGGATTGGAAGTCATCCCTGAGGTAGTCCTACTGAGGGCTCTGAAGAAGGCCAATGGGCGGATACCAGTGAGCATCAGGAACATTACTGACTCGCCTGTGAAGATTCCGGCCCGGATGCTGTTGGACCAAGTAAACCCTGCTACCCCAGTGGCTCTGTCTGATCTGGAGAAGACGGAAGGCGGGGCACCCATGCTGGAGAAGCTCTGCCTGGAGAACACGACCCTACCACCGGTATGGAAGGAGAGAGCCAGGGCCCAGCTGACTAGGTGGAGGAAGATTTTTTCCAGAAATGAATTTGATGTAGGGTGTGCGAGGAGTGCCACCCACAAGATCCGTCTGCAAGAAGACAAACCTTTCCGGGAAAGGGTCCAGCGGGTCCCACTGGCCAACCTGGAGGACTTACGGGAGCAACTGGCAGAGCTTAAGAGAACTGGAGTTATCCGAGTCCAGAAGCCCATATGCCTCCCCTATTGTAGTAGTCAGGAAGAACGGGTCACTGAGGCTCTGTATAGACTACAGGACTCTCAATAGGAGGACCATACCTGACCAATACACCACCCCCAGGATAGAGGAGGCTCTGCAGAGTCTGTCTGGAGCCAAGTGGTTCAGTGTCATAAACCTGAAGAGTGGGTATTACCAAATCCCAATGCATCCAGAAGATAGAGAGAGAAGACGGCATTCATCACCCCAGTGGGATTCTATGAATTTAACTGGATGCCTCAAGGATTGTCGGGGGCTCCTGCCACTTTCCAGCGACTAATGGAGAAGACAGTGGGGTACATGAACCTCATCAAAGTCCTAGTGTACCTAGATGACATCATTGTCTTTGGGAAGACTCTGGAGGAACACAAGTGTAAAGGTAACTTGGCATGACAACCTCCATTTTGAGTTCAGGACGCCATGTCATGGGTTAAAGAAAAGGTTTTTTGAAATATACTTATTTCTGTGTAAAGGTTTTCATGGTCATTTAGGAATATACCATATCTATGGACTTTGCCCTAGCTCATGTTTGTTTAAGATAAGTTAACTATAGTTCTACACAACTGTGTAAACACAGAAAGTATACAGTACATTTATGCCACATATGTTGAAGTTCACATGTATGTAAGATTTTTGTTTCATCAGCAAAATATTACCTGAACTTTGTAACACGTACTAGCTAATAGGAAATTATTAACCTGAATTTGTATCATGTGAACTCCTCCCATCCCCAGTTTTGTTTCCTGAATTGCATAAATACCGAGATGTTAAGCTAATTAAACCAGACATCATTTGAGCACATCACAAGAGTTGTTTCCTGTGTTAATCTGATGTCTCCAGGGCCTGTTTGGGGTCAATTGAAGTCTTTTTCTTGCATTACCTGAACCTACCTGGCTGGTTAGAAACAACTGTACCCCTAACAGAATTTGGAGGCCCCAGCGAGATAAGCACATCACCTGAGGTAAGAATCTTTTTTTGTCTTTATTGACTGAATATTTTCTTGCCTCAGCTCTGATTAAAGCTTTTAGTTCCATAAATTAGTAGGGGATAAGAACCACGCCAGGAGGTTAAATATTGGGTTTTAGGTAAACCCACAGAGTGGCTTTTGGTAAACCGATAAAGATAAGCAGTACTGCATATAGTACTGCATATATTGGCAAGGAATATGAAGTGGTTAATGAGGAAGTAGACTCCGGTGACCCCAAAACCTTTGCTTTTCTCTTTCTATCGCATAGAAGTATTAAGATAATAGAAGTATTAAGAATAATTTGTTGTGTGGATCAGAAGGCTGCGTGGTAAAACAGTCGTCTCCCGCTGTCAATATGGGTCAGAAACAAGGTAAAGAATATCCTCACCCTCTTCCCAACCCAGGAGAAACGTGTAAGGATTTTGTAGCCAGAATTTGTGGTACTGATTATGAATTTGTAGTCCCATGGGTTTCAAATTTAGCGGGATGGACCACAGCCATACACAGTGTAGACCCCTTTCCCCGGGATGGTAGTAATGATGAATTTCACATGGATATGGTAAAGGGATTGTGTTTAAGAGATAAGAGATCTTTCCCTTGGTACCCCGGGACCCTCAATGGGATATGGATTATATGGAAAAGGGAGGAGAGAATTGGTTAAAATATGCCCCATATTGGTTTCAGAGGGACAAAAAGAAGCAGAAAAAGCCCACCAAATGTTTAGGTAAGGAAGATTATGACCAGAAACATAGATAAGAAGCCGATAAAAAGAGAGTTGTCCCTGACCCAACAGCCCCACCCCTGCCAGTAATCAGTCATCCTCCACCCTTATATGTACATGTCTATCCGAGTTTAACAAAGGAAGATATTGATCTTCTGGCTGGACATCTTGCAATCAGACAACGGCAGATCCCTCCCGCTCCACAACCACAGCGGCAGATCCCTCCCACTCCACAACAAAATAGACAGCGCCTACAGAGGCAAGGACAGGAAGCCAGAGTCGAGGTAGCTGAACCAGAAGAAGATCAGGGAGCTATAGGAGGTGTAGTTTCACCACCTGGCCAAGAGCAGGAGGAAGAACAGGAAAACGCTGTAGTGGGTTAAGCACTTAGTCCCCCTAAAACAAAGAGTGGAACTGTATATAGTAACACTAACCTTCAAGCGCCTTTCATGACCATTGGAAATGAAATATTAAAAAAAGTAATAGACATTGAGGACATTGACAGGATAGTGAAACATTGCCCCAAACCCACTGCCTCCGCAGGAGGTACTTTAACTTACTTAAAAAAAGCATGTAAGGGTAGAAATTACACACAGGAAGACATGCGCCTTATCATTGATGGCATCATAGGACACACCAGTTCATGGAGCTGGGCAAATGTTCAAAGTATAAACACTATTGACACTGGTAATGCGGGAGCATATGGGTTAAACACAGTAGCAGGTAGTAACACCATGTGGACGGAATTAGAGGCTGAAATGATGAAAGTATTTAAAAATAAAAGTTCCCTTCCTACTGCCATAGCATGCAAACAAAAGTCAGAAGAATCTGTAGTTGAGTTCTGGAAAAGGTTTCATGAAAATTGGACAACAGAAGCTGGATTAGCTACAACTACTGATGTGGGAGCTTTGTTTATTCAAACTTATATGAATAATCTAAAACCCCAGTTCGCCTTGATGGTCAAACAGATGATATCTGAATGGACCACAAAGACGATTGACCAATTTCAGGAAACTTTAATACAGAAAGAAGCAGCAGGGTGTTTCGATGTAATAAGAGATAAAGCAGTAAGTACCCATTATCAGGGTGGAGTGCAAACCCAGCCTCCCCAAAATAATGGTGGACAATGGGGCAGTGGAAACAGAGGAAGAATAAGAGGGAGAGGGCGTGATTTTTCCAGACCACCCCAGCAGTCCCGCACATGTTGTTTTAACTGTGGACTGGAGGGGCACTGGAGAAATCAATGTCCCTATGAATGTAATAACCCAAATACTCAAGATCAAATGCATACACAGGGACCCCAATCTAGCCAACAGAATCAAGTAGCCCCAAAGCAACAGGGTCCCCAATTCCCTATACAGTGGAATCAACAACAACTGAAATGAAGCTGCCCAGAAGGTAGTATCCCAGCATTTCCCTTGATCTCACACTCTTACAATGAGCAACCTATTGTGACCCTATATGTTAAATATAGGCCTGTTCCGTTTCTTATTGATTCAGGGGCAACTTGAAGTACCCTCAGTGAGGACTACTACAGAGGTGAGACCAAAATTGCTGAACCTTCTATGGGAATTAATGGGATACTTACCAAAACATACAAAACACCACCTTTACCAGTAAGTAATGTTGAAACGGAAGGTGCAACAGTCTTGCATCATTGTTTTTGGATTATACCAAACTGTCCTGTGAATCTCTTGGGTAGAGATTTGATGGGAAGATTGGGTATAACACTGAAAATGACCACTGAAGGAGTGGTCTCCGTACACTCCAAGGTAATACCAATATATTACACTGAGGATAGTGATCTCCCTCCACCAGATGATCCGGTATGGTCTACAAGCTCCTTGGATGTAGGTCTTATATCTTGTACCCCATACAGGGCAGCTTTAAAATCATGGGCACAGCCGGTTTATCACAAACAATACCCCATTTCAAAAGAAAAAGAGGAAGGAGTTGCCCCAATGGTAGAAAGGTTCCTGCAGCAAGGAATTCTTAAAGAGACACTGTCACCCTACAACACCCCCATCAACCCAGTAAAAAAGCCGGACGGCTCTTACAGGTTTGTACAAGACCTCAGAGCTATAAACAACCTGGTGATACCCATTGCGCCTATAGTGCCTGATGTGCCATCACTCCTTACCTCCATACCATCTGATGCAGAGTATTTTTCGGTCATTGACCTTTGTAATGCATTCTTTAGTGTTTCTGTTGACGAAGAGACACAGCCTATCTTTGCATTTAATTTCAAAAATCTCCAAATGACCTGGTTTAGAATGCCCCAGGGTTATGTAGACTCCCCTGTAGTATACACAGTGGCCTTCCAAGCAACCCTGCGGTCTTGGACACCCCGCCATGGTTCCGTCCTACTACAATATGTTGATGATTTGTTGTTGTGTAGTCCGAGCCAGAAAGCATGTAAAAAAGATGGTTTAGATCTGCTACATTGGTTGGCAGATAATGGTCATAAAGTTTCCAAAAAGAAACTTCAATGGTGTCAGGAAACTGTTGAATACCTTGGTTTTGTATTTTCCAAAGGAGAAAGGAAAATCAGTCACAAGAGAGCTGCGGCTCTCATGGGTCTGCCCCGCCCACTCACTAAGAAGGACATGCTATCCTTTCTTGGTATGATTGGTTACTGCCGCCAATGGATACCTGATTGTTCCTACTATGATAATCTCCTGAGGCAAGCCGCAGGTACTGACATGCCAGATTGTGTGAAATGGAATGATGAAATGTACAATGCTTTTGTGTATCTTAAAACTGCAATGGTCACAGCTCCTGGACTCGGATTACCTGAATATAGGAAGATGTTTCACTTGTTTGCAAGGGACAACTGTAAAACTATGGCGGGGGTCCTGGCGCAGGAGCATGGGGGCAAACTCCGCCCTATTGCATTTTTTTCAAAAATTGTGCCTATGCCAGTACAGGGCATGCCGGCGTGTCTCAGAGCTCTGGCATCCTGTGCGATGGTGGTGGAAATGGCTACATCATTCACTCTGGGACATCCCACCACCCTGCATACTACGCACAATGTATCAATTTTACTAAAGAATATCCATACCCAACATATGTCAGCCCAACGGCTGAGTGGGTATGAGGTTATTCTTCTGTCTAACCCACAGCTTGAAATAAAGTACACCTCTCCTCCTACATCTGGCCCCGCTCCAATCCTAAATGCTTTGTTAGGGTTAAAAGGAGAACAGGATGAGGTTGTCCCACAACATAAATGTACGGATCTCATACATCAGGATACATCCCCAAGGCCAGACATGTCTTCTGTGGCTCTTCCAGATGCACAGAATGTCTTTGTAGATGGATCCTGTTCCAGGCCGAATGACAACACATACCATGCTGGATATGCTGTTGTGCAATTACCTGATAAAATCCTAGAAGCAAATCCAGTCCCGTTCCAGTCAGCCCAAGCTGCTGAACTAATTGCGCTTACCAGAGCTTGTCAGCTTTTTAAAGGGCAAGATGTAAACATTTACACTGACTCAAAATACGCACATGGTGTCACGCACGATTTTGGGGTCATGGAAAAGGAGGGGCTACATAGCAGCAGATGGTAAATCAATTTCACATTCCACACTTGTCACAAGTCTGTTAGAAGCCATACAATTGCCAAGGTCCATAGTTGTACTACACTGCAGGGCACATACAGGGCAACAAGATGACATAGCCAAAGGCAATGCCTTAGCTGACAAAGCAGCAAGGGAAGTAGCATCCACACAGCCAGCACACATCCAAATGCCATTGCTCTCACCTGAAATCCCACTCCTAGATCAAACATTGCATGAACTCCAAACATATGCTACAGACAAAGACATCCAACAATGGAACTCAATAGGTGTGCAGACAAGCCCAGAAACTGGCCTTGTCTGCCAAGAGGGGAGACCATGTATCCCTGTAGCCAGCGCACCCATTTTTATTTCACAATACCATGGGATAGGTCACAGAGGGTGGAAAGTCACATGTGAACTTTTGGATAAGGATTTTTACATTCCAGGTCTTCCCTCTCTGGTTAAGGCATATGTTTCCAGATGCATCACATGCATTCGGAATAATCCCAGGAACCCTCACAAGGCAAAACATGAACATCTGATATATCCATCTACACCATTCACTCATTTACAAATTGATTTTACACACATGCCCAAACTAGGGAAAAGACAGGAATATTTGCTAGTAATAGTGGACATGTTCTCAAGATGGATAGAAGTGTTTGTAACAACAAAGGAAGATGCACAAACAGTAGTAAGAATTCTCACACAGGAAATCATTCCCAGATGGGGATGCCCACTTCAGATCAACTCGGACAATGGTCCTGCATTTGTGGCCAAAGTCTGTCAAGACTTGGTAAAAACACTGAAAATAGAATGGAAGTTTCATATTCCTTACCACCCCCAGAGTTCAGGTATAGTGGAAAGGATGAACAGAACTATTAAAGATAAGATCAGGAAAGCCACTGGAGGTACGTATGCAAATTGGAAGAAGGTCCTACCAGCTGTACTAGCCGAGGTAAGAATGACACCCTCTAAAAAGACAGGATACTCCCCTTTTGAAGTTTTAATGGGTAGGCCATTCCCCACTCCATGGGCCAGACAGCCACTTATGTTAGAAAAAGGGGATCTAGATCTTATTCAGGAAGAATATGTAAGAAAACTTATTGAAACCTTAGATCAAGTTGAAAGGAATGTTGCTCGCACCTCTCCTATTTTTTCGCAGGAACCAACTCATTCCTTCCAAGTGGGAGATGTCATAGTGGTCCAGCAACTGAAGCGTACCAAGAAGGAAGAGTACCCATTTGGACCCCCGACTACAGTGATCGCGGTTACCCGAACAGCTATTCTGGTAGAGGGACAACAGGCTTGGATCCATGCCAGTCGTGTGAAGAAGGTGAACCAAACACCTAAAAAGCAAGCCAAGGATAAAGGAGGTGAAGAAGGTGATACAAATCCTCGAACATTGAGTGAAGCAGGTGGAAAAGAAGTCTCTGAACAAAACGACATGGCTTATTTCACCACTTCTGGGAAAGCCTTGTGCCTCTTATGCTGGGCTGCCCTGATCGTGTTCCTGCCAACTTGGCTGATAACTAACTGTATTTATCATCCTGAAGATTTGGGACACATAAAGGGTATTTGTGGAGCCTCTAAAACTCCACAACAGAATATTAATATGAATAATACACATGGCAGACACAAGAGAAATGAAAACTCAGAAAGTTATACAGATAAAATTTTATTATTGAAGTTTAAATATGCCTATGCACAGAAATCAGGATATGAAAAATTTTGGATATGTAGTAAATTACACCCATCCACCGTTAGTATTCCTCTCATGGCTGTACCTTTAAATATCCACCCCTTTTTTAACCAAACTCCTCCAGTTGCTCTAACCCACATATCAAGTGCATATGAAAACCATACTGTCACATTTCCCATAGCGGGTAAGAGTAACTTCCCTGACTGGTGTTTCTGTTTAGGTAATCAGACACAGACTAACCCCTCTACATGCAGCAAATCTATATTCAACATTTCCATTAGTGGGTTTCAAAACGCCACTGGGTCACTTTTTCATATAACTGATCCTGATTTACACTAAGCCGTGCAGAATTTTTCTTCCCTCCCAGAAAATATAGGGGAAATACTACACCAATTTGCAATTGCAGTACAAGACAAATATACTCATGAAATTGTTGCTGAGCAACCATTTGCACTAGGACAAAGAATATATGTCTGCTGTGGAAAGGTGTGCTATCCTTGGATTCCCCGGAACTCAGTAGGAGGATGGTGTTACTTAGCCTCTCTGGTTCCTATAATGGGTGTGTTGGGGGATGATAAGGGAGGACACCTGTTAGAGGCCAGTATGCATCCCAGATACCCCCTTAAGTATCGTGAAAGACTGGATTTATTCCAAGAAAAGGATATGGCATGGGCATGGTTTCCTTCATGGACCGGGTGGGGAATAGACTTAATGAAAAGTTTGAATAATTACACTGGAATCATTGACGAAATAATGGAAAATAATTCTGATGATATTACTAAATTAAATATAGAAACTAGAGCAATTAGAAAACAATTAGAACTACATGAGTTAGCCATAGAAAGCATGAGTGCTGCTTTAACTGGGTTATGTGAGAACACAGAAGATTATGAGTGTTGTACCTGGTTTCATAACACTAGTATTGAGGTACCAGATTATTATGATATAATTGCACAACACTGAAAGGAAGTAAGCAAATTACAGGATGAAGCTAGAAATATTGCTAAGACATGGGATCCTTTTGCAAACCTAAGTTCTGGAGTAGGAATACTGACATGGTTAAAAGGTGCTGCCATAACCATTATTATGATTATTCTTTTTGTTTTTTTTCTATATATTCGTTATAAGCTTATAATGTGCATAGTTGTTAAGGCATCCCGGACCCCTGATCCTGCTGCTGCGAATAGGATTTATCTGAATATGTATTATGATAGAAGAAAGATTACATAACTGTGAAAGGTATTAGATGAGACACATAAAAAATGTTGTCTCAAAGAGAGGATTGTAAAGGTAACTTGGCATGACAACCTCCATTTTGAGTTCAGGACGCCATGTCATGGGTTAAAGAAATGGTTTTTTGAAATATACTTATTTCTGTGTAAAGGTTTTCATGGTCATTTAGGAATATACCATATCTATGGACTTTGCCCTAGCTCATGTTTGTTTAAGATAAGTTAACTATAGTTCTACACAACTGTGTAAACACAGAAAGTATACATTTATGCCACATATGTTGAAGTTCACATGTATGTAAGATTTTTGTTTCATCAGCGAAATATTACCTGAACTTTGTAACACGTACTAGCTAATAGGAAATTATTAACCTGAATTTGTATCATGTGAACTCCTCCCATCCCCAGTTTTGTTTCCTGAATTGCATAAATACTGAGATGTTAAGCTAATTAAACCAGACATCATTTGAGCACATCACAAGAGTTGTTTCCTGTGTTAATCTGATGTCTCCAGGGCCTGTTTGGGGTCAATTGAAGTATTTTTCTTGCATTACCTGAACCTACCTGGCTGGTTAGAAACAACTGTACCCCTAACAACAAGGAAAGACTGAAGAAAGTCCTGAAGCGACTTTGTGATGAGAGACTTAAACTCTCCAGGGAGAAGTGCCAGTTCTACCAATCCTCAGTCCACTACCTGGGACACATAGTGTCTAAAGAAGGAGTAACTACAGACCCTGATAAACTGGAGGCAGTCACCTCCTGGCCCCGACCGACTACAGTGACGGAGCTCAGATCCTTCCTGGGGTTCTGCTCCTATTATCGCAGGTTTGTGGAGGGATTTGCAAGAATTGCAAACCTCTGAATGAGTTGCTGAAGACAGAAGGAGAGGAGGGTGACACTGGCCCCCAGGAAGCCAGGGGGATTAGTGGACTGAGAAGTGTGAAGAGGCCTTCACACTGTTGAAGAAAAGTCTGACCACCGCCCCCGTCTTGGCCTATGCAGACACCAAGAAGCCATACGAATTGCATGTGGATGCCAGTCATGATGGTCTGGGAGGCATGCTGTATCAGGAGTATGCAGGACAGCTGAGACCAGTTGCGAGTAGGAGTTTAACCCCAGCGGAAAATAATTATCCCACCCACAAGTTGGAATTCTTGGCCTTAAAGTGGGCCGTTGTAGACAAACTCAAAGACTACTTGTATGGAGCTGACTTTGTAGTGAAAACAGACAATAACCCACTCACTTACTGTACCTCTTTACCACAGCCAAGCTGGATGCCACTGGCCACCGTTGGTTGGCAGCCCTTTCTGGGTTCAACTTTAGCTTAAAGTATAGGCCTGGGGCTGGATACCGAGATGCTGATGCCCTGTCCAGACGGTTTCATGCTCCCACTTGCAGGACAGAAGACTGGACCCAGGGGACCCCGGATGGGGTGCGGGCCTTGTGTCAGGGAGCACAGCTTCAAGCTAGTGGAGGATCCCGGGCGGAAGAAATTGGAGTTTCGGTGGTAGGAGTGCCCAAGTACTATTGTGATCTGACCCAGATTGGCGAAGACGATTTGCTGAGACTGTCCATAAAGGATATAAGATGTGACCAGTTAGAAGACCCTTGGGGAAGGTTGGCCTTGGAAGCCCTGGAAGATCCGGATCCGGACAGGCTCTTGCATGATCCCTCCAAGGAGGCCCATTTAATACGCAAGAAATTGGACAGATTGCGGGTGCATCAAGGGGTGGTCTACCGAAGGGGCCCCTCTGATGGCCTGGAAGACAAGTGGCAACTGTTCTTGCCGGAAAAACATCGAAAGACTGTCTTAGTTGCCCTGCACAACAATCATGGCCACCTAGGGGCAGAAAGAACCTTCCAGCTCATAAGGAGTAGATTCTACTGGCCCTGCATGCGAGCTGAAGTAGAGGAGTACTGTCACTCATGTGCTCGCTGTATACAGAGAAAGACACTGCCCCATCAAGCTGCCCCAATGGGCCACCTGCAAAGCCAAGGGCCCTTGGACTTGGTATGCATTGACTTCCTTTGTCTGGAACCTGACTTAAGTGGACATGGAAATGTTCTGGTGATAACCGACCATTTCACCCGTTATGCCCAGGCCTTTCCAACTAAAGACCAGAAGGCCTCCACTGTAGCCAAGGTACTTATGGAGAAGTACTTCGTGCATTACTGGTTACCTCAACGCCTTCACTCGGATCAAGGGAGGAACTTCGAAAGTCGAATGATCCGGAAGTTACTGGACTCTTTGGGCATAAAGAAGACTCGCACCACCCCTTATCACCCTCAAGGTGATGCCCAACTAGAAAGGTTCAACAGGACTTTGTTAAACATGTTGGGGACTCTGAATAGTGAGGAAAAGCAGCATTGGGGCAAGCACATAGCTGCTATAGTGCATGCCTACAACAGCACGACCAGTGATGCCACAGGATATTCCCCGTATAGACTGATGTTTGGCAGGGAAGCGAGACTACCCATAGACTTGGTCTTTGGCACCTCAATGGACCACACATCAGCTGCCTCACACAAGGGGTACGTGGACAGATTGCGGAAGAGCTTGAAGCTGGCTTATGAGAAGGCCCAATTGACTTCTGACCAGAGAGGAGCCCGGAACAAGCGGAACTTCGACCTTAGGGTCCGGATCCAGGATCTGCAACCAGGAGACAGAGTGTTGCTGCGAAACCTAGGGGGTCCCAGGAAAGCACAAGCTGGCAGACAGATGGAAGTCAGAGCCCTATGTGATCTGTAGGAAACTTCCTGGCTTACCAGTGTATCAGTTGAAGCCTGAAGGAAGAGCAGGGCCTCAAGACCTGGCACAGGAACCATCTGCTACCCCTTTCTGAGGCAGTCAGGATACCTCCGGCTCTGCATTCCCCCGAGCTACCTTCAACTCCCCACACTCCAAGACCTAATACCAGGTCTCAAGCAACTCAGTCAAGGGAGGAGGAAATTACAGATCAAAGTGAAGATGAGGAGCTGGAGCTCAGCTGGCTATGGCTGTCTCAAGCACCTGAATCCCCGGATGGTGGATCCCACACCCTCTGAATTCCTCCAAAGTGACACTGTCAGGGACGTACTGGGCTTGAACCTGGGACCTCTTCTGTGTCTGGCATTGACTCTTCCCGCTGAGCTATCTGGGATGCTGAACAGTTCCCTGCCTGATCTGCTGGATAACCTACAGTGCCTTGCGAAAGTATTCGGCCCCCTTGAACTTTTCATCATTTTGCCACATTTCAGGCTTCAAACATAAAGATATAAAATTGAAATTTTTTGTGAAGAATCACCAACAAGTGGGACACAATTGTGAAGTGGAACGAAATCTATTGGATATTTTAAACTTTTTTAGCAATTAAAAAACTGAAAAGTGGTGCGTGCAAAATTATTCGGCCCCTTTACTTTCAGTGCAGCAAACTCACTCCAGAAGTTCAGCGAGGATCTCTTAATGATCCAATGTTGTCCTAAATGACTGATGGTGATAAATAGAATCCACCTGTGTGTAATCAAGTCTCTGTATAAATGCACCTGCTCTGTGATAGTCTCAGGGTTCTGTTGAAAGCGCAGAGAGCATCATGAAGACCAAGGAACACACCAGGCAGGTCCGTAATACTGTTGTGGAGAAGTTTAAAGCCGGATTTGGATACAAAAAGATTTCCCAAGCTTTAAACATCCCAAGGAGCACTGTGCAAGCGATCATTTTGAAATGGAAGGAGTATCAGACCACTGCAAATCTACCAAGACCTGGCTGTCCCTCTAAATTTTCAGCTCAGACAAGGAGAAGACTGATCAGAGATGCAGCCAAGAGGCCCATGATCACTCTGGATGAACTGCAGAGAACTACAGCTGAGGTGGGAGAGTCTGTCCACAGGACAACAATCAGTCGTACACTGCACAAATCTGGCCTTTATGGAAGAGTGGCAAGAAGAAAGCCATTTCTCAAAGATATCCATAAAAAGTATTGTCTAAAGTTTGCCACAAGCCACCTGGGAGACACACCAAACATGTGGAAGAAGGTGCTCTGGTCCGATGAAACCAAAATCGAACTTTTTGGCCACAATGCAAAACGATATGTTTGGCGTAAAAGCAACACAGCTCATCACCCTCAACACACCATCCCCACTGTCAAACATGGTGGTGGCAGCATCATGGTTTGGGCCTGCTTTTCTTCAGCAGGGACAGGGAAGATGGTTAAAATTGAGGGGAAGATGGATGCAGCCAAATACAGGACCATTCTGGATGAAAACCTGTTGGAGTCTGCAAAAGACCTGAGACTGGGACGGAGATTTATCTTCCAACAAGACAATGATCCCAAACATAGAGCAAAATCTACAAAGGAATGGTTCACAAATAAACGTATCCAGGTGTTAGAATGGCCAAGTCAAAGTCCAGACCTGAATCCAATCGAGAATCTGTGGAAAGAGCTGAAAACTGCTGTTCACAAACGCTCTCCATCCAACCTCACTGAGCTCGAGCTGTTTTGCAAGAAAGAATGGGCAAGAATTTCAGTCTCTCGATGTGCAAAACTGATAGAGACATACCCCAAGCGACTTGCAGCTGTAATCACAGAAAAAGGTGGCTCTACAAAGTAATAACGCAAGGGGGCCGAATAATTTTGCACGCCCCACTTTTCATTTTTTTCTTAGTTAAAAAAGGTTAAAAAAAAACAATAGATTTCGTTCCACTTCACAATTGTGTCCCACTTGTTGGTGATTCTTCACAAAAAATAAAAATGTTATATCTTTATGTTTGAAGCCTGAAATGTGGCAAAAGGATGAAAAGTTCAAGGGGGCCGAATACTTTCGCAAGGCACTATATCTGATCCATTAGACTACTCTGCTTGGTGTCTTGATTACTGTTGAACTCTGAACCCCTTGCTCCTCCCATGAACTTCCTATAAAAGACGTTTCAGAGATGTTGCCCCTTGCGGTTTGATCTGCTTCTGTTCTCTGAGTTCCTGATTCTGTGCCTGTATCCTGTTCCTGTGTTTGACCCGGCTTCCTGACCACGCTTCTGTCTCCAGTCCTGACCTTGGTTCGTTTGACCCTGCTCAGTTATCTGCCAGTCTGCCTGTTGCCAAGATTCGGCCTGGACTTTGACTACTCTCTGCCTGCCACTTATGATGTTTACCTTGATGTGTATGACCCGGCTTGTCTGACTCTGCAAACCTGCACCAGCTGACCTGCATCCTCTGCTCTGCGAGCTGCACACACTGACCTGCATCCTTGCAATGCAAACCTGCACCTGCTGACCTGCATCCTCTGCTCTGCAAGCTGCACCTGCTGACCTGCATCCGCTGCTTCCAGAACCAGCCGTTCCAGTCTCCACTCGGCTCCACCACTCCACGCAGTGAGGATCAGACAGGCACCCTTACCTCACCGTGCTCTTACCACCACTGTCCCCACTCCAGTGGTCTCTGAGCCGGGGTTGTATGGGAGGTCCCTCTCCGCACGTCAGGCTCACACCTAAGGTACGTTACAGTATCAAACCACCATGCCTGAGCCTGCGGGAGATACCTCGCCTATGGACAATGTCTATCAACACCTTACAGCTCTCACTCAGATCGTGAAGTCTCTGCAGGGCAGCCACGACCGACTAGATAAGCAGACACAAACTCAAGCCACCTCTGCAGATTCACCTCCAACCCCAACTTCCTCTATTGGAATGATACCATCTCCTGAGCCCAGGGTCCCTGTTCCTGAGAAGTTTTTTGGGGATCGGAGTAAATTCCGGGCGTTTCGCAACGCATGTGAACTTTACTTTTCGTTGCTACCTTGGACTTTTTCATCTGAAGCCACCAAGGTGGGCTTCGTTATCGCTCTGCTGCAGGGGGAACCTCAAGCTTGGGCCCATCCCCTACTTGAAGTCCGCCATGTAGTTCTAGACTCTCTGCCCTCTTTTCTTGATGCCATGGCCCGACTTTATGATGATCCGCAGTGGACTTCTACTGCCGAGGCTGCTCTCCATGCGCTCCAGCAAGGCCGCCGAGCGGTCGAGGACTATGTGACTGATTTCAGACGCTGGAGCGTGGATACCCAGTGGAACGAGGTGGCTCTGCGGCATCAGTTCCGTCTTGGTCTCTCTGAAAGCTTGAAGGACGAGTTAGCACGGGTCGGTCTTCCCGATGTTCTAGAGACTTTAATTACTTTGTCTATCCAGATAGACCAACGATTTCGGGAGCGCAGAGCAGAAAGGTCTACCCAGCAGCTCCGCCCAGCTTGGATGCTACCCCGGATACTAGCTCCTGTGTACCCTGCCATTGCCAGTATGGTTCCAACTGAACCCTCATCCCTCAACCAGACCTGTACCGTCAAGCCAGGGCAGCTTGGACTTAGGGAATGTTTCATATCGGCCAAGGAACGACTTCGTCGGCTGCAGAATTATCTATGCCTGTATTGCGGGGAACCCGGTCATTATGTCTCTTCTTGTCCCGCTAAGCTGCGCAAGGTCCTGGCTACATCTTCTCCCAACTACTCACCTCCATCTACCAATGCTACTCACCTGGCTCTTCCTATCTCTTTCCAACTACCAGGGAGGACAATAACAGTAACTGCAATAATCGACTCAGGGGCGTGTGGTTGTTTTGTCGATCTTGACTTTGCAGCACAACAACACATCCCACTCCAACCTAAGACTCGGGGACTTTCCATTTTCCTGGCAGATGGGTCTCGCATCAAGTCTGGAGTAGTGACCCAGGAGACCCCTCCTTTGCCTGTGATCACCTCCACGGACCATAAGGAACTATTGACTTTGGATGCTATTGCATCTCCCATGTTTCCAGTTATCCTGGGTCTATCCTGGCTTCAGGCACACAATCCACAGATTGATTGGGGAACCGCACGTATTACGTTCCAGTCACCATACTGTCAACACCACTGCATGCTTCCACGTCCCAGCACCTTGGGGCCTCTGTTATGCCTGGATTCAGATCCAGAGATATGAGCTTCTGTACCCAAACAATATCATGAGTTCCTGGACGTCTTCAGCAAGCGAGGGGCCGAAGTCCTCCCGCCTCATCGTCCTTACGATTGTCCAATCGAGCTACTTCCCGGTGCTAAGATTCCTTTCAGACAGATCTTCCCCCTATCTGAACGGGAGCTTGAAGTACTGAAAGAATACGTTGATGAGAACCTTAAGAGGGGTTTCATCCGTCCTTCCACTTCTCCAGCAGGGGCGGGAATCTTCTTTGTGGAGAAAAAAGACCATTCTCTTAAGCCCTGTGTAGATTACCGGGAATTAAATAAAATCACGGTCAAGAACCGGTACCCTCTGCCTCTGGTACCTGAACTTTTTCAAAGACTCAGGACTTCCTCTGTGTTTACCAAATTAGACCTGCGGGGGGCGTACAACCTGGTACGCATCCGAGCAGGGGATGAATTGAAGACTGCCTTTCGTACCAGGTACCAGGTTCGACCATTACAAATACCTAGTAATGCCCTTCGGCCTATGTAACGCCCCTGCCACCTTTCAGCATCTAGTCAATAATGTTTTCAGAGACTGGCTGGACATTTATGTAGTTGTCTATCTTGATGATATTTTGATTTTTTTTCCTCCTCTCTCGAGCAGCACCGGAAACACGTCAAGAGTGTACTCTGTCGTCTCCGCCAGCATGGACTGTACACAAAACCAGAAAAGTGTGAATTAGAGTGACAGAGTATCCAGTTCCTTGGCCTAGTGATCTCTACAGAGGGATTATTTTTTTGTATAATCTGTATTTATTGAGAAAAAACATGTACACACAAACAAAAGTGCAACTTATGGCATACATGGTCCACATCAAGCATACAATCCAGTACGGTATAATTCAGCAAAAAAATAAAAGAACAAGGTGCCAGTTTCAAAACAATGTAATAATTCCATTGAGGGGAACCACTCCCCCCCCAACCTGCTTACTGGTCCACTAACAATTACCGGGGACATGGACCAAGCTAAACAAGGGGCCTTCACCTCCCGTACCCTGTGTGGGGAGAGGGGGCTAAATAGCCTCCATCAAACCCTCCCCGGCCAAAATCCGGCCCTTGGGCACAAAGAGGTGAGGGGGCCCCTCTCATCTAGGAATCTCCTCCCCCGAACAGAAGGAGAAGAGACTTCAACTGCATAATAAGAGCAGGCCCAGGCAAGGGGCAGACCCCTGCTGCCAGTAAACAACCTAAGCTGAACAAGTAAGAGAGGATCCACGTATTAGAGTGAGAAAGAGAAAAAAAAAAAACGCAGACAAGACAGACAAACATAAACGGGAAACAGCAGGGTAAGAAAGCCAGAAAAAGGGAATAGTAGAAAGAAGTAGAGGGAAATAGAACTACCTCCATCAGGCATGCACCCATAGCGTCGCACAGCTCCACCCACCAAGAGAAGATCTCTAGTGCTCAGCTCAATCTCCAGGCTCCCGCATCTTCAGTCTCTGCCTCCGGGGCCTGTGCCTCGGCTTCCCTATGCCCCCTAAGAGAGGGCTCTGCAAGTTCCAACAGGGCGATGTCTAGACTAGATGGAACAAACTCCCCACCTGAAGTATGTTGCAACCAGGCAGCCCAGATGGTTTGAAAGCACTCACTCGTGCCATTACAATTCGCCACCCATTCTTCAGCTTCCTTAATTTCCCGTACCCTCTTGGACCAGTCCTCTAGCCCAGGTACATGAGCCTGCTTCCAATACATAGGGAGCAGGCGCCTAGCAGCGTTCAGGAGATGTGGCAGTACACATCTCCTGTAACGGCTGGTCGGCATAGATGGTACATGGAGAAGGAAGTGTATTGGCAAAAGCGGGACATCTATATCCAGTATGGCCTTAATTTGTTGCTGAATAGTTTCCCAAAAGGGCTGAATTTTCGGGCTCTCCCACCATATGTGAAGCAAGGTGCCACGGAGGCCGCAGCCTCTCCAGCAACGATCAGAAACAGTGGGGTATATGCGTGAGAGCACAGCAGGAACCCTGTACCACCTTGTCAGCAACTTGTAGTTTGTTTCTTGCGTTCTAGACTCTATGGAGCTAGAATGGGTTAGGCGGTACAGGGGAGCCAACTGCGCCTCTGAGAACTCTGTCCCCAGATCGCGCTCCCATTCCCTAATATAGGCCGGCTTAGTCTCCATCACGGATGAGCCGAGTAGCTGATAGAGCTTGGATATCATATGAGAGATGGGGTCCTCCGCGACAAAGAGAAGCTCAAAGGGTGAGAGTTGAGATGTGGTACGAATATGGGTAACCTGCGTTGCAAAAAAGTGACTAAGCTGTGCGTGTCGCCAAAAGTCCAATGGAAAAGCGCCATGACATGCCCTAAGTGATTCCAACGGGGGGAGTTTCCCACCCACCAAAAGTTTACCACAGGGAGCATTAGGGTCATCCACCCAGTTCCTGAAAAAGGCCCTTTGCTCCCCCGGGAGAAACCAACAAAAGCCCCCCAGCGGGGACCCAGGAGGTGCTAGAGAGTATAGGGTGTTAATCCTATCCCAAACCCTAAGGACCTGTCTCGTTAGGGGAGATGTCAAATCAGACAGCCCCCTATGCTCCTTCGCAAGCCAAGGGGCATAGGCCAAGTCCCTACCAGCCATGCTCTTTTCCAGGGGAACCCAAAGTCTAGTACGGGTGTGGAACCTCCAGTTCAGAATCCTTTGAAGGACAATGGCCCTGTAGTACCGTCGAATGTCTGGAATCCCCAAACCCCCAGCCCTCTTAGATCGTTTCAGCACCCTCATGGCTATTCTAGGCTTCTTTGCACTCCACACAAAATCTATGAGCATGCTATTAATTGTACCGAAAAAGGTGACCGGCAGGGGAAGTGGCAACATCTGGAAGTAGAAAAGGACTCTGGGGAGCACATTCATTTTAATAATGTTTACCCGCCCGAGCTAGGTAAAAGCCGTTTTAGTCCAATGGGATAGGTCAGTTTTGATGGTCATCAATAGGGAGGGATAATTGGCCTGATACAGGGTCTCATAATGGTCAGTCAGTTGGATACCCAGGTATTTTATAGAGGCCCTAGCCCACGTGAAAGGGAACGCCGCCTTCAGGCTATCTTTGAGTGACAGGGGGAGCACTATCGGCAGAATCTCAGACTTCGAGTAGTTCATTTTAAAATTGGACAAGGCTCCAAAATCATGGAGTTCCGTCATAAGGTTCGGTACCGAGATGAGGGGTTCGGTAAGATGGAACAGGACGTCATCCGCATAAGCCGAAAGCTTATGCTCCATGCTCCCCACTGTCAATCCTTTGATGTCCTGATTGGCCCTCACCCTGCGCAACAAAGGCTCTAGGGTAAGGGCAAACAGGAGGCGCGAGAGGGGGCATCCTTCGTACCATTTCTAATCGGAAACCTTGAGGAGAGAATGCCATTCACCTTGACTTGGGCGCTTGGGGTAGCGTAGAAAGCCATGATCCAAGTCAACATGAATGGGCCTAGACCCACAGACTCCAGGACCGCACGCAGGAAGGACCAATCGACCCGGTCGAAAGCCTTCTCCGCGTCCGTTGAGAGGACCAGGTACGGGGACTGTTTCGGATTCGAGCGTGCCCAATGAATCAGATGCATAGCTCGCAGTGAATTGTCTCGGGCCTCGCGCCCTGTGACAAAACCTGTTTGGTCTGGGTGCACTATATTCGGAACTAGATGTTTAAGGCGATTGGCCAATATTTTAGCAAGGATTTTAACATCCACGTTCAGTAACGATATTGGTCTATAACTCTGAGCCAGAGAAGGGTCCTTGCCCTCTTTAGGGAGCACCGTTATGTGAGCCAACAAGGCCTCGGGAGGGATCGGGTCTCCCCTGGCAATTGAGTTAAAATATCTGCACATGGGGCCAACTAAGATCGGGAGAAACGTGCTGTAGTACGCCTTTGAATACCCATCGGGCCCCGGGCTCTTCCCACTCGGCAAGGATTTAACAATCTCCTCAATGTCAGAGGGTTGCACAGGTGATTCCAACTCCACCTGCTGCTCCTCGGACAAGGAGGGGAGCCCAGAATTTACCAAATACTCCTTAATTGCACTGTACTTAGAGGCCGCAGACTCCGGTGTAGCATCCGAGTCCAAAGAGTAGAGCTTCGCATAGTAATCACGGAACAAAGAGGCAATCTAGGAGGAATGAAAAACAACTCCACCCGAAGTGGATTGAAGTTTGTGACTAAGAGTAGGGCCCAATGTTTTCTTAAACCTTTTCAAGAACGCGTGTGAGTGGGCTGAGCGACTATGAGAAGTATCGAATAAGGGATCCGGGCTAATATTAAAGTCCCCTCCTAAGATCAGACGGCCATCCCGAAAATCAGTAAGGCGGTCTAGTACGGCCTCTACAAAAGTCAGCTGGTTGGCATTAGGGGTATATATGTTAGCAAAAGTGTAAAGAGTCCCAGCTATCTCCCCTTTCAAAAGAACAAACCTACCCATAGGATCAGAGAAATGTGCTTTAAGGCGGAAGGGACAGGACTTGTGAACAGCTATGGCCGTTCCCTTGGCCCTAGGAACCGTGGAAGTGCTAAGGAACCATTGGTTGAACAAATGAGTAGGAAGTTTCGGAGTAGATTGGACGGTAAAGTGAGTCTCCTGCAGGAACACTATCTGTGCCCCCAAAAGTTTCAATTCCAACCACAACTTGCCCCTTTTGTGTGTAGAGCAAAGACCCCGAACATTATAAGATACTACCTTAATAGAAGCCATGGGGATCGGGGAAGTCCGTCAAAGCCAAGGGGTAGCCGTTGAACCCAACCGGAGCAATTCTGAGGAAGGAGTATCTGGGAAAACTCCAGACGGAGAGAAAGGAGAAAGTAGGGAGAAGAGAAGAATATAGTAGGGCATACAGGGGACACAACACAGAGACACACACAAAAAAAAACCAACATGAGAACACAAAAATTAACATGGTTAAGCAGGTCAGGAGGCACAGCCCGCCGAAGCAAGCCATGTCTAGCCAACCCACCAGAAAAAAAACACTTGAATCGAGCCCGACCAGGGATACCCTCCCACCACAAGAAAGGCCTCTGGCCGAAGCCCACCGTCCCGTAAAGGGAAAACACCCACTGTGGGTAGGCCTACTGGGGGAACATAGACCAACATGGGGAAGATAAGAATCTCACCCCACCCACACCGCCTCTATGAGGCTACAAAATACTATCCGGGGGCACCCTCAGTGCATGTCCCTAGCCAGTTCTCCCAGACAGGAAGGGGTGAGTCTGCGGCTGCAGATGGGAGGGGGCTACAAAAGCACAAAACGAAACCCACCCCCAACCCCCCCTGAACATGGAGTCCAGCTGTCCACGGTGCAGTCTATGAGGGCCAAGAACTCCCAAAACCAAAAAAAGGGGGAAGAAAAGAGAGAGAGAAAAAAAAATTATGCTTTTACTCCCCCTTTTTCTTCTCTTCTCTCCCAATGAAAACAAAACTACCACAGGGTCCCTCAAACCCAGTTAAGGAAGAAGTTGCAGATGGGTCATCCGGTCCAGAAGGGCAGGGAGAAAGAACACCTCAGTCTCTGGCAGATGCAGGGCCGGAAGAGGTGCTGGCATTGCGGCGTCTGTTATTCCTCCTGCGTCCCCTACCTGGCACGGTTTGCCAGGGCTGCGAGGGAGGGAGCGCAGACAGAGCTGGAACTGCTCTCCAGTCAGGAAAGTCCACATCTCCAAGGTGCAGGGCTGTGAGGAAGTGTGGCAGATCATCCTTAGTGCGCAGCGTCACCTGGCGCCCCTCATGCATTACTTGAAGACTGAAGGGAAAGCCCCAGCGGTAGGAGAGGCCTGCATCCTGAAGAGCTGACAGCAGGGGTCGCAGAGCCCTGCGTTGCATAAGAGTGCGCCGGGAGAGGTCTTGGTAGAAGAAAAGTTTAGCTCCATCAAAGTCAAAATAAGGCTTGTTCCTCATTTTCTGCATTATGCGATCCTTTAAAGTATATTTGTGGAGTTTACAGATAATGTCCCGTGGGGATTCGGGGTCCTGGGAAGGCGGCTTCAGAGCCCTGTGAGCCCGATCAATCTCTATTGGAGTGGTGGATGGAAGTCCCAGTATTTCCCTGAACACCCCCTCCAGAGAAGGTATAATATCCCGCGGTGCAGTGGCTTCCGGCATACCCCTAATACGGATGTTAGCTCGCCTGCTGCGATTCTCAAAATCATCCATTTGGGATATTAAGGCCTCCATCTTGTGGCTCTGTGCATTACAAGTCTCTTGCAATAAAGCTATACTAGGGAGAGAGTCCTCAAAGCGCTGCTCTAAGGTCTCCAGCCTGCCCCCCAAGTGTGCAGTGTCAGTTTTAAGCTGGGCTATGTCCTGGGTGAAAGCCTTCTCAATCCTGGCAGTGAAACGTTCCAGGTCCTCCCTAGTGGGGAGAGACCATATGTGCCTCTTCAGATTCTCATCACCCAGCAGGTCCATAGGATCCGGGCCTAATCCCTGTGAGGAGGGGGAGCCTGGGGATGCAGGGGGAGCCGTATCGCTCACCAGTCGAGGAGATGGGATAGGAGAGGCAGCCGGACCAGAGGCTGCATCCTCATGCTGCTTGGGGCCTTTCTTCTCCACCGCCATCTTGGAGTCTGTTCTCCCGGTTCGCCGTGGCTCCGTGCAGAATGAATCCATCGTTCCCTGTGTTGCCCGTTCCGCCTTCGGAGGCTGGGAGGACGCCCTTGTTCGCTGGGACATTATTCAGTAAGTTACCCGCCGATTATGCCCCGGGGAGAGCTGATTATTGCTGCGGTGTGAGCGGAGCTGAGAACACACGTCCTCACTCCACCATAGCTTGGCCACGCCCCTACAGAGGGATTTAAGATGGACCCACAGAAGGATTCAGCCATTCTGGATTGGCCTGCACCTTCAGACAAAAAGGGGGTGCAGCGCTTCGTTGGCTTTGCCAATTTTAATCGGAGGTTTATCAAGGGATTCTCCGCTATTATTTCCCCGATTACGCAGCTAACGAAGCAAAATGCTTGATTCCAGTGGACATCTGAAGCACAGGCTGCTTTCACAAACCCAAAAAGACTTTTTATGTCTGCTCCTATCCTAAGTCATCCCGATCCTGTCCTACCGTATCTACTTGAGGTAGATGCCTCAGAGACAGCGGTTGGAGCCGTTATCTCCCAGCGCCAAGGTCTCAAGGACTTGATACACCCGGTAGCCTTCTTCTCCCGTAAGCTTACCCCGTCCGAGAGGAATTATGATGTTGGAGACCGGGAGCTCCTGGCCATTAAATCTGCCCTTGAGGAGTGGAGGTAATTGTTGCAGGAAGCAGCACATCCTATACTCATTTACACAGACCACAAGAACCTAGAGTATCTGAGAGCTGCCAAATGTCTGAGACCACGCCAGGCACGTTGGGCACTATTTTTCTCTAGGTTCTCGTTCCACATAACTTACCGGCCAGGTGCTCCCCCTTTTACCTAAATGGGTCTCGGCTAACCAAACTGGGTTCATTCCTAATAGAGAGGCCAGAGATAATTCTCTCCGCACTCTGTCCTTGATCCACTATGTTCGCAGGTGCTCCCAGTCCACCCTCCTTCTCTCTACTGATTCAGAGAAGGCGTTTGATAGGGTGGATTGGGACTACCTTAAAACTACCCTTAGGTATTTTGGCCTTGGTCCTAAAATGTTCCACCGTATTTCCTCTCTCTACTATAACCCCACCGCGCAAATACGCATAAACGGCTTCTTGAGCGACCCCTTCACATTACATAACGGAACCAGACAGGGCTGCCCTTTATCTCCTCTCTTATTTGCCATTTCCCTTGAACCCTTTCTAGCTACTATTAGGCACAATAGGAATATTAATGGCATCCAGGTCGGTAATAGACTTCATAAATATGCAGCATACGCTGACGATATTTTGTTTTACATTCAACAACCACGCATTTCACTGCCGAATCTAATGTCTGAATTCTCCACCTTCCAAACCTTATCTAACTTTAAAATCAATCTAGCTAAGTCTGAAATTTTAAACATCACAATACCCCAATCAATAGCTGATCAATTGAAACCCTTATTCCCCTTCCGTTGGGTATCCTCACGAATGAAATATCTGGGCATGTACCTTACCCCCCGCCTGCATTCCCTTTTTAGGCATAATTACATACCTCTCCTCAATAATATCAGAGCTGATCTCAGGAAGTGGTCTTCCCTCTCACATTCATGGCTAGGCAAGGTTAATATAATCAAAATGAACATACTCCCCCGTATCCTCTTTATTCTTCAAATGATCCCCTTGAAGGTCCCCATAGGCTTCTTTACTCTACTGCAGACCATGATCGCCCGCTTTGTTTGGAGAGACGGCCATCCCAGGATCTCTCGGGAAGTCCTCTATCGAGCCAAGCGTTCTAGGGGACTGTCTCTTCCTAACTTTAAAGCCTACTATAACGCTGTTATTTTATCACGTATAGCAGACTGGAAGTATGCCGTTGCTACTAAACTCTGGGTACAATTAGAATACTCCTTAAGCGGCTCAGATCTCTCCATGGCCCAGTGGATTCCACATTCTTCTAGAAAACTCTCCCACAACACCTCGCCTCTCACCACATCCTCATTGAGCGTATGGGATGGTCTCCATAGAAAATTTGCATGGTCTTATGACTCTCCACTGACCCCCTTGCTGCAGCATAAATACTTCATGCCTGGCTCCATTGACCCAGGATTTCAATCCTGGTCACCCGGCGGCCCTCTCCTGCTACACCATGTCCTATCCCCCAATGCCCTTAAACCTTTGCCAGAAATTTTGGGCCATAAACCAATTACATTTATGGACACATGGAGATATAACCAATTGAAACGCTTCCTTCAGACTCTTCCCCAGCCATTACGGGGACTCCAAGATCTAAATGGTATTGAACAGCTCTTTCTCCATAAAGACCCCCCTCTACACAGTATCTCCCAGTTCTACAAAGCGATCACAAATTTGCAGAGTCCTGCGTACCCAAACTACCTGCCCAGATGGGAGACCGATCTGGATGTTATTATCACGGACAAGACAAAAGACAAAATTCTCCAACTTACGCATGTCTCCTCCTTGGCATCTTCCATGGCTGAGTCTAACTTTAAACTTCTTACTAGATGGCACCACACGCCTGTCAAACTCCACCGCATGTTCCCTGTTAACTCCCCGCTATGTTGGAGGAATTGTGGTCAGAATGCCACTCATGCCCACATATGGTGGTCTTGCCCCCTTATTCGACCTTACTGGTCTAAAGTGCTAGACCTGATTCATCAAGTCACCAATGTTAGATTGCCTATGGATCCGTGGATAGTCCTCTTTCACGCTACCTTGATGTCCATAGGTAGATATAAACGTTCACTCACGCCACATCTCCTTAATACTGCTAAAGCCCTCATACCTACCCTCTGGGGCCAACCCACAACTCCATCCATAAAGTCCTGGATACAAAAGGTTTCGGAAGTATGTCTCATGGAGGAACTCACCCACATTGCGAGAGACACTACTACACAACATACCCTAACCTGGGCACCTTGGTCCTCCTTCCTCTCCACCCAATGCTACAAAGACATTATCTCCTCGTCCACTTAAGCTACCCAAGCTTCTTGCATAACTTGACCGCTATTCCTGGTACCATTTTTGATACATCTATATTGACTGTAGAGGCACTATCCTCCCGTTAAGACCTCCCTACTCTAAACGCATTTGATATCTGCTCATTGTGACTGCCAGGTATGCCAGTTTCCCCTCTCCCCTTCCTGCCCCCTCCTCCCTTACCCCCCCTCTCTTCTAGCCCCCTCCTACCTTCCTTTTTCTTCTTCCTCTTCCCCCTCTTTTTCCTATCTGTTAATCAAGCTATTGTTCATTTCATTGTACTCGGGTTGCTCAAGATGTTTTTCATTCTAAAACGGGCCGACTCTTCTTTGTTTGCTAACCCGACGTACCATTTACTTTGTATCTGTTTCTATTGTTGTATCTACATAGCTTCTCAATAAAAATATATTAAACAAAAAAACTTACCGGCCAGGCTCCAAGAACACCAAGCCAGACGCTCTTTCCCGCATGTTTGATGATCCGAAAGAGGTGTCAGCTCCAGATACCATTCTATCGGAAGGCAACTTCTTACTTTTACAAACTAGCCTGATGTCTGGCTTGAAGCAAGCTTCTACAGGTGTGTCTGGTCCCTCTGGAGTCACTCTGGTACCTAAGGAAGGGTTACTTTGGAAGAATGACAAAATCTTTGTGCCAGAAGAAGTTCGAGTCACAGTGTTATACTTGTGTCATGATCATCCCCTTGCAGACAATTTCGGAAAGCATAAAACCCTTGAACTGATTCAACGCACGTTTTGGTGGCCGGATCTTGAAAGACTGCAGGGAATATGTAGGTTCATGTGCCACCTGTATCCGTTGCAAGACCACTAGAAGCAAGGCCTGGGGTCTGCTCAGACCCTTACTAGTCCCTGACCGTCCCTGGAAAATTATTGCCATGGACTTCATAGTGGAACTCCCCCCGTGTGAAGGTTGCTCAGCCATCTTTGTAGTGGTTGACCGTCTATCCAAGATGGCCCACTTTGTGCCTCTCAAAGGCACGCCCTCTATCATGGCAACTGCCCAGGTCTTCATTAGGGAAATTTTATAAAGTGAAAAAACTGCGCTAAACCAATATTTGTGCAACAGAGCTGCTGGCACTCAAACAAACAAAGTATAAACAGATATATAGAAAAATAATGCAGCGCTCAAAATCAAGAGTTGCTGGAAGCACCTCTGATGTGTAAAAGACTAATATACCACTAAGGGTTAGTGATGAATAATATGAAGTTCATGGACAGTCTGTTCCAATGGATGATTTCACATATGAGATGACATCCGTGAAAACTGTGAAACGTGACCACTCTGGGTAAATAAAGTGATTCAAAGGAGTCCAAACAGCATATGTGTAGTGAAAGTGAATGTCTTTTCATGGACACCGCCGCCACAGCATAGATGACTGGAGGACCTCAATATATCGGATGGAAATCAACAGTAAGAAACACAAGATGAGATTGGATACTCTTACCGGATACGGTGGACACACCTGTCGTATGACAGTGTGTCAAACAGGCTTGATGGTCGCCATGACCAAAAGTAAGGGGAACTAGATGTCCAGATTGCCTCAGACCGACTCCCACGGGGTAGCAGATGACCAACTCACTCAATGGACACTCCTCCGATCATACAGGCTCCAAGACAGTTCAAGGTGGATGCAAGGGTAAAAGAGAAAAAGAAAAACTCCAGATGGTGCAGGTCAATATAACCATGAACGGTTTATTGAATAAATTTTGTCTTTTTTTGAATATAAACAAAAAATGTATATAAAAGTGATCACAAAATAAAATATTAAAAGCAATGTGGGGTGCAGCATAAGCAAGCCCTACGCGTTTCGACTTCAGAAGTCTTCAACAGGGGCATAGTGCTGTACCCCCCACATTGCTGACATTAAATAAAGTCTGAAATGAATCCGACCCGCCTTAAAAGGGGCGGAGTCGAAACCGAAAATAATGAACTGTTCAACGCCAGACTAACATCAATACAAAATAACCTGAACTAAAGAATCATTACATTCAAATAATATGAATAAATATGAAACAATATGCAATCCTGGTGTATAAATATACAACTTAAACAACATATAAATCACATAAAAAACATATATATAAATCAAATTTTCCCGCCTAAGATTAGACCCCAATCATGTTGGAAGACAGATGGAACCAACAGTGCTAATGGCTTAATTATCTAGATGTTATTATCCCCACCTGAACTTACCGCCAATAGGGGGCGTCTAATTATCCTGCTAAGTGGTGGCAGGTACACAGATGATGGTCATCTTGCAGCTGCATTTCACAAATGTTGTTGCAATATTGATTGGGGACACCATTGTAGCGTGGCGTCGCGGGCACCTAGTGCACGCTGTGCACATAAACGTCACGCGCGCGCACCCAAAGTTAATGATGTAACTAGAGGACGCCGTTGTGGCGTGGCGCCGTGGGCGTCTGGTGCGTATCGTGCGCGTGAACATCACGCGCGCGCACCCCAACCAGTTGTCCTGATATTGGTCACATGGTGCGCGACGCTCGCGTAAGCCTCACGCTTACACTCAGGGACAGCATCATGACGTAATCACGTCACGGCGTCTCCTCTTTCCTAACTTATAATTGGGAAGATCATCAACTACCCTCGGACGGCGGTATTTCACTGCCAAAGGGCGCAATGACTCCATGGCAACACCAGACGCCATGGAGCCAGCGCCATCTAGTGGAGGGAAAGAAAAATGGATGAAAAACAAAAATCAAGAACTATATGGATCCACTAATGGACGTTTATAATATATATAGCCCAAAAAACGCCATGAGTGAATTCCAGGTAGCTAACCCTTCTAACACATAAAAGGGCAAACCATACATCAGGCTAGAATTCAGATATGAAGAACCCAGCTTCCTCCTTATATCACGACACAATGTGGTGATTCAAACATTTAAAACACAACACATCATGTCACCCCCTCAGCAACAAAGTATACACAGCAAATGTTAATACCAAAAAGGTGACACTGAAGGTATACTAAGGTCCACATATAGCACACCAACCCCACCTGTCATCTGAACAAGTGCACAGGGGAGTTGAATTGTGATAAAGGTTTAGTACGGACCATATGTCCAGACTAAAAAGTGACACACAAGCTCAGGGCAATCACGCCCGGTTGATGAAACAATTAATGTCCCATTCAATGTTCATACCATGGGGTGAGTAACACCTGAGCTCGTGTATCCAGTAAGTCTCTAACCTTAAGACACCCCGCAGAGAGGAGTCCCCCCTCCAATGGGGGACAAACCTATCTATCACCTGAAATTGGGTGCCTCTAGGGTCCTTGGCATGATGTTCCAAATAGTGCCGCGAAACGGTGTGCTTGTCACAACCTTTGCGGATTTTGGCTAAATGTTCGTTGACCCGAATAGAAAAATTCCTGATTGTGCGTCCTACGTATTGAAGTTTGCATGGGCATGTAATTAGGTACACGACGAACCTGGTGACGCAAGTAGTAAATTGCTTCATAATATAACTGCGTCCCGTGACACTAGAACTGAACGTGTCCGTTCTACGTCTACCCAATACATTAACCATGCAAACATTACATTTTCTACATGGGTAATAGCCATTAGCCTCTGGAAAAAAGGAAATCTTAATAGGAGGGTCTATTATGTTAGGGGCTATTTCACCCTGAATAGATCGGGCACCCCTATAGATCACACCTGCCCGTTTATGGAGAGATGGTCCAAGTATTCTATCGCTTAACAACACTTTCCAATGCCTGTTCAAAATCTTTTTGATTTCATGATGTTGGGTGGAATAGGAAGTGAAGAAGGACCATTTAAATCTATCCTCTCTAGCATTTCTCTGTGTATCTGTGAGAAGAGAAGACCTCTCAATTTCCAATACAGAGGAAATGTCTGTATCTAATCCAGTGGATGAGTAACCCCTATCCAGGAATCTTTCCTTGAGGGTATTGGACTGAGCCACAAAGTCATCATCACGGGTGCAGTTCCTCCTGAGACGGAGGAACTGTCCCCGTGGTATGGACCTCAACCACTGGTCATGGTGACAGCTATCGACCGGGATGTACCAATTTCTGTCAGTAGACTTGAAATAGGTTTTAAATTCAAGGTGATTATTGACAGCCATGATTTCCAGATCAAGGAAATGTATGGACGAGGAGCTCGCCTCATACGTTAACACAATTCCCCGATCATTATCATTAAGAGCTGCCATAAAGATGTCTAAAGATTCTCTCGTGCCCCTCCATAGGAGGAGGATGTCGTCTATATATCTAGCCCACAGGACTAATTCAGGTCTGTTAAGGGCATAGACGACATCCTCCTCCCACTGGGCCATAAAGAGATTAGCAAGACTGGGGGCGTATTTAGCCCCCATTGCCACACCCTTTATTTGAGAGAAGAATGTTCCCTGGAACCAGAAATAATTATGCCGTGTGGCAAAATCCAAAAACTCCATGATGAAATTTCTCTGTATCAAGGATAATGATGAGTTTCTGGTCAGAAACAACTCCACTGCCTCAAGACCCAAATGATGTGGGATACAGGTGTATAGTGCAGACACATCTGCAGTCACTAAGATCAAATCTCCCTGATGCTGTACCTTCTCTAGTAAATTAATGGTATCCTTGGTATCCCTCAAATAAGAGGGCACCAATTTTACCAAAGGCTGGAGAAAGTGATCAATATACTTCCCAATTCGTGACGTGACAGAGTCGATCCCACTTACGATGGGACGTCCAGGGGGATCGACTGGGTTCTTGTGCACCTTTGGGAGGTAATAAATAACAGGAATACGAGGCGCCAAGGGAACCAAGTATTCCTGTTCTTTCTTATTGAGGATGTTCAAAGAAAAGCCTTCATTAATGATATCTACCAGGGCTTTCTTGTATTTCAAAGTAGGATCCCCTGGCAGAGGACTATAAGTGGCTCTATCCTCTAAATGTCTGCACATCTCCTTGACGTAGTTTTCCTTGTCAAGCACCACTATCCCCCTGCCTTTGTCCGCCGGACGGATAATAAGGTTTTTTATTAAGGCACAGGGTTTTCAAACCTGCCGCAATTGTTGGATCTTGGTGAACTCTCTTGGCAGGTAGTTCATCTAAATCCTTCAATACAAGGGTACGAAATACATTAATAGATGGAGCTGAGTGTGTTGGGGGGTTGAATAAGGAGGGGTTAGATAACCCCGAATGTATACTGGTGGAAACACCACCAGGCTGGGTAGAGGAGGAAGATCCCAAGGGCACTGTAGACTTCCCATTGTTGTTTTGGGCATCAACTGTTGGGAGGGCTAAAAAGTGCCTCTGGATATTCAGTTTCCTAATGTATTTCTGAATATCTATAAAGGTGGAAAATTTGTTCAGTTTCCGTGGGGGAACAAATTTCAGACCTTTGTCTAAAACTGATTGCTCTTGGGGAGTAAGAGCAACCGAACTTAAGTTAAAAATACCTGCACCTAACTGACCCTTGGTCTTTTTGCGCTGGATGCGCCGCCCCCCTCTAGAGCCTCGTTTCTTCTTGGGCTCTTGGGGGTATGGAAGGTGGGTTTGTGAAAACCCTGATATTGGGGTGGACCAAACTGATTATAATTGTAATTATAAGAAGATCTGGGTTGTGGTTCATCACCCCACCCGGAGTGTGAGTATGAATCATAGTAAGGGTCATAAGAACCTTCACCCTGTAATGGAGCATACCGGTTCTGAGTGGGCACAGGTGTACCCTGCATGTAGTTCCCATTCGATCTAGACCCATTATCCCTCCAAGGTGGAGGGGTTCTTCCTGATGGACCACTGGGATACATATGACCTCTATCACTTTGTCCATAACCTCTACCCCGTTGCGGATGACCTCTGCCACGAGGTATGGAGGGATGTTTCCCTCGGCCAGGCTCATTATGAGTAAAGGCCAAGGTGTTTTTAACATTCCTGGGTGTGTGATTATAACCCTTGTTGTTCTGGGATCCTCGTGCATTAGATGTAAGGGGGGGTTCGTAAACCAGTGTCCTATCTGTGATGACATCAACAGGCTCTGATAGATCCATATTCGAATTATTCTCGAGGGTATTGGCCTGGTTGGCCAATTTTTTTTGCCAACTAAAGACCAAATTACCCTTATAATCACCAGTATCCCGGTTGTACTTCTTTTGTTTTTTACTCCTCTGATCTTTTTCCTCTTTTTCAAGGAGAGTTTTCAGACCAGTGGAGAGGGATGCATACTCAGAAGTTCCGTTTGAGGGAGAGAGTTTATCTCTAATGTCCCTAATTTCTTTGTCCAAAATGGAAAGCCTGGCCTGCTTCCTCTCCACTAAGAAGCTAATCAGTTTTAAACCGGCCTCATTGAAATAGGTTGCCCAAAGGGCCAAATCTGACTCTCCTTGTTGGGGAGAAATATCCCACCTGAGGCCTCTAGGGACCATTTTCTCTTTGATATATTGCTCAAGAAACGCAATGTCCCATTGAAGGTGTAACTCAGAGATCATTACGTTTTTGAGCCTAGCAAAGAGTCCACTGACTTCTGAGTCAATATTGTGGATAGTAAATACTCCCTGTGTGTTAAAGGACCTTGAGGTCCTGTATTCAAAGACATCCATATAAACACAGATGTGTAGGCAAGCAGCAATAAATAAAGTGTCAAAAGTGAAAATATAAAGTGAAAAAACTGCGCTAAACCAATATTTGTGCAACAGAGCTGCTGGCACTCAAACAAACAAAGTATAAACAGATATATAGAAAAATAATACAGCGCTCAAAATCAAGAGTTGCTGGAAGCACCTCTGATGTGTAAAAGACTAATATACCACTAAGGGTTAGTGATGAATAATATGAAGTTCATGGACAGTCTGTTCCAATGGATGATTTCACATATGAGATGACATCCGTGAAAACTGTGAAACGTGACCACTCTGGGTAAATAAAGTGATTCAAAGGAGTCCAAACAGCTTATGTGTAGTGAAAGTGAATGTCTTTTCATGGACACCGCCGCCACAGCATAGATGACTGGAGGACCTCAATATATCGGATGGAAATCAACAGTAAGAAACACAAGATGAGATTGGATACTCTTACCGGACACGGTGGACAGTGTGTCAAACAGGCTTGATGGTCGCCATGACCAAAAGTAGGGGAACTAGATGTCCAGATTGTCTCAGACCGACTCCCACGGGGTAGCAGATGACCAACTCACTCGATGGACACTCCTCCGATCATACAGGCTCCAAGACAGTTCAAGGTGGATGCAAGGGTAAAAGAGAAAAAGAAAAACTCCAGATGGTGCAGGTCAATATAACCATGAACGGTTTATTGAATAAATTTTGTCTTTTTTTGAATATAGACAAAAAATGTATATAAAAGTGATCACAAAATAAAATATTAAAAGCAATGTGGGGTGCAGCATAAGCAAGCCCTACGCGTTTCGACTTCAGAAGTCTTCAACAGGGGCATAGTGCTGTACCCCCACATTGCTGACATTAAATAAAGTCTGAAATGAATCCGACCCGCCTTAAAAGGGGCGGAGTCGAAACCGAAAATAATGAACTGTTCAATGCCAGACTAACATCAATGCAAAATAACCTGAACTAAAGAATCATTACATTCAAATAATATGAATAAATATGAAACAATATGCAATCCTGGTGTATAAATATACAACTTAAACAACATATAAATCACATAAAAAACATATATATAAATCAAATTTTCCCGCCTAAGATTAGACCCCAATCATGTTGGAAGACAGATGGAACCAACAGTGCTAATGGCTTAATTATCTAGATGTTATTATCCCCACCTGAACTTACCGCCAATAGGGGGCGTCTAATTATCCTGCTAAGTGGTGGCAGGTACACAGATGATGGTCATCTTGCAGCTGCATTTCACAAATGTTGTTGCAATATTGATTGGGGACACCATTGTAGCGTGGCGTCGCGGGCACCTAGTGCGCGCTGTGCACGTAAACGTCACGCGCGCGCACCCAAAGTTAATGATGTAACTAGAGGACGCCGTTGTGGCGTGGCGCCGTGGGCGTCTGGTGCGTATCGTGCGCGTGAACATCACGCGCGCGCACCCCAACCAGTTGTCCTGATATTGGTCACATGGTGCGCGACGCTCGCGTAAGCCTCACGCTTACACTCAGGGACAGCATCATGACGTAATCACGTCACGGCGTCTCCTCTTTCCTAACTTATAATTGGGAAGATCATCAACTACCCTCGGACGGCGGTATTTCACTGCCAAAGGGCGCAATGACTCCATGGCAACACCAGACGCCATGGAGCCAGCGCCATCTAGTGGAGGGAAAGAAAAATGGATGAAAAACAAAAATCAAGAACTATATGGATCCACTAATGGACGTTTATAATATATATAGCCCAAAAAACGCCATGAGTGAATTCCAGGTAGCTAACCCTTCTAACACATAAAAGGGCAAACCATACATCAGGCTAGAATTCAGATATGAAGAACCCAGCTTCCTCCTTATATCACGACACAATGTGGTGATTCAAACATTTAAAACACAACACATCATGTCACCCCCTCAGCAACAAAGTATACACAGCAAATGTTAATACCAAAAAGGTGACACTGAAGGTATACTAAGGTCCACATATAGCACACCAACCCCACCTGTCATCTGAACAAGTGCACAGGGGAGTTGAATTGTGATAAAGGTTTAGTACGGACCATATGTCCAGACTAAAAAGTGACACACGAGCTCAGGGCACTCACGCCCGGTTGATGAAACAATTAATGTCCCATTCAATGTTCATACCATGGGGTGAGTAACACCTGAGCTCGTGTATCCAGTAAGTCTCTAACCTTGAGACACCCCGCAGAGAGGAGTCCCCCCTCCAATGGGGGACAAACCTATCTATCACCTGAAATTGGGTGCCTCTAGGGTCCTTGGCATGATGTTCCAAATAGTGCCGCGAAACGGTGTGCTTGTCACAACCTTTGCGGATTTTGGCTAAATGTTCGTTGACCCGAATAGAAAAATTCCTGATTGTGCGTCCTACGTATTGAAGTTTGCATGGGCATGTAATTAGGTACACGACGAACCTGGTGACGCAAGTAGTAAATTGCTTCATAATATAACTGCGTCCCGTGACACTAGAACAGAACGTGTCCGTTCTACATCTACCCAATACATTAACCATGCAAACATTACATTTTCTACACGGGTAATAGCCATTAGCCTCTGGAAAAAAGGAAATCTTAATAGGAGGGTCTATTATGTTAGGGGCTATTTCACCCTGAATAGATCGGGCACCCCTATAGATCACACCTGCCCGTTTAGGGAGAGATGGTCCAAGTATTCTATCGCTTAACAACACTTTCCAATGCCTGTTCAAAATCTTTTTGATTTCATGATGTTGGGTGGAATAGGAAGTGAAGAAGGACCATTTAAATCTATCCTCTCTAGCATTTCTCTGTTTATCTGTGAGAAGAGAAGACCTCTCAATTTCCAATACAGAGGAAATGTCTGTATCTAATCCAGTGGATGAGTAACCCCTATCCAGGAATCTTTCCTTGAGGGTATTGGACTGAGCCACAAAGTCCTCATCACGGGTGCAGTTCCTCCTGAGACGGAGGAACTGTCCCCGTGGTATGGACCTCAACCACTGGTCATGGTGACAGCTATCGACCGGGATGTACCCATTTCTGTCAGTAGACTTGAAATAGGTTTTAAATTCAAGGTGATTATTGACAGCCATGATTTCCAGATCAAGGAAATGTATGGACGAGGAGTTCGCCTCATACGTTAACACAATTCCCCGATCATTATCATTAGGAGCTGCCATAAAGATGTCTAACGATTCTCTCGTGCCCCTCCATAGGAGGAGGATGTCGTCTATATATCTAGCCCACAGGACTAATTCAGGTCTGTTAAGGGCATAGACGACATCCTCCTCCCACTGGGCCATAAAGAGATTAGCAAGACTGGGGGCGTATTTAGCCCCCATTGCCACACCCTTTATTTGAGAGAAGAATGTTCCCTGGAACCAGAAATAATTATGCCGTGTGGCAAAATCCAATAACTCCATGATGAAATTTCTCTGTATCAAGGATAATGATGAGTTTCTGGTCAGAAACAACTCCACTGCCTCAAGACCCAAATGATGTGGGATACAGGTGTATAGTGCAGACACATCTGCAGTCACTAAGATCAAATCTCCCTGATGCTGTACCTTCTCTAGTAAATTAATGGTATCCTTGGTATCCCTCAAATAAGAGGGCACCAATTTTACCAAAGGCTGGAGAAAGTGATCAATATACTTCCCAATTCGTGACGTGACAGAGTCGATCCCACTTACGATGGGACGCCCAGGGGGATCGACTGGGTTCTTGTGCACCTTTGGGAGGTAATAAATAACAGGAATACGAGGCGCCAAGGGAACCAAGTATTCCTGTTCTTTCTTATTGAGGATGTTCAAAGAAAAGCCTTCATTAATGATATCTACCAGGGCTTTCTTGTATTTCAAAGTAGGATCCCCTGGCAGAGGACTATAAGTGGCTCTATCCTCTAAGAGTCTGCACATCTCCTTGACGTAGTTTTCATTGTCAAGCACCACTATCCCCCCGCCTTTGTCCGCCGGACGGATAATAAGGTTTTTATTAAGGCACAGGGTTTTCAAACCTGCCGCAATTGTTGGATCTTGGTGAACTCTCTTGGCAGGTAGCTCATCTAAATCCTTCAATACAAGGGTACGAAATACATTAATAGATGGAGCTGAGTGTGTTGGGGGGTTGAATAAGGAGGGGTTAGATAACCCCGAATGTATACTGGTGGAAACACCACCAGGCTGGGTAGAGGAGGAAGATCCCAAGGGCACTGTAGACTTCCCATTGTTGTTTTGGGCATCAACTGTTGGGAGGGCTAAAAAGTGCCTCTGGATATTCAGTTTCCTAATGTATTTCTGAATATCTATAAAGGTGGAAAATTTGTTCAGTTTCCGTGGGGGAACAAATTTCAGACCTTTGTCTAAAACTGATTGCTCTTGGGGAGTAAGAGCAACCGAACTTAAGTTAAAAATACCTGCACCTAACTGACCCTTGGTCTTTTTGCGCTGGATGCGCCGCCCCCCTCTAGAGCCTCATTTCTTCTTGGGCTCTTGGGGGTATGGAAGGTGGGTTTGTGAAAACCCTGATATTGGGGTGGACCAAACTGATTATAATTGTAATTATAAGAAGATCTGGGTTGTGGTTCATCACCCCACCCGGAGTGTGATCATGAATCATAGTAAGGGTCATAAGAACCTTCACCCTGTAATGGAGCATACCGGTTCTGAGTGGGCACAGGTGTACCCTGCATGTAGTTCCCATTCGATCTAGACCCGTTATCCCTCCAAGGTGGAGGGGTTCTTCCTGACGGACCACTGGGATACATATGACCTCTATCACTTTGTCCATAACCTCTACCCCGTTGCGGATGACCTCTGCCACGAGGTATGGAGGGATGTTTCCCTCGGCCAGGCTCATTATGAGTAAAGGCCGAGGTGTTTTTAAGATTCCTGGGTGTGTGATTATTACCCTTGTTGTTCTGGGATCCTCGTGGATTAGATGTAAGGGGGGGGGGGTTCGTAAACCAGTGTCCTATCTGTGATGACATCGACAGGCTCTGATAGATCCATATTCAAATTATTCTCGAGGGTATTGGCCTGGTTGGCCAATTTTTTTTGCCAACTAAAGACCAAATTACCCTTATAATCACCAGTATCCCAGTTGTACTTCTTTTGTTTTTTACTCCTCTGATCTTTTTCCTCTTTTTCAAGAAGAGTTTTCAGACCAGTGGAGAGGGATGCATACTCAGAAGTTCCGTTTGAGGGAGAGAGTTTATCTCTAATGTCCCTAATTTCTTTGTCCAAAATGGAAAGCCTGGCCTGCTTCCTCTCCACTAAGAAGCTAATCAGTTTTAAACCGGCCTCATTGAAATAGGTTGCCCAAAGGGCCAAATCTGACTCTCCTTGTTGGGGAGAAATATCCCACCTGAGGCCTCTAGGGACCATTTTCTCTTTGATATATTGCTCAAGAAACGCAATGTCCCATTGAAGGTGTAACTCAGAGATCATTACGTTTTTGAGCCTAGCAAAGAGTCCACTGACTTCTGAGTCAATATTGTGGATAGTAAATACTCCCTGTGTGTTAAAGGACCTTGAGGTCCTGTATTCAAAGACATCCATATAAACACAGATGTGTAGGCAAGCAGCAATAAATAAAGTGTCAAAAGTGAAAATATAAAGTGAAAAAACTGCGCTAAACCAATATTTGTGCAACAGAGCTGCTGGCACTCAAACAAACAAAGTATAAACAGATATATAGAAAAATAATGCAGCGCTCAAAATCAAGAGTTGCTGGAAGCACCTCTGATGTGTAAAAGACTAATATACCACTAAGGGTTAGTGATGAATAATATGAAGTTCATGGACAGTCTGTTCCAATGGATGATTTCACATATGAGATGACATCCGTGAAAACTGTGAAACGTGACCACTCTGGGTAAATAAAGTGATTCAAAGGAGTCCAAACAGCATATGTGTAGTGAAAGTGAATGTCTTTTCATGGACACCGCCGCCAAAGCATAGATGACTGGAGGACCTCAATCTATCGGATGGAAATCAACAGTAAGAAACACAAGATGAGATTGGATACTCTTACCGGATACGGTGGACACACCTGTCGTATGACAGTGTGTCAAACAGGCTTGATGGTCGCCATGACCAAAAGTAAGGGGAACTAGATGTCCAGATTGCCTCAGACCGACTGCCACGGGGTAGCAGATGACCAACTCACTCGATGGACACTCCTCCGATCATACAGGCTCCAAGACAGTTCAAGGTGGATGCAAGGGTAAAAGAGAAAAAGAAAAACTCCAGATGGTGCAGGTCAATATAACCATGAACGGTTTATTGAATAAATTTTGTCTTTTTTTGAATATAGACAAAAAATGTATATAAAAGTGATCACAAAATAAAATATTAAAAGCAATGTGGGGTGCAGCATAAGCAAGCCCTACGCGTTTCGACTTCAGAAGTCTTCAACAGGGGCATAGTGCTGTACCCCCCACATTGCTGACATTAAATAAAGTCTGAAATGTATCCGACCCGCCCTAAAAGGGGCAGAGTCTAAACCGAAAATAATGAACTGTTCAACGCCAGACTAACATCAATACAAAATAACCTGAACTAAAGAATCATTACATTCAAATAATATGAATAAATATGAAACAATATGCAATCCTGGTGTATAAATATACAACTTAAACAACATATAAATCACATAAAAAACATATATATAGATCAAATTTTCCCGCCTAAGATTAGACCCCAATCATGTTGGAAGACAGATGGAACCAACAGTGCTAATGGCTTAATTATCTAGATGTTATTATCCCCACCTGAACTTACCGCCAATAGGGGGCATCTAATTATCCTGCTAAGTGGTGGCAGGTACACAGATGATGGTCATCTTGCAGCTGCATTTCACAAATGTTGCTGCAATATTGATTGGGGACACCATTGTAGCGTGGCGTCGCGGGCATCTAGTGCGCGCCGTGCACGTAAACGTCACGCGCGCGCACCCTAAGTTAATGATGTAACTAGAGGACGCCGTTGTGGAGTGGCGCCGTGGGCGTCTGGTGCGTATCGTGCGCGTGAACATCACGCGCGCGCACCCCAACCAGTTGTCCTGATATTGGTCACATGGTGCGCGACGCTCGCGTAAACCTCACGCTTACACTCAGGGACAGCATCATGACGTAATCACGTCACGGCGTCTCCTCTTTCCTAACTTATAATTGGGAAGATCATCAACTACCCTCGGACGGCGGTATTTCACTGCCAAAGGGCGCAATGACTCCATGGCAACACCAGACGCCATGGAGCCAGCGCCATCTAGTGGAAGGAAAGAAAAATGGATGAAAAACAAAAATCAAGAACTATATGGATCCACTAATGGACGTTTATAATATATATAGCCCAAAAAACGCCATGAGTGAATTCCAGGTAGCTAACCCTTCTAACACATAAAAGGGCAAACCATACATCAGGCTAGAATTCAGATATGAAGAACCCAGCTTCCTCCTTATATCACGACACAATGTGGTGATTCAAACATTTAAAACACAACACATCATGTCACCCCCTCAGCAACAAAGTATACAAAGCAAATGTTAATACCAAAAAGGTGACACTGAAGGTATACTAAGGTCCACATATAGCACACCAACCCCACCTGTCATCTGAACAAGTGCACAGGGGAGTTGAATTGTGATAAAGGTTTAGTACGGACCATATGTCCAGACTAAAAAGTGACACACGAGCTCAGGGCACTCACGCCCGGTTGATGAAACAATTAATGTCCCATTCAATGTTCATACCATGGGGTGAGTAACACCTGAGCTTGTGTATCCAGTAAGTCTCTAACCTTGAGACACCCCGCAGAGAGGAGTCCCCCCTCCAATGGGGGACAAACCTATCTATCACCTGAAATTGGGTGCCTCTAGGGTCCTTGGCATGATGTTCCAAATAGTGCCGCGAAACGGTGTGCTTGTCACAACCTTTGCGGATTTTGGCTAAATGTTCGTTGACCCGAATAGAAAAATTCCTGATTGTGCGTCCTACGTATTGAAGTTTGCATGACCATCATCTGTGTACCTGCCACCACTTAGCAGGATAATTAGACGCCCCCTATTGGCGGTAAGTTCAGGTGGGGATAATAACATCTAGATAATTAAGCCATTAGCACTGTTGGTTCCATCTGTCTTCCAACATGATTGGGGTCTAATCTTAGGCGGGAAAATTTGATTTATATATATGTTTTTTATGTGATTTATATGTTGTTTAAGTTGTATATTTATACACCAGGATTGCATATTGTTTCATATTTATTCATATTATTTGAATGTAATGATTCTTTAGTTCAGGTTATTTTGTATTGATGTTAGTCTGGCGTTGAACAGTTCATTATTTTCGGTTTCGACTCCGCCCCTTTTAGGGCGGGTCGGATTCATTTCAGACTTTATTTAATGTCAGCAATGTGGGGGGTACAGCACTATGCCCCTGTTGAAGACTTCTGAAGTCGAAACGCGTAGGGCTTGCTTATGCTGCACCCCACATTGCTTTTAATATTTTATTTTGTGATCACTTTTATATACATTTTTTGTCTATATTCAAAAAAAGACAAAATTTATTCAATAAACCGTTCATGGTTATATTGACCTGCACCATCTGGAGTTTTTCTTTTTCTCTTTTACCCTTGCATCCACCTTGAACTGTCTTGGAGCCTGTATGATCGGAGGAGTGTCCATCGAGTGAGTTGGTCATCTGCTACCCCGTGGGAGTCAGTCTGAGGCAATCTGGACATCTAGTTCCCCTTACTTTTGGTCATGGCGACCATGAAGCCTGTTTGACACACTGTCATACGACAGGTGTGTCCACCGTATCCGTTAAGAGTATCCAATCTCATCTTGTGTTTCTTACTGTTGATTTCCATCCGATATATTGAGGTCCTCCAGTCATCTATGCTGTGGCGGCGGTGTCCATGAAAAGACATTCACTTTCACTACACATATGCTGTTTGGACTCCTTTGAATCACTTTATTTACCCAGAGTGGTCACGTTTCACAGTTTTCACGGATGTCATCTCATATGTGAAATCATCCATTGGAACAGACTGTCCATGAACTTCATATTATTTATCACTAACCCTTAGTGGTATATTAGTCTTTTACACATCAGAGGTGCTTCCAGCAACTCTTGATTTTGAGCGCTGCATTATTTTTCTATATATCTGTTTATACTTTGTTTGTTTGAGTGCCAGCAGCTCTGTTGCACAAATATTGGTTTAGCGCAGTTTTTTCACTTTATATTTTCACTTTTGACACTTTATTTATTGCTGCTTGCCTACACATCTGTGTTTATATGGATGTCTTTGAATACAGGACCTCAAGGTCCTTTAACACACAGGGAGTATTTACTATCCACAATATTGACTCAGAAGTCAGTGGACTCTTTGCTAGGCTCAAAAACGTAATGATCTCTGAGTTACACCTTCAATGGGACATTGCGTTTCTTGAGCAATATATCAAAGAGAAAATGGTCCCTAGAGGCCTCAGGTGGGATATTTCTCCCCAACAAGGAGAGTCAGATTTGGCCCTTTGGGCAACCTATTTCAATGAGGCCGGTTTAAAACTGATTAGCTTCTTAGTGGAGAGGAAGCAGGCCAGGCTTTCCATTTTGGACAAAGAAATTAGGGACATTAGAGATAAACTCTCTCCCTCAAACGGAACTTCTGAGTATGCATCCCTCTCCACTGGTCTGAAAACTCTCCTTGAAAAAGAGGAAAAAGATCAGAGGAGTAAAAAACAAAAGAAGTACAACCGGGATACTGGTGATTATAAGGGTAATTTGGTCTTTAGTTGGCAAAAAAAATTGGCCAACCAGGCCAATACCCTCGAGAATAATTTGAATATGGATCTATCAGAGCCTGTTGATGTCATCACAGATAGGACACTGGTTTACGAACCCCCCCTTACATCTAATGCACGAGGATCCCAGAACAACAAGGGTAATAATCACACACCCAGGAATGTTAAAAACACCTCGGCCTTTACTCATAATGAGCCTGGCCGAGGGAAACATCCCTCCATACCTCGTGGCAGAGGTCATCCGCAACGGGGTAGAGGTTATGGACAAAGTGATAGAGGTCATATGTATCCCAGTGGTCCGTCAGGAAGAACCCCTCCACCTTGGAGGGATAACGGGTCTAGATCGAATGGGAACTACATGCAGGGTACACCTGTGCCCACTCAGAACCGGTATGCTCCATTACAGGGTGAAGGTTCTTATGACCCTTACTATGATTCATACTCACACTCCGGGTGGGGTGATGAACCACAACCCAGATCTTCTTATAATTACAATTATAATCAGTTTGGTCCACCCCAATATCAGGGTTTTCACAAACCCACCTTCCATACCCCCAAGAGCCCAAGAAGAAACGAGGCTTTAGAGGGGGGCGGCGCATCCAGCGCAAAAAGACCAAGGGTCAGTTAGGTGCAGGTATTTTTAACTTAAGTTCGGTTGCTCTTACTCCCCAAGAGCAATCAGTTTTAGACAGAGGTCTGAAATTTGTTCCCCCACGGAAACTGAACAAATTTTCCACCTTTATAGATATTCAGAAATACATTAGGAAACTGAATATCCAGAGGCACTTTTTAGCCCTCCCAACAGTTGATGCCCAAAACAACAATGGGAAGTCTACAGTGCCCTTGGGATCTTCCTCCTCTACCCAGCCTGGTGGTGTTTCCACCAGTATACATTCGGGTTATCTAACCCCTCCTTATTCAACCCCCCAACACACTCAGCTCCATCTATTAATGTATTTCGTTCCCTTGTATTGAAGGATTTAGATGAACTACCTGCCAAGAGAGTTCACCAAGATCCAACAATTGCGGCAGGTTTGAAAACCCTGTGCCTTAATAAAAACCTTATTATCCGTCCGGCGGACAAAGGCGGGGGGATAGTGGTGCTTGACAAGGAAAACTACGTCAAGGAGATGTGCAGACTCTTAGAGGATAGAGCCACTTATAGTCCTCTGCCAGGGGATCCTACTTTGAAATACAAGAAAGCCCTGGTAGATATCATTAATGAAGGCTTTTCTTTGAACATCCTCAATAAGAAAGAACAGGAATACTTGGTTCCCTTGGCGCCTCGTATTCCTGTTTATTACCTCCCAAAGGTGCACAAGAACCCAGTCGATCCCCCTGGGCGTCCCATCGTAAGTGGGATCGACTCTGTCACGTCACGAATTGGGAAGTATATTGATCACTTTCTCCAGCCTTTGGTAAAATTGGTGCCCTCTTATTTGAGGGATACCAAGGATACCATTAATTTACTAGAGAAGGTACAGCATCAGGGAGATTTGATTTCCTGACCCGTAACAGCAGGATATCACCTTGAATTTAATATATTAACAATATCCTGCTGTTACGGGTCAGGAAATCAACGGTACTCTGGACCGCTGGGACTGTTGAATCAGGGATGAGATCAGGTAAGGTCAGGTGAAACCCGTACTTGGCAAAAAATGGCGACTGACCTGTAGCCGAATGACTGGCGTTGTTAAAGGCAAACTCTGCCTGAGGTAGTTAAGCTACCCAGTCGTCTTGAACGAAGGTGGTGAAGTATCTGAGGTACTGTTCGAGCATCTGATTCGTTCTTTCGGTTTGCCCGTTAGTTTGGGGGTGATAGGCCGAGGACATGGACAACTCAATTTTCAGGACCTTGCACAAAGCCTTCCAAAAGTGAGAGATTGTTGCTGCAATATTGATTGGGGACACCATTGTAGCGCGGCGTCACGGGCATCTAGTGCGCGCCGTGCACGTAAACGTCACGCGCGCACCCAAAGTTAATGATGTAACTAGAGGACGCCGTTGTGGCGTGGCGCCGTGGGCGTCTGGTGCGTATCGTGCGCGTGAACCCCAACCAGTTGTCCTGATATTGGTCACATGGTGCGCGACGCTCGCGTAAGCCTCACACTTACACTCAGGGACAGCATCGTGACGTAATCACGTCACGGCGTCTCCTCTTTCCTAACTTATAATTGGGAAGATCATCAACTACCCTCGGGCGGCGGTATTTCACTGCCAAAGGGCGCAATGACTCCATGGCAACACCAGACGCCATGGAGCCAGCGCCATCTAGTGGAGGGAAAGAAAAATGGATGAAAAACAAAAATCAAGAACTATATGGATCCACTAATGGACGTTTATATTATATATAGCCTAAAAAACGCCATGAGTGAATTCCAGGTAGCTAACAGAAATGGGTACATCCCGGTCGATAGCTGTCACCATGACCAGTGGTTGAGGTCCATACCACGGGGACAGTTCCTCCGTCTCAGGAGGAACTGCACCCGTGATGATGACTTTGTGGCTCAGTCCAATACCCTCAAGGAAAGATTCCTGAATGGGGTTACTCATCCACTGAATTAGATACAGACATTTCCTCTGTATTGGAAATTGAGAGGTCTTCTCTTCTCACAGATAAACAGAGAAATGCTAGAGAGGATAGATTTAAATGGTCCTTCTTCACTTCCTATTCCACCCAACATCATGAAATCAAAAAGATTTTGAACAGGCATTGGAAAGTGTTGTTAAGCGATAGAATACTTGGACCATCTCTCCCTAAACGGGCAGGTGTGATCTATAGGGGTGCCCGATCTATTCAGGGTGAAATAGCCCCTAACATAATAGACCCTCCTATTAAGATTTCCTTTTTTCCAGAGGCTAATGGCTATTACCCGTGTAGAAAATGTAATGTTTGCATGGTTAATGTATTGGGTAGACGTAGAACGGACACGTTCAGTTCTAGTGTCACGGGACGCAGTTATATTATGAAGCAATTTACTACTTGCGTCACCAGGTTCGTCGTGTACCTAATTACATGCCCATGCAAACTTCAATACGTAGGACGCACAATCAGGAATTTTTCTATTCGGGTCAACGAACATTTAGCCAAAATCCGCAAAGGTTGTGACAAGCACACCGTTTCGCGGCACTATTTGGAACATCATGCCAAGGACCCTAGAGGCACCCAATTTCAGGTGATAGATAGGTTTGTCCCCCATTGGAGGGGGGACTCCTCTCTGCGGGGTGTCTCAAGGTTAGAGACTTACTGGATACACGAGCTCAGGTGTTACTCACCCCATGGTATGAACATTGAATGGGACATTAATTGTTTCATCAACCGGGCGTGAGTGCCCTGAGCTCGTGTGTCACTTTTTAGTCTGAACATATGGTCCGTACTAAACCTTTATCACAATTCAACTCCCCTGTGCACTTGTTCAGATGACAGGTGGGGTTGGTGTGCTATATGTGGACCTTAGTATACCTTCAGTGTCACCTTTTTGGTATTAACATTTGCTGTGTATACTTTGTTGCTGAGGGGGTGACATGATGTGTTGTGTTTTAAATGTTTGAATCACCACATTTTGTCGTGATATAAGGAGGAAGCTGGGTTCTTCATATCTGAATTCTAGCCTGATGTATGGTTTGCCCTTTTATGTGTTAGAAGGGTTAGCTACCTGGAATTCACTCATGGCGTTTTTTGGGCTATATATAATATAAACGTCCATTAGTGGATCCATATAGTTCTTGATTTTTGTTTTTCATCCATTTTTCTTTCCCTCTACTAGATGGTGCTGGCTCCATGGCGTCTGGTGTTGCCATGGAGTCATTGCGCCCTTTGGCAGTGAAATACCGCCGTCCGAGGGTAGTTGATGATCTTCCCAATTATAAGTTAGGAAAGAGGAGACGCCGTGACGTGATTACGTCATGATGCTGTCCCTGAGTGTAAGCGTGAGGCTTACGCGAGCGTCGCGCACCATGTGACCAATATCAGGACAACTGGTTGGGGTGCACGCGCGTGATGTTCACGCGCACGATACGCACCAGACGCCCACAGCGCCACGCCACAACGCCGTCCTCTAGTTACATCATTAACTTTGGGTGCGCGCGCGTGACGTTTACGTGCACGGCGCGCACTAGATGCCCGTGACGCCGCGCTACAATGGTGTCCCCAATCAATATTGCAGCAACAATCTCTCGCTTTTGGAAGGCTTTGTGCAAGGTCCTGAAAATTGAGTTGTCCATGTCCTCGGCCTATCACCCCCAAACTAACGGGCAAACCGAAAGAACGAATCAGATGCTCGAACAGTACCTCAGATACTTCACCACCTTCGTTCAAGACGACTGGGTAGCTTTACTACCTCTGGCAGAGTTTGCCTTTAACAACGCCAGTCATTCGGCTACAGGTCAGTCGCCATTTTTTGCCAAGTACGGGTTTCACCTGACCTTACCTGATCTCATCCCTGATTCAACAGTCCCAGCGGTCCAGAGTACCGTTGATTTCCTGACCCGTAACAGCAGGATATTGCAGGAAGCCATGACTAAGGCACAAGCAGCTAATAAAAGGATCTTTGACAGGAAAAGGAGAGGGGAATTATGCCTGCATCAGGGTGACCAAGTATGGTTATCTACCACCAACCTTAAGATGGCTTGCCCCGCAAAGAAACTGGCACCTAAGTTCATCGGTCCTTTCCCAGTAAAACGGAAATTAAATGAGGTCTCTTATGAACTTGCCTTACTGGAGTCGTTGAAGATTCACCCAGTCTTTCACGTATCCTTGCTGAAACCCGCAGTGCTCGACCCGTTCCCAGACAGGGTAATTCGGACCACCCGAGCCTGTAATCATTGACGGTGATGAGGAGTTCGAGGTGGAGGCCGTCTTGGACTGCCGAAGAAGAGGGAACCAGCTTCAATTCCTGATCAAGTGGAAGGGGTACGGTCTGGAGGAGAACTCCTGGGAACCCCAACAGAACATCCACGCCCGAGAGTTAATCCATGCCTTTTTCCGCAGTCACCCCCAGAAAAGAGCTCTCTTAGGCACCCGGAGGTTGCCCTTAAGGGGGGGGCACTGTCAGGGACGTACTGGGCTTGAACCTGGGACCTCTTCTGTGTCTGGCATTGACTCTTCCCGCTGAGCTATCTGGGATGCTGGACAGTTCCCTGCCTGATCTGCTGGATAACCTATCTGATCCATTAGACTACTCTGCTTGGTGTCTTGATTACTGTTGAATTCTGAACCCCTTGCTCCTCCCATGAACTTCCTATAAAAGACGTTCGAGAGATGTTGCCCCTTGCGGTTTGATCTGCTTCTGTTCCCTGAGTTCCTGATTCTGTGCCTGTATCCTGTTCCTGTGTTTGACCCGGCTTCCTGACCACGCTTTTGTCTCCAGTCCTGATCTTGGCTCGTTTGACCCTGCTCAGTTATCTGCCAGTCTGCCTGTTGCCAAGATTCGGCCTGGACTTTGACTACTCTCTGCCTGCCACTTATGATGTTTACCTTGATGTGTATGACCCGGCTTGTCTGACTCTGCAAACCTGCACCAGCTGACCTGCATCCTCTGCTCTGCGAGCTGCACACGCTGACCTGCATCCTTGCAATGCAAACCTGCACCTGCTGACCTGCATCCCTGCTTTGCAAACCGGCACCCGCTGACCTGCATCCTCTGCTCTGCAAGCTGCACCCGCTGACCTGCATTCTCTGCTCTGCAACCTGCACCTGCTGACCTGCATCCGCTGCTTCCAGAACCAGCCGTTCCCAGTCTCCACTCGGCCCCACCACTCCACGCAGTGAGGATCAGACAGGCACCCTTACCTCACCATGCTCTTACCACCACTGTCCCCACTCCAGTGGTCTCCGAGCCGGGGTTGTACAGGAGGTCCCTCTCTGCACGCCAGGCTCACACCTAAGGTACGTTACAGACACCTTGAACGCTAAAGCTGCTGAGTTCATTCCATCCAGTACCCAGACTGAAGAATGGGAAGATGCTTTGGAGTCAGTCCCAGCTGAGGACCCAGGGAACTCACTGTATCTTTCTGCACCGGAGTTGAATGCCCTTGAAGCCACAAGTCCTCTGACACCTACCCCAATGGAGGCACCCATAGTGCCAGATGTTGTGACCCCCCAGAGAACAAAGAGTGAAGAGGATTGTCCGCCCTCCCAGGAAGTTGACTTACACTTAAATGGGAGAATGCTCTGAGGACACTGTGATAACTGCAAGAAGGACAATAGAGAAACCTGGCCCCTCCACTGTGCATTTGGTGGAGGGCAACCCCAGCTCACTCTCTGGCACAGTTAGGCAGGTCATTCCCACTAGTATGACCTGTGGGCAGGAAAATCTCCCTCACCGAGCTTGGTGGGAGGTTCCCCTGCCCAGTTCTTTTGCTACTATAAATTGCATGGTTTGTACTTTATGTTGATTCTATCTTTGGGGACCAAAGATTTTAAGTGGGGGGAGTGTGTAGCGGGGTATTGCTTTTAGGCCTCGAGACTACCATACCCAGAATGCCACGGCACACCAAAGGTGCATTGCCCCGCGCAAGGACTGCTGGGGTGGGCTATTTAACTGGGGGGGGACTCTTTGGACACCGCCGGGCCAGCAAGTGGAACTGTTGTTTGAGTCTGCTTTGTGACAAGGCCTGAAGCCGGGACTTTTCTCCAAAGAGCCTTCCGTTTCACCGAGGAGCCTGCGGGACGTCATCCGACTGCTGCTGTACTGTTGCCAGGAGGACCGAAGACCCGGGTGTCAGAATCTGTGTACCGAGACACAGCAATGGAAGATACGGACACAAACTGGTCTGGTTGGGTGAGAGAGCACCTGCTCAGAGACAAACACAGGATCTCCTAGGTCAGATAACTATTGTTCAGAATTAACTTTAGTGCTTGTAGTCATACACCGGAGGGACAGCACTTTGAGTATCTAGGAGTCTCTAAGACTTATCCTGTGTTCACCAAGTTCAAGACCCTTTTACTCTTTGCGGATTATAACTTGTTTCTTCAAAAGTGCACCACCGTTTGCTAGCGAAGATTTTCCTCTGCAGAACTTCTACATAATACAGTCAGGCCTGACTTGGTAGCGTAGACATTTCTGGGCGCCATTTTTATCCACGAGGTAGAATAGCTGCAGTGGGGACTGTTAGTTTCTTTTGTTATATCTGTCTGCTTGCAAAAGTACCCCTTTTCATTGCAGGGCTCTGCATGTGTTCATGTATACTTTTTCTATGCTTAACCAACACTCTCAGTAAAAGTACCAGGGTTAAGGACACTTGTGTTTGTGTCATTTACTGTGCAGAAGAGACAGTTATTGATAGCCATACCCTATTGCTGTGTTTATTGCAGGATTGTGTCTCAGACAGTTACAGGTTACACAGTCCTGCCATCTCCTACTGACTGTGCCAGGAGAGGTTGTGTTGCGTTTGTTAAAAATATGATTTTTATTATATTACTCAGACAGACATAGGATACATGGGACAATTTTACAATAGTGAGTTGGTCAGATTACTGTCAGTTTTTTGGTTTGAGTAGATTTCTCAAAAAAATGCTGTTTTCATACAATGGGGTTTAGATACCATTGTTGTATTATAGCTACAGTAAACAAGTAAGACATTACTTGTTTGAGATTTCTTTCAGCTCTCAAACTGAAAGAATGACTGTTAGATTACTGACAGATTTGGTTTAAGTAGACAATAGGTAGCTAGCATTGTTGTATTCAACAGCTACAGTAAACAGGTATGTTTTCTGTTGTTTGGTAACTTTGCCTGACACATAAAAGCAGGCATAAGCTAGGACACACACACATTATGTTGCTGTAAGATCAGAAGAAGCCACTCATCATAAGAAGAAGATGCCTGGTCACCAGGAATGGAGATCATGAACATAGCGTAATCAAAGTTAAGTAACCTTTAAATGTATTTGTACTGTTATAGACCATAGGCTGTTCATTTGCTAGGCATTTTTGCTTGTTATAGAGATCTGTCAGTCTTGTATTTTAGTCCTAATATTGTAATAGTTTTGTATGTACAGCATCTTGTATAGTAAAAGCACATTTACACACTGCAGACGTCTCAGCTTCCTTGTTATACTACAGAGTAACCTTGCTAGATAGACGCAAGCAAAAAGAGGTTGGAGCCAATTGCTGGGGGTTGACAGCAGTGCATTACAGGGCCCAAACAAATCATTTCAGCGGCTCTCTTAGCTGGGGGTATCGCTACACTTATGTTAAGTGATGTCAGGCTTCGGTTACAGGGAGCCTATTCCCCCCCTCATAAACCATTGCGGAATTGTTCGCACTTAGTGAATCTTTTCACATTTTTATGTTTATGTTTTGGTTCATGACTTTATCTGTTTTTTACGTTTTCACTGTACCAAAGGAGCACTACAAAATAATCTACTCATCTCTATCCTGGTTGTCCACTACAAGAACCTTTAACAACACAGTCATTCTAAACCGTATGTATCTGATCCTGCAGCACCACCTTCAGGGACCAAAAGAGTACTGCACTTGACTTTTACCATCACAATTACACACATAGAGCACTCCTTGACATCGATCTGATGACGTTGTCAATTGTATCTATGAACGTATCTATAAAGGTTCATGGATTGAACAGCCCTTTCAAAAGGCATTCTATGTGAAGGGAAATGAATAGACTTAAAGGGGATGTGCTTTGTGTTCAAGAGACACACTTTATGACGACTAAGCAACCTAAATGCTCTCATAAAGCTTACCCCACCATTTTTAACGCTACTGCTCCAGTCAAAAAAAGAGGTGTAATGATAGCTGTTAAGCATTCCATTGCATTTAAACTTCATGATCTGGTCTGTGACCCTAATGGTAGGTATATTATTTTGATATGTGACTTAAACAATTCAACATATACCTTGGTTAACCTGTACGCCCCAAACAAGAGGCAAACAAGATTTTTGAAATCTCTACTAAAAAAGATAAAACAGATTAAGAAAGGTTCACTTCTCCTATGTGGGAATTTCAACTGTGTAGTCAACAAATCTATGGACTGCTCTCATCCACAGTCCACTAAGAGGCATGAAATCCAACATTTCCTGTCAGATAACAACCTGTATGATACATGGAGGTGTATCCACTCTTCTGAAAAAGATTTTTCCCATTATTCATACCCTCACCGGGCGTACTCTAGAATTGACCTTATCCTCTCGGACCTTACTCTGCTACAGAAAACCCTGACGGTCACGATTCACTCTATTACCTGGTCGGACCATGCACCAGTGTCCATAGTTTTGAAAGAACAGAACTCTGATCCCCCGACCTATCTTTGGAGGAACAACATAGATTCTCTTTCAAATTCCCCACAGGTTGATAGACTGAACAAGCAGCTTAAGGAATTTTTCCGGATAAATGACAACTAGAACATAAATATAGCACCCTTGTGGTGCACCCATAAGGCATACAGCAGGGGTCTACTCATACAAGCGGCTGCTAGGGAAAAAAAAGAGAAGAGCAGGGCTGTTGAACACTTTACTAGAGGACCTTAAAAAATTGGAAATACATCATAAAAACAATCCTTCCCCTTCATCAGAAACGGAATTATTTAACTGTAGACACAAGGTTTGTTTATTACTTTTCTCAACCCACCAGAAATTTCTACGATGAACCAAAGCTATGTATTATGCACATGGCAACAAAGCAGGTAAATTGTTAGCAAAATATATTAACAAGCGACAACAACAGGCAAAATTAACTAACATCAAAGATCCACATACAGGCAAAACTTGAACACCACCGACAAAGATTGCCAATACTTTTATGAAATATTATAGAGATCTATACAACTTCTACCTAGATAAGAACACACCACAACCCACTGAACAGGCTATTAATTAATTTCTTAGCACAATCACCTTACCTTCACTGAAGACCAACTAACGACACTCAATGCACCAATACTACACAAAGAAATCCTAGATACCATTCATGCCCTCCCAAAAAACAAATCACCGGGCACTGACGGTTTCTCCTCAGACTATTATAAAGCCTTTTCCCAGACCTTGGTACCATATCTGAGTACACGGTTCAACAGTGGCTTCACTAGAGACTTCAGGGCCCCGGTGCAAGAAATCATGAAAGGGCCCCCCCCCCCCCCGAAAAGCCTGATTTTGATACTTAATTTTTTTACACTGTACAACAAAATAAAAAAAATCTGTTTCAGATTTCACTTGGGGGGGGGGGGGGTTTGGCTGCGGCAGCAGTGGTGGTGCCATCCTCTCCCACCACCACCTGTGCCTGTTACTGATCCCATCCCTTCACCACTGATCTCATACCTACCCCCCCATCACCTCTGTTGTAGAAGTAATAGGGGGATAGGGATGAGATCAGTGGTGGGGCCGTGGGGGGATGGGATCAGTAAGAGGCACGGGTGGTGGTGGGAGAGGATGGCACCACCACTGCCAACCCCCCTCAAGTACCACCGCTGCCACCTCCCTCAAGTATCACCGCTACCACCCCCCTCAAGTATCACCAGTACCACATATCCCCGCAAGTACCACTGCAGCCACCCCCCTCAAGAACCAGCGGTGGTACTTGAGGGGGGGTGGTAGCGGTGGTACTTGAGGGGGGGTGGCAGCGGTGGTACTTGAGGGGGGGTGGCAGCGGTGGTACTTGACACACTACACAACACAGACTGTGCAATACTCTGCAGGAGGACCTGTCTACACACACTACACGACACTGATTGTGCAATACCCTGCAGGAGGACCTACCTTCACACACACTACACCACACAGCTTGTGCAATACTCTGCAGGAGGACCTGACTATACACACTACACAACACAGACTGTGCAATACTCTGCAGGAGGACCTGACTATACACACTACACAACACAGACTGTGCAATACTCTGCAGGAGTACCTGACTATACACACTACACAACACAGACTGTGCAATACTCTGCAGGAGGACCTGTCTACACACACTACACGACACTGATTGTGCAATGCCCTGCAGGAGGACCTACCTTCACACACTACACAACACAGATTGTGCAATACTCTGCAGGAGGACCTGACTATACACACTACACAACACAGACTGTGCAATACTCTGCAGGAGTACCTGACTATACACACTAAACAACACAGACTGTGCAATACTCTGCAGGAGGACCTGACTACACACACTAAACAACACAGACTGTGCAATACTCTGCAGGAGGACCTGACTACACACACTAAACAACACAGACTGTGCAATACTCTGCAGAAGGACCTGTCTACTCACGGGTCTGACCTTCACCGTGCCTTCTTCTCCCGCCAGGATGCAGAGAGGCGAGGGGGAACAAATTAGGGGCGGAGCCGGCCGGCTACAATATAGAAATGGAGCTGCAGCACCGCCCACCCCTGACCCCTTTCTACAACAGGTCACAAATGACAGACAGACCGGGGGCGGGGTTGGCGGCGCCACAGCTCTATTTGCTATTTTGGCAGGCTCCCTTGTTTTGGTCTTCAGGAAAATGTCGGCCGGCAGAGACATTTTTCCACCGGCCGCGGACCTCTAGCGGCGGCGGCGGGGCCCTACGCAGCGGGCGGGTGTTTTGCACGGACGGGTGGCGGGCCCCCTGGACTTGGCGGAATTACAGGGCCCAGTCGCAACTGCGACTGTCGCGACCCTGATAATTCCTCCACTGCTGTTCAACAGCATTGCCTCCTCGTCTTCCTTTCCTGAAGAAATGTTACAAGCAACTATTGTTACACTGCCGAAGCCAGGTAAGAAGCTGGATACTCCACAAAATTTTAGGCCCATCTCTCTTTTCAACACAGATTTAAAAATCTACGCCAAGATCCTAGCGAATAGGCTGGCTGCTATTACCCCATATTAAGTCAAGGCAGATCAAGTTGATTTTGTCAAGGGGAGACAGGCTCCAGATAGGACAAGGAGACTGTTTAACCTACTGCACATAGTAGAATCCAGGAAGACACCTGCGGCACTTTTGGCATTGGACGCAGAAAAAGCTTTTGATAGGGTCCCGTGGGGTTACCTCAAAGCGACTCTACAAATATTTGGCCTCCAAGGCTCTATTTTCTCAGCGATATCCGCAGTGATGCACCAAACCATCAGCCAGAGTTTTCTCGTCCAATGCCATCTCCGAAAAATTCTATTACTAATGGTACACACCAGGGTTGCCCTCTGTCCCTCATTATATTCACCCTAATGATGGAACCCCTGTCAGAGGCAGTTAGGTGTGACAGCAGGGTTTCGGGGATCAATGTCGCAGGATGTATTCATAAGATTGGCCTCTTCGCTGACAACGTAGTCTTGACAGTGACGAATCCGGTTTCTTCCCTGGCTAGAATACAGGAGGTATTGCAAACCTATGGTGCAATTTCATATTATAAATTGAATATAACTAAATCGTGCATATTACCTATTAACATCCCTAAAAAACTAATTTCCCAGCTTAAGGATCGTTTCCCATTCCAATGGATGACCAAAACACTTCCATACTTAGGCATTAAGGTAGCTCCCCCTACTTCAGCCACATATGAAGCAAACTTCACTACACTTTTGGAAACGATTAAAAACGATTTATCGCACATCGCATCCTATGAACTATCTTGACTAGGCAGGATAGCAGCCCTAAAATGCTCCTCCTACCAAAGATTATTTACTACTCCAGGACCATCCCTATTTGCCTACCAGAATCCTTTTAGAAAATGTATATGGAAGAGTAAAATGCCTAAAATTACATTACATTACACTATTATTACACTATTATTACTAGTTATTATTATTATTATTACTCCACTATACAAAGACATAGATATACAGGAGGAACAGGCTTCCCAATACCAGATGAAGGCATGGTTCGAACCAGAATCTACCAAACTCTGGGTAAAAATAGAAAAATCCATCCTAAAAAAAAAAATATTTACCCTCTTTGCTCCTAGCCAAACTAACAAACCTACCGCTGAACTGCCCCACTCTACCATCAATAGCAGCGACCCTTTCAGTGTGGAAAAAAACTCAGCCGAGCATTGACCCTGAAACGAAATCTAAAGATCGCTTCCTGGCTACAGGATAATATAATGACAATCCAAGAAGTATTCTCCAAAAAAACAATTGTACATGCCTATACTCTCACTCAGCTACAACATTTCCATCTCACACATCCAGCAATAATTTATGATCTACCTAAGGAAGTATGGGAATACCTTCAAACTAAACACAATAAACCTTATGCCGCGTACACTAGACCGTTTTTAATGATGAGAAAAATGCCATTTTTTAAAATGGTCATTAAAAACGATCGTGTGTGGGCTTCAGAGCATTTTTCACGACGTGAAAAACGGCCATGAAAAAATTGGAACATGCTCTATTTTTTCACGTCGTTTTTTAGATCGTCATTTTTCTCGTCATGAAAAACGGCCGTGTGTGGGCTTTAACGACGTGAAAAAAGCGCGCATGCTCAGAAGCAAGTGATGAGACAGGAGCATCGTTTAAAGCAGCGCATTCTTTTCTTTGTTATAATGCTGCAATAAAGGGATTTTTATAACAGCTTACCTGTAAAATCCTTTTCTTGGAGTACATCACGGGACACAGAGCGACTTAGTCATTACTAATGGGTTATATAGATACCTTCAGGTGCTGGCACTGGCAACTTCCAAAACCGGAAGTACCCTCCCCTATATAAGCCCCTCCCATCCGGGAGCACCTCAGTTTTGTAGCAAAGCAATAAGTGTCCCAAAAAGAGGGGTGGGAGCTCTGTGTCCCGTGATGTACTCCAAGAAAAGGATTTTACAGGTAAGCTGTTATAAAAATCCCTTTTTCTTTTTCGTACATCACGGGACACAGAGCGACTTAGTCATTACTAATGGGACGTCCCAAAGCAATGCCAAATGAGGGGAGGGATACACTATACATAAGCTGGGCGCCATCAGGCACGAGGATCTTTTGCGGCCTGCAACACACTGCGCCCAAAGGCGACATCCTCCTGACTTCTAACGTCTACCTGGTAGAATCTAGTAAACGTGTGTACTGAAGACCATGTTGCGGCCTTACAGACTTGAGCCAGGGAGGCCTGGTGATGCACTGCCCATGAAGTTCCAACTGCTCTTGTGGAGTGCACCCTAACTTTGAACGGAGGCGGTCTCCTTATCAAGCCATAGGCTTGTATTATGACCTGTCGAATCCACTTGGCTAAAGTAGATTTTGATGCTGCCTGACCCTTTCTGGGGCCTTCCGGCAGAACAAACAAAGTATCCGTTCTACGAATCTGAGCAGTGGCTTTTAGATAAGCTTTAACTGCTCTTACTACATCCAAAGAATGCAATAACTTTTCCTCTACCGAGGTAGGTTTGGGAAAAAAAGAAGGAAGAACCACATCTTGGTTCAAATGAAACCTCGATACCACCTTAGGAAGAAAGGCTGGATGAGGACGTAATACTACTCTGTCCTTATGGACAACCAGATATGGCTCCTTACAGGACAAGGCGGCTAATTCCGATACTCTTTTAGCCGAACAAATGGCTACTAAGAAAATCTATTTCCTGGTGAGAAGAACCAAGGAAATGTGCTGCAATGGTTCAAATGGTTGTTTCTGTAGAACCGACAGAACCAGGTTTAAGTCCCATGGACATATGGGAATACTAACCGGAGGGCTAATACGCATCACTCCTTGTATGAAAGCTTTGACTAGTGAATGCGCAGCCAAGGGCCTTTGAAAAAATATTGACAAGGCCGAAATCTGACCCTTGATAGTACTCAAGGCAAGCTTCCTATCCACAGCCCACTGTAGGAAGTCCAGAATCCTACCTATTACGTACTTACGTGGATGCCATTTCTTGGCCTCACACCACGCGATGTACGCCTTCCAGATCCTATAATAGATCTGCCTGGATACCGGCTTCCTGGCATTGATCATGGTAGATACCACAGGATTAGAGAGACCTCTCTTTTTTAGAATGTGGGCTTCAATAGCCAGGCCGTCAAACCTAGGGCTGGTAAGGAAGGGTGGTATATCGGTCCTTGCGAAAGCAGGTCCGGACGATGTGGGAGAGACCAAGGACTCCCCACTGACATTTTTACAATCTCCGCGTACCATGCCCTTCGGGGCCACGCTGGAGCCACCAGAATCACCGGTTTCTTTTCTACCCGGATTCTGCGGATTTATCGCAGTAACAATTGTGGCGGTGGGAATGCATATATCAGCTTGAACTGATCCCAAGGGAACACTAGGGCATCCGAGCCGCAAGCTAGGGGATCCCTTGTGCGAGACACAAATCTGTCCACCTTTGCGTTGAATCTGGATGCTAGCAGATCTACATCCGGTGTTCCCCACCACTGGCATATTGCCTGGAAAACCTCGGGGTGAAGAGACCATTCCCCCGGGGATAATTGCTGGCGACTTAGAAAGTCCGCTCTCCAATTTTCCACTCCTGGGATGAAAACCACGGATATGGCTGGGACATATCTTTCTGCCCATTTCAGGATGCAATTCGCTTCCCTCTGGGCTGCACGACTCCTGGTGCCACCCTGGTGATTGATATATGCCACTGCTGTGGCATTGTCTGATTGAATTCTGACAGGGGACCCTTGGAGTTTGGATGTCCATGCTACTAGGGCATACCGGGCTGCTCGTATCTCTAAGAGATTGATGGGCAGGGCCTTCTCTGCTTCTGACCACTTGCCCTGGAGAGACCATTGCTCCAGTACTGCCCCCCAGCCTATGAGGCTGGCATCTGTAGTGACCACCTTCCAAGAAACCGGACTGAAGGGTTTCCCTTTTTCCAGATTCTGGGGCACCAACCACCAATGGAGGCTCTTGCGAACGGAAGGGGACAGGGACATTGGTAAGTCTAAAGCCTGAACTTTTTTGTTCCAGGCTGACAGTATGGCCCTCTGCAAGTTCCTTGAATGGAATTGACCGTAGGGTACTGCTTCGAATGAAGCCACCATTTTTCCCAGCAGCCTCATGCACAGGCGTATGGATGGTTTTCTTTTTGTACCCACTAAGTGGGTCAAATCTTTCAAAGACGACACCTTCTCTGGAGGTAAGAAAATCTTTCTCTGATTTGAATCCAGCCTTAGCCCCAAGTATTCCAGACTTTGACTGGTTTTAGGGCTGACTTGTCTCGGTTGATAATCCAACCGTGAGATTCCAGATACTTGATTGTCTTGTGAACGACCACTTCTAGTTTTTTCACTGAGTGGTCTATCAGCAACAAGTCGTCTAGATATGCCATTATCGTTACACCTTGTGTTCTTAGATTGGCCAATAGTGGGGCCAGAATTTTTGTGAACACTCGTGGTGCTGTGGCCAGACCGAAAGGTAAGGCTCTGAACTGAAAATGGCGCCCTTCTACTGCAAAGCGTAGAAATTTCTGGTGGGCCGGAAAGATGGGAATATGCAGATAAGCATCCCTTATGTCGATCGAGGCTAACCAGGCCACCGATCGGATCGACTCCATCCGAAAAGTCCTGATATGTAGGAACTTGTCTAGCCCTTTTAGATTTAATATGGGCCTCACGTCCCCATTTGGTTTGGGGACTGTGAAAAGGTTCGAGTAAAACCCGAACCCGCTTTCTTCCAAGGGAACCTTCATGATTACACCTTGGAGCAATAGTTGTTCTAGTGCCAGAAGGAGGGATCCTCTCTTCTGGGGATCGCTTGGCACGTTTGACCTCATAAAATGGGCAGGAGGAATGTCTTTTAACTCCAGCCTGTATCCCAGACTTACTGCGGAGATCACCCATCTGTCTCTGATGGTGTCCCGCCAGGTCTCTGTGAACAACTGAAGTCTTCCCCCCACCCGATTGAGTGGGGGCAACCCTTCATGACTTGGGGGGAGGTTTTGTACCTCTCTTGACCCAGGGTTTCTTGTTACCCTGTGATTGTCCCTGATTTCTGCCTCCTGGATTTGACCGCGGAGGCCGTCGGAACTGTTTCACAGCCGACGTGCCAGGGACTGGAGAAGTAGGCCTCTTAAAAGAAGGACTTCTACCCTTGTTCTTAACCGGCAAGAGTGTACTTTTACCGGCAGAAATTTTCTGGATATACTTGTCCAGATCTTCTCCAAATAAGCGTTCTCCATGAAATGGGAAGCTAATCAGCAATTTCTTACAGGGAGCTTCAGCAGACCAGTTTTTGAGCCATAGAAGCCTACGCATATGTACTACAGACAGCGTAAAGCGGGAGGCCTGTTGGATTGTATCCTTTATGGCGTCCACCGCAAAACACAAGGCTCTAGGTAGGTCAGCTAGGGCAAGAGCCTGCTGATCTGGTAAGTCCCTTAAGACTTGTTTCAACTGATCCTTCACTGCTTGGCAGACCCCAATCGCTGCTACTGCAGGTTGTGTCACCATGCTTGCTGTAGAGAAAGCAGATTTTAGTAAAGACTCCAATTTTTTATCTATTGGGTCTTTGAACATTGGAACATTATCTACTGGACATGTCAGTGATTTATTCACACAAGAGATGGCTGCGTCCACTGTAGGGACCCTCCATTTTTTTTTTTTATGAACTTATCCTCCATGCGATAGATCACCGGAAATCTCTTGGGAGGAGTAAATATTTTATCAGGATGCTCCCAATCCTGGTAAATAAGCCCTTCCAATAAAGGGTGGATTGGGAAGGAACAGACAGTCTGGGGAGCCTTCAGCGACCCCAGCGAGGAGACAGTAGTGGTTGATGGCTCCGCAAGAGGCATTTTAAATGCTGATCGGACCATGTTAGTCAGAGACTGAACCCATAATCTTTCAGCCTGAGATGCTGAGAAAGGTTCTTCCACTGTTGATTCCTCTATAACCGAATCAACCTCATCCTGATCCCCTTCAGGTAGGTCGATCTCTGTGTGGGGCTGTTCCTCCACTAACAGGCACTCTGAAGGAGGAGACGGAGATCGGACGCGCTTTCCCTGTGACAGGGAAGCAACGATCAATGCTGTTAATCTCTCTTCCAATCCTCCCAGAGTTGAGGAAAAAACCTCCTCTGTTATATATACAGGAGCAGGTGGACTGGGGACAGCCGCAGCACCAGGTACTCCGGCGGGGTTCCTATGGCTACTGACCTCTGAAATTTCAGGGGAGATTGGTGCAGTACAAGCATGCCCAAAATCCTCAGAGCCCAATGGAGACCCCTTTCGCTTCTTGGAAGACTTATTTCCAGAGCGTCTGGACGACATATCCTTTAAGCACAAAGCTGAGGTATTCCCGTCGTCATACACCAATTTTGCTGGTAATAGTCTAACACAGTGGTCACCAACCCTGTCCTCAGGGCCCACTAACAGGCCAGGTTTGCAAGATAACTGAAATACATCACAGGTGATATCATTTGCTGCTCAGTGATTGCAGTATTCTAGTCTGCATCTCTCCAAGGTAATACATAAAACCTGGACTGTTAGTGGGCCCCGAGGACAGGGTTGATGGCCACTGGTCTAACACAGTTGCTGCTATATACCAGCTGGTGTCCACTAAAGTGTCTTTCTATGGGGATGCCTGCATCAACCGCCTCTGTGTGCCAACGTTTTGTTGCTAGCTCTGCTTGCATCCAGCTGACACTTGTACTGTGTCTTTTATCCATGCTGGGACGCCTGCACATGCGTAGAAGCGCCGCGGCGCGCATCGAGCATCATCCACCCGCCCCGCCCCTTTCCTTTCATAGGAGGCGCGTGCCCGGCGCCTTTTTTGAAAACAAGCAGGGACTAGGAGCCAGGGCCCTTTTTGCCGGAGGGCCTGTGCGGTGGATGAGCGCAGCAACAGGGCAGAGGAAGTGGATTCCCACAGAGAAACTTACCAACTGCCTGGATCTTTTGACTTGAAAAAGCCAAAGATCCACATGACAAGAAAAATGGACCACAGCGGCCTCTAGTGGTTTAACACAGGTACCGCGGTCTCCTTTTTTTTTTTTCTTGACTACTATTAAAATTTTACATTTTCCAGTAGTTACAGGCATACACAGATATTAGCGGGAATACCGTTAGGTAACAGACAGAAAGACAAATTAGGCTTGGGGGTCCCCCAATAGAACCAAGTTCCTGGGGGCCCCCACTTACCTGTTCCCCGCCGCAGGACTTTGTTTGGTCCACAGAAGCCCAAACTTCACCTCTCACGGCAGGCATTGTATTTAAACCTTCAGGGACCGGGTTCCCAAGGATTCCACTCCCCTGGACCTGTATAGCACCCTGCACAGACAACACCTTGGTCGTGGGTATGACCAGAGCTCTGGATCCCAGGGTCCAGCCCTCCTAAGAGAGGCATTACAGGCAAAACCTTGCTCTTCTGTTGCAAGGCCCGGGTACCGACCGTTTAGCTATGAAGCTTTTTTGGTCGGATCCGGAACAGCTTACTAAGGCCCGTAAAAGAACCTGTACGCAAGCCCAGTGAAAACACATGTTACTCTTTGGCCAACACCTTAGACACTGGCAAAAAACTGAGGTGCTCCCGGATGGGAGGGGCTTATATAGGGGAGGGTACTTCCGGTTTTGGAAGTTGCCAGTGCCAGCACCTGAAGGTATCTATATAACCCATTAGTAATGACTAAGTCGCTCTGTGTCCCGTGCTGTACGAAAAAGAAAATCCAATTATTTTGCTGCTGATATTCTCACAGAGTTATGACAAAGTTTTTTCTTTATTATTTTTTTGTTTTCTCATGATTAATCTATATTTATTGTAAGCCAGATCTCCCAATTTTTTTTTAGCTACCATCTTGTATTGAAGATGTTATTTTTGCTTATTATTTGGATAATATTTTAAACTGCTTTCCAAAATAGTGAGAAACCTTGGACTGCCGCACTCCAAAAAAGTATGTTTTTGTGCTTTTATTAAAATTAAAGTAAAAACAATGAATACATGGCACAGCAAAAGAAACAGCTAATGTGAGCTGACGCGTTTCGCACTGAACTTCAGCGCTTAATCATGAGCTATGATTAAGCGCTGAAGTTCAGTGCGAAACGCGTCAGCTCACATTAGCTGTTTCTTTTGCTGTGCCATGTATTCATTGTTTTTACTTTAATTTTAATAAAAGCACAAAAACATACTTTTTTGGAGTGCGGCAGTCCAAGGTTTCTCACTATTTTTGCATTGCTACATGCATTGGCTGCACCCTTGGCTCTGGATCCTGTGAGGAGATCATCAGCTGTACCTGAGCGGTAACCTCCCTTCTGCTTTCCATTATGTTTTGATATTTTTGAGTGTGTCAAGTTACAACAACATTATTATTTATTATAATTTTCCCTCAAGGAGGTTAGTGTCCCTTGGTCATTTCAAAATGTTTTTTTGCAATGTCCCTGCCTACTCACTAGCAAACTCTCTATTTAGAATAAAAACACATGTTCAATTTTTGGCATGAAACCCAAAAACCATTTATTCTGGCCTCAAAACAAATTAAAGGTTAAGGCAAAACAAAACCACAGGTAAAGGAAAACTAAAGAAGCCAGGAATACAGCACTGGAGACCCTGCTTGAATTAGTGCAGACACAGATCACCACAGCAAACAACAAAGGATGTGAAGAAGAAATTTGGGACCATCTGAAGGACATATCCTGGGCTTATTTCTTGCTCTTCTTTGTTGCCTTCACTGCAGGCTTCCCTGCAGCCTTCCTTGGAGGCGGTGTCCGTGGAGGAGATCTTGTGGCTGGAGGAGGGACTGGAGCAGGAGCAGGAGCAGGGACTGGGGCAGGAACATAACAAATATCAACGTCAGTAAAGTCATTGAGCTTTCCCATCATGCCCATGTTTACGACCTTCAAGATGAGGGTCTCACATTTTAGCCGCTGTCCCATTTCCATTTCTGGCAGTTTGTGCCCAATAAGGGCAGCAAATCCCTCTGCAGCGGTGGGGGGCTCTCTGAGGGCCACATTAGCCTCCCTAATTAGGGCCTGGGTCTCCTCCTCCATCTGCATAAGCCTCCTGGTCCTTTTTTGGGGAATACGCAGAGGAGGTATCTGGGGCCTGGTGTTCCGCTGTGTCCCACTGGGGCCTGCCTCCTCCTGGGTCCCACTGGGGCCTGCCTCCTCCTGGGTCACACTGGCGCCTGCCTCCTCCTGGGTCCCACTGGCGCCTGCCTCCTCATCCTGTATAAAAAAGGTACATATTTTATTTTTTGGCTTCATCTATCACACACATTTGTCACCTCATGACATTTGCAAATTGAATGCTAATAAATATTAAAGACAATCATTCTGACCCCAGCATTTTTCATTCTTGTCCCCATCATTTTTGGCCACTAATGTCTATTGATATGTCAAACACTTTTTGGTAAATGGTCAAATTTTTCACACAAGTTTAACATCTTTGACAACATTATACTTTTAGTACAAGAAATCTTTAGGTAAATACTATACCTGGCTCCCAATGGTCAAATCAGGCTCCTTCTGGAGTTCAGCTTGTTCCTCCAAAGAAGCTTCAACTTGGCTGCAGGGAAGGCTGGAGGGTTGGCTGCAGGGAAGGCTGGAGCTCCTTCTGGGGGAAAGGCTGGAAAGGGATTCCCTTGATTCCAGGTGGTCATCCAGGAAGTTAAGATGATGATAGTACCACAGATTAGGCTTGTATATGTCCTCTGCAGCTGCTCCTGACCGCATTGATGTTAGGACTCTGTTCCGTTCAGTCCGATATGTGCCCCTAATGGTCCCAATTTCTTCTTCACATCCTTTATTGTTGCTGTGGGGATCTGTGTTTGTACAAATTCCAGCATGGTCTCCAGTGCTATCTTCCTGGCGTCTTTATTTTTATTTTTTTTATTTTTGGTCTCCCATAAAACAGGTAGATTTTTCCACCTTTGCAGGAACTCTGCCATGAAATCTGGGTCTTTAAATACCTGCATGATTTCTGCAAGTCAAAAACCAGACAAAAATACTAATGTCAGTCAAGACTACTACTAATCTTTATCACCATATATAGGCCACAAACTCAGCAATTGATCAGTCATCATAGAGTTGAGCGGACACCTGGATGTTTGGGTTCGACGGTTTTGGACAAACTTCGTAAAAAGTTCGAGTTCGGGACCAAACTTGACCCGAACTTGACCCCGAACCCCATTTAAGTCAATGGGGACCCGAACTTCTGATGACTAAAATGGCTCTAAAAAAGTAATGGAGTACCTAGAACTGTCCCTGCACAAAGTGTCATTTGTGAAGGAAAAAAATTCCTTTAAAAATCACTTGAGGCTATAATGAATTGTTGGCTACCGGCAAATGCAATACATAGAAAAGTAATTTTTTACTCCACCCCAAATTTGTAATAAAAATGGCGTGGAGTTCCCCCAAAAATCCATACCAGACCCTTTATCTGAGCACGCAACCTGGCAGGCCGCAGTAAAAGAGGGGGGACGAGAGCGCGCCCCCCCTCCTGAACCGTACCAGGCCACATGCCCTCAACATGGGGAGGATGTCCCCATGTTGATGGGGACAAGGGTCTCATCCCCACAACCCTTGCCCGGTGGTTGTGGGGGTCTGCGGGCGGGGGGCTTATCGGAATCTGGAAGACCCCTTTAACAAAGGGGACCCCCAAATCCCACCCCCCTATTTGAATTGGTAATGGGGTACATTGTACCCCTACCATTTCACCAAGAAAGTTTTAAAAATTGAAAAATTAAAAACACAGACACCATTGGGAAAGTCCTTTATGGAAGAAAAAAAAAAGGGGGGGGTTGACATTCGGGGCCCTGTGGAACTCCGGGCCCCTGGGGACCTTTGGGCCCCTTAGCAAAAAAAAACAAACCCTAGACTCATCAAGTAGGAAAAATTTTACGTACCCTCGATCAACACGTTCGTTGCTTCCGACCTTCTTCCACTCACTGAACGTCGTTTTCAACGATGCCTATTTCCGTTATATACAGTGCGCATGCGTGAAGCTCTGCACGCTTTCCCCGCCAATGACGTTCGTTATACTACTTTCCCCGCCCCTTCTTGCTCGTCCTGATAAACATGGCGGAGACTCTGCGATATGAGGAGGAAAGTGTGGAAGAACTCCAGACCACATCCAGGAGATACAAGGCCACAAACATGGCGTTTGAGGAGATGGTGGAAATGGTGGCAATATTGAGGAGGGAGGTGTGGCCTTATGGGACATGTATAAACTGCATTGAAGAGCAGTAAAATATTGTAAATATGAATATATTTCAAATAGCTTGCTGTACATGTATTTCAATTAGCTTGCTGTAGATATAGTTAATTTAGCTTTCGGAATATATTCCCTTTCTTCACCCTTGCGAAGTCCTTTGTTAAACGCTAGACCTTGCGGAGCCCCAAGCTTGGGGAGACAATGCCATTGTGTTAAACCCACTCTCGTCAATGAGTCCCATGCTGGGATAATATAATGGACAGAGCCCCACCTATAACCCTTTAGAAAACTTCAAGCACATCTCCGGATCACATAGAGTCACCTGGATTTGCATGAAAGGGGGGCTGACTTATGGCGTAAGCCCTCCAATCATGACCCAAGCTAGGCCAACCAATGGGGTATCAGTATAGAGAGATATACTCAGAGTAAGGGAGATGGGAGCTCAGTACTTGATGGAAGAATGGCCTAAAGGACGGGTCTAAAGGGGTAATTATGCCAAAGGTCTGTCTATGTAACTACTCATGTTAGTACTTTAAGGTTTTAGGAGGATGCTCTATGTTCCTCCATGTAAATACTTTGTATATTTTAACCTACTATTTCCTGCTTGTCTAAGACTGTATAGATAGCTTCTTTGTGTTAGTTTAGACTTTACCAAATACATAATAAATATGTTCATTATGTTAAAGCTTCCAAATCTTGTCAAAAAAGAACTCTTATTAAACCTATATCATATCTGTGAGATATTAAATCTTAAATATAGATATTAAACCGCAACAGTTGGTGACCAACGAAGTATACAGGACTGAAAGTATTTAATATAGTAACAAAATTTGTGTATTAGAGATAGGAGGAACTTAAGCTGAGTTAGCTTATCCAACCTATCTAGGGAAAATGAGACATAGAAGGAAGTTAAGCTGAGTCAGCTTATCCAATCTATCTAGGGAAAATATAGGTAAATGTTTGTGTTTTATTAGTGGGTATTAGAGTAACTCTAATATGAGGGAGGATACACCACATTATTTTTTTTAATATCCCGTAAATCATAATTGATAGGAGTACTTTGGATGTACCATTAAAAAACGGTTAATTTAATGGGGAGGAAGTATAGGGATTTTTGTTTTGATTTTTGATTGTTTTTTTTGGAAAGAGGACACTAAAATAGGAGTCCTTGGTTTTGTGGAAAAAAAATAATAATTTTACATGGCGGGAAAAATTTTGTTTTTAATTATTGTTTTTCTGCCTCACTAAGCTTCATTGCTAGCTCTAACCAGTGTTTGCGTGATGCATTGAAACCTACAAAAGATTTTGGCTTTTGTGGTGTTTTTTTTTTAACAGTGGGAATTTACAAGCAGTAATATTCTCATTGATGTCAGAAAGTATAAAACTGTGGAAGTTTTACTACTGAAGCTAATATCTGAGATTATTATTAGTGTAAAATAAAGGTGCAATTAGCATACTGTATTTTATACCTTGATTTTTTTTTTTCTTCTTCTTTGGTAAACTGAATTGGGTGTAGCAAATATAGGTGTATACATGGCTGTGTTTACATTTCTATTGCCTACCTAGAGCGGTATACCTATGGTTCCTTTTGTGCGGATCTCAGCACTTTTGGGTTTAGACTTCATTCAGTGAAGATAGTGTTATTTTAAGGCTGGTATCTCCACTCTGATGCATATTCTTAGTGCTAGAATACTGTGTCAAGTCGGTTCTGTGGTGTATCATTGGATCATCACAGAACTTGTAAATCATGGAGAAATTGATGGCCAGGACTGCTAAAGTTAAAAATAGCACTGAGATAATAAGAGCAATGGAGGAATCTAAAAACCCATGGCACCATGCACAAGAGTATGTGAATATAAAACTAACAGAGAAAAAATACAGCAAACGTGAGGGCAAGACTGCACTAATTTTTGTGGCCTGTTGGTTAGCTAATAATTATAGGTCATTATTATTGCAAACCATTTCTCTCAACAGCAAAAAGTGCACTCCGAAGAGAGCGATTCCTCAATGGGACTTTTTAGGGTGACTGTTGAAAACCTCTATATAGAGTAATATAGTACAAAAGTATTAGTCATAAAAACTGATTTATTGAAGTTTTTGAAAAAATATATGAATATATAGCATGAGGGGCTGCCACTGTACAAGCACAACATATGTCCAAGTAACCAATGTGCATACACTGAGAGGGAAATAATCACAACGCATAAACAGATATCATATTGTACACAAGAAAAAGAAAAGAATGTAGTACAGGACCCGACACTGTCTCGAAGGTGGGACAGATACCCAACGTTTCAAGGCCTTTTAAATGTACAGCCTCTTCTTCAGGGGTAGGGTGCTGCACCTTTTAGTGTTAGATGATATCTGTAGCCAAAAAAATAATACAAAATCAGAAAATGAGACAAAGTAACAAATAAATAACAACAAATAAACAGAAAGGAACAAAAAGCAATGATGGTAGAATAGGGTCATTAATTATGGGGACATGTACTAAAACTCACAATTATATATGTTATATATATATGTTATATAGGTATATAGTATATTTGTCAGAGAGTTAATTAAATACTGACCCTGTATAGCACGTGTATGCGAGTTACTTTATAGTGGCAAGTGATAAAAAGACACAACAGTTCTGACTTGAGGATTGATGGTGTTGTTCCACAGAGGGTTGGGCCAGCAGGTGACAGGGGTGGGCCCTCCACCCAGATGGTATAGTGTCCCGCTGGGCGACTTGGTCCACAGAGGGCGTAAAAGGTGTCAGATACCGCCCTCACACCACAGGTGCAGAAGAGCTGCTCTCCATGCAGTGGAGGGACCTCCCAATGTTCAGAGCGTGCCTGAGTATCGATAGAAATGGATATTAGGATGTATGGAGAGAAAGTATAAAGCTCTCCAATAACATGTGTCGTAGGGGCAACCTACCTGAAAAAGTTAATACTGCTCCACGTAAGCCGCACCCAAGAGTCATAAACTATGCCCTCAAACAAGGGGACATATATAGGACTGACCTAAAATATGAGTAAAGATAGGGTTTTTTAGATATAAGAGAGATTCAAAAACGCTCTCATAGCACGCCACATAATTGACACATAACCTACCCAAATGGATAATGTTGCCCAGGCTAGGCCGCACCAGAAGACTTAGAGGGAAACCAGGGTGGGCAAAATGCCCGTTCAGAGGTCTAACAGGTAACTAGGAGAAAGAGTCATTGGGTAAGTGTCTATTTAGGCTGATACTGTTGCAAATAAGTAAGCAGGTGAGATATACTGATGGCTATTTACCTGATCAGAAGACTATGGCAAATGTAGATATATTGCCACCAGTAATTAGTTTTTAGTTGCAATGTATCTGCGAGGTCCCATATTTTCTAGTAGTCTCTAGAAAGGAACAGACAGATCCCTAATATGAAAATACTATACAGACTTTCAAACAAATATCTGGATGTGTAAAGAGGGTTCTTTACCTGGTCTGAATCCAACTGGCTAGTGGAGGTGCAGCTTCAGTGTGAGCAGACTGAGCCCATATGGGCGTCAGCTTATAAGTGCTCACTGAGTGAGGATTTTGGGACAGCTGTGAGGGGGCAGGGAGATTAAGGGCCGGACGAGGTCACGCCCCCCGAGCTCAGTGACGCGCCGCGCCACCCCCCCGAGGGCGGGGGGTTGTTATGGCGACCGACGCTCTCACTGGTGGGAGCGTCCTCTCGTACAAACGCCGCTAACTGCGGCGCTGCCTCGGGGGATGACGCCACGTGTCAGAGGCTCGCGACGCAGGATTGGCAGTGGAGGGTGGTCATGGAAACCATTCCCCTCCTCCAAGCCTAAAAACGGACCGGAAATGTGCATCGCACATATCGGTCCTACCTGCGCCGAGTGGACTCAAGCCAGACAGCGGAAGGAGGGGGGTGGGAGGGGCCAGCCAACCTCCTGTACATGGAAGGAATCTGCTGGCCCAATACATCATTGTTCAATCCCCAAGGAGAACATAGATCAATATGATACATCAAGTCAGACTGCAGGACTTCCTAAACAGAACCACACAAATGTTTACTACGCCAGGCACGTATACTAAGGAAAGAAAATATATATAGTACGGGTGCAGTGATGATGCTTGCAAGGGTGCTTGGAGGATTATATATCCCGTAAGTAAGGGATATATGTACATGTAAAACCAATAAATACCTGACCATCTCTCGCCATCGAGCATCTATTTAAATAAATAAAATGTAGAAGAAAATATAATAGCAAAAGACACAAAAGGCACAAAAGGCATTTGAAAACACTGAAGAGCTAATGGTGTGTATTATAAAAAGGCTGTGAACTATCCGTGAGTGTTAGAGTGGGGGTAGAGTGGGGGTAAGGCACCGCTCCCCACAGCACACTCCGCATACTCACTAACCTAATAAAATGAAATAACCTAACCTAAAGACAGAGTATAGATTGAGACGGATGGATTATCTTAATAACCACAAACCTTAATATAAGGATTATGGTTATGTATAGAACATCATCTATTATGGGCATTCATAGAGTCACTCGACAAGAATGCCGAATGAACCCATTAAAGATTCCTGGTCACATTGAGGCAGTCTCTAATCCGGGGGTTCCCATTCAGAACCCCCGAAGAGAAACCCTCCAAGAAGGGTCTATAAGAAATTGACCCGTTCAAGCCTGGTGGTTTAGTGGCATTTTGGTGGAATATCCACCGTTGTTTGGACTGTAACAACATTTTGTTTAAGTCCCCTCCTCTTGGACCAGAATGAAATCTGTCCAGGATTAGAAATGAGATTCTAGGGAAACGTCCGTTATGAAAATCCCTTACATGCCTACCCAAAGGTAGGTCCGGATTACACGCCTTCATTGATAAGATATGTCGATAAGCCCTCTGCCAGAACTACTGGATGGTCTTCCCAATATAGAAGCAGTGGCATTCACATAATAGAAGATATGCCACAGCTACAGTCTGACAGTTGGCATAATGTTTTGGAATATAGGGCTCTCCATTCGGTAATTTGATGTTCCGGGTGGTATTCATGTACCGACAGTATTTACAGCCTCCGCATGTGAAGGTCCCTGGATATTTACAGGGACATTTTTTACCTGTCGGTCTAAATTCACTAGAGACCAGCCGGTCTCTTAGGGATCTAGCCCTTTTAAAAGTGAATACAGGTTTTTTCGTCACATAAGGACCAATAATTGGGTCCATGGTAAGAACATGCCAATATTTCTTGGTTATGTTCTTGATGGCCTCATTTTGGTTTGAAAATTTGGTGATGATAGAGATGGGTGTTGTTTTGATTATTTTGGATGCGGGATTATAGAGTGTATCATTCCTCGTTTTTGAGACAGCTCTTTTGTAAGCCTTTTTTAAGGTAGTCTTTGAGTAGCCCCGTAGGGACAATCTCGCTCTTAAGTTGTCTGCTTCTTTTTTAAAGTTTTTATCCTCTGTGCAATTCCTGCGTATTCGCAGGTATTGGCTATACAGAATAGAAGCAATCAAGTTTTTGGGATGAAAGCTGCTGGCATGTAAAATCGAGTTTCCCGCAGTTTGCTTCCTGTAGAGACTGCTACTTAGGTGACCAGTAATGTCTTTATAGATTGTCACATCCAAGAAATTAATTGATGTTTCGTTAGAGGTCATCGTGAAGCTGAGGTTGAAATGATTTGTATTCAGTTGGGCGAGGAAATGATTCAGGTGGTCCAGTGATCCATCCCATACCAACAGGACATCATCAATGAATCTATACCAAAGACTGACGTGACACATGAACGAGGCCATAGCACTTGATTGCCTAATCATACGTTCCCACTCCCCCAGGTACAGGTTTGCGTACGATGGGGCACACGAGGTCCCCATCGCAACGCCCTGTACCTGGAGGTAGTGGGAGCCATTGAACATAAAATGATTGTGATGGAGAATGAATTCCAGCGCGCTGAGCAGAAAATGATTGGTTTTCTGCTCAAAGCGGCTGTTCTGAGATAGAACATGACTTACACATGCCATCCCCTTGTCATGGGGGATGGAACTGTATAGTGCCTCGACGTCAATGGCAACCAAAAGTGACGCCGGGGCAATGCACAGTCCGTCAATGATCTGCAAAAGTTGAAGGGTGTCCCGGATGTAGCTTGGTATTTCGATTACATATGGACGCAGGTGGGCGTCAACAAAAGTGCTCAGGTTTTCAGTAATACAGCCATTTCCAGATATTATCGGCCTTCCTGTGGGATTTTTGGTGCACTTATGCAGCTTGGGAAGTGCATAGAAGGTGGGAATTTTGGGTATTTTGATCCTAATAAATTCCCATTCAGTTTTATTCAAGATATTCTGGGTATGGGCAGTATCTACCAAGGAATAAAATTCCTGGTTGAATTTATCAATTTTGTTGGCGCTGATCTTGCGATACCAAGAGTCATTCTGCAAGATCTTTTCACACATCTCCACATAGAAGGGATTGTCCATGATTACAATGTTGCCACCCTTGTCCGAGGGCTTGATTGTTATTTATGGGTTATCTTTAAGGGTTTTTAGGGCTTGTCTCTCTAGTTTTGATAGGTTGTCTTTGTCTTTACCAATTTTGGACCCCTTTAGTTTGCATATGTCGCTACCCACCAGTTTTACAAAGGCTAAAACATTGAGATTATTATTTAATGTGGGAAATTTATCCGATTTTTTTCGAAACGTGGGTGGAGGTGGAAGTTCAGTTTGATCAAATCGACCCAGTAACTTGTCTAGATCGATTTGGTCTATCAGGTCTGGGATGTCATTTTCTTCCAAAAGACTTACGAGGGCATCAAGTGCCTTAAGCTCAAGGGATTCAAATTTGGGTTGAGATGGAATCTCCTTTGAATATAACTGTTTAAGAATCAGTTTTCGTGCAAAAAGCTGAAGATCTTTGATCGCATCAAATTTATTGAAGTCCTGGTTGGGGCAGAAACTGAGACCTTTGGATAATACATGAAGTTCAGAGTCAGAAAGAATGTAGGATGATAGATTTACTACATTCATGTCACAAACATTATATTGATCAGTACATGTGTAATCGGTTACATTTCTTACCCCGTCCTGATTTCATGATGGCACGACGTTGGAGTTCCCTTGAGTAGAGCCTGCATCCTGTACCACATTCATAGAGGGATTTTTAATGTTGGTTGGCAATGTTCTGGGGAAAAATGAATTTACATCTTGATTAGAAGAAGCTGCTCCCAAGGTGGTGTTTGGTATGGGGTTCCCTCGTAATCCCCGGGGGCCATTATGTTTGGAATTTTGGGTGCCTGTTTCTGTGATATGTTTTTTACTATTAAGTTTCTCATTGGAACCCTCACTTTCATTAGAGTTTCTCTTCTTTTTGCCAGATCTTTTGGTTCTCGACTGTCTCCTCGAAGAAATGGAAGAGGCAGAAGAGGCATCTGAGAAACCTTGATCCTGATAATTGGATCTTAGTCTGGATTGTTGTTTAGGTCTATTTTGAATATTTTTCCAGTTATAGGCTTTGTGTTCAGAAAATGCCATCTGATCCCTGAGAAGCTTCTTTTCTTTTTTTATCAGGATGTCTCTATTGAACTCCTTCAGATGTTCATTGAGATCGTCATCCAATTGTTTAAAGGAATCGTGGCCATTGTAGGCTGTTAGTTGTGTGTACAGGGATTCCAACTCACGATCTATATCTACAATTGTTTTTTGATATTCCTTTATTAGAAGGGACATCATTCCTGCAGAACATTTTGAGAGATTAGCCTCCCACGCCTCTTTAAAGGATGAATCAATGTTCTCCATAGTGGGGAATATTTGGACTCTTAGTCCATATGGGTTGGTTTTGTTTTTTAGATAAAGCTCGAAAGAGTGTATGTGCCAATAATTAAGTGACTTTTTTTCTAATAATTTTCGAAGGGACATAAAAATAGATGAAAGTTCTGTATCCTTTTGTTCTTTTAAAGTAAAGTTTTGGTATACGCCTGACATAGCACTTTCCCAGTTAGTACCCACATAGTTGGTCATCCTGGATACGCCGCTAGTATGTACAGCCCCTAATGCTATATCTCAGCAAAGTTTAAAAAGTGAGAAGAGGAAAAATGATTCCTTTAGAAAGTCAGTACAAGAAAAAGGTAGTTGTCAAATATGTAGAATCCATGCAAGTGAGGCACCAATAGAGGATGTGGGTATTTTCTACCCTAAATACAGAATACAAAGAACGGTGTCTCAGATGGATGGATATAAGAGGTCAGTCTACCCGCATCCCTAGATACATACAGCAAAAAGTGCACTCCGAAGAGAGCGATTCCTCAATGGGACTTTTTAGGGTGACTGTTGAAAACCTCTATATAGAGTAATATAGTACAAAAGTATTAGTCATAAAAACTGATTTATTTAAGTTTTTGAAAAAATATATGAATATATAGCATGAGGGGCTGCCACTGTACAAGCACAACATATGTCCAAGTAACCAATGTGCATACACTGAGAGGGAAATAATCACAACGCATAAACAGATATCATATTGTACACAAGAAAAAGAAAAGAATGTAGTACAGGACCCGACACTGTCTCGAAGGTGGGACAGATACCCAACGTTTCAAGGCCTTTTAAATGTACAGCCCCTTCTTCAGGGGTAGGGTGCTGCACCTTTTAGTGTTAGATGATATCTGTATCCAAAAAATAATACAAAATCAGAAAATGAGACAAAGTAACAAATAAATAACAACAAATAAACAGAAAGGAACAAAAAGCAATGATGGTAGAATAGGGTCATTAATTATGGGGACATGTACTAAAACTCACAATTATATATGTTATATATATATGTTATATAGGTATATAGTATAGTAGTCTCTCAAAATGTTCTGCAGGAATGATGTCCCTTCTAATAAAGGAATATCAAAAAACAATTGTAGATATAGATCGTGAGTTGGAATCCCTGTACACACAACTAACAGCCTACAATGGCCACGATTCCTTTAAACAATTGGATGACGATCTCAATGAACATCTGAAGGAGTTCAATAGAGACATCCTGATAAAAAAAGAAAAGAAGCTTCTCAGGGATCAGATGGCATTTTCTGAACACAAAGCCTATAACTGGAAAAATATTCAAAATAGACCTAAACAACATTCCAGACTAAGATCCAATTATCAGGATCAAGGTTTCTCAGATGCCTCTTCTGCCTCTTCCATTTCCTCGAGGAGACAGTCGAGAACCAAAAGATCTGGCAAAAAGAAGAGAAACTCTAATGAAAGTGAGGGTTCCAATGAGAAACTTAATAGTAAAAAACATATCACAGAAACAGGCGCCCAAAATTCCAAACATAATGGCCCCCGGGGATTACGAGGGAACCCCATACCAAACACCACCTTGGGAGCAGCTTCTTCTAATCAAGATGTAAATTCATTTTTCCCCAGAACATTGCCAACCAACATTAAAAATCCCTCTATGAATGTGGTACAGGATGCAGGCTCTACTCAAGGGAACTCCAACGTCGTGCCATCATGAAATCAGGACGGGGTAAGAAATGTAACCGATTACACATGTACTGATCAATATAATGTTTGTGACATGAATGTAGTAAATCTATCATCCTACATTCTTTCTGACTCTGAACTTCATGTATTATCCAAAGGTCTCAGTTTCTGCCCCAACCAGGACTTCAATAAATTTGATGCGATCAAAGATCTTCAGCTTTTTGCACGAAAACTGATTCTTAAACAGTTATATTCAAAGGAGATTCCATCTCAACCCAAATTTGAATCCCTTGAGCTTAAGGCACTTGATGCCCTCGTAAGTCTTTGGAAGAAAATGACATCCCAGACCTGATAGACCAAATCGGTCTAGACAAGTTACTGGGTCGATTTGATCAAACTGAACTTCCACCTCTACCCACGTTTCGAAAAAAATCGGATAAATTTCCCACATTAAATAATAATCTCAATGTTTTAGCCTTTGTAAAACTGGTGGGTAGCGACATATGCAAACTAAAGGGGTCCAAAATCGGTAAAGACAAAGACAACCTATCAGAACTAGAGAGACAAGCCCTAAAAACCCTTAAAGATAACCCAGAAATAACAATCAAGCCCTCGGACAAGGGTGGCAACATTGTAATCATGGACAATCCCTTCTATGTGGAGATGTGTGAAAAGATCTTGCAGAATGACTCTTGGTATCGCAAGATCAGCGCCAACAAAATTGATAAATTCAACCAGGAATTTTATTCCTTGGTAGATACTGCCCATACCCAGAATATCTTGAATAAAACTGAATGGGAATTTATTAGGATCAAAATACCCCAAATTCCCACCTTCTATGCACTTCCCAAGCTGCATAAGTGCACCAAAAATCCCACAGGAAGGCCGATAATATCTGGAAATGGCTGTATTACTGAAAACCTGAGCACTTTTGTTGACGCCCACCTGCGTCCATATGTAATCGAAATACCAAGCTACATCCGGGACACCCTTCACCTTTTGCAGATCATTGACGGACTGTGCATTGCCCCGGCGTCACTTTTGGTTGCCATTGACGTTGAGGCACTATACAGTTCCATCCCCCATGACAAGGGGATGGCATGTGTAAGTCATGTTCTATCTCAGAACAGCCGCTTTGAGCAGAAAACCAATCATTTTCTGCTCAGCGCGCTGGAATTCATTCTCCATCACAATCATTTTATGTTCAATGGCTCCCACTACCTCCAGGTACAGGGCGTTGCGATGGGGACCTCGTGTGCCCCATCGTACGCAAACCTGTACCTGGGGGAGTGGGAACGTATGATTAGGCAATCAAGTGCTATGGCCTCGTTCATGTGTCACGTCAGTCTTTGGTATAGATTCATTGATGATGTCCTGTTGGTATGGGATGGATCACTGGACCACCTGAATCATTTCCTCGCCCAACTGAATACAAATCATTTCAACCTCAGCTTCACGATGACCTCTAACGAAACATCAATTAATTTCTTGGATGTGACAATCTATAAAGACATTACTGGTCACCTAAGTAGCAGTCTCTACAGGAAGCAAACTGCGGGAAACTCGATTTTACATGCCAGCAGCTTTCATCCCAAAAACTTGATTGCTTCTATTCTGTATAGCCAATACCTGCGAATACGCAGGAATTGCACAGAGGATAAAAACTTTAAAAAAGAAGCAGACAACTTAAGAGCGAGATTGTCCCTACGGGGCTACTCAAAGACTACCTTAAAAAAGGCTTACAAAAGAGCTGTCTCAAAAATGAGGAATGATACACTCTATAATCCTGCATCCAAAATAATCAAAACAACACCCATCTCTATCATCACCAAATTTTCAAACCAAAATGAGGCCATCAAGAACATAACCAAGAAATATTGGCATGTTCTTACCATGGACCCAATTATTGGTCCTTATGTGACAAAAAAACCTGTATTCACTTTTAAAAGGGCTAGATCCCTAAGAGACCTGCTGGTCTCTAGTGAATTTAGACCGACAGGTAAAAAATGTCCCTGTAAATATCCAGGGACCTTCACATGCGGAGGCTGTAAATACTGTCGGTACATGAATACCACCCGGAACATCAAATTACCGAATGGAGAGCCCTATATTCCAAAACATTATGCCAACTGTCAGACTGTAGCTGTGGTATATCTTCTATTATGTGAATGCCACTGCTTCTATATTGGGAAGACCATCCAGCAGTTCTGGCAGAGGGCTTATCGACATATCTTATCAATGAAGGCGTGTAATCCGGACCTACCTTTGGGTAGGCATGTAAGGGATTTTCATAACGGACGTTTCCCTAGAATCTCATTTCTAATCCTGGACAGATTTCATTCTGGTCCAAGAGGAGGGGACTTAAACAAAATGTTGTTACAGTCCGAACAACAGTGGATATTCCACCAAAATGCCACTAAACCACCAGGCTTGAACGGGTCAATTTCTTATAGACCCTTCTTGGAGGGTTTCTCTTCGGGGGGTTCTGAATGGGAACCCCCGGATTAGAGACTGCCTCAATGTGACCAGGAATCTTTAATGGGTTCATTCGGCATTCTTGTCGAGTGACTCTATGAATGCCCATAATAGATGATGTTCTATACATAACCATAATCCTTATATTAAGGTTTGTGGTTATTAAGATAATCCATCCGTCTCAATCTATACTCTGTCTTTAGGTTAGGTTATTTCATTTTATTAGGTTAGTGAGTATGCGGAGTGTGCTGTGGGGAGCGGTGCCTTACCCCCACTCTACCCCCACTCTAACACTCACGGATAGTTCACAGCCTTTTTATAATACACACCATTAGCTCTTCAGTGTTTTCAAATGCCTTTTGTGCCTTTTGTGTCTTTTGCTATTATATTTTCTTCTACATTTTATTTATTTAAATAGATGCTCGATGGCGAGAGATGGTCAGGTATTTATTGGTTTTACATGTACATATATCCCTTACTTACGGGATATATAATCCTCCAAGCACCCTTGCAAGCATCATCACTGCACCCGTACTATATATATTTTCTTTCCTTAGTATACGTGCCTGGCGTAGTAAACATTTGTGTGGTTCTGTTTAGGAAGTCCTGCATTCTGACTTGATGTATCATATTGATCTATGTTCTCCTTGGGGATTGAACAATGATGTATTGGGCCAGCAGATTCCTTCCATGTACAGGAGGTTGGCTGGCCCCTCCCACCCCCCTCCTCCCGCTGTCTGGCTTGAGTCCACTCGGCGCAGGTAGGACCGATATGTGCGATGCACATTTCCGGTCCGTTTTTAGGCTTGGAGGAGGGGAATGGTTTCCATGACCACCCTCCACTGCCAATCCTGCGTCGCGAGCCTCTGACGCGTGGCGTCATCCCCCCGAGGCAGCGCCGCAGTTAGCGGCGTTTGTGCGAGAGGACGCTCCCACCAGTGAGAGCGTCGGTCGCCATAACAACCCCCCGCCCTCGGGGGGTGGCGCGGCCCGTCACTGAGCTCAGGGGGCGTGACCTCATCCGGCCCTTAATCTCCCAGCCCCCTCACAGCTGTCCCAAAATCCTCACTCAGTGAGCACTTATAAGCTGATGCCCATATGGGCTCAGTCTGCTCACACTGAAGCTGCACCTCCACTAGCCAGTTGGATTCAGACCAGGTAAAGAACCCTCTTTACACATCCAGATATTTGTTTGAAAGTCTGTATAGTATTTTCATATTAGGGATCTGTCTGTTCCTTTCTAGAGACCACTAGAAAATATGGGACCTCGCAGATACATTGCAACTAAAAACGAATTACTGGTGGCAATATATCTACATTTGCCATAGTCTTCTGATCAGGTAAATAGCCATCAGTATATCTCACCTGCTTACTTATTTGCAACAGTATCAGCCTAAATAGACACTTACCCAATGACTCTTTCTCCTAGTTACCTGTTAGACCTCTGAACGGGCATTTTGCCCACCCTGGTTTCCCTCTAAGTCTTCTGGTGCGGCCTAGCCTGGGCAACATTATCCATTTGGGTAGGTTATGTGTCAATTATGTGGCGTGCTATGAGAGCGTTCTTGAATCTCTCTTATATCTAAAAACCCTATCTTTACTCATATTTTAGGTCAGTCCTATATATGTCCCCTTGTTTGAGGGCATAGTTTATGACTCTTGGGTGCGGCTTACGTGGAGCAGTATTAACTTTTTCAGGTAGGTTGCCCCTACGACACATGTTATTGGAGAGCTTTATACTTTCTCTCCATACATCCTAATATCCATTTCTATCGATACTCAGGCACGCTCTGAACATTGGGAGGTCCCTCCACTGCATGGAGAGCAGCTCTTCTGCACCTGTGGTGTGAGGGCGGTATCTGACACCTTTTACGCCCTCTGTGGACCAAGTCGCCCAGCGGGACACTATACCATCTGGGTGGAGGGCCCACCCCTGTCACCTGCTGGCCCAACCCTCTGTGGAACAACACCATCAATCCTCAAGTCAGAACTGTTGTGTCTTTTTATCACTTGCCACTATAAAGTAACTCGCATACACGTGCTATACAGGGTCAGTATTTAATTAACTCTCTGACAAATATACTATATACCTATATAACATATATATATAACATATATAATTGTGAGTTTTAGTACATGTCCCCATAATTAATGACCCTATTCTACCATCATTGCTTTTTGTTCCTTTCTGTTTATTTGTTGTTATTTATTTGTTACTTTGTCTCATTTTCTGATTTTGTATTATTTTTTGGATACAGATATCATCTAACACTAAAAGGTGCAGCACCCTACCCCTGAAGAAGGGGCTGTACATTTAAAAGGCCTTGAAACGTTGGGTATCTGTCCCACCTTCGAGACAGTGTCGGGTCCTGTACTACATTCTTTTCTTTTTCTTGTGTACAATATGATATCTGTTTATGCGTTGTGATTATTTCCCTCTCAGTGTATGCACATTGGTTACTTGGACATATGTTGTGCTTGTACAGTGGCAGCCCCTCATGCTATATATTCATATATTTTTTCAAAAACTTCAATAAATCAGTTTTTATGACTAATACTTTTGTACTATATTACTCTATATAGAGGTTTTCAACAGTCACCCTAAAAGTCCCATTGAGGAATCGCTCTCTTCGGAGTGCACTTTTTGCTGTATGTATCTAGGGATGCGGGTAGACTGACCTCTTATATCCATCCATCTGAGACACCGTTCTTTGTACCATTTCTCTCAAGGAAGATCTAAAAATAGCCAAAATAATATCAGTACTCTAAGAGTTTCTAGGACAAATATGAATGCTAGCCACCAGCAGCCAACAATACAGGGGCTGAAGGCTGCAGACATTAAATGTGATAAATTATCGACATCTTCCAGCACAGGGCAGCGGGTACAACCTACACATACCATAGAGGGAAATGCAACCAGTTTGAGTATTTCTAGTGGCAACAGGAAATTATCCCAGTCTGGAGTATGTGTTAGTTCCAACAGTTTATTGAAAGGTGAGAGCTCTTTTGAAAGGGCCCCCATTTCTCATACAGCAAAAGTGGTTAATCAGGTTTTAGCCATTGAATATTCTAAGCCTAAAACCACACCAGTTATTAAGAGACACGTTAATACCTTACAGAAGATAAAATGCTTCACGTGTGGTTTATTCGGCCACATTTCCCAGTTTTGTTCATCTTCTGGTGAAACGATATTAAAGCCAAATACAACAAAGAGGCGTGACGTGGAAGTGTACTCACCTCGCTGGGGTGAAAAGCCTAAGAAATATGAAAATACAAATTCATACATCCCTTCCTCAACTATTAAGGCCAAAAATTAGGCTTTACAGTATGAGATTAGGCAAATGAAACAGGAACGGGATGAGTTTGTGAAAGAATTCCAATCCTTTAAAAGAAGCATTAGGGACTCCTGGAATTTGAAAAATGGGAGTAAATTTGTCCATTGGGAACCAAACCAGTACACTAAAACGGAATGAATTGCAAGCTAGAAGTTATTTTTTTTTTTTTTTTTTTAAGAGATCTGGGGCATTTAGTTTCACTAGATCATTGTATTTTTTGCTTTAAATAAGTAATATCTGTTTGGATGCAAGTTATTTTTTTTCAGGGTAAGTGAGTCCTGGAAGTATATGGACATATAAAGCTGTTCATATGCGTAAATATGCGCCTAACAAAAGGTAAGTATAGTATTCCAGAGTGTTGTTTTGTTTTCTTATTCAGTCCCTTAGTATTCTCCTAGTGGCCAGAAACGCCTAGCAATTCATTTGCAAATTACTAAAGTTCTAAACAAAATCTAGAGGATTCGATCTAAACGAATGGGTGTGTCTGAGTGAGGGAATGGATGTGTATGAACTGTCCAGGTTAAACAAGATTTTTGCTTTAGGGCCATCAATAAGTGTGATCACATTAATGCGCATGCTTTGTACTGTTTATGGTTAGTTGATTCATTTTTTTCCCTCTCTCTCTCTCTCTCTCTCGTTTGTAATGAGCTCAATACTGGTACCAGTTTAAATTTATACTTTTTTTTTACAAATTGAAATGTATTCGCGAATAAATAACCTGTGCACAGATACGAGATCTCGAGTCCTATAGTATATAGGAATTTGTTGTTTTTTTTCCCTCACTTTCCTGTGGTTAGAGTGAAGCGTCATTCACTCTGACACGTGGAAACTACATAATACATTACCTTATGGCATCTCATGGATTCAGTAGGTCTATAGGTTGTGTCTTGTTTTGTTTTTTTTCCTTCCGAATTGACGCATGTGTTGTTAATATGTGTAAAGGTTTAATGTTAACATGGGGTCTTCTTAGACGGTAAGTACTTACCAACCCCACCATGTTTTCCTATAACTTTTTGTTTTTGAGTACAGATATGTGGGGGAGTCTGTGCATGTTTCACTGTACTTACTGTTGAGGGACTCAGTACCTCTGTTCCAAGCATATACGGCCAGGTAGCCCATTAGAACCTCTCAGAAGAGGTACAGTGAGGTGTTATTAATGATTTTGAGTTTTGTGTTTTAGGAAGAAATACACACTCAAGGACGGATGAATGGACCAAGACTGGTCAAATTTCTTTAACCACTTAACGACCGCTCACTGTATATATACGTCGGCAGAATGGCACCGACAGGCACAATCACGTAGAGCATACGTGATTGCCTTTGTATAGTTGGGGGGTCCAATCGGACCCCCCTTCTGTACAGTGAGCGGTGGCTAAGTGTCCGGGAGCGTTCCGGGATGAGGGGGCAGCCATTCGTTTCTGGCCACCCCCTCGCGATCGCTCCCGGTGAATGGAAATGCCCCCTCTGTCTGTGTCAGACAGAGGGAGCAGGAGGAAGTGATGTCATCTCTGGTGCGGCGCTCACATATACCGAGCGCCGTACAAGAGAAGACATCAGGTCAGTGCACACAACACTACACTGACACCAGGACACATAGGGACATAAATCGCCCCCCAGGCCCCCCCAGATCACCCCCCAGATCACCCCCCCAGCCCCCAGTCACAGTGTCACTGATTGCAGTGACCATTTATTTAGTGATCACTGCAATCAGTGACATTTGTGACTGTAAAAGTGTCACCAAAGTTTAGTCTTAGGTCCAGTGTAGCCCCCTAACCCCCCCTAATAAAGGTTTAACCCCCTGATCACCCCCCAGATAACCCTTTCACCGCCTATCACCACTGTCGCTTAGCGATCATTTTTCTGACCGCTGTCTTAGCGTCAGCGATGCCGATCGGCAGCCAGTAATTTTTTTTAGGTTCGCCGCAGGTTTTTATAGCGTCAGGTACCCCAATATATTATCTAATAAAGGTTTAACCCCCTTGATCGCCCCCCAGGTAACCCTTTCACCCCCTATCACCACTGTCGCTAAGCAATTGTTTTTCTAAACGCTGTCTTAGTGTCGGTGATGCAGATCGTAGCCAGTAATTTTTTTTAGGTTCGCCGCATGTTTTTATAGCGTCAGGTACCCCAATATATTATCTAATAAAGGTTTAACCCCCTTGATCGCCCCCCAGGTAACCCTTTCACCCCCTATCACCACTGTCACTAAGCGATCGTTTTTCTAAACGCTGTCTTAGTGTCTGTGATGCAGATCGGTAGCCGGTAATTTTTTTTAGGTTCGCCGCAGGTTTTTATAGCGTCAGGTACCCCAATATATTATCTAATAAAGGTTTAACCCCCTTGATCGCCCCCCAGGTAACCCTTTCACCCCCTATCACCACTGTCGCTAAGCAATTGTTTTTCTAAACGCTGTCTTAGTGTCGGTGATGCAGATCGTAGCCAGTAATTTTTTTTAGGTTCGCCGCATGTTTTTATAGCGTCAGGTACCCCAATATATTATCTAATAAAGGTTTAACCCCCTTGATCGCCCCCCCCCAGGTAACCCTTTCACCCCCATCACCACTGTCGCTAAGCAATCGTTTTTCTAAACGCTGTCTTAGTGTCGGTGATGCAGATCGGTAGCTGGTAATTTTTTTTAGGTTCGCCGCAGGTTTTTATAGCGTCAGGTACCCCCATATATTATCTAATAAAGGTTTTAACCCCCTGATTGCCCCTAGTTAACCCTTTCACCAGTGATCACCATATAAGTGTTAAGGGTGACGCTGGTTAGTTAGTTTGCTTTTTATAGTGTCAGGGCACCCGCCGTGTATATAACCCAATAAAGGTTTAACCCCCTGATCGCCCGGCGGGTGATATCAATTAGGTTTTAGCGTCAGAGAGGGTCTGAGTCACACCCCAGGCAGCGTCAGGTTAGTGCCAGTAACGCTAACACCCACGCGTGAAGCATACACCCCCCTTAGTGGTATAGTATCTGAACAGATCAATATCTGATCTGATCAGATCTATACTAGCGTCCCCGGCAGTTTAGGGTTTCACCACCACAGTTAAAAAAAAAAGCAAATATGCCGAAGCATTGGGGCAGCAGGGGCGGAGGAGCGATTTTGCTCCTAATGCCGCGTACATACGGTCGAAATTCCGACGGAGGCTTGCCCGTGGAAAAGTCCGATCATGTGTGTGCGGCATAACTTTTTTGCGGGAGGATGCCCCCATGCTTCGGCATATATAAATGGTGCGTGTATGCCCATCATTGGAAGTGGGTGGATGAAGGGCGGTATTCTAATGGTGGGCATACCCACCGATCAATCTCTTTTTTCGTTCAGCCAACTGGCTGCATGAAATAAAAAGATTACAATACATGTCCAACAAGGACCAGCAACGTACTGGTATGTTGCTGGACTTTGAATGTTTATACCAGAATGATGCCTGCGGGTTTAGGTATCATCTTGGTATCATTCTTTTCAGCCTGCGGCCGGCTTTCATGTAAAAGCAATCCTAGTGGCTAATTAGCCTCTGGACTGCTTTTACAAGCAGTGGGAGGGAATGCCCCCCCCCGGATATAAAAAGCGCCATTGGGAAATTGGGAAAGCATTTTATCACACCGATCTTGGTGTGGTCAGATGCTTTGAGGGCAGAGGAAAAATCTAGGGTCTAGAAGACCCCAGTTTTTTCAAAAAAAGAGTACCTGTCACTACCTATTGCTATCATAGGGGATATTTACATTCCCTGAGATAACAATAAAAATGATAAAAAAAAAAAATACTTGGAAGGAACAATTTAAAAATAAAATAAAAAAGCAAAATTAATAATAAAAAATAAATAAAAAAAAAAGCACCCCTGTCCTGCCCTGCTCTTGCCCAATGGCGAACGCAAGCCTCGGTCTGGCGTCATATGTAAACAGCAATTGCACCATGCATGTGAGGTATCACCGCGAAGGTCAGATCGAGGGCAATCATTTTAGCAGTAGACCTCCTCTGTAAATCTACTGGGGTAACCTGTAAAGGCTTTTAAAGGCTTTTAAAAATGTATGTAGTTTGTCGCCAATGCGCGTTTGTGCGAAATTTTAAAGCATGTCGTGTTTGGTATCTATGTACTCGGCCTAAGATCATCTTTTTTATTTCATCAAATATTTGGGCAATATAGTGTGTTTTAGCGCATTAAAATTAAAAAAAGTGTATTTTTTAACCCAAAAAATGCGTTTGAAAAATCGCTGTGCAAATACTGTTTAAAAAAAAAAATGCAACACCCACCATTTTAATCTGTAGGGCCTTTGCTTTAAAAATATATATAATGTTTGGGGGTTCAAAATAATTTTCTTGCAAAAAAAAAAATGTTTTCATGTAAACAAAAAGTGTCAAAAAGGGCTTTGTCTTCAAGTGGTTAGAAGAGTGGATGTAAGCTTCCTAATGTTGTGTATAAAATGCCAGAACAGTTCAAAACCCCCCCAAATGACCCCATTTTGGAAAGTAGACACCCCAAGCTATATACTGAGAGGCATGTCGAGTCCATGGAATATTTTATATGTTGACACAAGTTGCGGAAAAAACGACAATTTTTTTTTTTTTTTGCACAAAGTTGTCACTAAATGATATATTGCTCAAACATGCCATGGGCATATGTGGAATTACACCCCAAAATACATTCTGTTGCTTCTCCTGAGTACGGGGATAACACATGTGTGAGACTTTTTGGGAGCCTAGCCACGTACGGGACCCCAAAAACCAAGCACCGCCTTCAGGCTTTCTAAGGGTGTAAATTTTTGATTTCACTTCTCACTGCCTATCACAGTTTCGGAGGCCATGGAATGCCCAGATAGCACAAAACCCCCCCAAATGACCCCATTTTGGAAAGTAGACACCCCAAGCTATTTGCTGAGAGGTATTGTGAGTATTTTGCAGATCTCGCTTTTTGTCACAAAGTTTTGAAAATTGAAAAAAAAAAAATATATATATATATATATTTTCTTTCTTCATTTTCAAAAACAAATGAGAGCTGTAAAATACTCGCCATTCCTCTCAGCAAATAGCTTGGGGTGTCTATATTCCAAAATGGGGTCATTTGGGGGGGTTTTGTGCGATTTTGGCATTTTATGGCCTTCGAAACTGTGATAGGTAGTGAGGAGTGAAATCAAAAATTTGTGCCTAAAAATCCTGAAGGCGGTGCTTGGTTTTCGGGGTCCCGTACGCGGCTAGGCTCCTAAAAAGTCCCACACATGTGGTATCCCCGTACTCAGGAGAAGCAGAAAAATTTATTTTGGGGTGTAATTCCACATATAACCATGGCATGTGTGAGCAATATATCATTTAGTGACAACTTTTTGTAATTTTTTTTTTTTTTTGTCATTATTCAATCACTTGGGACAAAAAAAAATATATTCAATGGGCTCAACAGGCCTCTCAGCAATTTCCTTGGGGTGTCTACTTTCTAAAATGGGGTCATTTGGGGCGGTTTTGTGCTATTTTGGCATTTTATGGCCTTCGAAACTGTGATAGGTAGTGAGGAGTGAAATCAAAAATTTGCGCCCTTAGAAATCCTGAAGGCGGTGCTTGGTTTCCGGGGTCCTGTACGCGGCTAGGCTCCCAAAAAGTCCCACACATGTGGTATCCCCGTACTCAGAAGAAGCAGCAAAATGTATTTTGGGGTGAAATTCCACATATAACCATGGCATGTGTGAGCAATATATCATTTAGTGACAACTTTTTGTAATTTTTTTTTTTTTTTTTAGTCATTATTCAATCACTTGGGACAAAAAATAAAAAATTCAATGGGCTCAACATGCCTCTCAGCAATTTCCTTGGGGTGTCTACTTTCCAAAATGGGGTCATTTGGGGGGGTTTTGTACTGCCCTGTCATTTTAGCACCTCAAGAAATGAGATAGGCAGTCATAAATTTAAAGCTGTGTAAATTTCAGAAAATGTACCCTAGTTTGTAAACTCTATAACTTTTGCGCAAACCAATAAATATACGCTTATTGACATTTTTTTTACTAAAAACATGTGGCTGAATACATTTTGGCCTAAATGTATGACTACAATTGAGTTTATTCGATTTTTCTTATAACAAAAAGTAGAAAATATCATTTTTTTTCAAAATTTTCGGTCTTTTTCCGTTTATATCGCAAAAAATAAAAATCGCAGAGGCAATCAAATACCATTAAAAGAAAGCTCTATTTGTGGGAAGAAAAGGACGCAAATTTCGTTTGGGTACAACATTGCATGTCCGCACAATTTACAGTTAAAGCAGCGCAGTGCAAAATTCTGAATTCACCTCTGGTCCTTTAGCTACCAAATGGTCCGGGGCTTAAGTGGTTAAAAACACAGAGGACCTTAAAACATATTTTGTTTTTTTATGTCTTGTTTTAAGGATAATCCTGGAATGGAATTAGTCAGGCCTAACTAAATTCTAAATATTTTTTCTGGACTGTTTCATTAAACAGTGTCTCTCTCTCTGATAGAACTTTCTGTGGCCTAGTGGACTTGCAAATTGATTTTCACTGAGAATCAATTAATATCAATTAATATGTTAATAACTACCGAGAGAGGGCATTGCCTTTTGTATAGCTGCAATGTTTAAAGGCAGTTTCAATCATTTTTTTTTTTTTTTTAACAAAATACAGATTCAACGCTCTTTAACAATTTAAAGGTTGGGGCAGCATTAAATCAGATTTTTTTTTTGTTACTTTTACTTTTTTTTTACCTTTTTGGTGTAGTTTTTTCACTATGGAGAAAAGGGCATTGCCTTTTGTATAGCTGCAATGTTTAAGGCAGCTTCAATTTTTTCTTTTAACACAAGAACAGATTCAATGCTCTTTAACAAGTTAAAGGTTGGGGCAGCATTCAATCTGAATTTTGGGTTTTTACCTTTTTTTTTTTTGGATCAGTTTTTTTTTCTTATTTTTTCTCTTTCCTTTTAAGGAAACTATTTTTCTTTCTGTCCTATATCACCTTATTTTTTATTTTATTTTTTGCTGGGTGATTCTGGAGGTTGGCTCCGCTGGGGTGAAATAAAATTAAAAAAAGAGGGGAGTAGGGGGGAACCTTATATGGCAACATTTCTAAACAGTTAAAAATGTTGATATAGAATAATAAAACTTCCCTATAGCATTTTGGGGGAGGGGACAAAGTTCCGACAGTTTTTTTTCTCTCGTTCAGCATGGGATAATGGTTTTATATAAATGTATGTCATTGTAGCTATTACCAACTATGACAATAGTAACAGTAACCCCTGGGTTTAGCAACAGTCATGTGACTCATTTCCTTGTATATGTGACATAGTGTCCTCTCTACAGTTCTAATATTTGGCAGTCATCATAGGTGATCATTGGTATTTTTTTTTTGATTGGTCAGTTTTCTTTTTGGGCCATAACTAGTGCAAAGGGCGTTGCTTGAAGATCATATAGATATACTGGGACTGGTGACATCACACTTATCCGCATTCTGAAATCACGTTATTTTTGGCTGCTTAGATGACACTGCCTAAATCTGCACAGAGACCTCTTAAAGTTATGACCGCTCCCCTAGCCCGCTTAAGGCAGGACTCATACAGTAGCTACACACGGTAGCCAAGGAGGGAGCTATATGCACAAAAGTTTGGCACCCGCCAAGGCGTTAACCCATCAGGGTTGGTATAACTGAACACAGCTGCAGTAAAAGGAGTTTGTGGTGAGTTGCCATGGCAACAAGATCCCCCTGGACACTCAAAGGGTCATACACACACACAGGGGTATTCAGCAATAGACAGGGCAGAGTTACTGGCAGGCATATGACAATGGAGGAAGAAAGATGGGGGATGGAAATCAGAAAACCTGGCTTAAGGAGCAACCATTTAAATTTTTACACCTGTCAATGGGAAAGGGACTCATATTAGGTCACAGTATATCTATAACAATTTTAATCAAAGGTCCTTAATACTCAGAATGACAAGATACACATTCATTTGAAGGCATATGTCTTAAAAGTACTCGTGTTTTTCCTTCTCTAACTTTGCCCACATTAATAAAGTACAATCACAGAAAGCCAGGAAAGTGGGTCCAAAGGCCATTACTGTATGCTGTATCCAAGTGGAATCACCATGGAAGTCTGTCCCAGAAGCAAGGGCAACATGACCAGATGAACATTATTGACTTTCGCACAAATTATTATTGGACGGCTGAGAACAAGGAGCCTCATGTTTATTTTTTTTATTTTTTTTCCCCCTTCGTTTTTTTTTTGTGTTTTGGTATCTTCTGATTGTTTTTATGGACTTATTACATCCCGAACAAGTGATGACTACCAATACTGGGATCCAGACATATGAACTGTAGAGACGGAAAGTTTAAGAGTTTTATTTCACTTCAGAGGGCAAAGCCAAAAGTTCCAAATTTCAAGGCAGATTATACATGACCCATTATTTTAGGTGTGGCCAAGTCTCATATTCTCAACTGGCCACAAGGGGCCATCTGTTGCCTTATGGGACATGTATAAACTGCATTGAAGAGCAGTAAAATATTGTAAATATGAATATATTTCAAATAGCTTGCTGTACATGTATTTCAATTAGCTTGCTGTAGATATAGTTCATTTAGCTTTCGGAATATATTCCCTTTCTTCACCCTTGCGAAGTCCTTTGTTAAACGCTAGACCTTGCGGAGCCCCAAGCTTGGGGAGACAATGCCATTGTGTTAAACCCACTCTCGTCAATGAGTCCCATGCTGGGATAATACAATCGACAGAGCCCCACCTATAACCCTTTAGAAAACTTCAAGCACATCTCCGGATCACATAGAGTCACCTGGATTTGCATGAAAGGGGGGCTGACTTATGGAGTAAGCCCTCCAATCATGACCCAAGCTAGGCCAACCAATGGGGTATCAGTATAGAGAGATATACTCAGAGTAAGGGAGATGGGAGCTCAGTACTTGATGGAAGAATGGCCTAAAGGACGGGTCTAAAGGGGTAATTATGCCAAAGGTCTGTCTATGTAACTACTCATGTTAGTACTTTAAGGTTTTAGGAGGATGCTCTATGTTCCTGCATGTAAATACTTTGTATATTTTAACCTACTATTTCCTGCTTGTCTAAGACTGTATAGATAGCTTCTTTGTGTTAGTTTAGACTTTACCAAATACATAATAAATATGTTCATTATGTTAAAGCTTCCAAATCTTGTCAAAAAAGAACTCTTATTAAACCTATATCATATCTGTGAGATATTAAATCTTAAATATAGATATTAAACCGCAACAGAGGATTACGATGCTAAACATTGCCCATACAAAAAGCCAAATCAGGTGAAGGCTAAAATCATGGACAAAGTGGTGAAAAGTCTTCACAGGAAATTTGGGGTTCGCAGATCCAAAGAACAGCTCCGCAAAAGATGGTCTGACATTAAGTTAAGGGAGCCGGAGCAATACAGGAAAATCAAACATGTGATCAGAAAAAGTAAGTAGATTTAGTTACTCAGATTTTTACTACTAGCGTGGTGCTGCATGTGCTTTTTTATTTAATGTAGTAAAGTTCAAGATGTCAAGTTTCATGTTCTTGGGCACAATAATCGATCGTAGAAATCTTCGTTCATTAGCAAGAATTCGATGTTTTATTTATAATAGTGTTAACTAAATTTGAACATGCCTATTTAGGAATGATCAAATGTTGGTCTGTATCAGACCAAAACATCGTCATTTAGTGAACGATTGAACGATGATTCCTACGACTGATTATTGTGCCCAAGAACATGAAACTTGTCATCTTGAACTGTTCACATGTCAAGTTTCATGTTCTTGGGCACAATAATCAGTCGTAGGAATCATTAGACTTGTGCACAACGGAAAAATTTGTTCCGTTTCGGTTCGTTTCTTTCCGGTCCTGTTGATTCGTAATCATTCGTAATTTTGCTAGACGGGATTTTTCGTGTTCGGACTCATTCGTATTTTTGCAAGCGACATTTTTCGTTGAATTTTTTGTTGCTTTATAATTCGTACTTTCGGTAGAGTACGTTGTTTTTCGTTGATTCTGGACACAACTAGACATGTGCACAACCAAATAATTAGTTTCCTATCGTTTCGTTTTGTCTCGTTCCGTATGTTCGTAAAGATTTGTAATTTCGTAAGACGCGAGTTTTCCTATTCGGACTCGTTCGTATGTTCGTAACAGTTTAATTTTCGTTGATACTGAATGATTCGTAGTTCTGTCTAAGTTATTTTCGTTGATTTGAAATTCGTAATTTTGTTGATATTGAATGATTCGTATTTCTGTTTAAGTTATTTTCGTACTTTCGTAACAGTTTGATTTTCGTTGATACTGAACGATTCGTAATTCGTAATTTTGTTAGATAATAATTTTCGTTTTTCTGTACACTACTCTGCCGTTTCTGTTGATTCGTAACATTGTTTTGTTTTCCTTGATTCGTGTCTACTACCGTGCTTCGAATGGATTCGTAATTTTTTTATACTTTCGTAAATACATCTCGGCGCGGTCATTCGCAATCTCGCGTTACTAGTTATTTTTATTTTCAACACGCGGCTATAGCCGCGTGTTGAAAATGAAACTAAAATACGTCCACGTGCTTCGAATGCATTCGTACTCCCGTAAATACATTGCGGCCATTCGCAATCTCGTATTTTAGTTTCGTTTTCAACAAGCGGCTATAGCCTCCGCTCCTGTACGCCATTTTGAGAGGGTGTAAGTGGTGTGGTGAGGGAGGAGCAGAGAGCAGTGCAGAGAGTGATATTGTGGTTTTTGTAGTTGTTTTTGTGTGGTTTGGTGGTTTTATTGCAATTAGAATGTCATAGTTGCCAACAGTCACGGATTGGCCGGGACGTTCCCGGGATTCAAACCCTTTTCCCGGATTTATTTTGTCCCGGCCAATGTCCCGGCCAATCCGATTTTTCCCGTTTTCCCCGAATTTGGACGCCGCAGGCCGCCACCGCTAGAGGTCCACGGCTGGCGGAGACAATGTCTCGGCCGGCCGCCATGTTCAAGAAGACCAAAACACGGATGTAGTACAATAGAAAATAAAGCCGCTGCGGCGCCGCCCACACCCCGCACCTCCCCGGGGGTGGGCGGCGCCGCAGCAGCTTTATCTTCTATTGTACTACATCTGTGTTTTGGCTGGCCGGCCGGCCACCCGCCCCGCCCCGCCCCGCTGCAGGTCTGTCTGTAATGGAAAGGGGCGGGGGTCGGCAGCGCCATAGCTTAATTTTTTATTTTTTTTTGCAGCCACACTGTCGGCTCCGCCTCTATTTTGTTCCCCTTCGGGGAAGGGGAAACAATAATGGCGGCCGAGACAGGAGACGCCTGTGGTTAAGGGGGGACTCCGCTGGGGATGCCTGTGGTAACTGGGGACTCCGCTGGGAACGCCTGTGGTAAGGGAGGACTCCGCTGGGGACGGCTGAGGTAAGGGGGGACTCCGCTGGGGACGCCTGATGTAAGGGGGGACTCCGCTGGGGACGCCTGATGTAAGGGGGGACTCCGATGGGGACGCCTGATGTAAGGGGGGACTCCGCTGGGGACGCCTGATGTAAGGGGGGACTCCGATGGGGACGCCTGATGTAAGGGGGGACTCCGCTGGGGACGCCTGATGTAAGGGGGGACTCCGCTGGGGACGCCTGATGTAAGGGGGGACACCTGATGTAAGGGGGACTCCTCTGGGTACACCTGATGTAAGGAAGGACTCCGCTGGGTACGCCTGATGTAAGGAGGGACTCCTCTGGGGACGCCTGATGTAAGGAGGGACTCCCCTGTGGACACCTGATGGCATCTGGTGGCAGGCGACGTGGCAGGTGACACACTCGGGGCTTCCACTGATTCGGCATTTTGGTGAGTTGAATGATTTCATTTTATATTAAAATGTAATAAGAGAAATAATGCACTTCAGTCATCCTGACACCCTAACAACCATGGTGCCGGGATGATTAAAGAGCTAACACCAGATGTTTGGATTATCTTTATCTGTTAATTGTTAAACTCTGGAATACACATATTTCTATTATGGTGTAGGATCTGGGCCTGCTGTCCTTCCATCCTTCCTTCTCTTTCCTTCCCTCCCTCTTTCTTTCTCCCTTCATCCCTCATTCATCTCAGACTTTAACCACACCCCCTTTGAGCCACGCTCATTTAAGCCACTCCCACTACCCACGTAAACCACGCCCACGCTTCATGCGCCACTTTTTTCTCCTAAAGTATAACACACCTTCAAATGAATGCCCCACCCCCTAATTATACCAAGGCTCCGCCTACATGCGAAAAAGTGTCACGGATTTTTTTTTTGCAATGTTGGCAACTATGGAATGTCTGGGAGTGAGAATGGACGTGTGAGTCTTGTAAGTGAGAATGTTGGTGTTAGTGAGTGTGTTGGTATGAGAGTTGGTGTTGGTGTGACTGAGAGTGGAGGGATTGAGGACTGGAGTATTCTTATTTTACCGGTCCATGCAAAAAAAATATATACTAATCTACTTCTCCTACCATGAATACGTAGTATATGCTGCCTGGGCTGGCCTAGTAGTGGCACTGGCTAACACAACAAAAAAAATAGGTAGGGGCAGACAGACAGCAATATAATAAAACACAGTCCCAGAAAAGGGAAAAAAACTAACTTTAGAAAATCCTAGGAGTAATAGAAATAGTAAGAAATTTATAATTTCTATATCAATCTCTTTGAATGACTCACAAATCAAACACCACCCACACCCTGTCTATAATGTAGTCTGACAAAGAAGAAAAATACAATATGTCAGAGATATTACATAAATAAAATTATAAATTAGAATGTAGACTCTAGAATCTCAATCTAATATCCTTAAGAAACAAAGAATTTCTCTCTCCCAAGTAAAAAATTTACTCACAAAATCCAACAGAACAGTGCAACCTACCCAACCACACCCTATCTGGACTCTGGATGGAATGCACTGCAGTCTAACACAGAAAAACACACATACACACACACACACACACATTATAGCACATGTCTATAAGAAACAAGCTCATTGGGGGAAGAGACGACCTCTTCAGGGGAAGGGACAAGCTTATTGGCCATTGGCCAAAGTCCAGAACTAATTCAGAACTAACGAAATAGAATTTAAGTTTTTACGAATTGTCGTTGTTTTCATTTCCGTTTTCCGAAGATTCGTAATTTTTTTTCCGTTCATTTTGATATTCGTTAATATGGATCTTTGTTCGTTATTCGTTGTTTTGTTTTTCGAATATTCGTAATATCTCGTTTTCGTTCATTTTTATTTTCGTTATTTTTTATCTTTTTTCTGTGTTTTCGTTGTTTTTATGTTTTCGTTTTTCACTTTTTCGTTTTTTGTTTGTTTCAAATTTACTAAATTCGTATTTTATTTGTTTTCCATATTCGTTCGTTTAGATTATTCGTTGTTCGTTTGTAATGTTATCGAACCGTTCGTTCATTCGTATGTTTACGAATCAACGAATATAACGAATTTTGACAGATAACGAATTCGTAACTAAACGAATTGCACATGTCTAGACACAACTCCTACTTTCGTAACTTTTTTTGGGTTTGTTGATTCGTAATTTTCCGTGTCTCTCTCACAACGACGCTGCCTATTATGCCTAATGTGCTTCGAATGGATTTGTACTTTTCTAAATACATAGCGGTTATTTGTAACGATTCGAAATCTCGTATTTTACTTTCGTTTTTTACATGCGGCTATAGGCTCCGCCCCTGTACACCATTTTGAGAGGGTTCAGCACGGTGAGGGAGAAGCAGAGAGCAGAGCAGAGTGAGTGTTATTGTGCTTCGAATGGATTCGAAATCTCGTATTTTACTTTCGTTTTTTCATGCGGCTATAGCCTCCGCCCCCTGTACACCATTTTGAGAGGGAGTTCAGCATGGTGAGGGAGAAGCAGAGAGCAGAGTGAGTGTTATTGTGCTTCGAATGGATTCGTACATTCGTAACTTTTTTCATAACGAATTATGCCGAAGACCTTCGGGCATTCGCTATTTTGCGGTATAATTTATTTCGGATTCGGTTTTATTCGTAATTGCTCTGTTCGGAAATTCGAATGCTTCCGAATGTCCGAAAGTTGCTAAATTCGGACGAATTTCGATTCGTTACGAAACGAATTGCACAAGCCTAGGAATCATCGTTCAATCGTTCACTAAATGACGATGTTTTGGTCTGATACAGTGTTAACTACATTTGATCATTCCTAAATAGGCATGTTCAAGATTTAGTTAACACTGTATTAATAAAAAAAATCGTATTCTTGCTAATGAACGATGATTTCTACGATCGATTATTGTGCCCAAGAACATGGAAACTTGACATTTGAACTGTTTATGTGAGAATATTCAAGATGTCAAGTTTCATGTTCTTGGGCACAATAATCAGTCGTAGGAATCATCGTTCAATCGTTCACTAAATGACGATGTTTTGGTCTGATACAGTGTTAACTAAATCTTGAACATGCCTATTTAGGAATGATCAAATGTAGTTAACACTGTATTAATAAAAAAAAAATCGTATTCTTGCTAATGAACGATGATTTCTACGATCGATTATGGTGCCCAAGAACATGAAACTTGACATATTGAACTGTTTATGTGAGAATATTTTTGAAACATGGTTGTGTATATGTGTTGGTAACTATATTTAACCACTTCTCTACTGTGCACGAAAACCCCCTTCCTGCCCAAGCCATTTTTCAGCTTTCAGCACTGTCACATTTTGAATGACAATTGCGCGGTCGTGCAACGTGGCTCCCAAACGAAATTTGCGTCCTTTTTTTCCCACAAATAGAGCTTTCTTTTGGTGGTATTTGATCACCTCTGCGGTTTTTATTTTTTGCGCTATAAACAAAAGAAGAGCGTCCAGTTTGGAAAAAAAAACACTATTTTTTACTTTTTGCTATAATAAATACCCATTTTTTTTTTTAAATAAAATTTTCCTCAGTTTAGGCCGATACGTATTCTTCTACATATTTTTGGTAAAAAAAAAAAAAATCGCAATAAGCGCGTATTGATTGGTTTGCGCAAAAGTTATAGCGTCTACAAAATAGGGGATAGATTTATAGCATTTTTTTTTTTATTAGTAATGGCGGCGGTCTGCGATTTTTTATTGTGACTGCAATATTGCGGCGGACACATCGGACACTTTTGACACATTTTTGGGACCATTCACATTTATACAGCGATCCCTGCTATAAAAATGCATTGATTACTGTATAAATGTGATTGGCAGGGAAGGGGTTAACCACTAGGGGGCGGGAAGGGGTTAAATATGTTCCCTCAAAGTGTTCTTACTGTGGGGGGAGGGGACTGACTGGGGGAGGTGACTGATGGTTGTCCCTATGTACAAGGGACACACCATCGGTCCCCTCTCCCTCACAGGACATGGATCTCTGTGTTTACACACAGAGATCCACTTTCCTGCTCGTTTCCCGGGCAATCGCGGGTGCCCGGCGGCAATCGCGGCCGCCGGGCACGCGCACCGGGGCCTTGTGAACGCGACGGGCGCGCCTCCTAGCTCATTTTAAAGGGAGGACGTCATATGACGTCCTCCCAGAACGAGAGTATCCTCCGCCCGCCGTCTATTGACAGTGGGCGGGGGACAAGTGGTTAACTAATCTAACTGGATTCAGTGTACGGTTAGGAGAGTTTGCTCAGCAGCTGCTTACACATCTGGACTCATTAGCACAAGTGTGGGCCACAAGAACAGCCTTTTTATAGTGTCACACACAGGTGATCCAGTGGATACTTGGTGTGTTTCCATGTGTGAAACCTGACCAAAATAGATCAATCTACCAGCTTTGGTAATGGATACAATCATGTGTTCAGCTTAGAACTATTGACCAAAAAGACAATTGTACCACACTTCCAAAGAATGATTAATATTCCTCTTTCATGCCTAAATATATTTATTTACTCAAGTCTACCTTTGGGTTCAATCTCATAGGGCTTCAAAGAGCTTCCAGACAGGAGGCTAGGAACCCCACACCACCAACCCAAGACCCACAACCGCAGGATGTGGAGGAAGAAGTGGAAAATGGCAACACAACAGGTCAGTAATCACTTTATATTGCGTGTCCCCAGTCCACATAGATCACTGATCAATATAGTGCAAAAACATCACCATCTGCACCGTAATGATTTTAGGCAGTACTTGCTCCTAGATCAGACTCCTCCTTACAAGCTCCAATTTTCAGGATAATTCCATTCACATAAAAGAAAAAGAAAACAGATCATAGCGCAATATGCCTCTGCAAGACAACACCTGTCACAGCCGTGGCCTGCACTCACATAACCTCCGGGAACATCAGCGTATGCTCAGCAGTTCCTGTGTTCCTCAGTCAGGCTGCCGATGCGAGCGTCACTTAGGCTCCTCCACCCTACGCGTTACGTCACTGACACGTGACTTAATCATGGGTAACGTCTGCTACATCCCCACATCCTTATGTAGAGGACGACAGAGCGTTTGTAGTGGTTGCCATGGTGATTGTCTGGAAACACATCATCGCTGGCCAGTGCTGATTCCCATATATTTTTAATTAAAAGTTAAACAATTTATTGCAATACAAATATGCCGCAACTCATTCACATATAGGTTTTTGGCATAATACAACTTATTTAAAACCAGCAATTACAAACATCTAGTGAACTGTATAAACCATTGCTACAAAAGATTAGCCAGGCCCTCCGGTGGCAAAGCCTGGAACTACGATCTTATGTATTACATATTCACTACTTAATGCATCACCGAAAGAATAATAAACATACATATTTAAAATTTCTTGTAAAAATTCCATAGAAATAAATAAAAATTTATAAAATATATAGATGTAGATAAAGGCATGAAAGGGCACCAACATCCCTCCATCTCTCAACTCACAACATCTATTTTGAGGGTCCATATTCCACATAATAATAATATATGTTCCCGTTTAAATTCAATTATAAAATGTGTAGAACTTCCAATCAGTCTGTACACATATCACTAGTATACATATGCACTCACCTATAGCCAATTCAATCCCCAGTAATAATCCCCAATGGGTCGCTATAGGTTATACAACCCTGGTAAGGCCCTCTTTTGTAGCAATGGTTTATACAGTTCACTAGATGTTTGTAATTGCTGGTTTTAAATAAGTTGTATTATGCCAAAAACCTATATGTGAATGAGTTGCGGCATATTTGTATTGCAATAAATTGTTTAACTTTTAATTAAAAATATATGGGAATCAGCGCTGGCCGGCGGTGATGTGTTTCCAGACAATCACCATGGCAACCACTACAAACGCTCTGTCGTCCTCTACATAAGGATGTGGGGATGTAGCAGACGTTACCCATGATTAAGTCACGTGTCAGTGACGTAACGCGTAGGGCGGAGGAGCCTAAGTGACGCTTGCATCGGCAGCCTGACTGAGGAACACAGGAACTACTGAGCTGAGCACACGCTGATGATCCCGGAGGTTATGTGAGTGCAGGCCACGGCTGTGACAGGTTGTGTCTTGCAGAGGCATATTGCGCTATGATCTGTTTTCTTTTTCTTTTATGTGAATGGAATTATCCTGAAAATTGGAGCTTGTAAGGAGGAGTCTGATCTAGGAGCAAGTACTGCCTAAAATCATTACGGTGCAGATGGTGATGTTTTTGCACTATATTGATCAGTGATCTATATGGACTGGGGACACGCAATATAAAGTGATTACAGCCCACATTGGAATCCATGCTATTTGGATTTATATACACAGATACGTGTGGTTTGAGGGCTTTTTATGGTTTTCAATATTTTCATTGCAGATTATTTTTACTGTAAGATTATTCACTTTTAGCAGGGAGAGTTGTTTGAACACTGTCACAAGTGCACAATAATTTGGTTGGTGTCTAGCGCATCAATATTTGTTTATTTAATCACATGTTAAGGTCACAGATATTTTTTTGATTGATTGCAGCTTTCACTATTTGGTTATCTTTTTATTGGATTTACACTATTTTGTTTCATTAGCGCTTTAGTAATTTACGCACAACAGGTCAGTGTCATACACCACAGCCTCAGGTAATAGATGTAGGCCTGCATATTTATAAGACATGTTTTTTTTCTAAATTTAAGGTGCTTTTCTGCCTGCGGCCCAAGCAACATTCAACAGTCACAGTGCCCAGATGTTGATCCAAGAACTTATGGTCTGCTCTCGTGACCTGGATCAAATGAACGAAAACTTGCTCCAGATCAGGCAAAAGAGCAAGCAGCTGAAGCAAAGAATCAAAAAAATAAGAGATGTTCTTGGGAGGGTTTAAATCTTTTATATGGGCTAAAATGTTATTTTGTTTTTTATTTGTTGTTTAGAGATTTGGTTTTGTAAGGTTTTAATTGTTTGAAGTACTATTGTACATGTTGAACTTTGTTTCATGCGTTTTAGCAAGAAAAATATGAAAAATATACCATTTTATATTTATATAAAAATAAAAAATAAATTGTGCTCCAATAAAAATTATTTTTTAATCAACAATGTGTGGCTTATTATATCAATGTTGCCCCCCCCCCCCAAAAAAAATGGGTGTGTTTACACTGACAATGATGTTAATTTACTTCTGAAAAATAAACATGACACTACAACTGCACTAGGATAACCTAGGACCTTGGCACCCAAGATGATTTTGAAATACATTTCCCATGTTGCTCAGGCACTCTGCAGTGGAGTTGAGCATCATGGGAAAATGTATTTGCAAAACATCTGGAGTGCCAAGTTACACCATCACTGACCTAGGAGAAAGATCAAATCAAACAAAAAAAAAAAACAAGATGTTTTCATTATAAAATATATTTTTATTCCCAAGAATTTTTCAAATGTTATCAGGCATTGCAATTACCCCCTACCCATAAAATAGTCTACATAGCGTTGGCGCATATCACGCCCGCTTTGGGGGGCCAAGCCTGTAGGGCCAGTTACCTGGGCTGGCAATGGTCCATCTGAGAACTGTGTGGCCTGAAGGGCAACTGAAGAAAGGTAATTATTTGAATGTCTTTTTAAAAAATTGTGGAGTATGCAACAGCACATTATTATATGATTCTATTTGTACTCCGCCATGTTTAGAGAGGTCAGAAAAAGGCGGAAACGACTGGCCATGATGCCAAAGGCATTTTCTACCACCCTTCTCGCTCTGGCCAGCCTATAATTAAAGACCCTCCTCTCAGGGGTGAGGGTCCTTTGTGGAAAAGGCCTCATCAAATGGGGACCGAGCGCAAACGCCTCATCTGCGAGGAAAACAAAGGGTAGTCGATCTTCATTCTCTGCCGCAGGTGGCAATGCCAGGTCCTCAGATTGAAGCCGGTCGGCGAATTCTGTCTGGGCAAAAACACCACCGTCAGACATTGGCCCATTTTTCCCAACGTCAACATAAAGGAACTCATAGTTGGCAGACACCACCGCCATCAGCACAATACTGTGGAACCCTTTATAATTAAAATAAAAAGGATCCCGAATGGGGTGGTGGCACGATGCGGACGTGCTTGCCATCAATGGCTCCTCCACAGTTAGGAAAGTTCCATCACTGAGAAAACTCAGATGCCACATTCTGCCATTCCTGTGGCATCGAAGGGAACTGTGGAGTCAAACAAAAACAAAATTAATACTTTGATACCTAAACATTGCAAGCAGATTATCACAAAACCTTCTTGTCAAAACATCAGTATAACCTTAATTTGGAAGGAGTATTTTAGAGCGGAGCTCCACCGAAAAAACAAATATTAAAAGCCAGCAGCTACAGCTACAGCAGCTGCTGACTTTTAATATTTGGACACTTACCTGTCCTGGAGTCCTGCGACGTCCGCATCAGAGGACGAGCGATCGCTCGTCACTCTGCTGCCCCCTCCGCCATCCTCGGTGAGGGAACCAGGAAGTGAAGCCTTACGGCTTCACTGCCCGGTTTCCTACGGCGCATGCGCGGGTCGCGCTGCGCCGGTATGACTGGTCCTCCTGTGTTCGGGGAGCCGAGTGTCTCCCAGAACACTACGGGTATTCTGCGGGAAGTTACATGTCTCCCGCAGATTTCCCGCAGAGAGGACACCCGGATGTGGGTAAAAATACCTGTCTTAGACAGGTATCTTCACCCCCCTCCCCCCTGAAAGGTGTCAATTGTGACACCGGAGGGGGGGAGGGTTCCGCTGAGCGGAAGTTCCACTTTAGGGTGGAGCTCCGCTTTAATAACAGCTAAAAATTACCAAAAATAAGATTCATCACCCCCTCTGATGGACCAATGAAATTCTTTTAGGGGGGGTTGAGATGAGTTGGGGGCATCATAAATAAAGGCTCTAGCACTGTCAGATTTTTTTACAATTATATAAAATAAAAACATTTGGGGGGTCAAGGTAAGCACTACAATGGAGCTGCCAAAAAACATTGGGAAGTGACTAGGCTAGGTGTGTTTGGTCCCAGGATAGAATGCTGGAGAGGTTGGTTTTTGGAAATATGCATGTAGGCCCAAAAAAAAGGGAGCATTAAAAGCTTACAACATGCATGGGGACAAAGGGGACATTCACAGCATATTACAATCATGGTAAAAATACTAGACATTAGCAAGCATAAAATACATAGAATGTGATGTTAAAGGAGAAAAATTACCTTAATATAGTCCTCTTGCAGGACTTGGATTATCGCAGAACAGGTTTCTGGGATAATGACGCCCAGAGCCTGGGGGGAGATGCCTGTCGAGAACTTGAGGTCCTGCAAGCTTTTGCCTGTTGCCAGGTAGCGCAACGTAGCAACTAGCCTCTGCTCAGCAGTAATGGCTTCCTGCATAACGGTGTCCTGCCTGGTGATATAGGGGGACACCAAAGCCAAGAGCTGCTGAAAAACGGGGTCAGGCATCCTAAGAAAATTCCTGTAGTCATCAGGGTTATTCTCCTGGATCTCCCACAGCAGAGGCATGTGACAGAATTGGTCTCGCTGGAGCAACCAATTCTTGGTCCAAGAACTCCTTCTCACCCTGTTCATGGACCGGATCTGGGATATAGCAACAAGCCCAGAAGCAAGCACAGCACGATCTCGGCGACAAGAACGTACCCGCAACATGGCTACAAAACGGTCATCTAATCAGAACGAACTAAAATAACGCACTGAAGAACAGCAAGGCCTCTGAAGAACGACCTGAAAAACAGTAACGAGCGGACAGGAACGCACTGCAAAAACAGATACGAACTCTCTACAAGCACTGAAAGACAGATACGAACCCGCAAGCAGAAACTGAATTCCAGAAAATGATCTTTAAGGCACGAAGACTGAAAAGCGTGAATCGTCTCTTCCCAAACTTTTACTAACACGCGGTGTGACAGGAGGGTCACTTTGGACACAGGGTGAGCCAGGAAATAATGGACATTAAGAAATATATCTTGGGCTACCTAAAATGGGTCTGTAATATTTATCCACCATATCCCCAAGGATATCTGTAAAGGACTATTTACTGTTTCTGAACTCAACAGGTTAATTGAGAGATACTGAGGTGTTCAGCCTCAATCACCTGTCTAGTGTAATGCTAATGAATTCCAGCTTCTAGAAGACCTGTTCATTGTTTGTGAATTGGGGAAATTAAGTCTGTCCTTGTGTGTATTGTAAAGTATCAGACAGTCTGGTGACTATAAAGGTCATGCATAGTCATTCAAACACAAAGGGGATTATTAAAGTCTGTTGTCTCCTAACAGACGTCAAAATAATGTGTTGAGCCTTGTAATGTGTGGGTGGAGCTGGGCCATTGTTCATGTTAAACTACTGTGTATTAGATGTATATAAAAGTTACAATGTTTCTCAATAAAAGTCATTCAATCTTAGGAAGATACAGAGTGCGTCTCGTTCTTCCAGAAGGATTAATTACTATGGGAAGGGGTCGCCTGGCTGTGGAAGATTGGTTCTTGAATGGGTGTCCAGGAGAGGGAACATCGTAAACGGCGTTTAATACCCTTCCGTATTTGGGGTGCCGTTACATTGGTGGCAGCAGTGGGATTTTTCCCTCCAGTTCCTGGGACACTTCAAACCACCACAGTGAATGACCAGCTATGCAGCCTGCAGGAGAGCCACGCTGAAAGACTTACTTGAGAGCCGTGGAGGGACCGGGGGGACAAAGAACAAAGTCACCTTGATCAGGTAGCTAGCAGAGATGGATCAGAAGGATGGTGATGCAGGACCCCGGTCAGTTGAAGACTTGTTTCAGCAACGAGTTCAACAGCGGTTGGCATTATATGGTGCTAACCCATCAGAGGCCGCCACACAGGAAGCCATTAAAGGCATCCAGCTGCAGGATGCCCGACAAGAGAGAGAACGAGAGCGACAAAAGAGAGAACTAGAGATGCAACATGAGCGGAGAATGGCGGAAATACGGCAATCGGAGACAACGCCTAAAGAACCAGCCGCCATGGAAGAGGAATTCGGAAGGAGGTTGCGAGAGATGCAGATACAGCATAGAGGACCAGTATCAGAGGAGGTCCTGCTGGGATGGTCAGATTCGATCCGCTGCGAACTCTGGAAGAAAGCGCTAGCTCTCGAGCAGCAACACCAGGGAAAGACTCTCCCCTCCATCTATGTAAGGTGATGGTCGCAGTATGAAGTACGAATGCCGTTATTGGGGGAACAACCAAAGCAGGAGTGGACAGCTGAGTTAAGCAGGCTGATCCGGGCAGAGATGCGGTTGGACGATAGCTACAGAGCCCTCCGGTGGTATGTAGCCCAAGAGTGCCCATGGTCAGCAGATGACAGCCCCACGGAAGGCTTTGACTATGATGGCCTGGGATTGTTGTATTGGGGGCTGTCCAGTGACCCTGACTTTGGGAGTGATCGGGAGTGGCGTTTGGAGGAAATAATGGAGCACAGAGAGCGAAAACTGAATGTCTCGGAAGGGCACTGGACAGAGGAAGATTTGGAATTTCTGGCTGTTCAGGAATGGGAGCTGGAGATTGCCTACAGACAGCTGCTAGAATCTGCTCATCAGCAGGGTGGTGCTACCTTTGCCTGGGACTATCAGGAAATACCAGTTGACCACTCTGAAATCCTGGCTGAAGAATCAGCAGTGGAAAAATCTGAAGATGGCCATCCCTAAAGCCGAAGTGAATGATACGGAGTTCCAGGGAGCTAGCCTGGCTGAAGAATCGGCAGCGGAAAAGCTGAAGATTGCCCTCCCTAAAGCCGAAGTGGATGATATGGAGTTCCAGGGAGCTAGAGCAGTTGGCTCATCTCCCCAGCCACAGATTACAGAAGGTATGGACTTAAGGGACTGTTCAGAGGATGTTAGGGATTATGCATCGCCTGCCCAAGTACTGGCAGCAGGACAGAGTACTACAGACCCCTGCTCTACACCCGTGGCAGTTTTGGAGGCCTGAGGTGAGAAGGCGATGGTTCCTCTTTCCCAGTGGATTTCAGAGATGCAGGGAGGATAAGCAGGCCATTTCCCATCACCAACAGTTAACCAGAGCAGATGGTGTGGAGTCCCCAGCAGAAGTGCTGGCAACAGGGCAGAGTGATGGCAACCTCTGCCCAGCACCGGAAACAACTGTGGAGTTTCAGGGAGTCGGGGCAGTTGGCCCCTCTCTCCAGCAACAAGCTGAGTTGGTAAAGCTTTTAACCCCAGCTGAATCACTGGCAGCAGGGCAGAATGCTACTGGTCTCTGCACACAACTGCAGCTTGAGCGGATATCAGTGGATGGGACTGCGGTCTCCACTCACAGCAACCCAGCAGAAGAGCTGGCAACAGAGCAGAGTGCCACGGGCCCCTGCTCTTTCAATTAACAGAAGAGGGAGGTCCTGTGGTACTGGATGGGACTTCGGTCCTCACTGACACAACCCCAGAAAATGGTGTGACACTGAGACAGGAGGATGTCAGCCTTGCTTTGCAAGCACTGGGGGATTTTCACCTACCACAAGTGGATGGGACTTCAGTCTCCACTTGTATACCCCAGGGATGCTGGGCAGTCGGCCCAGATCCCCAACAGCATGACGGACTGAGCCCAGTCACCCTGTCTTCTCTCCAGTGGCTAAAAGGACTCCAGGGAGAAGGGCCAGTCCAGGCCTCTCCCCAGCGGCGGGTATATTCTCTGAGAGAGGCAGAGGTTGGCTTGGTAAGTAATGCTCTGTTTGGAGCAATTTATATGGGGTACTGTGTGGATACCGGCATTAGAGGAATGGACCTATGGACTAACTTCGGAGTCAACCCGTCTAGGGTCGCCTCCTCTGTTAGTCTCCTGCCGAAAGGGGAGATGTGTGACAGGAGGGTCACTTTGGACACAGGGTGAGCCAGGAAATAATGGACATTAAGAAATATATCTTGGGCTACCTAAAATGGGTCTATAATATTTATCCACCATATCACCAAGGATATCTGTAAAGGACTATTTACTGTTTCTGAACTCAACAGGTTAATTGAGAGATACTGAGGTGTTCAGCCTCAATCACCTGTCTAGTGTAATGCTAATGAATTCCAGCTTCTAGAAGACCTGTTCATTGTTTGTGGTGATGTGGATTGGGGAAATTAAGTCTGTCCTTGTGTGAATTGTAAAGTATCAGACAGTCTGGTGACTATAAAGGTCATGCATAGTCATTCAAACACAAAGGGGATTATTAAAGTCTGTTGTCTCCTAACAGACGTCAAAATAATGTGTTGAGCCTTGTAATGTGTGGGTGGAGCTGGGCCATTGTTCATGTTAAACTACTGTGTATTAGATGTATATAAAAGTTACAATGTTTCTCAATAAAAGTCATTCAATCTTAGGAAGATACAGAGTGCGTCTCGTTCTTCCAGAAGGATTAATTACTATGGGAAGGGGTCGCCTGGCTGTGGAAGATTGGTTCTTGAATGGGTGTCCAGGAGAGGGAACATCGTAAACGGCGTTTAATACCCTTCCGTATTTGGGGTGCCGTTACATTGGTGGCAGCAGTGGGATTTTTCCCTCCAGTTCCTGGGACACTTAAAACCACCACAGTGAATGACCAGCTATGCAGCCTGCAGGAGAGCCACGCTGAAAGACTTACTTGAGAGCCGTGGAGGGACCGGGGGGACAAAGAACAAAGTCACCTTGATCAGGTAGCTAGCAGAGATGGATCAGAAGGATGGTGATGCAGGACCCCGGTCAGTTGAAGACTTGTTTCAGCAACGAGTTCAACAGCGGTTGGCATTATATGGTGCTAACCCATCAGAGGCCGCCACACAGGAAGCCATTAAAGGCATCCAGCTGCAGGATGCCCGACAAGAGAGAGAACGAGAGCGACAAAAGAGAGAACTAGAGATGCAACATGAGCGGAGAATGGCGGAAATACGGCAATCGGAGACAACGCCTAAAGAACCAGCCGCCATGGAAGAGGAATTCGGAAGGAGGTTGCGAGAGATGCAGATACAGCATAGAGGACCAGTATCAGAGGAGGTCCTGCTGGGATGGTCAGATTCGATCCGCTGCGAACTCTGGAAGAAAGCGCTAGCTCTCGAGCAGCAACACCAGGGAAAGACTCTCCCCTCCATCTATGTAAGGTGATGGTCGCAGTATGAAGTACGAATGCCGTTATTGGGGGAACAACCAAAGCAGGAGTGGACAGCTGAGTTAAGCAGGCTGATCCGGGCAGAGATGCGGTTGGACGATAGCTACAGAGCCCTCCGGTGGTATGTAGCCCAAGAGTGCCCATGGTCAGCAGATGACAGCCCCACGGAAGGCTTTGACTATGATGGCCTGGGATTGTTGTATTGGGGGCTGTCCAGTGACCCTGACTTTGGGAGTGATCGGGAGTGGCGTTTGGAGGAAATAATGGAGCACAGAGAGCGAAAACTGAATGTCTCGGAAGGGCACTGGACAGAGGAAGATTTGGAATTTCTGGCTGTTCAGGAATGGGAGCTGGAGATTGCCTACAGACAGCTGCTAGAATCTGCTCATCAGCAGGGTGGTGCTACCTTTGCCTGGGACTATCAGGAAATACCAGTTGACCACTCTGAAATCCTGGCTGAAGAATCAGCAGTGGAAAAATCTGAAGATGGCCATCCCTAAAGCCGAAGTGAATGATACGGAGTTCCAGGGAGCTAGCCTGGCTGAAGAATCGGCAGCGGAAAAGCTGAAGATTGCCCTCCCTAAAGCCGAAGTGGATGATATGGAGTTCCAGGGAGCTAGAGCAGTTGGCTCATCTCCCCAGCCACAGATTACAGAAGGTATGGACTTAAGGGACTGTTCAGAGGATGTTAGGGATTATGCATCGCCTGCCCAAGTACTGGCAGCAGGACAGAGTACTACAGACCCCTGCTCTACACCCGTGGCAGTTTTGGAGGCCTGAGGTGAGAAGGCGATGGTTCCTCTTTCCCAGTGGATTTCAGAGATGCAGGGAGGAGAAGCAGGCCATTTCCCATCACCAACAGTTAACCAGAGCAGATGGTGTGGAGTCCCCAGCAGAAGTGCTGGCAACAGGGCAGAGTGATGGCAACCTCTGCCCAGCACCGGAAACAACTGTGGAGTTTCAGGGAGTCGGGGCAGTTGGCCCCTCTCTCCAGCAACAAGCTGAGTTGGTAAAGCTTTTAACCCCAGCTGAATCACTGGCAGCAGGGCAGAATGCTACTGGTCTCTGCACACAACTGCAGCTTGAGCGGATATCAGTGGATGGGACTGCGGTCTCCACTCACAGCAACCCAGCAGAAGAGCTGGCAACAGAGCAGAGTGCCACGGGCCCCTGCTCTTTCAATTAACAGAAGAGGGAGGTCCTGTGGTACTGGATGGGACTTCGGTCCTCACTGACACAACCCCAGAAAATGGTGTGACACTGAGACAGGAGGATGTCAGCCTTCCTTTGCAAGCACTGGGGGATTTTCACCTACCACAAGTGGATGGGACTTCAGTCTCCACTTGTATACCCCAGGGATGCTGGGCAGGGGGCCCAGATCCCCAACAGCATGACGGACTGAGCCCAGTCACCCTGTCTTCTCTCCAGCGGCTAAAAGGACTCCAGGGAGAAGGGCCAGTCCAGGCCTCTCCCCAGCGGCGGGTATATTCTCTGAGAGAGGCAGAGGTTGGCTGGGTAAGTAATGCTCTGTTTGGAGCAATTTATATGGGGTACTGTGTGGATACCGGCATTAGAGGAATGGACCTATGGACTAACTTCGGAGTCAACCCGTCTAGGGTCGCCTCCTCTGTTAGTCTCCTGCCGAAAGGGGAGATGTGTGACAGGAGGGTCACTTTGGACACAGGGTGAGCCAGGAAATAATGGACATTAAGAAATATATCTTGGGCTACCTAAAATGGGTCTATAATATTTATCCACCATATCACCAAGGATATCTGTAAAGGACTATTTACTGTTTCTGAACTCAACAGGTTAATTGAGAGATACTGAGGTGTTCAGCCTCAATCACCTGTCTAGTGTAATGCTAATGAATTCCAGCTTCTAGAAGACCTGTTCATTGTTTGTGGTGATGTGGATTGGGGAAATTAAGTCTGTCCTTGTGTGAATTGTAAAGTATTAGACAGTCTGGTGACTATAAAGGTCATGCATAGTCATTCAAACACAAAGGGGATTATTAAAGTCTGTTGTCTCCTAACAGACGTCAAAATAATGTGTTGAGCCTTGTAATGTGTGGGTGGAGCTGGGCCATTGTTCATGTTAAACTACTGTGTATTAGATGTATATAAAAGTTACAATGTTTCTCAATAAAAGTCATTCAATCTTAGGAAGATACAGAGTGTGTCTCATTCTTCCAGAAGGATTAATTCCTATGGGAAGGGGTCGCCTGGCTGTGGAAGATTGGTTCTTGAATGGGTGTCCAGGAGAGGGAACATCGTAAACGGCGTTTAATATCCTTCCGTATTTGGGGTGCCGTTACATTGGTGGCAGCAGTGGGATTTTTCCCTCCAGTTCCTGGGACACTTCAAACCACCACAGTGAATGACCAGCTATGCAGCCTGCAGGAGAGCCACGCTGAAGGACTTACTTGAGAGCCGTGGAGGGACCGGGGGGACAAAGAACAAAGTTACCTTGATCAGGTAGCTAGCAGAGATGGATCAGAAGGATGGTGATGCAGGACCCCGGTCAGTTGAAGACTTGTTTCAGCAACGAGTTCAACAGCGGTTGGCATTATATGGTGCTAACCCATCAGAGGCCGCCACACAGGAAGCCATTAAAGGCATCCAGCTGCAGGATGCCCGACAAGAGAGAGAACGAGAGCGACAAAAGAGAGAACTAGAGATGCAACATGAGCGGAGAATGGCGGAAATATGGCAATCGGAGACAACGCCTAAAGAACCAGCCGCCATGGAAGAGGAATTCGGAAGGAGGTTGCGAGAGATGCAGATACAGCATAGAGGACCAGTATCAGAGGAGGTCCTGCTGGGATGGTGGGATTTGATCCGCTGCGAACTCTGGAAGAAAGCGCTAGCTCTCGAGCAGCAACACCAGGGAAAGACTCTCCCCTCCATCTATGTAAGGTGATGGTCGCAGTATGAAGTACGAATGCCGTTATTGGGGGAACAACCAAAGCAGGAGTGGACAGCTGAGTTAAGCAGGCTGATCCGGGCAGAGATGTGGTTGGACGATAGCTACAGAGCCCTCCGGTGGTATGTAGCCCAAGAGTGCCCATGGTCAGCGGATGACAGCCCCACGGAAGGCTTTGACTATGATGGCCTGGGATTGTTGTATTGGGGGCTGTCCAGTGACCCTGACTTTGGGAGTGATCGGGAGTGGCGTTTGGAGGAAATAATGGAGCACAGAGAGCGAAAACTGAATGTCTCGGAAGGGCACTGGACAGAGGAAGATTTGGAATTTCTGGCTGTTCAGGAATGGGAGCTGGAGATTGCCTACAGACAGCTGCTAGAATCTGCTCAGCAGCAGTGTGGTGCTACCTTTGCCTGGGAGTGGGACTATCAGGAAATACCAGTTGACCACTCTGAAATCCTGGCTGAAGAATCAGCAGTGGAAAATCTGAAGATGGCCATCCCTAAAGCCGAAGTGAATGATACGGAGTTCCAGGGAGCTAGCCTGGCTGAAGAATCGGCAGTGGAAAAGCTGAAGATTGCCCTCCCTAAAGCCGAAGTGGATGATATGGAGTTCCAGGGAGCTAGAGCAGTTGGCTCATCTCCCCAGCCACAGATTACAGAAGGTATGGACTTAAGGGACTGTTCAGAGGATGTTAGGGATTATGCATCGCCTGCCCAAGTACTGGCAGCAGGACAGAGTACTGCAGACCCCTGCTCTACACCCGTGGCAGTTTTGGAGGCCCGAGGTGAGAAGGCGATGGTTCCTCTTTCCCAGTGGATTTCAGAGATGCAGGGAGGAGAAGCAGGCCATTTCCCATCCCCAACAGTTAACCAGAGCAGATGGTGTGGAGTCCCCAGCAGAAGTGCTGGCAACAGGGCAGAGTGATGGCAACCTCTGCCCAGCACCGGAAACAACTGTGGAGTTTCAGGGAGTCGGGGCAGTTGGCCCCTCTCTCCAGCAACAAGCTGAGTTGGTAAAGCTTTTAACCCCAGCTGAATCACTGGCAGCAGGGCAGAATGCTACTGGTCTCTGCACACAACTGCAGCTTGAGCGGATATCAGTGGATGGGACTGCGGTCTCCACTCACAGCAACCCAGCAGAAGAGCTGGCAACAGAGCAGAGTGCCACGGGCCCCTGCTCTTTCAATTAACAGAAGAGGGAAGTCCTGTGGTACTGGATGGGACTTCGGTCCTCACTGACACAACCCCAGAAAATGGTGTGACACTGAGACAGGAGGATGTCAGCCTTGCTTTGCAAGTACTGGGGGATTTTCACCTACCACAAGTGGATGGGACTTCAGTCCCCACTTGTATACCCCAGGGATGCTGGGCAGTCGGCCCAGATCCCCAACAGCATGACGGACTGAGCCCAGTCACCCTGTCTTCTCTCCAGCGGCTAAAAGGACTCCAGGGAGAAGGGCCAGTCCAGGCCTCTTTCCAGCGGCGGGTATATTCTCTGAGAGAGGCAGAGGTTGGCTGGGTAAGTAATGCTCTGTTTGGAGCAATTTATTTGGGGTACTGTGTGGATACCGGCATTAGAGGAATGGACTTATGGACTAACTTCGGAGTCAACCCGTCTAGGGTCGCCTCCTCTGTTAGTCTCCTGCCGAAAGGGGAGATGTGTGACAGGAGGGTCACTTTGGACACAGGGTGAGCCAGGAAATAATGGACATTAAGAAATATATCTTGGGCTACCTAAAATGGGTCTGTAATATTTATCCACCATATCCCCAAGGATATCTGTAAAGGACTATTTACTGTTTCTGAACTCAACAGGTTAATTGAGAGATACTGAGGTGTTCAGCCTCAATCACCTGTCTAGTGTAATGCTAATGAATTCCAGCTTCTAGAAGACCTGTTCATTGTTTGTGGTGATGTGGATTGGGGAAATTAAGTCTGTCCTTGTGTGTATTGTAAAGTATCAGACAGTCTGGTGACTATAAAGGTCATGCATAGTCATTCAAACACAAAGGGGATTATTAAAGTCTGTTGTCTCCTAACAGACGTCAAAATAATGTGTTGAGCCTTGTAATGTGTGGGTGGAGCTGGGCCATTGTTCATGTTAAACTACTGTGTATTAGATGTATATAAAAGTTACAATGTTTCTCAATAAAAGTAATTCGATCTTAGGAAGATACAGAGTGCGTCTCGTTCTTCCAGAAGGATTAATTCCTATGGGAAGGGGTCGCCTGGCTGTGGAAGATTGGTTCTTGAATGGGTGTCCAGGAGAGGGAACATCGTAAACAGTGTTTAATACCCTTCCGTATTTGGGGTGCCGTTACACGCAGTAACACAAAATCAGCAAAAGCAGCCAAAAGGGTGGCGCCATCAGAAGGAAACTTCCCCTTTATAGTGCCGTCGTACATCACCGCGCTTTGCTCAAGCATTTCTTTCCACGATAGTGTGTAGGCAAGGCAGGCTTGAGAAGAATCACGTCGAGAAAAACTTCGTTTTTTTCAATGACATTAAAAACGGTCGTGTGTGCGCGGCATAAAAGGTTTATCTTGGTTTTACACCTTCTTGCAGAACAAACATAAATTCTCTAAAACATCCCATATGACTGTAGCGCACCAACCCCAGACTTTACCTGCTTTTTTTCTGCTTGGCTCCTCCGCAGGAAACAATGAGGCACACCGCACCACAAGCCCGTACCCTCCTGAATGGGGAGTGTAACAGCACCCCTAATATGAAAGGTGTTAACACTGTTTATGACCTTACCTCTCCTTGACACACATTCGCTACCGATCCTCCACAGTCAGGCGACCACTTCCCAGAGGAATAATCCTTCCAGAAGAACGAGACAAACGCTCTGTATCTTTTCAAAATAGATTGACTCTTTATTGTAAAACACTGCAACTTATATACACATGGAGAGGAGTTTCTTATTTTCCTCTTACCATAATACACCTCTGACCAGACCCAATTTACATGAGCCAATTAACTATAGCTGCTGACTCAGACACATGGCCTTTCTGTCTCCCAATACACATCTTTTAGAAGACAACAGGTTAGCTAATCCCTTTCTAGTTTAAATGATTATGCATGACCCTTATATTCAGCAGACTGTCTGGCTGCCAGAGTACAATACCTATAATTACAGGCTTAACTCAAACACGCCACAATAGACAATGGAATGTAATCACACCCCATCACAGCAAGTATTACATAACAGCCCACACACAGTATATACACACAATCTATACAATCTATATACAGCATTGAATCTGATTAGCACAGATCATACTGGGGTTCTCATTCACCCTGTGCCCCTAATAGAGACACAGGGTGGTTTACACATAAGAGGCATTGGGGAAGCTGAAGCAAGGGTATCTCATACTTTCTAGGAGATTCTGGGTTCCCCGGGCCCTCCCGTTACATCTCTCCCCTTTCGGCAGGAGACTAACACAGGAGGAGACCCCAGACGGGTTCACTCCGAAGGTAATCCATAGTTCCATTCCTCTAATGCCGGTATCCACACAGTACCCCAAATAACTTGCTCCAAACAGAGCATTACTTACCCAGCCAACCTCTGCCTCTCTCAGAGAATATACCCGCCGCTGGGGAGAGGCCTGGACTGGCCCTTCTCCCTGGGGTCCTTTCAGCTGCTGGAGAGAAGACAGGGTGACTGGGCTCAGTCCGTCATGCTGTTGGGCATCTGGGCCGACTGCCCAGCATCCCTGGAGTATACAAGGGGAGACTGAAGTCCCATCCACTTGTGGTAGGTGAAAATCCCCAAGTGCTTGCAAAGCAAGGCTGACATCCTCCTGTCTCAGTGTCACACCATTTTCTGGGGTTGTGTCAGTGAGGACCGAAGTCCCATCCAGTACCACAGGAACTCCCTCTTCTGTTAGTTGAGAGCAGAGGCCCGCGGCACTCTGCTCTGTTGCCAGCTCTTGTGCTGGGTTGCTGTGAGTGGAGACCGCAGTCCCATCCACCGATACCAGCTCAAGTGGCAGTTGTGTGCAGCGGCCAGTAGCATTCTGCCCTGCTGCCAGTGATTCAGCTGGGGGTAAAAGCTTTACCACCTCAGCTTGTTGCTGGAGAGAGGGGCCAACTGCCCCGGCTCCCTGAAACTCCACAGTTGTTTCCGGTGCTGGGCAGAGGTTGATAGCACTCTGCCCTGTTGCCAGCACTTCTGCTGGGGACTCCACACCATCTGCTCTGGCTAACTGTTGGGGAGGGAAAAGGGCTGCTTCTCCTCCCTGCATCTCTGAAACCCACTGGGAAAGAGGAACCATCACCTTCTCACCTCGGGCCTCCAAAACTGCCACGGGTGTAGAGCAGGGGTCTGCAGTACTCTGTCCTGCTACCAGTACTTGGGCAGGCGATGCATAATCCCTAACATCCTCTGAACAGTCCCTTAAGTCCATACCTTCTGTAATCTGTGGCTGGGGAGATGAGCCAACTGGCCTAGCTCCCTGGAACTCCATATCATCCACTTTGGGTTTAGGGATGGCAATCTTCAGATTTTCCACTGCCGATTCTTCAGCCAGGATTTCAGAGTTGTCCACTGGTATTTCCTGATAGTCCCAAGCAAAGGTAGCACCACCCTGCTGCTGAGCAGATTCTAGCAGCTGTCTGTAGGCGATCTCCAATTGCCGTATTTCCGCCATTCTCCGCTCATGTTGTCGCTCTAGTTCTCTCTTTTGTCGCTCTCGTTCTCTCTCTTGTCGCTCTAGTTCTTTCTCTTGACGCTCTCGTTCTCTCTCTTGTCGCTCATCCTGCAGCTGGATGTCTTTAATGGCTTTCTGTATGGCGGTCTCTGATGGGTTAGCACCATATAATGCCAAGCGCTGTCGAACTTGTTGCTGAACCAAGTCTTCAACTGACCGGGGTCCTGTATCACCATCCCTCTGATCAATCTTGGCTAGCTCCCTGATCACGGTGGCCTTGTTCTTTGTCCCACTGGTCCCTCCACGGCTCTCAAGTAGGTCTTTCAGCGTGGCTTTCCTGCAGGCTGCATAGCTGGTCATTCACTGTGGTGGTTTGGAGTGTCCCAGGAACTGGAGGGAAAATCCCACCGCTGCCAACCAATGTAACAGCACCCCTAATATGAAAGGGGTTAACGCTGTTTAAGACCTTCCCTCTCCTTGACACACATTCACTACCGATCCTCCACAGTCAGGCGGCCACTTCCCAGAGGAATAATCTTTCCAGAAGAACGAGACAAACGCTCTGTATCTTTCCAAAATAGATTGACTCTTTATTGTAAAACACTGCAACTTATATACACATAGAGAGGAGTTTCTTATTTTCCTCTTACCATAATACACCTCTGACCAGACCCAATTTACATGAGCCAATTAACTACAGCTGCTGACTCAGACACATGACCTTTCTGTCTCCCAATACACATCTTTTAGAAGACAACAGGTTAGCTAATCCCTTTCTAGTTTAAATGATTATGCATGACCCTTATATTCAGCAGAATGTCTGGCTGCCAGAGTACAATACCTATAATTACAGGCTTAACTCAAACACGCCACAATAGACAATGGAATGTAATCACACCCCATCACAGCAAGTATTGCATAACAGCCCACACACAGTATATACACAATCTATACAATCTATATACAGCATTGAATCTGATTAGCACAGATCATACTGGGGTTCTCATTCACCCTGTGCCCCTAATAGAGACACAGGGTGGTTTACACATAAGAGGCATTGGGAAAGCTGAAGCAAGGGTATCTCATACTTTCTAGGAGATTCTGGGTTCCCCGGGCCCTCCCGTTACAGGGAGGTTGAGCGGTGTTCGTTTTTTGGGCCTGCTTGCAGCCAGTGTTTAAAAACCTCCAGTGCTGACCTCGTTTCTGTGGTAGTCAGGAAAAAGCTAGTCAGGAAAAAGCCTCCCCAGTAAGCAACTGTCCACACCAACTGAAAGGTCCAACTCTTATTTATTTTTCTCAGCACAATAAACAGTCTCTTTAAGAGCAGACAGGTTGGGACAAGACACAGGTCAGATAAGGTGGGAGGAGGTCCAGGCACAAACTTGAATTGGGTTTTCTCCTGTTCTGATTAGCACGAACAGGCTTGGCGCACGGTCTCTGCCACAGACCATGAAGTTGGTCACTGCCACTGACCGGGTGAAAAAGATGAAAGCCACTGCCACTGACCTTGTGTGCGTAGTGTCACTGCTACTGTGACATAAAGAACACGCACTTCCTTCTTTTAGTAAACTGGCCCCTTTTTAGGACAAGAACATCCCTCCGGAGAGTTACCGGCTGCCCCATTTGTCACCATGACTCTGCGCTGGGTCTTCAGAAAGGATCACCTCCCTGGCCTCCTCGTCCTGGATACGGGTCCCCTCGCAAGGCAGATCCCTGGGAGACTCGGTCCCCGGCGGATCCCAGCTGAAGGCTGAAGGTGTCTGGGATGGAACAGCAGCTCCGTCTCCGGGTCTAGGGCACCCGGAGACAACCCGACCAGGCCTCTGGGCCTAGGGCACCCGGAGGCGACACACACGCACCCAGGCCTAAGGTGCCTGAGCGCGGAACCGACCCCACTGGAAGATGGCCGCCCCCTCTTATATCCTCTCCCGACAGGCACAGCAGGTTCCCCGCCCCGCCGTACTGCTGCCAAGAGGGGACAAAAAAGGCACAACCTTGTACTGCGGTTCAACCCGGGCCTATGGCAACAGCGCCACCTATAGGCCCCAGGGAACTACACACCAGTACCATCTCCCAGGGATAGAAATGGTACATGAAACCTAACAATTAGTGCATCTGAGCCTAGTTACCACTCAGATGCTTCCCCTAAATGTAACCACCCGCTACATGACTAATTGGGAAAAAGACTAAGGCTGCTTTCACACTGAGGCGCTTTGCAGGCGCTATTGTGCTAAAAATAGCGCCTGCAAAGTGCCCTGAAAGAGCCGCTCCTTTCTCTGCAGTGTTAGCCTGAGGGCTTTCACACTGGGGCGGTGTGCTGGCAGGACGGTAAAAAAAGTCCTGCCAGCTGCATCTTTGAGGCACTGTAGGAGCAGTGAATACACTGCTCCTAAAGCGCCCCTGCCCATTGAAATCAATGGGCAGCGCCTCCGAACCGCCCGCAAAGCGACGCTGCAGCGGCGTTTTGCGGGCGGTTTTAACCCTTTTTCGGCCACTAGCAGGAGTTAAAAGTGCCCCGCTAGCGGGTGAAAATCGCAGCAAAAACTACGGTAAAGCGCCGGTAAAAATAGTAGCACTTTATCGTCAACACCCGCGACGCCTCAGTGTGAAAGTACCCTTAGGTACCTCCCACTCCCACACTGAATGGAGAGCTGCAATTCAAACGTGCTATAAATACTCCCATTGTACTAATCATTGGGATAATATGCTAAAACTCCTACATAGATCCTACCTCACACCAGTTAGAATGTCTTTGATATTTCCTTCAGAAACTAACTTATGTTGGAGGCAATGGGGAGTTAAAGGTAGTGTCAGTCACATATTTTGGGACTGCAAAAGCATTCTAAGCTACTGGACCACTGTATTTAAGTTAATTTCCTCTGTAACTGGCTTTTTTATCAAACCAAATCCTCAACTGGCTCTCCTCAATCTCACTATAAAAACAATACCAACCCAATTTAGGAGTATAATAACACACATCCTAATAGCAGCCCGACTGACAATTATGGCTCAGTGGAAAACTACCCTGGCCCCTAATACTAGGGAAGTTATTCAAAGAGTAGCAACACAATGGGGCTGATTTACTAATAACAGTGCGCTGCGCTGCTTCTAACCTTAATTGGTGCGCCTGATAACTCCTTCACTGGGCGCAGGAAGCAGCGGCGCACTGTTATAGTAAATAGAAATGTCAGCGGCGCTCTATTGAAAATGAATGGTTCCCTATGGGAGCCCATTGATTTGAATAGAGGTCGCCCGGGAAGTCGGATCCGACTTGCGGGCGACTCATGTGCCGGTTGACACAGGGACAGCGCGACTTTGCGAGGCGATCTGGACATGACCTGAGCGTGCAGCAGCCGCTCAAGTCGTGTCCTAGAAGCGACTAGCCGGCCGAGAATGTGTCCAGCGCGATGTGATCACGCTGGTCCTCGGCAGCCTCGCTGTCCCATGTTTTGGTATAAATCATGAAGGGGAACTCCAGGCCAAATTTTTATGAAAAAACCGGCATGGGTTCCCCTTCAGGAGCATACCAGGCCCTTAGGTCTGGTCTGGATTCTAAGGTGAACCCCCTAAGCCAAAAAACGGCGTGGGGGTCCCCCCCAAAATCCAAACCAGACCCTTAGGTCTGGTCTGGATTTTAAGTTGAATCCCTCAAGCCGAAAAAACGGCGTGGGGGTCCCCCCAAAATTCAAACCAGACCCTTATCCGAACACGCAACCTGGCAGGCCGCAGGGGAAAAGGGGGGGGACGAGAGCGGGAGGGGACAAGGGGGGGACAAGGGCCTCTTCCCGACAACCCTGGCCGTTGGTTGTTGGGGTATGCGGGCGGGGGGCTTTTCGGAATCAGGGCGCCCCCTTTAAAAAGGGGGCCCCCAGATGCCGGCCCCCCACCCTATGTGAATGAGTATGGGGTACATCGTACCCCTACCCATTCACCTGGTGGAAAAAAATTGCAATAAAAAAACCACACAGCTTTTTAAAGTATTTTATTGCACAGCTCCGGGGGTCTTCTTCCGACTTCGGGGGTCTCCGGTGTCGTCGCCGCCGCTCTCCGGTTTTCTTCTGCCGGGCCACCGCTAACTTCTTTAGCTCTTTTTCTAGCGGAGGCCCGGTCTTCTCCGTCGCCTTCTCCCCTCCTTTCCTCTCCGGTTCTTCCTTTCTTCTGCCGGGCCTCCGCTAACTTCTTTTGGCTCTTTTGCTAGTGGAGGGCCCGGTCTTCTCCGTCGCCTTCTTCTTCTCCCGCTATCCGGTTCTTCTCCTGGTTCTTCTCCCGCTTCTTTCTTCTGCCGGCCCCTCCACTAACTTCTTTAGCTCTTTTGCTAGTGGAGGGGCCGGTCTTCTCCGTCGTCGCCGTCGGCGTCTTCTTCTCTTTTCTCCTCCTCGATGTTGACTCGTCACTTCCTCTCGCAGTAATGCAAAATTTTCGGTCCGCAGAGATTAATATAGGCTTCTCATGATGTCACAGTCACATGTTTCGGGGCACATGGCCCCGAAGCATGTGAGTGTGACGTCATGGGAACATGTGACTGTGACGTCATGAGAAGCCTATATTAATCTCTGCGGACCGAAAATTTAGCATTACTGCGAGAGGAAGCGACGAGTCAACATCGAGGAGGAGAAAAGAGAAGAAGACGCCGACGGCGACGACGGAGAAGACCGGCCCCTCCACTAGCAAAAGAGCTAAAGAAGTTAGTGGAGGGGCCGGCAGAAGAAAGAAGCGGGAGAAGAACCGGGAGAAGAACCGGATAGCGGGAGAAGAAGAAGGCGACGGAGAAGACCGGGCCCTCCACTAGCAAAAGAGCTAAAGAAGTTAGTGGAGGGGCCGGCAGAAGAAAGAAGCGGGAGAAGAACCGGGAGAAGAACCGGATAGCAGGAGAAGAAGAAGGCGACGGAGAAGACCGGGCCCTCCACTAGCAAAAGAGCTAAAGAAGTTAGTGAAGGGGCCGGCAGAAGAAAGAAGCGGGAGAAGAACCGGGAGAAGAACCGGATAGCGGGAAAAGAAGAAGGCGACGGAGAAGACCGGGCCTCCGCTAGCAAAAGAGCTAAAGAAGTTAGCGGTGGCCCGGCAGAAGAAAACCGGAGAGCGCGGCGACGACACCGGAGACCCCCGAAGTCGGAAGAAGACCCCCGAGCTGTGCAATAAAATACTTTAAAAAGCTGTGTGTTTTTTTTATTGCAATTTTTTTCCACCAGGTGAATGGGTAGGGGTACTATGTACCCCATACTCATTCACATAGGGTGGGGGGCCGGGATCCAGGGGCCCCTTTATTAAAGGGGGCTCCCGGATTCCGATAAGCCCCCTGCCCGCAGACCCCGACAACCAACGGCCAGGGTTGTCGGGAAGAGGCCCTTGTCCTCATCAACATGGGGGCAGGGTGCTCTGGGGTGGGGGGGCCGCAGGTCGCCCCCCTGCCCCAGAGCACCAAACCCCCCATGTTGAGGGCATGCGGCCTGGTACAGTTCAGGAGGGAGGGGGGCCGCTCTCTCGTCCCCCCCTCTTCCCCTGCGGCCTGCCAGGTTGTGTGCTCGGATAAGGGTCTGGTTTGGATTTTTGGGGGGGACCCCCACGCCGTTTTTTCGGCGTAGCGGTTCCTCTTCAAATCCAGACCAGACCCAAGGGCCTGGTATGCTCCTGAAGGGGGAACCCATGCCGGTTTTTTATTTAAAATTTGGCCTGGAGTTCCTCCTCAAGATTCATACCAAACACAGTGCCTGCTATTGGCGGGGATCCAAGTCGGATCCCCGTTCATTGAAAGTCGGACATATGTCGGCTTCATGTCGCAGGGCAAAGTCGGATCCAAAGTAGGACAGATGTTGTGTTGCACTAGTGTGAACCCAGCCTAAATACAACTACACTGCTGCTCTCAGCTGCTCATATCACTCTGGTCTCACTAAATAGCTAAAATCGTAAATAATACTGTTTTTGGAGCTTAGGGCGGCTCCTTATCATATACATGCAAATGTGGTAAAACACGGCATGCAAACGCCACAAAGCGCTCCTTTCTAAACGCCACTTTCAACCTTAGTTCAGAACACTTTGCACCAGCGTCCCGTCTACATGGGGCCTAAAAACGCCTATGCCATTTACAGCTCCAAAACGCCATGGTGGCCATGAGGCCATAGGCTAACATGGAGAGATGTTTTTAAGCTGCAAAAAACGCTCAAACAAGCGGTTGGAAAAACGTCCGTGTGCATGTAGCCTTATATTAACCACTTGCGCACTGCCCAGACCAAGTTTCACATTTCAGCGCTGATGCACTTTTAATGACAATTGCGCGCTCATACAACACTGTAACCCAATGAAAATGTTTTATTTGTTGGCACACAAATAGAGCTTGCTTTTGGTGCTATTTGATCACCTTTGTGTTTTATTTTTATTTTTTTTCTATAAATACAAAAGACCGAGTTTAAAAAAAAAAAAAAAGAATATTTTACCCACTTCAACACTGGGCCTATTCTGGCACTTCTCTTCTTCATGTAAAAATCATAAATTTATGGCTATAAAATTACTTCAAAACACCAAACATTATATTTTTTTTTGGAGCAGACACCCTAGGGAATAAGATGGCGGTCATTGCAAATTTTTATCTCGCTCGGTATTTGCGCAAGAAATTTTCAAACGCCTTTTGTTTGCTAAAAATATTACAAAACAGTAAAGTTACGGCCATTTTTTTGGTATAATGTGAAAGATGTTGTTATGCTGAGTAAATAGATACCTAACACGTCACACTTTAAAATTGCGCACACACATGGCATGATACCAAACTTCAGTAATTAAAAATCTCCCTAGGCGATGCTTAAATTTTTTTTACACGTTACCATTTTGGAATTACAGAGGGTGTCTAGTGCTAGAATTGCTGCACTCGTTCTAACGCACGCAGCAATAACTCACATGTGTGGTTTGAACGGTGTTTACATATGTGGGCGGGACTTACGTGTGTGTTCGCTTCTGAGCGCGAGCTACCGGGGACATGGGCGTTTTTTCTTATTTATTTTTTTGTTTTGTTTTTTGTTTTTTACTTTTTTGTATTTCTTACTCTTTTTTTATTTTTTTCATTTTTTGGGATCTCTTTTATTCCTATTACAAGGAATGTAAACATCCCTTGTAATAGGAATGTGTGTGACAGGTCCTCTTTATGGAGAGATGCAGGGTCAATAAGACCCCGCATCTCTCCTCCAGGCTGGAAAGCATGATATTGTTCCAATAAAATCACCAATCTCATGCTGACAGCCAAGATCACGGCTTGGTTAACATACGGGAACACGGCATGATGTCATAACGTCGTGCCCGCGCCTCCAACGGTCATAGAGATGACTGATGACCATCTGGTGACCAGTCATCTCCAAATCGTTCTCCGAGCCCCAGATGGCACGGGAGAGCCCGGAGAAGCACCGGATGGCGGCAACTATGATCGTTTTTATTGTGCACAGAATCGCCGGCTGAAAAGAATGATATCTGAATGATGCCTGCAACTGCAGGCATCATTCAGATGTCACCGCCCAAAGCCAAGGATGTCATTTGACGGTGGGCGGTAGGAAACTGGTTAATATTTTTTAAAAAGGTAATTTTTCTTCTTCATTGATGTACACTGATGAGACTGCACTGATGGGCACCGATAAGGTGGCAAGGGTGGGCACTGAGAGGTGGCATTGTTATTTGGCACTGGTGGGCAGTGAGAAGTGGCACTGCTAGGTGGCAATGATAGTTGGCAGTGATGGGCACTGATAGGCACTGGCAGCACTGCTAGGTGCCACTGATTGGCACCAGTGGTGGGCATTGATAGGTGGCACTGGCAGGGGCTACTAATTGTCACAGATGATGCAGAATTGCCTCTTCCTCTTCGGGCCCCATGTCCCTTGCACATAAGCCGGTGATTGCCTTTTTTATGCTCACGCTGTCAGCACAAGGAGAAAACAAAAACCATTACCCAGCTTTTGTTTACATCACGTGATCAGCTGTCATTTGCTGACAGCTGATCACATGGTAAAGGGCAGGGATCGGCCCCTTACTCGGATCTGTCATCACCCGAGTCACAGTGACTCTGTGACCACAGCGCGCGCAAAGGGGAGGACGTTTATTGACGGACTCCCGGCAATTGAGGACCATGCTGTGGCCGTTGATCAGTTATAGCGCTGATCTCAAGTGATTAACCACTTAAGCCCCGGACCATTTCGGGCCATTAGGACCAGGCCTGTTTTTGGGATTCGGCACTGCGCTGCTTTAACTGTAAATTGTGCGGACATGCAATGTTGTACCCAAATGAAATTTGCGTCCTTTTCTTCCCACAAATAGAGCTTTCTTTTAATGGTATTTGATTGCCTCTGCGATTTTTATTTTTTGCGATATAAACAGAAAAAGACCGAAAATTTTGAAAAAAAATGATATTTTCTACTTTTTGTTATAAGAAAAATCGAATAAACTCAATTTTAGTCATACATTTAGGCCAAAATGTATTCAGCCACATGTCTTTAGTAAAAAAAATGTCAATAAGCATATATTTATTGGTTTGCGCAAAAGTTATAGCGTTTACAAACTAGGGTACATTTTCTGAAATTTACACAGCTTTAAATTTATGACTGCCTATCTCATTTCTTGAGGTGCTAAAATGGCAGGGCAGTACAAAACCCCCCCAAATGACCCCATTTTGGAAAGTAGACACCCCAAGGAAATTGCTGAGAGGCATGTTGAGCCCATTGAATATTTTTTTTTTGTCCCAAGTGATTGAATAATGACAAAAAAAAAATAAAAAATTACAAAAAGTTGTCACTAAATGATATATTGCTCACACATGCCATGGTTATATGTGGAATTGCACCCCAAAATACATTCTGCTGCTTCTCCTGAGTACGGGGATACCACATGTGTGGGACTTTTTAGGAGCCTAGCCACGTACGGGACCCCGGAAACCAAGCACCGCCTTCAGGATTTCTAAGGGCGCAAATTTTTGATTTCACTCCTCACTACCTATCACAGTTTCGAAGGCCATAAAATGCCAAAATAGCACAAAACCCCCCCCAAATGACCCAATTTTGGAAAGTAGACACCCCAAGCTATTTACTGAGAGGCATGTTCAGTCCATGGAATATTTTATATTTTGCCACAAGTTGCGGGAATATGACAAACTTTTTTTTTTTTACACAAAGTTGTCACTAAATGATATATTGCTCACACATGCCATGGGCATATGTGAAATTACACCCCAAAATACATTCTGCTGCTTCTCCTGAGTACGGGAATACCACATGTGTGGGACTTTTTGGGAGCCTAGCCGCGTACGGGACCCCAAAAACCAAGCACCGCCTTCAAGGTTTCTAAGGGCATAAATTTTTGATTTCACTCCTCACTACCTATCACAGTTTTGAAGGCCATAAAATGCCAAGATGGCACAAAACCCCCCCAAATGACCCCATTTTGGAAAGTAGACACCCCAAGCTATTTGCTGAGAGGCATGTTGACCCCATTGAATATTTTTTTTTGTCCCAAATGATTGAATAATGACAAAAAGAAAAAAAAATGTACAAAAAGTTGTCACTAAATGATATATTGCTCACACATGCCATGGTTATATGTGGAATTGCACCCCAAAATACATTCTGCTGCTTTTCCTGAGTACGGGGATACCACATGTGTGGGACTTTTTGGGAGCCTAGCCGCGTACAGGGCCCCAAAAACCAAGCACCGCCTTCAGGATTTCTAAGGGCGTAAATTTTTGATTTCACTCCTCACTACCTATCACAGTTTCGAAGGCCATAAAATGCCAAAATAGCACAAAACCCCCCCAAATTACCCCATTTTGGAAAGTAGACACCCCAAGCTATTTGCTGAGAGGCATGTTGAGTCCATGGAATATTTTATATTTTGCCACAGGTTGCGGGAATATGACAAACTTTTTTTTTTTTGCACAAAGTTGTCACTAAATGATATATTGCTCACACATGCCATGGGCATATGTGAAATTACACCCCAAAATACATTCTGCTGCTTCTCCTGAGTATGGGGATACCACATGTGTGGGACTTTTTGGGAGCCTAGCCGCGTACGGGACCCCAAAAACCAAGCACCGCCTTCAAGGTTTCTAAGGGCATAAATTTTTGATTTCGCTCCTCACTACCTATCACAGTTTTGAAGGCCATAAAATGCCAAGATGGCACAAAACCCCCCAAATGACCCCATTTTGGAAAGTAGACACCCCAAGCTATTTGCTGAGAGGCATGTTGAGCCCATTGAATATTTTTTTTTGTCCCAAATGATTGAATAATGACAAAAAGAAAAAAAAATGTACAAAAAGTTGTCACTAAATGATATATTGCTCACACATGCCATGGTTATATGTGAAATTACACCCCAAAATACATTCTGCTGCTTCTCCTGAGTACGGGGATACCACATGTGTGGGACTTTTTGGGAGCCTAGCCGCGTACGGGACCCCAAAAACCAAGCACCGCCTTCAAGGTTTCTAAGGGCATAAATTCTTGATTTCACTCCTCACTACCTATCACAGTTTTGAAGGCCATAAAATGTCAAAATAGCCCAAAACCCCCACAAATGACCCCATTTTGGAAAGTAGACACCCCAAGCTATTTGCTGAGAGGTATGGTGAGTATTTTACAGCTCTCATTTGTTTTTGAAAATTAAGAAAGACATTTTTTTTTCTTTTTTTTTTTCTTTTTTTACATTTTCAAAACTTTGTGACAAAAAGCGAAATCTGCAAAATACTCAACATACCTCTCAGCAAATAGCTTGGGGTGTCTACTTTCCAAAATGGGGTCATTTGGGGGGGTTTTGTGCCATCTGGGCATTCCATGGCCTCCGAAACTGTGATAGGCAGTGAGGAGTGAAATCAAAAATTTACACCCATAGAAATCCTGAAGGCGGTGCTTGGTTTTTGGGGTCCCGTACGCGACTAGGCTCCCAAAAAGTCCCACACATGTGGTATCCCCGTACTCAGGAGAAGCAACAGAATGTATTTTGGGGTGTAATTCCACATATGCCCATGGCATGTTTGAGCAATATATAATTTAGTGACAACTTTTTGTACATTTTTTTTTTTTTTTTTTTGGTCATTATTCAATCACTTGGGACAAAAAAAAAAAAATATTCAATGGGCTCAACATGCCTCTCAGCAAATAGCTTGAGGTGTCTACTTTACAAAATGGGGTCATTTGGGGGGGTTTTGAACTGTCCTGGCATTTTATGCACAACATTAGGAAGCTTATGTCACACATCATCCACTCTTCTAACCACTTGAAGACAAAGCCCTTTCTGACACTTTTTGTTTACATGAAAAAAAATTTTTTTTTGCAAGAAAATTATGTTGAACCCCCAAACATTATATATTTTTTTAAAGCAAAGGCCCTACAGATTAAAATAGTGGGTGTTGCATTTTTTTTTTCCACACAGTATTTGCGCAGCGATTTTTCAAACGCATTTTTTGGGGGAAAAACACACTTTTTTTATTTTTAATGCACTAAAAAACACTATATTGCCCAAATGTTTGATGAAATAAAAAAGATGATCATAGGCCGAGTACATGGATACCAAACACGACATGCTTTAAAATTGCGCACAAACGCGCAGCGGCGACAAACTACATTCATTTTTAAAAGCATTTAAAAGCCTTTACAGGTTACCACGTTAGATTTACAGAGGAGGTCTACTGCTAAAATGACTGCCCTCGATCTGACCTTTGTGGTGATACCTCACATGCATGATGCAATTGCTGTTTACATATGACGCTAGACCGACGCTTGCGTTCGCCTTTGCGCAAGAGCAGGGGGGGACAGCGGTGCTTTTTTTTTTTTTTTTTTTTTTTTTATTATTTATTTGGCTTTTTTATTTTATTTTTAAACTGTGCCTTCCATATTTTATTTTTTTACCATTTTTATCGTTATCTCAGGGAATGTAAATATCCCCTATGATAGCAATAAGTAGTGACAGGTACTCTTTTTCTGAAAAAAATTGGGGGGTTAGACCCTAGATCTTTCCTCTGCCCTCAAAGCATCTGACCACACCAAGATTGGTGTGATAAAATGCTTTCCCAATTTCCCAATGGCGCTTTTTATCCGGGGGGGGGACATTCCCTCCCACTGCTTGTAAAAGCAGTCTAGAGGCTAATTATCTGCTAGAATTGCTTTTACATGAAAGCCGGCTGCTGGCTGAAAAGAATGATACCAAGATGATACCTAAACCCGCAGGCATCATTCTGGTATAAACATTCAAAGTCCAGCAACATACCAGTACGTTGCTGGTCCTTGTTGGACATGTATTGTAATCTTTTTTTTCATACAGCCTATTGGCTGAACGAAAAAAAGAGATTGATTGGTGGGTATGCCCACCATTAGAATACCTCCCTTCATCCACCCACTTCTAATGATGGGCATATATGCCGAAGCATGGGGGCATCCTCCCGCAAAAAAGTTATGCCGCGTACACACGGTCAAGCCTTCGTCGGAATTTCGACCGTATGTACGCGGCATAAAAGGTTATGCCGCGTACACACGGTCGGACTTTTCCACGGGCAAGCCTCCGTTGGAATTTCGACCGTATATACGCGGCATTAGGAGCAAAATCGCTCCTCCGCCCCTGCTGCCCCCATGCTTCGGCATATATGCTCTTTTTTTTAACTGTGGTGGTGAAATCACCTCCTACAGCGTTGGAGTCACGGCTTTATGTATCGTGGGAGCAAACGCTGTTGCTGTCAAGATAAATAGATCCGCGCTGCAACTGAATGGCGTACCTGCTAAGCAAATGGTGGTTAACATTAAAACAAAGTAACATTACAGTACAACAGTAAGACCTTACCATGCCATACCTGCAAAGCAAATACCAAAACAAAACCTAGTAAAAAATAAAAAAATGTTTTAACGCAACCTGTGCCTAAAATATATATATGCCGAAGCATGGGGGCATCCTCCCGCAAAAAAGTTATGCCGCGTACACACGGTCGGAATTTTCCATGGGCAGGCCTCCGTCGGAATTTCGACCGTATGTACGCGGCATTAGGAGCAAAATCGCTCCTCCGCCCCTGCTGCCCCCATGCTTCGGCATATATGCTCTTTTTTTTAACTGTGGTGGTGAAATCACCTCCTACAGCACTGTAGTCACGGCTTTATGTATCGTGGGAGCAAACGCTGTTGCTGTCAAGATAAATAATTCCGCGCTGCAGTTGAATGGCGCACCTGAAAACAAAAAATTACATACCTGAAAAGCAAGCATGATAAAACATTGCAGAATAGAATACAGTAAAAAAAGAGCAGAACAATAGAGAGAAAATAGAGAGAGAGAGAACAATAAAACGACAACTATTTTTGGTTTTTTTATTTTATATTTTTTTTGTGTTTTGTTTTTTACGTTTTTTTTTTTCTTTTTTACACTTTTTTTTGTAACTTTACAACTGTAATGGTTCGGGTCTCTCAAAATGTAATGGCATCTTGGGAGACCCTGTGTAAGTGTGTCCTTGTCTGTGAAATGCTGTACCCTACGCTAAAACTTCACTTTTGAGTGGTAGCGTTCAAAACATTCACCTTGGCAAAGACCAGGCTTGTCAGGACAGAGTGGACAAAAACTACGGGTGTCACGCCTAAATCCGCGCTTGCTACAGACACGACACGACATCTTTTTTGGGGGTGGCTTTGGGTAGGGGTACTCGGGAGGACATACGAATAATGCCTCTCATGCAGCCGGCTTACTGCATTTGGTTGGGGATGGTGAGGTGCAGAACCGCCTGGATACAGGAGTTCTGTGACTATCTCATTCTGGAATTTTAGAAGAGATAACGTCCCGCCTGAAGCTCTGTATAGCACATGAGCGTTCAGCAAAGCCAATTGGAATAATGATAGAGACACTTTTTTGTACCAGCGTCTCGCCTTACGGTCAATTAGATACGGCGCCATCAACTGGTCGTTGAGGTCCACCCCTCCCATATTTGCATGAAGGGAGGTAAGAAGGAAAACATTCTTATTGTCCCTCCACTTCATAGCGAGCAAGTTATTACACTTCAAGCAGGCTCTCTCCCCCAGCCTAAGACGGGCATCTACAAGCCGCTGGGGAAAGCCCCGGCGATTAGGTCGCACGGTGCCACATGCTCCAATCTGATGATCAAACAAGTGACTAAACAGTGGCACGCTCGTGTAATAATTGTCCACATACAAGTGGTACCCCTTTCCGAATAAGGGTGACACCAAGTTCCACACTATCTTGCCAGCGCTCCCTATGTAATCCGGGCAGTTGACCGACTCAATCTGACTATCTTTTCCCTCATAAACCGTAAAGTTCACTACATAGTGAACATAGCCTGTTGCCCTGTCACAGAACTTGTAGAGCTTGACCCCGTATCTGGCACGCTTGCTGGGAAGGTACTGCTTGAAAGACAAGCGGCCAGAAAATTTAATCAGGGACTCATCAATGCAGACAACTTGATCGGGAGTAAACAAGGCTGCAAAACGTTCGTTGAAGTGGTTTATGAGGGGCCGAATTTTATAGAGCCGGTCGTATTCAGGGTCCCCACGTGGACGACAAAGTTCATTGTCGTTGAAGTGCATGAACCGCAAAATCTGCTCGTATCGTGCCCTGGACATGGAGGCAGAGAACACGGGCATGTGGTCAATTGGGTGCGTGGACCAATAAGCACGCAATGACGGAAATTTATGTGTGCCCATGTTGAGGGAAAGGCCCAGAAAGGTCTTTAATTCGGAAACCGTAATTGGTTTCCAATTTCTGGCAATCTTAGGCAACTGGGGGTTAGCGGCGATAAATTGACCAGCATATAAATTACTCTGGTCCACAATAGATCTATAGAGATCTTCCGTGAAAAACAGCGAATAAAAATCAATTGGAATAAAATCAGCTGTTTCCACCTGAATACCGGGTTGGGCAGTGAATGGGGGAAGTACGGGTTCTGCAGAAGTGGTGGGGACCCAATCAGGATAGGCAAATTCTGCAGGAAGGGCAGTATGGGCACGACGGGCCTGCCTTTGTCTTCTTGGTGGCAGCGGGACACTACTTGTGCTTGCCACCTCGCCAGCTTGAACTGCACTTATGGGACTCGCCACGTCACCAAGTGTTACTGCAGTGCTGGATGTACGTCCAGGCTGTACTAGGCCGCTGGTGCTTGCCAGTTCACCAGAAGGAATAGCGGCGCTAGTACTACTCTGCTCCATGATACGAGAGACCTGCGGTTCTTGCTCCTCAACAACCTCAGAAGATCGGGATCGGGTACACCTGACCTTAGCAGGGACCTCAACTTCGTCGTCAGAGCTATCTGACGTGGGGCCGCTGACGTCACTGTCTTCTACGGGAAGATATTCTGAGCCTGAATCTGACAGATACGTGACCTCCTCTTCACTATCTGTCATGCTCAGAATCTCGTAGGCCTCTTTACTAGTGTACCTTCGTCTTGCCATTTTGGGCTCTAAATTTAGGGGTACACTAGTAAGATTCACAGGAAAAAAAGCACCTGACTGTCGTCAGCAAATATATCAAACGCTACAAAAAAACTGTTAGCGATCGCAGGGATCAGGCCTGTCTCTGCGAACGCTGCAGTTATGTGTGTTGTGTTTGGTAAGTGACAGTGATCGATCGATACTGCACTTGGGTGGGCTGGGCTGGGCTGGGCGGAGGGGCTAAACGCAGGCGCTAGCAGGTATCTGGGCTGATCCCGCTAACACTGCGTTTTTGGGAACCCTAAACCGCTGGGGATGCTAGTATAGATCTGATCAGATACTATACCACTAAGGGGGGTGTATGCTTTGCGCGTGGGTGTTAGCGTTACTGGCACTAACCTAACACTGCCTGGGGCGACGCAGACCCTCTCTGGTGCTAAAACCTAATTGATCTCACCCGCCGGGCGATCAGGGGGGTTAAACCTTTATTGGGTTATATACGGCGGGTGCCCTGATGCTATAAAAAGCAAACTAATCAACCAGCGTCACCCATAACCTTTATATGGTGATCACTGGTGAAAGGGTTAACTAGGGGCAATCAGGGGGTTAAAACCTTTATTAGGTTAAATATGGGGGTACCCGACGCTATATAAAAACCTGACGGGTAACCTAAATAACTAAATAACTTACTGGCTAACCAGTGACACCAGTGACGCTTATACGGCGATCACTGGTGAAAGGGTTAACTCTAGGGGCAATCAGGGGGTTAAAATAATATATGGGGGTACCTGACACTAATAAAAACCTGCGGCGAACCTAAAAAAAAATAACTGCCTATCTAAAACACCAGCGACACGAATACAGCGATCGGAAAAACAATCGCTTAGTGACGCTGAAGTTAGGGGGTGAAAGGGTTACCTGGGGGGTGATAAAGGGGTTAAACCTTTATTAGGGGGGGTTAGGGGGCTACCCTGGACCTAAAGGGGCCTAATCCTAACTGCCCTGCAACTTTTTACAATCACAGATGACACTAAATGCAGTGATCAGTAAAATAAATGATCACTGCAATCAGTGACACTGTGATTGGGGGCTTTGGGGTGACCTGGGGGGTGATCTGGGGGTGACTGGGGGGTGATTTGTGTGCCTATGTGTACCTACGTGTCAGTGGACTGTTGGAGCACTAACCTCTGTCTTCTCTCCTCGGCGCCGGGAACGAAAAGACCGCGGCGAGGGAGATGACATCACTTCCTCCAGCCTGTGTTTACATCACATGGCGGAGGAAGCATTTTCATTGGCCGGGAGCGATCGCGAGGGGGGGGGGGCGGAATCGAGCGGCCGTCCCCTCATGCCTGATCGCTCCCGAACACTTAACGGCCGCTCACTGCAGTGAAGGGGGGTCCGGATGGACCCCCCAACTGCACAAAGGCGATCACGTAGATCTACGTGATTCTGCCTGTCGGTGCCATTCTGCCGACGTAAATCGGCGGTGGGCGGTCGTTAAGTGGTTAAAGAGGGTCTAAATGGGCCATTGACATGCATCACAATTCAACTTAGGAATGAGTCTTTGAAAAGTTAAACTAAATAATTTGGCCACTTTATCCTTCCAAATAATTCACTTCCTGTCACATACCCACACAGGAAGTGAGGGAAAATCCCTAACAATGTCTTTCCTTGGGGACACACAGGTCAGTCTAAATACTTTCCCCATTATGCACATTGCACTTGAGCATATTGCGGGGTACACCACAAATTATTATTAGGTAGTTTGGACTGTGAGGTTTATTTACTAAAGGCAAATCTACTTTGCGCTACAAGTGCACTTGCTGTATATCTGAGGGGGACATGCAAGCCCAAAAAAAAAACATCTTTGCTTTTACATGATTGTAACATCCAATCACCAGTACTTTCCCTCAGATTTTCAGCAGCTACACTTTTACTGTAGAGTGGATTTGTCTTTACTAAACCCCAAACTACCCAATGATTTGGGGTGTACACAACAAAGTGCTAGAGTGCAATTTGCTTAATGGGGACACTAGTTAGATTGATCTGTGTGTCCCCAAGAAAAGCCATTGGTAGGGTTTTACCTTCACTTCCTGTTTAGCTGTGTGACAGGAAGTGAAGCCAATGTTAAGAAAAGGAGACAAAGGCCAAACTACAAAAAAAAAAAAAACACACACGCAGGGGTTCTAACACTTACTTAGTTTCACTCAAAATGCCCACAATTAGAATTGTATGGCCTTGAGCTATTTTTAAGTGCAGTGCTCTAAATCAGTGCTTCTCAAGTACCCCCAACAGGCCATGTTTGCAGGTTTTCCTTCATCTTGCACATGTGCTTTAAATCACAGTCAATGGTTTTGATTTTTGGACAGCAATTCTCGATAAGATAAATTCACAAAACATGTCCTGTTGGGGGTACTTGAGGACTGAGGCTGAGAACTACTGCAGTAAAAAAAAGGAAAATTGAATACTTACCGCTCTGTATTTCATTTCCTGGTGACACTCCATGGCAGCACACAATACATGCATATACTACCATGAAGGCACCAGGGTAGACAAATCACACCAGTTTTGTTTTGACATGCCAATCAGCTGTCACATTTGTTGCAAAGAAAACACAAAACAAACATCAAAACTTTCCATCTAACTTTATTGTTCAACAAAACAAAAGGGAAGGCAAAATAAAAAACATGGTCAATTTGAAACAGTTACAGACTCAACATCTTGAGCAAGACAATTAAATCAAAGTGAACAAACAAAACACATTAACAACATCAGAATTATTTCAGGGGAACATATCTCCCCCACACCAAAAATATACAATCCACATAAGTTAACCAATCACTTGTTTTGCAAAGACATAACAAATAAAATACATGTGTTACAAACGCGATAAGGACACCAACATGTACATTTTGACAGACAGACACACCTCTTCTTAAGGCAATCGACCGAATGCTCTGTGAGCTTTATATAACATATGTTTGTGTGCTAATGAGGCAATTGAAAACACATGCACAGTCCATGAAACACCCAGAATGCAAGTTCTCCCAATGTAGAGACTGAAATTCAAAGTGGGCACACCTGTTAAGATGTCCTTCAATTTCTAACCCATAAAAACACTCTCTGAGTGAGCATGCCCAGAAATATCCAGGCGCTGTTCACACACAAAAAGCACGCCCAAAAAAAATAACCCCCACCCTCCCCCTGTTCAAAATTAAGCACATCATCCAGCATGCTACAAAGTTAGAGATGGGACAATCACCCCTCCCCCCCCCACCAACAAATACTATTGCAGTCTATGGGAACTGACTTGTAAATTTTGCTAGTCCCCACTTGGCTGGCTTATCTTCTAGTAGTTATTGGCCTTAAAATGGGGGCCCAGGTCCCACCCTAAGGGACATATATCAATGTCACCAATTTGGAAAACACCAAAAACAAAACAAGGAGAAGTGCCTTTAAATATGCCAAATTGCTTAAGGGCCATTTCACACCACATACAGTCCATTGCGTTTTTTATGCATCCAAAATGCATGGAAAGTTGGTTATATGGTTCTAAATGGCAGTGTTTGTTCCAGTGCGTTCCAGTTCCACCAAAAAAGTAGAACATGCTGCATTTTACCTGCACTGGACTGTACTGGAACGCATCAAAACGCATCATAAATGCACTGGAACGCACAAGAACACACCTAAATGCACCAAAAACGCACTGGAACACACTTGTCCTTATCTATGGTTAATACAAAAGAGGGGTGAAAACAAAGCACTGGACTGCATCAAAAACGTACCAAAAATGCACTGGAACGCATGAAAAAAGTGCATGCAGAAAAGCACCTGGAACGCATCCGAATTGTGTTTCTATGGTGTGAACTGGCCCTAGTTCACACTATAGAAACGCAGTCTGGGTGCGTTCCAGGTGCTTTTCTGCATGCGCGTTTTTGACACATTCCAGTGCATTTTTGATGCAGTCCAGTGTTTTTTTCCGCCTCTTTTCACTTAGGACAAGTGTGTTCCAGTGCGTCTTTGGTGCATTTAGGTGCGTTGCGGTGCATTCCAGTGCATTTTTGGTACGTTCCGTTGCGTTTTTGATGTGTTTTACTGGGGTCCAGTACAGTTTTGTACCTAAAAAATGCAGCATGACCAATTATTTTTTGGCTTTCTGAAATGCACTGGAATGGACTGCAGTGGTGTGAACTATGCCATTGGCATTAATGTGATCAACTTTCTTTGCGTTTTTCAGGCATCAAAAAAACGCACTGCACTGCATCCGGTGTGAACTGGTCCTAAATATCATCCCCGGGGGTGTCTATAGTATGCCTGTAAAGTAGCACATGTTTTCCATGTTTATAACAGTTGAAGAGCAAAATGACATTTCTAAACTAAAATAATAGTCATTTAAAAGTCCTTGCGGCTGTAATGAATTGCTGGTTCCTGTCAATACAGATAAAAGTCATTGAAAGTCTTTGCTAACCAAAAAAAAAATGCGTGGGGGTTCCCCCAAATTCCATAACCAGGCCCTTCAGGTCTGGAATGGATATTAGGGGAACCCCGCTGCAAATAAAAAAAAAAAATGACGTGGGGTTCCCCCCAAATATCCAAACCAGGCCCTTCAGATCTGGCATGGATTTTAAGGGGAACTCCACCCCAAATTTAAGAAAAAATGGCGTGGAGTCCCCCTAAAAATCCACACCAGACCCTTTATCCGAGCACATAACCTGGCCGGCCGCAGGAAAAGAGGGGGGGACGAGAGCGACCCCCCCTCCCTCCTGGACCGTACCAGGCCACATGCCCTCAACACGGGGAGGATGTCCCCATGTTGATGGGGACAAGGGCCTCATCCCCACAACCCTTGCCGGTGGTTGTGGGGGTCTGCGGGCGGGGGGCTTATCGGAATATGGAAGACCCCTTTAACAAAGGGGACCCCCAGATCCCGCCCCCCCTGTGTGAAATGGTAATGGGGTACAAATGTACCCCTACCATTTCACAAGGAATGTGTCAAAAATGTAAAAAATGACAAGAGCCGATTTTTGACAATTCCTTTATTAATGTCTTTTCTTCCATCTTCTTCCTTCTTCTTCCATCTTCTTCTTTTCTCCATTCGGGTTTCTTCCTCCATCTTCATCTTCCTCTTCATCTTCATCTTCCTTCTTCCTTCGGTGTTCTCGTCCAGCATCTTGCTCCGGCGTCTTCCCTTCTTCTTTCTTCTCCGGCCGCTCCGTTTGAATTGGAGGTTCCCGATGTGCGACGCTTCAGTTCGCCTCTGGGTCCGCTTACACCCGTGACCCCGCCTCCCTCTGACGCACATGGATTTCACGGGGACTTTCCCCGTGGTGACAGAGGGGGCGGAGCCACCGGGTGTAAGCGGACCAAGTGGAGAACTGAAGCGTCACACAGCGGGAACCGCCAATTCAAACGGAGCGGCCGGAGAAGAAAGAAGAAGGGAAGACGCCGGAGCAAGATGCTGGACGAGAAGACCGCAGGAAGAAGGAAGATGAAGATGAAGATAAAGATGAAGAGGAAGATGAAGATGGAGGAAGAAACCCGAATGGAGAAAAGAAGATGGAAGAAGAAGATGGAAGAAGAAGAAGGAAGAAGATGGAAGAAAAGAAAAGACATTAATAAAGGAATTGTCAAAAACCGGCTCTTGTCATTTTTTAATTTTTGACACTTTTCTTGTGAAATGGTAGGGGTACATTTGTACCCCATTACCATTTCACACAGGGGGGGCCGGGATCTGGGGGTCCCCTTTGTTAAAGGGGTCTTCCAGATTCCGATAAGCCCCCTGCCCGCAGACCCCCACAACCACCGGGCAAGGGTTGTGGGGATGAGGCCCTTGTCCCCATCAACATGGGGACATCCTCCCCATGTTGAGGGCATGTGGCCTGGTACGGTCCAGGAGGGACCGCTCTCGTCCCCCCCTTTTCCCCTGCGGCCGGCCAGGTTGCGTGCTCGGATAAGGGTCTGGTGTGGATTTTTGGGGGGACTCCACGCCATTTTTTTAGAAAATTTGGGGTGGAGTTCCCCTTAAAATCCATGCCAGATCTGAAGGGCCTGGTTTGGATATTTGGGGGGAACCCGCACGTCATTTTTTTTTTAAATTTGCAGCGGGGTTCCCCTAATATCCATTCCAGACCTGAAGGGCCTGGTTATGGAATTTGGGGGGACCCCCACGCTTTTTTGTTTTGGTTAGCAATGACTTTCAAAGACTTTTCTCTATATTGCCGGGACCCGACAATTCATAATAGCCGCGGCTGCTTTTAAATGGGTTTTTTTTTCCTTTAGAAATGTCATTTTGCTGGCGCACTGGCAAGTTCAGGGCTGCGCCTGTTCAACTTATGCAAATTGACTTAGGTGACTTGACATTTACTAAGATTTTGCTGGCGCAGTGTATCGGCGCATTTAAACGATTGAAATTCCCGCGCTGAGCTCAAAAAAACCTCCCGCAGCTCGAGTCGTACTTGCCGGCGCAGCGGGCTGGTTTTGAAAAACTTACTTTCCCTCTCTATTTTGGCCATGTTTGTTATTTGGGCAGGTGTCACTACACTTCCTCACATCACCCCATGTCACCCCCATTATATTCTCACTTCCAGCTTCTTTATATTTAGATTTTAACATGCTGTGCACCAGGTCCATAGTAGCGCACTGAGCGCCTCCTCCCGGGCGCAGAGAACACTATAGTAAATGGGAAATAGGGCTGCGCTACCGGCGCTAATGTTTTGTAAATACCAAAACAGCCATTGCACACGCAGATGCGCCAATACTCATGGTGCAAACGTTTGGTAAATCAGCCCCTATATTCCTATAAAAGTCACTTTGCCACGCAATCAGACAGGATTCAATCCTTTAACGAACAATGGTTACCTTGGACTTCTAAATATCCTTAATCTCAGTAAACTTAGCGGTGGATAATTTCTTACCAATCAGGTAGAAGCACATTTTTCCTTATGGTACAGTTTATTATTTAATTTTTTTTCTTTTAATTTCACTCTATTTCACTTCCTAACTTTTCTATAGTTATCAATTTAGTAGCAAGCTTACTAGAGACAGTAGTATAAAAATTTTACTTTATTTCTGATAATAAAAAAAAACTCTGGCACCCTACCTATACAGGGAACCGTGGCTCCACATTGTGTAATAAGATGCGCGGTCCCTACTAAAATGAAAACAGTGCTGGTTTGTACTCATTTGCATTTTACCACTGCGTTATACCAGATCTGAATGTTGTACTATGTAAGCTACTTTTGTAGTCTTTGGTTTATTGTTTATGTTGAAACGTAATAAAAAAGATTTGAAAGAATATTATAGACTTGTTAATGACCCTTTTCTTCATTAATGTTTGATTAGTTCAATATCCCCACCTCTTTGGGGACCAAATAATTCAAGTGGGGGGGGGAGAATGTAGCTAGGAGTCGGCTATTGTTGCCTGCAATTCAGGGAAAGTGTGAAGTGCTGTTGATATGGAGCTGTCTCCCTCTAGTGTTGGCTTTGACTTCATGTTTTCATTTCCTAAAGATAGCGCCTAGAGCAAAGCAAAGCATCATGGGATGTGTAGTTCAGAATGCTGAGGTTTCAATTCTAGCAGAACTGGCCTGAACTACAAACACCAGATTGCTGTGAGAGGAGAACAGACTGCTAGGAGAGGATATAAAGGGGGCTGGTCTAGGCCTAGATCGCTCTCTTGGGACCCTGGCCTGGATCTACCAGCAGGAACTCTGTGCCTGTGTGAGTTGCAGCCGAGTCGTGGCCTGCATAAGGGAGAGTTATCAAGCGGCATCCAGAGGAACATCTGCGGACAGCATTGCTTCCCTATCTACAGCGGTCTGGAGGCTGTTCCTGCTCCTTCCATGCTACCTGCACTTCAGATTTGGGTGGGCTGTGGCACAGTGTGACGGAGGTCGGACGCCATTCCCTGAGCCAGGACCCTGAAGCAGATCCTGAAAAGACCATCAAAATCTACCAGCAACTTCAGTTAGTGTCGGTGAGCAGGCACCTGCCCATTTAGTCCTATAGACACTGTATACAGACACCATTGTCTTTGTCCACCTTTCTGATATTTGTAGAGCCACTGGATGCAAGTTCAGTTAATTCCCACACTGTATACAGACACCTGTGTTTTCGCTCAAATCCCTGGCATCTGTAGTCCTACGGGATACAATACCATTGAACCAACATATATTGTGACCACTTGTGCTTAGGCTTTACAGGAAAAGTCTGCATCCTCTATTGGTTAACCACATACCAGCCAAATTTGCTCTGCTCTACTATCCAAGATTATTTCATCCACCATTCTTTAAGTGCTAGCTGAAGATTTGACGGATTCCACTGAGTTACTATTTAAACCTTTACCTTTTATCCCATCCCAATCTCCACAAGTAAATAGTGTAATACTAGTGCTTTTTTGTCTTTAGATAAGATAGCCTTATAACATACAGTTTTATGTTATGCACTTCTATGTGTCACTCTTGTCACAGTAAACAAACTTAAACTGCCTAATTTGTATTGTGTAAGTTTCTTATTACTGGTGTCAATTGGTAAAAATTACTGAACCCAGGGTGTCAGAGGTTTTGGAGGACTTGCAGAGTCAGGGCAACCAGCAGCCCTAATGAGGGTAGCGCTACATGTGCAACAAGTGAGGAAGAAGCTCCAGTGCAAGGAGTCACCAAGGCATCCACCGCAAATGCCTGTGATCTCTGGTCTGGGACTCAAACCTGTCCAGCTTGTTGTTGAATCTAGATGCAAGGAGATCCACATCCCGTTCCCCACCACAGACAAATCACTGAGAACATCTCTTGGTAAAGTGCCCATTTGCTTGGATTCAGGTGTTGATAGCTGAGAAAGTCCGCATTCCAATTTTCCACTCCAAGAATTTGTATGGCAGAGAGAGAGAGAGAGAGACGGAACATGAATTTCAACTTAGAACAAAATCGGATCCATTTCCTCTTGAGCGGCATGACATCTTGTCCCTCCTTAAAGTGGTTGTAAACCATTTTTGACTACTTCTACCTATAGGTAAGCCTAGAATAAGGCTTACCTATAGGTAGTGTAAAAATCACGTACACGTGCGCCATTTAGGAGATATTTCACTTGTAGTCCGCCGAAAATCCCAACGGCGCATGCGCCGGGAAGAAACTAAACGAAGTGTCGTTTCTTCCCCAGCCTGCGCCATAAATCGCGTCTTCCATGCGCATGCGCGGGAATGACGTCACACACAGCTCCGGTCGATATAACAGAGCTGGAGTCCGCAGCCCGGAAGGAAGAGAAGACAGAAGATGGACGCTGTCTACTCTGGGGACATTGCTCGATTCTTTTGCAGGTAAGTGACACATAATGGGCTAGTATGCGATGCATACTAGCCCATTATGCTTTTCATTTGCAGGCTTTTGCAGCGGGCTAAAGAGGATGTAAAACCCATCAGAGTTTACTTCCTCTTTAATGGTTAACATATGCCACATTCATACTATTGTGCGACTGCACCCTTACAGGGAGACCTTGAAAACAGGCAGAACAATGCTGAAAAAGCCATCCAAATTGCCTGGAGTTCTAGAATGTTGTTTGGCAACCAATGTCCTTCAAATGAACATGTTCCCTGAACTAAGTGGTTTTTGAGAACACCTTCCCAACCCAGTAGGCTGATATCCCCCTTAAAGCCTTCCAAGTCACTAAAAGGAAGTACCAGTATTTTCCAGCATCCACCATTCCAGAGCAAACCTTCCTTTGTGAGTCAGGCGCATGAGTAAATGCAAGAACTGCTGATGCATGTCACACATTTAAAGGTTATTCAGTTGTAACACATAGGATTGAAACTGGGAATATGAAACTGTCTCAAAAGCAGCCAAAAGCCTCCCCAGAATTCTCTTGCAGACATTAATCGAGGAACCTCAAGGACTCCTTGAGAGCATAGGGAGAGGGACTTTTCCTGACTAAGCATCACTTTTGACTGTGCTATATCCAGGACTAGGGATGAGCCGAACACCCCCAGGTTCGGTTCGCACCAGAACCCGCGAACGGACCGAAAGTTCGTACGAACATTAGAACCCTATTAAATACAATGGATGCGAACGTTCGAATTCTAAAGTGCTAATTATAACAACTATTATGCATGTTATTGTCCTAAAAAGGGTTTGGGAACCCGGGTTCTGCACCAGGGGACATGTATCAATGCAAAAAGAAGTTTTAAAAACGGTCGTTTTTCGGGAGCAGTCATTTTAATGATGCATAAAGTAAAAAAAAAATGTCAAATATTCCTTTAAATATCGTACCTGGGGGGGTGTCTAAAGTATGCCTGTGAAGTGCCACGTGTTTCCCGTGTTTAGAACTGTCCCTGCACAAAATTACATTTCTAAAGGAAAAAAAAGCCATTTAAAACTGCTTGCGGCTTTAATGTAATGTCTGGTCCCGGTAATATGGATGAAAATCTTTGAGAAAAATGGCATAGCTACCCCATCACCCCCCCCCCCCTACCCCAGCCCATTACCAGCCCCTTTGGGTCTTGTATGGATATTAAGGGGAGCCCCGCACACAAAATAAAAAAGGCCCTATATACTCTGAACAGCAGTATACAGGCGGTGAAAACAAGACAGGGACTGTAGGTTTGTTCTTAAGTAGAATCTGTTTGTAATTTGGAACAGGTACATTGTTTAAGTGTAGCTCCAGCCAAAAAATCTATTTTTAAGCTTTTTGGAAAACATAGGGAAGGGTTATCACCCCTGTAACATTTGTTTTGCTGTCTGTGCCCCTGTTCAGAACATTTCACCTCCCTTTCCGTCCCAATGACAACTGTTTTTGAAAAGTGGGGTTTTTATTGAAGCAAGGATTGGTGATAAAGCATCATTAGAGAGGAGACACCTTTTTCCCATATGGAGGCCTCGTACACACGACCGATTTTCTCGGCAAGAACCAGCAAGAAACTTGCTGGCAGAGAGGTCTTGCCGAGTAAATCGGTCGTGTGTACGCGGCTATCGGGTTTCTCGTCGAGACAACAGACAAGTAACCTCGACGAGAAAATAGAGAACCTGCTCTCTATTTTCTCGTCGAGATTCTCCTCGGCATGTTTCTCGACGAGAAAAGTGAGTGTGTGTACACTTACCTGTCCTCCCGGAAGCCCGCGCATGTTCGAAATGAATTCGACGCATGCGCGGTAGCTTCCTAGGCATACGTAGGGTATACCAAGATGGCGGCGACGGCATCGAATGTGACGAGCGCATGCTCGTCGTAGTCGATGACGTCACCGCGTACGCTCCATTCAAAGAACCGCGGGTTCTTTGAAACGAACGTGTGTACACTCGGCCGGGACAAGTTTCTTGTCCAAGAATCTCGTCGAAAAAAACGACATGTTTTTTTCAACGAGAATCTCGGCCGTGTGTACGAGACCTAATGCCCCATACACACGATCGTTTTTCATGCCGTTAAAAATGCCATTTTAAAAAATGGCCATTAAAAATTATCGTGTGTAGGCTCCAGAGCATTTTTAACGACGTGAAAAACGGCCATTAAAAATTCCGGACATGCTCTCTTTTTTCACGTCGTTTTTCATGTCGTTTTTTTTAACGACGTGAAAAACGATAGTGTGTATGCTTTCACGACGTGAAAAAAACCGCGCATGCTCAGAAGCAACTATGAGACGGGAGTGCTCGTTTTGGTAAAGCTAATGTTGGAAATGGAGATGGCACATTCGTCACGGTGGAATTAATAGCATCGTTTTAATGCTGCGCATTCCGTTCTTCTTTTGATAATGCTTTAAAATTACCTTCTTTTGATAATGACATTGAGAGTTATGCCAAACTTGTTTCTAAAGTAATTCCAAATTGCTCTAATGATTATAAAATATTATTTATAAGCCGCACCTCCCTCCTAAATAATACTAATAATAATAAAATAATGTAATTCTCCTTTTTTATTTAAATTTTATTTTACTTTTTTTTTTTTTTGTGGCCTTTTTTTTATTATTTTGGCTTAAATTATTCTTGTGTAAAGTTACCACCACAACCTTCCAAATGTGTCTCATTTGGCCTCAGGGAGGTTTGTGTCCCCTGATAATAACAATAATATAATTTGAGATGTCCCTGCCTGCTCCCTAGCAAGCTCTCTTTTGAAATACAAATCACATAGTCAAGTATTTAAAGGGCACTAAAATTATTTTTATTTCAGAACATTAACAAATTAAAGTGGAAGGCAGCACTGGAGAGCCTGCTTGCATTTGTGCATCCCTTTGACCCCACAACAACCATCCAAGATGTCCAAACCAAAATAGAGATTAGATCCCCCAAAAAAATGAGCCCAATCTTGTCTTGAGCTCCCAGAGGTCAGGAGCCACAGCAGATAAGTCCTATATGTCCCCAGTCTGTGGTACTACAGCAGGCATTATTTTCTCCTCTTCCTTGTAGCCTTCTCTCCAGCCTTCTCTGCAGCCTTGGTTGGTTTCTTCCTTGGAGGCTGGGGATCAGGAGGAGAGGTTGTGGCAGGAGGAGTAGTAGGAGGAGGAGGAGGAGGTGGAGGAGTAGGGACAACCTCCGTTATGTCCGTGTACCTAGTGAGTAGTGATGAGCCGAACACCCCCGGGTTCGGTTCGCACCAGAACCCGCGAACGGACCGAAAGTTCGTACGAACATTAGAACCCTATTAAATACAATGGATGCGAACGTTCGAATTCTAAAGTGCTAATTATAACAACTATTATGCATGTTATTGTCCTAAAAAGGGTTTGGGAACCCGGGTTCTGCACCAGGGGACATGTATCAATGCAAAAAGAAGTTTTAAAAACGGTCGTTTTTCGGGAGCAGTCATTTTAATGATGCATAAAGTGAAAAAAAAAAAGTCAAATATTCCTTTAAATATCGTACCTGGGGGGTGTCTAAAGTATGCCTGTGAAGTGCCACGTGTTTCCCGTGTTTAGAACTGTCCCTGCACAAAATGACACTTCTAAAGGAAAAAAAAGCCATTTAAAACTGCTTGCGGCTTTAATGTAATGTCTGGTCCCGGTAATATGGATGAAAATCTTTAAGAAAAATGGCATAGCTACCCCATGACCCCCCCCCCCCCCTACCCCAGCCCATTACCAGCCCCTTTGGGTCTTGTATGGATATTAAGGGGAACCCCGCACATAAAATAAAAAAGGCCCTATATACTCTGAACAGCCGTATACAGGCGGTGCATACAAGACAGGGACTGTAGGTTTGTTCTTATGTAGAATGTGTTTGTAATTTTGAACAGGTACATTGTTGAAGTGTAGCTCCAGCCCAAAAATCTATTTTTAAACTTTTTGGAAAACATAGGTAAGGGTTATCACCCCTGTAACATTTGTTTTGCTGTCTGTGCCCCTGTTCAGAACATTTCACCTCACTTTCCGTCCCAATGACAACTGTTTTTGAAATGTGGTGTTTTTCTTGAAACAAGGATTGCTGATAAAGCATCAGTACAGAGGAGACACCTTTCTCCCATATTTATTCTTACAGGAGAGAATTTTCCTTCCTAGTGGTAGATTTCCTCTCACTTCCTGTTGTCTTCTTGCGTTTGCAAGTAGGAGTCGTTTGTAAGTTGGATGTTTGAAAGTAGGGACCTGCCGTATATACTCTGCAGAAATAGGCCCCTTAGTTGTTGGTGTTGGCACAACACTGTAAGCACTCACAGTTACTCTTGGTTGGTGCTGGAACGCCCTGCTGTCAACTATTATATCAGGAATTTTAATTACATATAATTGTTGAACAGTGGTAGTAAAAATTGGGCCTTTGATGGTGGTGCTGGTGCCACAACACTGTAAGCCCTGACAGTTACTCTTGGTGGGTGCAGCAATGGGCCCTGCTGTGAATTATTAGATCAAGAATTGTAATTGCATGCCCCTGTTGAACAGGGGCTGAAAAATTGGGCCTTTCGTGGTGGTGGTGGTGGTGGTGGTGTTGCCACAACACTGTAAGCCCTCAGAGTTACTCTTGGTGGGTGCAGGAATGGGCCCTGCTGTGAATTATTAGATCAAGAATTGTAATTACATGCCCCTTTTGAACAGGGGCTGAAAAATTGGGCCTTTCGTGGTGGTGGTGGTGGTGGTGGCGTTGCCACAACACTGTAAGCCCTCAGAGTTACTCTTGGTGGGTGCAGCAATGGGCCCTGCTGTGAATTATTAGATCAAGAATTGTAATTGCATGCCCCTGTTGAACAGGGGCTGAAAAATTGGGCCTTAGGCACTGGTGGCACAACACTACAACCCCTCACAGATACTGTACTTGGAGCACAGCAATGAGCCCTGTTGCAAAGTATTGCTTCAAAAATTGTAATGACACGCCCCTGTTAAACAGGGGCTGAAAAATTGGGCCTTAGGCACTGGTGGCACAACACTACAACCCCTCACAGATACTGTACTTGGAGCACAGCAATGAGCCCTGTTGCAAAGTATTGCTTCAAAAATTGTAATGACACGCCCCTGTTAAACAGGGGCTGAAAAATTGGGCCTTAGGCACTGGTGCCACAACACTCCAACCCCTCACAGATACTGTACTTGGAGCACAGCAATGAGCCCTATGGCAAATTATTGCTAAAAAAATTGTAATTACACGCCCCTGTAAAACAGGGGCTGAAAAATTGGGCCTTAGCCACTGGTGGCGGCACCCATAAACAAAAATGATCTTCCAAGCTATCATCATCAATCGTATCATTGAGGACTCGGAGGAGGAGGATAGCCAGTCAACATAACAGCACAGGCACTCAGCATCAGCATCAGTCTTGAAGGGATGTGACATGTTAAAATCAATTAGTCTGTTATATCAGCATCAGGTGTGTGGTAGCTGGTGGTGATCCAAGACTGGTTCATCTTGATGAAAGTCAGTCGATCAACCGAGTCGGTGGACAGGCGCACCCTGTGACCTGTGACAAATCCTCCAGCAGCACTGAATGTGCGTTCCGAAAGAACGCTGGATGCAGGACAGGCCAGTAGCTCAATTGCATACTGTGCAAGCTCTGGCCAGTGATCCATCCTCAAGACCCAGTAAGCCAGAGGATTTTCGGTGGGGAAGGTGTCCAAGTCTGACCTTGCCCCTAGATATTCCTGCACCATGTTTATCAGACGCTGGCGATGGTTGCTGGAACCGATCATACTTTGGGGCTGCGGACTAAAGAATTGTCTGAACGCATCGGTCAGACGGCCACCTTCCCCACCGCTCCTTCTTTGACTGGCCGAAGCCTCAGCAACTCGTTGTCCAGGACCAGGAGTTTGTAACCTCCCAGTCTCTGGGAACGCGTTGCACAGACCTTTCTGCAAGGCCTCCCGGAGTTGTCTCATCCTCTGCTCCCTCTGCGAAGGTAACATAAGGTCCGCAACCTTACCCTTGTACCGTGGATCAAGGAGAGTGGCCAGCCAGTAATGGTCCCTCTCCTTGATCCGAAGAATACGAGGATCCTTCCGCAGACTTTGCAGGATCAGGGAGGCCATGCAGCGTAGGTTTGCTGAGGCATTCGCTCCGGAGTCCTCTGGGTCACTAAGGACGACATGATCCGCAGCCACCTCCTCCCAGCCACGTACAAGTCCACTGGTTTCTTGGGACTGTAAATCATCCCTAAAAGACTGCTGCTGATGATGCTGAGTGCCAGCCTCCACCTCCATGCTGACACAATCCTCCTCCTCCTCCTCCTCCTCCTCCTCCTCTTCCTCTTCCTGTGCGATGGGTGGGACAGAAGGAACACTGTCTGGGTAAAGGGGGCCTTGAGAGGCAAGGAAGTCCTCCTCTTCCTGCCTCTGTTCTGCCTCAAGTGCCCTGTCCATTATTCCACGCAGCGTGTGCTCCAACAGGTGGACAAGAGGTACAGTGTCACTGATGCATGCACTGTCACTGCTCACCATCCTCGTGGCCTCCTCAAATGGTGCCAGGACAGTGCATGCATCCCTGATCATGCCCCACTGGCGTGGAGAAAAAAAACCAAGCTCCCCTGACCCTGTCCTGGTGCCGTAGTCGCACAGGTACTCATTGATGGCCCTCTGCTGCGTGTGCAGCCGCTGCAGCATGGCCAACGTTGAGTTCCACCTGGTGGGCATGTCACATATAAGGCGGTTCTTGGGCAGGTTCAACTCCTTTTGCAGCTCAGCCAGGCGAGCACTGGCATTATAAGATCTGCGGAAATGCACACAGACTTTCCTGGCCTGCCTCAGGACATCCTGTAAGCCCGGGTACCTGCCCAAGAACCGCTGCACCACCAGGTTAAGGACGTGAGCCACACAGGGCACATGGGTCAGTTGTCCCTGTCGGAGGGCGGAGAGGAGGTTGGTGCCATTGTCGCAAACCACCATTCCTGGCTTAAGCTGGCGTGGCGTCAACCACCTCTCGGCCTGGCCCTGCAGAGCAGACAGGACCTCTGCCCCAGTGTGGCTTCTGTCCCCCAAACACACCAGCGCAAGCACGGCATGGCATCTTTTTGCCTGCGTACTTGCGTAGCCCCGTGAACGGCTACGGAGCACCGCTGGTTCATAGGACAAACCACAGGAAGAGGCCATGGAGGAAGAAGAAGAGGAGGGGGTGGAGGAGAGAGGTGTGTCACAACCAGTAGTAGCATTTTGGAGGCATGGCCTTGGAACAACCTCCAACACTACTGCACCTTGTCCTGCATCCTTCCCAGCTGCCAAAAGAGTGACCCAATGGGCCGTGAAAGAAAGGTAACGTCCCTGTCCATGCCTGCTGGACCATGAGTCAGCGGTAATATGCACCTTACCGCTGACCGCCCTGTCCAGCGAGGCCAAGACATTGCCTTCCACATGCCGGTAGAGAGCCGGAATAGCCTTCCGTGAGAAAAAGTGGCGTTTGGGAACCTGCCACTGAGGAACCGCACATTGCACAAACTCACGGAAGGGGGCCGAGTCTACCAACTGAAAAGGCAGCAGTTGAAGCGCTAGCAATTTAGCCAAGCTAGCATTCAACCGCTGGGCATGTGGATGGCTGGGAGTGAACTTCTTTCGACGGTCCAGCAGCTGGGGCAGGGAAATTTGCCTGCTAGAATCGGACGTCGGTGTACTGCTAGCAGAGTGGCCGCAAGTACTTGGCTGTGACACACCTAATTCTACACCTTCATTCCTCTCAGTGCATGTTTCAGAGAGGACTGAAGTTATAGTGGGGTTGGAGATCCCAGCTGATGCGGTGCAAGGAGAGGTCCGCTTTGTTCTTTGGTGTGGGTCTTTGAGGTAGGCTTGCCAACGAGCTGCATGGCAGGTCAACATATGTCTGGTCAGGCATGTGGTACCCAAGCGGCTGATGTTTTGGCCACGCGATATACGCTTGAGACATATGTTGCAAACAGCAGCTGTGCGATCTGATGCACTAGCCTCAAAAAAGGCCCACACCAAGGAACTTTTTGAATGACGGGCAGAGGCAGCGCCCTGCACAGGCGGAGCTCTGCGGTGTGATTCCGTCGGTGTACTGCCCTTACGCTGGCCACCAAAGGGCATCCTGCCTCGTTGGAGATGTGCCTCCTCCTCATCCTCCTCCTCCTCCTCTCTCCTATTAGGCACCCACGTGGAGTCAGTGACCTCATCATCCCCTCCCTCCTCATCACTGGAGCCAATCTGGCAGTATGCTGCAGCTGCTGGAACATGACTGCCAGATTGGTGTCCTTCTTGAGCATCCCCTCTGTCTGCTCTCACGCTACTGCCTTCCTGTAGCTGGGTTTCATCATCAGACCCTTCGAAACGCTGGGCATCCTCCTGGAGCATGTACCCAACACTGTGCTCAAACAGTTCGGGGGACTCCTCAGGAGGAGGACATGGTGGGTCTAGGGAAGGAGTGACTGATGATGAGTCTGACATTGATACCAGGGAAGAGGACGCTTTGGCAGCTGCTTTGCCTGTACCCTGAGCCTGGGTGAGAGAGGATGAGGAGGAGGAGGAGGGCTTGGTCATCCACTCTACCAAGTCTTCGGCATGATGTGGCTCAACATGTCCAGCTGCCGAAAAGAAGGACAAGCGTGTCCCATGGCCATGTGCTGATGACAATGCACCGCGTCCACGACCAGCACTGTTGCCCCCAGACACAGAGCCTGCTTGCCCTCTTTTATTGCCTCCTGACTGTCTGCCTCTCCTTGTTTGCCTTCCAGACATTCTAATAGATGGCCTGCAGGGAGATGGGAAAAAAGCAATAAGGGCTACCTTCAGGTGTCCTTCTCTGTCCCTTTACTTAAGGATTTCTAAATATGGTTGAGGATGATTGCTTTTGCACAGAATAGCACAACGACAATTTCCCTGACTGTCCAAAAAACAAGGATTTCAAAGATGGTTGATGAGGAATGCTTTAGCACACTATAGCACAAGGAGAATTCCCCTCACTTTCCTTCTTTGTCCCTAGAAACAAGGACTCGCACAGTGAAAGAAACTGACACTCTCCCTACCTAGAGTTTTCTGTCCCTAGAAAAAATGTTTTTTTAAAGCACACTATAGCACAAGGAGAATTCCCCTCACTTTCCTTCTTTGTCCCTAGAAACAAGGACTCGCACAGTGAAAGAAACTGACACTCTCCCTACCTAGAGTTTTCTGTCCCTAGAAAAAATGTTTTTTTTAAAGCACACTATAGCACAAGGAGAATTCCCCTCACTTTCCTTCTTTGTCCCTAGAAACAAGGACTCGCACAGTGAAAGAAACTGACACTCTCCCTACCTAGAGTTTTCTGTCCCTAGAAAAAATGTTTTTTTAAAGCACACTATAGCACAAGGAGAATTCCCCTCACTTTCCTTCTTTGTCCCTAGAAACAAGGACTCGCACAGTGAAAGAAACTGACACTCTCCCTACCTAGAGTTTTCTGTCCCTAGAAAAAATGTTTTTTTAAAGCACACTATAGCACAAGGAGAATTCCCCTCACTTTCTTTCTTTGTCCCTAGAAACAAGGACTCGCACAGTGAACGAAACTGACACTCTCCCTACCTAGAGTTTTCTGTCCCTAGAAAAAATGTTTTTTTAAAGCACACTATAGCACAAGGAGAATTCCCCTCACTTTCCTTCTTTGTCCCTAGAAACAAGGACTCGCACAGTGAAAGAAACTGACACTCTCCCTACCTAGAGTTTTCTGTCCCTAGAAAAAATGTTTTTTTAAAGCACACTATAGCACAAGGAGAATTCCCCTCACTTTCCTTCTTTGTCCCTAGAAACAAGGACTCGCACAGTGAAAGAAACTGACACTCTCCCTACCTAGAGTTTTCTGTCCCTAGAAAAAATGTTTTTTTAAAGCACACTATAGCACAAGGAGAATTCCCCTCACTTTCCTTCTTTGTCCCTAGAAACAAGGACTCGCACAGTGAAAGAAACTGACACTCTCCCTACCTAGAGTTTTCTGTCCCTAGAAAAAATGTTTTTTTAAAGCACACTATAGCACAAGGAGAATTCCCCTCACTTTCCTTCTTTGTCCCTAGAAACAAGGACTCGCACAGTGAAAGAAACTGACACTCTCCCTACCTAGAGTTTTCTGTCCCTAGAAAAAATGTTTTTTTAAAGCACACTATAGCACAAGGAGAATTCCCCTCACTTTCCTTCTTTGTCCCTAGAAACAAGGACTCGCACAGTGAAAGAAACTGACACTCTCCCTACCTAGAGTTTTCTGTCCCTAGAAAAAATGTTTTTTTAAAGCACACTATAGCACAAGGAGAATTCCCCTCACTTTCCTTCTTTGTCCCTAGAAACAAGGACTCGCACAGTGAAAGAAACTGACACTCTCCCTACCTAGAGTTTTCTGTCCCTAGAAAAAATGTTTTTTTAAAGCACACTATAGCACAAGGAGAATTCCCCTCACTTTCCTTCTTTGTCCCTAGAAACAAGGACTCGCACAGTGAAAGAAACTGACACTCTCCCTACCTAGAGTTTTCTGTCCCTAGAAAAAATGTTTTTTTTAAAGCACACTATAGCACAAGGAGAATTCCCCTCACTTTCCTTCTTTGTCCCTAGAAACAAGGACTCGCACAGTGAAAGAAACTGACACTCTCCCTACCTAGAGTTTTCTGTCCCTAGAAAAAATGTTTTTTTAAAGCACACTATAGCACAAGGAGAATTCCCCTCACTTTCCTTCTTTGTCCCTAGAAACAAGGACTCGCACAGTGAAAGAAACTGACACTCTCCCTACCTAGAGTTTTCTGTCCCTAGAAAAAATGTTTTTTTAAAGCACACTATAGCACAAGGAGAATTCCCCTCACTTTCCTTCTTTGTCCCTAGAAACAAGGACTCGCACAGTGAAAGAAACTGACACTCTCCCTACCTAGAGTTTTCTGTCCCTAGAAAAAATGTTTTTTTAAAGCACACTATAGCACAAGGAGAATTCCCCTCACTTTCTTTCTTTGTCCCTAGAAACAAGGACTCGCACAGTGAACGAAACTGACACTCTCCCTACCTAGAGTTTTCTGTCCCTAGAAAAAATGTTTTTTTAAAGCACACTATAGCACAAGGAGAATTCCCCTCACTTTCCTTCTTTGTCCCTAGAAACAAGGACTCGCACAGTGAAAGAAACTGACACTCTCCCTACCTAGAGTTTTCTGTCCCTAGAAAAAATGTTTTTTTAAAGCACACTATAGCACAAGGAGAATTCCCCTCACTTTCCTTCTTTGTCCCTAGAAACAAGGACTCGCACAGTGAAAGAAACTGACACTCTCCCTACCTAGAGTTTTCTGTCCCTAGAAAAAATGTTTTTTTAAAGCACACTATAGCACAAGGAGAATTCCCCTCACTTTCCTTCTTTGTCCCTAGAAACAAGGACTCGCACAGTGAAAGAAACTGACACTCTCCCTACCTAGAGTTTTCTGTCCCTAGAAAAAATGTTTTTTTAAAGCACACTATAGCACAAGGAGAATTCCCCTCACTTTCCTTCTTTGTCCCTAGAAACAAGGACTCGCACAGTGAAAGAAACTGACACTCTCCCTACCTAGAGTTTTCTGTCCCTAGAAAAAATGTTTTTTTAAAGCACACTATAGCACAAGGAGAATTCCCCTCACTTTCCTTCTTTGTCCCTAGAAACAAGGACTCGCACAGTGAAAGAAACTGACACTCTCCCTACCTAGAGTTTTCTGTCCCTAGAAAAAATGTTTTTTTAAAGCACACTATAGCACAAGGAGAATTCCCCTCACTTTCCTTCTTTGTCCCTAGAAGCAAGGACTCGCACAGTGAAAGAAACTGACACTCTCCCTACCTAGAGTTTTCTGTCCCTAGAAAAAATGTTTTTTTAAAGCACACTATAGCACAAGGAGAATTCCCCTCACTTTCCTTCTTTGTCCCTAGAAACAAGGACTCGCACAGTGAAAGAAACTGACACTCTCCCTACCTAGAGTTTTCTGTCCCTAGAAAAAATGTTTTTTTAAAGCACACTATAGCACAAGGAGAATTCCCCTCACTTTCCTTCTTTGTCCCTAGAAACAAGGACTCGCACAGTGAAAGAAACTGACACTCTCCCTACCTAGAGTTTTCTGTCCCTAGAAAAAATGTTTTTTTTAAAGCACACTATAGCACAAGGAGAATTCCCCTCACTTTCCTTCTTTGTCCCTAGAAACAAGGACTCGCACAGTGAAAGAAACTGACACTCTCCCTACCTAGAGTTTTCTGTCCCTAGAAAAAATGTTTTTTTAAAGCACACTATAGCACAAGGAGAATTCCCCTCACTTTCCTTCTTTGTCCCTAGAAACAAGGACTCGCACAGTGAAAGAAACTGACACTCTCCCTACCTAGAGTTTTCTGTCCCTAGAAAAAATGTTTTTTTAAAGCACACTATAGCACAAGGAGAATTCCCCTCACTTTCCTTCTTTGTCCCTAGAAACAAGGACTCGCACAGTGAAAGAAACTGACACTCTCCCTACCTAGAGTTTTCTGTCCCTAGAAAAAATGTTTTTTTAAAGCACACTATAGCACAAGGAGAATTCCCCTCACTTTCCTTCTTTGTCCCTAGAAACAAGGACTCGCACAGTGAAAGAAACTGACACTCTCCCTACCTAGAGTTTTCTGTCCCTAGAAAAAATGTTTTTTTAAAGCACACTATAGCACAAGGAGAATTCCCCTCACTTTCCTTCTTTGTCCCTAGAAACAAGGACTCGCACAGTGAAAGAAACTGACACTCTCCCTACCTAGAGTTTTCTGTCCCTAGAAAAAATGTTTTTTTTAAAGCACACTATAGCACAAGGAGAATTCCCCTCACTTTCCTTCTTTGTCCCTAGAAACAAGGACTCGCACAGTGAAAGAAACTGACACTCTCCCTACCTAGAGTTTTCTGTCCCTAGAAAAAATGTTTTTTTAAAGCACACTATAGCACAAGGAGAATTCCCCTCACTTTCCTTCTTTGTCCCTAGAAACAAGGACTCGCACAGTGAAAGAAACTGACACTCTCCCTACCTAGAGTTTTCTGTCCCTAGAAAAAATGTTTTTTTAAAGCACACTATAGCACAAGGAGAATTCCCCTCACTTTCCTTCTTTGTCCCTAGAAACAAGGACTCGCACAGTGAAAGAAACTGACACTCTCCCTACCTAGAGTTTTCTGTCCCTAGAAAAAATGTTTTTTTAAAGCACACTATAGCACAAGGAGAATTCCCCTCACTTTCCTTCTTTGTCCCTAGAAACAAGGACTCGCACAGTGAAAGAAACTGACACTCTCCCTACCTAGAGTTTTCTGTCCCTAGAAAAAATGTTTTTTTAAAGCACACTATAGCACAAGGAGAATTCCCCTCACTTTCCTTCTTTGTCCCTAGAAACAAGGACTCGCACAGTGAAAGAAACTGACACTCTCCCTACCTAGAGTTTTCTGTCCCTAGAAAAAATGTTTTTTTAAAGCACACTATAGCACAAGGAGAATTCCCCTCACTTTCCTTCTTTGTCCCTAGAAACAAGGACTCGCACAGTGAAAGAAACTGACACTCTCCCTACCTAGAGTTTTCTGTCCCTAGAAAAAATGTTTTTTTAAAGCACACTATAGCACAAGGAGAATTCCCCTCACTTTCCTTCTTTGTCCCTAGAAACAAGGACTCGCACAGTGAAAGAAACTGACACTCTCCCTACCTAGAGTTTTCTGTCCCTAGAAAAAATGTTTTTTTAAAGCACACTATAGCACAAGGAGAATTCCCCTCACTTTCCTTCTTTGTCCCTAGAAGCAAGGACTCGCACAGTGAAAGAAACTGACACTCTCCCTACCTAGAGTTTTCTGTCCCTAGAAAAAATGTTTTTTTAAAGCACACTATAGCACAAGGAGAATTCCCCTCACTTTCCTTCTTTGTCCCTAGAAACAAGGACTCGCACAGTGAAAGAAACTGACACTCTCCCTACCTAGAGTTTTCTGTCCCTAGAAAAAATGTTTTTTTAAAGCACACTATAGCACAAGGAGAATTCCCCTCACTTTCCTTCTTTGTCCCTAGAAACAAGGACTCGCACAGTGAAAGAAACTGACACTCTCCCTACCTAGAGTTTTCTGTCCCTAGAAAAAATGTTTTTTTTAAAGCACACTATAGCACAAGGAGAATTCCCCTCACTTTCCTTCTTTGTCCCTAGAAACAAGGACTCGCACAGTGAAAGAAACTGACACTCTCCCTACCTAGAGTTTTCTGTCCCTAGAAAAAATGTTTTTTTAAAGCACACTATAGCACAAGGAGAATTCCCCTCACTTTCCTTCTTTGTCCCTAGAAACAAGGACTCGCACAGTGAAAGAAACTGACACTCTCCCTACCTAGAGTTTTCTGTCCCTAGAAAAAATGTTTTTTTAAAGCACACTATAGCACAAGGAGAATTCCCCTCACTTTCCTTCTTTGTCCCTAGAAACAAGGACTCGCACAGTGAAAGAAACTGACACTCTCCCTACCTAGAGTTTTCTGTCCCTAGAAAAAATGTTTTTTTAAAGCACACTATAGCACAAGGAGAATTCCCCTCACTTTCCTTCTTTGTCCCTAGAAACAAGGACTCGCACAGTGAAAGAAACTGACACTCTCCCTACCTAGAGTTTTCTGTCCCTAGAAAAAATGTTTTTTTAAAGCACACTATAGCACAAGGAGAATTCCCCTCACTTTCCTTCTTTGTCCCTAGAAACAAGGACTCGCACAGTGAAAGAAACTGACACTCTCCCTACCTAGAGTTTTCTGTCCCTAGAAAAAATGTTTTTTTAAAGCACACTATAGCACAAGGAGAATTCCCCTCACTTTCCTTCTTTGTCCCTAGAAACAAGGACTCGCACAGTGAAAGAAACTGACACTCTCCCTACCTAGAGTTTTCTGTCCCTAGAAAAAATGTTTTTTTAAAGCACACTATAGCACAAGGAGAATTCCCCTCACTTTCCTTCTTTGTCCCTAGAAACAAGGACTCGCACAGTGAAAGAAACTGACACTCTCCCTACCTAGAGTTTTCTGTCCCTAGAAAAAATGTTTTTTTAAAGCACACTATAGCACAAGGAGAATTCCCCTCACTTTCCTTCTTTGTCCCTAGAAACAAGGACTCGCACAGTGAAAGAAACTGACACTCTCCCTACCTAGAGTTTTCTGTCCCTAGAAAAAATGTTTTTTTAAAGCACACTATAGCACAAGGAGAATTCCCCTCACTTTCCTTCTTTGTCCCTAGAAACAAGGACTCGCACAGTGAAAGAAACTGACACTCTCCCTACCTAGAGTTTTCTGTCCCTAGAAAAAATGTTTTTTTAAAGCACACTATAGCACAAGGAGAATTCCCCTCACTTTCCTTCTTTGTCCCTAGAAACAAGGACTCGCACAGTGAAAGAAACTGACACTCTCCCTACCTAGAGTTTTCTGTCCCTAGAAAAAATGTTTTTTTAAAGCACACTATAGCACAAGGAGAATTCCCCTCACTTTCCTTCTTTGTCCCTAGAAACAAGGACTCGCACAGTGAAAGAAACTGACACTCTCCCTACCTAGAGTTTTCTGTCCCTAGAAAAAATGTTTTTTTAAAGCACACTATAGCACAAGGAGAATTCCCCTCACTTTCCTTCTTTGTCCCTAGAAACAAGGACTCGCACAGTGAAAGAAACTGACACTCTCCCTACCTATCCTTCTCTTTCCCTAAACTAAAGGAATCCAGGTTAAGCAAGAAAGAAATAAATGTCACTGTCCCTGCCTATGCTTGTCTTTCCCTGCTCCGGAACACACTACACTAGGCCGCCGTGCTGGCGGCCTTTTATAGTGTGGGGCGTGTACTAAACACCCTCAGCAATAATTGGCCACAGGCATCCTGCCTGTGGCCAATCATTGCTCTCCTCGCTGCCGGCGCTGTGATTGGCCAAGCATGCGGGGTCACAGTGCATGCTTGGCCAATCACAGCGCCTGGATGACACTGCGATGGCGTAGTGCATTGTGGGCCGTTCGCGTCACTCGAATTTGGCGCGAACGGCCCAAATCGTTCGATCTTCGTCGAACGATCGAACAGCCGATGTTCGAGTCGAACGTATGTTCGACTCGAACACGAAGCTCATCCCTACTAGTGAGTTCACCCAGCACGCCCTTATTGATGACTTTCAATAGCAGGGTCTCACTGAAATTTTTTTGCTGCAACTCCATTTGCCCTAGTTTGTGGGCGAGGACTGCGGCAAATCCCTCATCAACAGAGGGTGCCTCTCTGAGGGCCGCTGTTGCCTCTCTGAGGAAGGCCCTGGTTTCCTCCTCCACCTGCCTACCTCTCCTTGGCCCTCGTGGTTTAACTACCAGGGGAGGCATCTGGGCTCTTGTGCTGGGCCAAGCCTCCTCCTGGGTGCCACTGGGCCCTGCCTCCTCCTGGGTGCCACTGGGCCCTGCCTCCTCCTAATCCCCAACATCACCCTCTTCCTGGCTCAGCTCTGGCTGTAAAAAAAGAAAGGGACATTATTTATTTTGCCACATCATCATTCACAGACATTGTTCACCTCTAGACATTGTTGAAATCAATGCCAAAAGTTATGTCATTTTCATTGATTCCGCATCCTGGTTTTGTTGTCTTGTGCACATAAAATTAGGCCTCTACTGTATCTTGCTCTTCACAAACTTTATTGGTAGAAGTGTACATACCTTTAACAATACTAACATCTATTAAAATTCTAGAATTTTGTACGATATAAATATAGATATCAATACTTTACCTGGCTCCATATCTCCAAATCTGCCTCCTCAAGGCCCTGATCTTGATCCTCAGAGGAAGCCAGAGCAGGGTTGACAGGAAGGCTGGAGGACTGGCTGCAGGGAAGGCTGGAGGGTTGGGTACAAGGAAGGCTGGATTGACCTCTGGGGGGAAGGGTGGAGAGAGATTCCCGCACTTCCAGCTGGTCATCCAGAAAAGCAAGCTTACTGTAGTACCACAGACTGGGTTTATAAACCTTATCTGCTGGTGCACCTGACCTCTGGGACCTCAGGACCATAGTCCTCTGGGTCCTGTATGTCCCTCTGATGGTCGCAATTTTGTTTTTGACATCTTGGAGAGTTGTTGTGGGTATCTTTGTTTGCACAAATGCAAGCAGGCTCTCCAGTGCTGCTTTCCTGGCGTCTTTATTTTTATTACCGCCACTTTTTGTTTGCCATAATATAGGGAGCTCTTGCCATTTGTCGATGAACTCCCCCATGAAGTCTGGGTTTTTAAAAGTATTCATGATATCTGTAAAAGCGAGAAACCAAAAAAAATATATATTTCAGGCAACATTCCTCAACTGTGCATTGTCTACATATTTTGAGCACACAAATCTCCTCGTCTGATGAACCTCAAAACGTAAAATTGTTAGGTACCTTGGTCACGACGTTCGTTGCTAACTCCCTCTCCCGACAAATGAACGTATTTCCCAGACATGGATCTTCACTTGATATACACAGCGCATGCGTGAAACTCCGCACGCTTTCCCCGCCCCTGATGTACGATATTGTACTTTGCCCGCCCCTTCTCGCTCGTAGTGCTGAACAAAACATGGCGGAGACACAGGTGGCTGAGATTACCTCTACAGAGGATGAAATTACAGAGGAGCCCAAATCAAGACCCAGGAGATATAAGGCATCCAACATGTCATTCGAGGAAATGGTGGAGATGGTCGCCATTTTAAAGAAGGAGGATTATGATGCCATGCATGGTCCGTATAAAAGGCCTAATCTGGTCAAGTCCAGAATTATGGGCAAATTGGTCAAAAGTCTTCACCAAAAATTCGGGGTGTGCAGAACGAAGGAACAGCTCAGAAAACGATGGTCAGATCTGAAGTTGCGGGAGGCCGACCAATATAAAAGAATCAAGAAAGTTATATTAAAAAGTAAGTTTTTTTTTTTGAGTTTCCATGGTACATATTATTTTCTTGTATTCTCTCGTGTATTTTTAACTTTCATATAGTACACTGAAAGATACCATCTTTCAGGTTCGTCCGCACAGTAAACGGACGTATTAAACCTCTTTCTCCGTACAGTTCCTCAAACGATGTTTTAGGATCATCCAGTGTGAACACCCATGTATTTTGGTTTATTTGGGGGAGTAAATTTGGGCCTCACTGATTTTTTGTGTGCTAATCCAAAGGACATTTGTTCGTTTGAAAAAACGATATGCATGGTAATGTTAAAGGGAGTGAATGCTCAGCAGCTGATGAAACATCTGAACGCAGTAGTACAAGTGTGGGCCTAAAGCCAAAAAGCTTGAGGGAGTCACACACAGGTGATCCAGTGTAGATACTTTGGGGTGTTACAATGTTTCAAATTTGTGTTCAAAATGTATATGCTCTGGTTTGGGCTATGTATCCAATCATTTGTCCCGGTTGGCACAGGGGGTAAAATTTAAAATGGAGCATGCTTCAAAAGAATGATTTCAAAGTTTTTTTTCATGTTTCTTATTTTAGCAAAATTGAGTCGCTACTAATGAAACTATTCCTTTTATTTCAATCTCCCTAGGGATTCGAAAAGCTACCTCAGATGAGACGAGAATTGCAATACCTACAACAATACCCCCAGAACCCCAGGATGGAGAGGAATGTGATGTTGTGGAAGTGGAAAGTGGCACCACCACAGGTCAGAGAGAAACCAGACACATGCATGTTAAATAGATGTAGGCCTACATATTCTATCCTACATATTTCTTTTTACATTTAGGTGCAGTTCTGGCCGAAGACCCCAATAAGTTGACACATCACAGTGCCCAGATCCTGATCCAATACCTGATGGTCTGCTGTCGTGACCTTGAAAAAATTAAGGGAGACTTGCTAGAGATCAGGGCAAATACAAAGCGGGTGGAGGAAAGGCTCCAAAATATCATGGCTGTGCTTGGGCGTGTCTAATGTTTTTACACCAAATGACGTTTTACTTGCAGAGTTTTCTATGTTTTTTTTTATTTTACCCTTTAATGACTAGCACATGTTTAGCTTTTTCAAAATTTTGACAAATATAGTTTGTTTATGCATGGCTGGTCATGCGTTGTAATACACCCGAAATTAAGGGAACATCCACATTTCTAAGAAAGTTGCCCACCTAAACAAAAAAAATAAAGGTATTTTTACATAACAAATCATTGTGGCTTCAATATGTAAATGTGGTGCTGAGTGAACTAATCAATGTTTGGTGTTTACACTGACAATGAAGGCTAATTAAAAGATTGTTTAATCCACATGGCAAAACAAGTGCACTAGGTAAACCTACCAGAAACATCAAACATTATACAATAAAAAAATCCAAACCAATCTTTACTCAAGATAAAGTTTTATTTTTTTGGTCTAAAATTATTATAGATTGTCTGGCATTTCAATGGCCCCCCTACCCATAAAATAGTCCACATATTGGTTACGGACCTCACGTCCGGTTGCTGCAGATGCCTGTTAGTGTAACACAAAAGAAAAAAAAACTACGAGCAATAAGGTCTAGCTTCAGGTGTATATTTTGCAGGAATCACGCTACGCCTGCTTTAAGTGCTGCAGATGCCTGTTAGGGCTCTTTCACACGGAGGGTCCATTCAGGTCTGCCTGTCAGTTTTTTAGGTGGACCTGAATGGATGCTACATGTCCTCCTATGGAGCCACGGATGTCAGCAGTGACATGTCCGCTGACATCCGACCAGCTCCGATCCGCAAAAGTGTGACGGAGGAAAACCCTATTTTTCCTTTCGTCTGCGGATCGGATGACAACGGACTCTACGGTCCGTCATCATCCGATCCCCCCATAGGGGAGAGCGGCGCTCTGACAGGGCGGTCCCTGCACAGTGTGCGGGAACCGCCAAGTCATCCGCCGGCTCAGCGGGCATCAACGGAGCGATCCCCGCTGAGCAAGCGGAGCTTCACGGGGCGGATCATTACTGATCCGTCCTGTGTGAAAGAGCCCTTAGTGTAACACAAAAGAAAAAAAACTACGAGCAATAAGGGCTAGCTTCAGGTGTATATTTTGCAGGAATCACACTATGCCTGCTTTAAGTGCTGCAGATGCCTGCCTGTGTTACACAACAGGAAATCACAGCAATAAGGGCTAGCTTCAGGTGTATACTGTGCAGGAGGCTAAGCAAAAATATCACTGACACTGTCCCTACCTATCCTTCTCTCTCCCTGCACACAATATCACTGACACTGTCCCTACCTGTCCTTCTCTCTTCCTACACACAATATCACTGACACTGTCCCTACCTATCCTTCTCTCTCCCTACACACAATTTCTTTAACACTGTCCCTGCCAATGTACGTCTTTCCCTGCACGCCAACACACTACACAAGGCCGCCGCGCTGGCGGCCTTTTATAGTGTGGGCGTGTACTAAACCCCCCTGAGCTATAATTGGCCACAGGCATCCTGCCTGTGGCCAATTATGGCTCTCCTCGCTGCCGGTGCTGTGATTGGCCAAGCATGCGGGGTCACAGTGCATGCTTGGCCAATCACAGCGCCAGGATTTTGGGCCGTTCGCGTCACTCGAATTTGGCGGGAACGACCCAAAACGTTCGATCTTCGTCGAACGATCGAACACATGATGTTCGAGTCGAACGTATGTTCGACTCGAACGCGGAGCTCATCCCTATCCAGGACTAAGCCTAAATATTCCAGATGTTGGGTCAGAACCAAGGATGACTTCTGAAGGTTCAGAACCCAGCCACACATCTGAAGAATCTTTGTCGTCAAGGTCTGAGCCGGTTGCTCCCAGAGAAGCAGGTCATGTTTATCCCAGTTCAGACTATATCTTAGCTCCCCCCTAGACTAGTTTGCCAAATAGAGGACTCCCAGGCTTGGTTTGCTTTTTCTTTTAAAGATCCTGCGCCTTGGTTGGTTCCCAAATTAGCCTAAGGATTTTGGTTTGCAGAGGGCTAAGGACATAAGAGGTTTAAAAGAAATACAATAGCCAATAGCTCTTGAGCACTGTGATCCTTCCCAGGCATGAAATGCAGCTGATTGAATTCAAAATGCATAAGATATAAAAATTCATAAAATGCAAAGTTCATACAGTTGATATAGTCATAAGTGACAGAACACATGAGCACCGAGAGTGTCCATTAAGTGTTTCAAAAGCGTAAACATTCTGTGATAACCACCACCAATGAAAATGTTAGCAGCTCACCCCAATGTATGGTATCCTAAATTAACATATGGGTCACATAAGCTTTTCCCTCATAAGGGTAAATGATACTGGATCAATAGATGTAATGGCCGCTGGTAGAAAGCATTCACTGATCTGAGTTGGTGAAAAGAGATCATTCGCTCTGCGCTTCAGCAAAAGAACTCCGGTTTACAGGAACATATGAAATGAAAACAGGAGAATATAGTGCTCTCTGTATATACTTTTATTGATAAAATAAGTTCCATTTACAAATATAGCAGTGAAACCCAGTGCCTTGTGACAAGGCATGTAACAAATTCACAGGGATCAACGATGGACGCGGGTGACGTCACGCTATTCACGTGGTTCCTTCCGTACGCGATACGTCCCAGGGGGCAAGACTTCGTCAGCATAGACGGAATGATGCAATACACCTGCTTTTAAGGCCTCATGCCCACTGGCGTTTTTACAGCTGCGTTTTTTGCAGCTTAAAAACGCCTGTCCATGTTATTGTAAATATTTTTTTTTTTTTTTTGAAAAAAAAACAAAAAAAAAACGTCGGAGCTAAAAACGCGACTGCGCGTTAGTGCGCGTTTTTGCGCGTTTTTTGACGCTCGCGTTTTTTTCTGCCTAATTCTGACGCTGAGGAACGCACTGGTCCTGGGTTTTTTTTACAGCTTAAAAACGTCTATGCTATTTGCAGCTCAAAAACGTCTAGGTGGGCATGAAGCTATAGACTAACATGGACAGGGGTTTTTAAGCTGTAAAAAACGCTCAAAAACGCGGCTGTAAAAACGTCCGTGGGCATGAGGCCTTAGTGTAGGATGTTATCTATAGACGCAGAGAGACCCATCTCGTGAGACATCACTACAGTAACCCTGCACACTCCCGGAACCAGCCAGGAAGTGACTATATGTATCAGCACTGTAAACAAACAAAGCAAAAACAAAAAGGTCCGCAGCTAACATAGCCTGACAGGACAAATTCAGTGCATATTGCGCACTTATGTGCTGACAATAACAACTTTTTAAGCGGATTGAGACATAATATCTCCCAGCCACAGACAGACATCCAAATGTTGATCATAAAAAAGACAAATATAAAGATATAGCGTGTACTTTTTAACCACTTAAGGACCGGACCAATACGGACCATAATGACCAGAGGTGATTTCACAATTTGGCATTGCGCTGTTTTAACTGGAAATTGTGCGGACATGCAATGTTGTACCCAAACGAAATTTGCAACCTTTTCTTCCCACAAATAGAGCTTTTTTTTAATGGTATTTAATTGCCTCTGCAATTTTTTATTTTTTTTTTGCAATATAAAGGGAAAAAGACAGAAAATTTTGAAAAAAATATATATATATTTTCTACTTTTTGTTATAAGAAAAATCGAATAAACTCTCTAACAGAAGCCCTCTCTGTGTCCATTAGAGAGACCCCCTCCACATCCCATTAGTGTATTCTCTTCCTGTATTTTGTTTATTGTTAAGAGATCGTGGGAGGATCCCAGGGTAACAAAGACTCCTTAGAGGAGCATCTCTGTGTTTGAGTGATTGCCATAGAAATATTTGTAAAGGGGAGGAGTTAGTAAGATGACCACGCCCATGTGGGGGCGCCAGAAATATTTCTGCACCCAGGCGTCTGTGATCCTAGGATCGGCCCTGGCCAAAGCAATCATCTGTTGCTAGGGGCGCTATGCAGGGAGAAGTATAGGGATCCTGTATGTGATGTGGGCCCCAGGCAGAGCATTGTGTACTCATACTGTGGTACTAGTCCTGACTCCTGGTGAGGCAATACAAAAGTCTGGGGGCCACAGGTCACCCTATAGGTCTGTCCCTCTTATGTGGTCGGTCGCTATCCAAGGGGATTGGTGAAGAGTTATGGGTGACGGCATCACGGGTCAGTTAGAGGGCCCTTTAGCAGAATTTTGCTTAGGGCCCCAGGGAGGTCAGGATTGGCACTGGTGGCAGGGTTTGAGTGAGCCTGCTATACAGGAGGAAGTAGTTGATCAGTTAACAGAAGTGAAGTTAACAGATCAGCTGCATGGCTGATTTGTGTCTTACCGTTTACTGCTGTAGGTCGGCTGGTTCCTGTGGTTCCACAAGCTTGTGTTTAGCTCTTGCTGCATTCAGCAACTATGGGTGTCACTGGCTGTTGCCTTTTATATCCTTTCTTCCTGCTACTTCCTGTCCAGCCTCCCATGTGCTTCCCTATTTAAATTCCACTCAGACCAGTTTCTGGTTGCTTGAGCAACACTTGTTCCTGAGCGCCCTTCGTGTAACCTGTTTAACCTGACCTCTCGTGAACTGATCTCTTGTGTACCGACTCAGCTAGTTATCCTGATTACATTGTCTGCTGCCCGCCCTGACCCTGGCTCGCTATCCGGCTTTCCTTTGCTTCATCCATCCATCCGTGTCTGACAGTGTCTTCTGGTACTCTCCTTGCGAGCAGGGTGAACCTGGGGGTCGTGACCTGGGGTCAGCATGCAGCTAAGCCCAAACCCTTGTGAAGGGGTCCCTGGCGGAATACCGGATAGCCCTTAGATTCCATGCCCTGGGGGATCCCGTGTCACCTGTGGGCTCACATCAGTAGCACCGTGACAGTTTGCTCAAGCCATGAGCTCCTCAGAGAGTCGGCCACTGACCGAGGATCAAATGCAACATCTAGTTCAGAGATTTAACTCCCAGCAAGCAAATCAAGAGCAAATAATGCTGTTTCTACAGGATCTTGCCTCCCATCTGGATCGTCTGCAAGTCGCTGCAACTTCTGCTCCTTCGGCTCCTGCTTCTGCCTCATTTCCTCCCGTGTTACCTGCTACACCTACCAATCCCTGCTTGCATCTGCCTCCACCACCTTGTTTTTCTGGCAACCTTAAGGCTTGTCATGGCTTAATCAGTGTTCCATCCACTTTGAACTTTCCAGCCACCATTTTCCAACTGATCGCACCAAAGTCGCATATATCAGTTATCTCCTTTCTAGTGATGCTCTAGCCTGGGCCTCCCCACTCTGGGAATGACACGATTCTATTACCTCCGACCTCCAGGCCTTTTTGGATGCATTCCAGTAAACTTTTGATGAGCACGGTGGAGTGTCTTCTGCTGCTGGGGCCCTCCTTCGTCTTCGTCAGCAAGGAATGACATTCGGTCAATACGCAGTTCTATTCCGTACGCTGGCCGCTGAACTCAAATGGAATAATGAGGCTCTTACCGCTACCTTCTGGCAAGGCCTATCTGAGCATGTAAAGGATGAACTTGCTGGACGCACCATTCCTACCACATTTGATGATTTAATCGCATTGAGCATTCAAATAGACATTCGCTTCCAGGAGCGGGCCCTGGAGAGATCCATATCCAGTCATCCCCCTGCTGGCCGTCCAGCACAGGTAGTCCAAAGACTTGTGGAACCCTCTCCGTCTTCAACCTCTCAAACGTTGGAAGAACCTATGCAGCTTGGGTGAACTCACCTCACTCCAGAGGAACGTGGCCGGCGCATGGGTTTGGGCTTGTGCCTTTATTGTAGCGATAAAGGACATCTTTTGAACTCCTGTCCAGTTTGTCCGGGAAACTCCAGGGTCTAGGTCACTCGGAGGGAGGTGATCTAGACCGATCCGTCAGCTTCTCTCGTTTCACCCTACCCGTGTCTTATCACTGGGCTCAAAATGCCTATCAACTCTCTGCATATGTGGACTCTGGAGCAGCCGGGAATTTCATTGAACAATCTTTGGCTTCAGAGTTGGGCATTTCCTTTGTTGCCCTGTCTATACCCCTCTCCGTGACCGCAGTAGATGGCTCCTTCTTGCCAATGAGCCCCATCCAGTTTAAAACCCCTCCTTTTACATTACGCATTGGGGGTTTTGCATGGTGAGGAAATATCTTTCCTATTTCTGCCCAAATCCTCCAGTCCCATCATTCTGGGCCTTCCATGGTTGCAGAAACACATCTTGATTGGAACTCTGGACAAGTATTGGCTTGGGGTCCTCAGTGTCAGGAACAATGTATTTCCACGGTACTACCACCTCCCTCCATTCCTCTGGCTGAAACCTCCACAACTCCCACGTTGCCTTCCCAATATCAGTCCTTCCGAGATGTTTTCTGCAAAAAGTCTGCTGATCGCCTTCCTCCTCACAGAGACTATGACTGCTCCATTTATCTGTTACCAGGGACCTCTCCTCCCCGAGGCCGAGTATACCCTCTATCTATCCCAGAGCCACAAGCCATGCCTGAATACATTCAGGAAAACCTGCAAAAGGGTTTCATCAGGAAATCCAACTCACCTGCCAGAGCCGGGTTTTTCTATGGGAGAGACAGAAGGAAGGGAGCCGCTCAGGTGTGGAAGTCCCTGGAATTACCTCCTCCCAGCAACCAAGGGTGCAGGCAAATGCAAGTGCAATTGAAGAAAGAAAGGAAGATCTTCTGGACGCAGCACTCCGGTTAAAAAGCCTTTATTCCAAAAAAAGGTTCAGGAAACCAAAAACACTCTGCACAACACAACAAACTGATCTAATTTGGCTGACGCGTTTCACACTATTTAAAGTGCTTATTCATAGCTGGTTATTACACAAATGCTACCCAAGATATACCCTAAACAGGGGAAGTCATGTGATCCAACCCCAAGGTGAAAATAATTAGTTAATTGAAAATTAATTAAACATAAAATGATTCAAGTGAAATGGGTGTGGTTCACTGACCACAATGAAAAAAGAGGATAGAAATGCCTCACCATATAACAATCTATGCAGATATGTAGAAAATATATTTTTAAAAAGTATAATATATATAAAAAATATATAATAAAGATGAGTGATATGGTGTGGAGTGGGAACAAAAAAATATATCAATAAGAATAAATGTGAAAATCAAATAAAAATAATAAACAATAGGGATGAGATTACTACCAATTAAAAAAGTGGTGTAATGTAAATGTACATCCAAAACATGTGCGACCATGTGTGTAAATGCAAAAAAGAGAGAAAATATATATACATAATATAAATATATATGTTCATATATATGAAATTTTGGACATGTATAAATGAAAAAATGCAAAACAACCTTAAAATTGATTAGGTGCACTGTGGAGTGCTTGCATTAATGTTACTTAGTCCGTGCTGATATGTGCATGTCTCTTTAGAAATATATTTATTTTTGAATTTTATTATTTTATTATTGATATTGATAATTTGTACAGTGAATTTAATGTGAATAAAAGAACAAATGTTCTATTTAAACTAATATCTGAACAGATTTGTATTAATATGTGAGTATATGTCTCTTTAAAAAATGCTTGAGTCTATATGTCTATTGGGATGGAAGTCATTCCTGAAGGTATACTGTGCATATAGATGAACCACTACACAAACATGCAATAATAGCATATGTGTGCACATGTGTTTGAATATACTTGAAGTCACCGTTTTTGAGAACACCAAGTATGTAATTATGAGACAAAAATGTACCCTTATGTGCACACCGGCATACAGCTGGGTGCACACACATGGGGAGCCCGATGGAAAGGCATATAAAAAAAAAAAAAAAAAAAGGAAGGAGAATGCCCCCGTGTGAATGCAAGCATTCAGCCGAATGCGCACACATAAGGAGCCCAATGTAAAAATGTATGTGTGTATATATAATGGCTCCGAAACTGTGCGCTTTAGCTGAGATATGCATCCAAACATAGACATGTCGACGGAAAACCATCCGTTCAATTAAAGATGTACAAATAATTCTATGGGAACAATTCACACGGGAACAAATGTCTACATAAAAGAATTTAGAGAATAACATGCTAACAAAAAAACCCTTGGGGTTGGATCCTGACTTGATGTGAACATACCATGATGCCCACATAAACTTATGCACTCAATGAATGTCAATGCAATATTACATCTACAGCACAATGTACATACGGATGAAACATGGGCCATAAATCTTGTATGTGCATTGGTTCCCGAGATGGAACTCTATATGTCATTACCATATACAAAATAAACTCTGTATATGCCCAAGACAGTTCATGCTGTCAAAAATGACATAACCAAAACCAACATAAATTAAAAGGAATAAAGAGACTATAAAACACACAAATATATAATAAAACAATCTGATCATGATGATCTACCACTAATTGATGATTAGTGCAAAAGAAAGAGACCAAGTCCATGCAATTTCTTCCAAGCCAGGTGAATAATAGTTCGAGACTAAAAGAAATAGGGGAAGAAAAGGAAAAGAGAATGGTCCCAATGGAGTAGTAGAACTATCATGTTCCATATATTATATGAGCAGCAATATAGAGACCATAAAGATTTAAACATGCAACAAGCAGTGAATATCATGGTAACTATATGAAACAAGATAAAATGAAAACTTCTGACAATAATCCGGGTATAAACATGTGTGTACCCATGAGCATGTAGTAGGGAAGGACAAAATGACAATCCGAGCCTAAATTGAAATGCATGGGTGACCAATGTTAGAAACATCAGAGAAAATGCCAGACACAATTTTCTCTGATGTTTCTAACATTGGTCACCCATGCATTTCAATTTAGGCTCGGATTGTCATTTTGTCCTTCCCTACTACATGCTCATGGGTACACACATGTTTATACCCGGATTATTGTCAGAAGTTTTCATTTTATCTTGTTTCATATAGTTACCATGATATTCACTGCTTGTTGCATGTTTAAATCTTTATGGTCTCTATATTGCTGCTCATATAATATATGGAACATGATAGTTCTACTACTCCATTGGGACCATTCTCTTTTCCTTTTCTTCCCCTATTTCTTTTAGTCTCGAACTATTATTCACCTGGCTTGGAAGAAATTGCATGGACTTGGTCTCTTTCTTTTGCACTAATCATCAATTAGTGGTAGATCATCATGATCAGATTGTTTTATTATATATTTGTGTGTTTTATAGTCTCTTTATTCCTTTTAATTTATGTTGGTTTTGGTTATGTCATTTTTGACAGCATGAACTGTCTTGGGCATATACAGAGTTTATTTTGTATATGGAAATGACATATAGAGTTCCATCTCGGGAACCAATGCACATACAAGATTTATGGCCCATGTTTCATCCGTATGTACATTGTGCTGTAGATGTAATATTGCATTGACATTCATTGAGTGCATAAGTTTATGTGGGCATCATGGTATGTTCACATCAAGTCAGGATCCAACCCCAAGGGTTTTTTTGTTAGCATGTTATTCTCTAAATTATTTTATGTAGACATTTGTTCCCGTGTGAATTGTTCCCATAGAATTATTTGTACATCTTTAATTGAACGGATGGTTTTCCGTCGACATGTCTATGTTTGGATGCATATCTCAGCTAAAGCGCACAGTTTCGGAGCCATTATATATACACACATACATTTTTACATTGGGCTCCTTATGTGTGCGCATTCGGCTGAATGCTTGCATTCACACGGGGGCATTCTCCTTCCTTTTTTTTTTTTTTATGCCTTTCCATCGGGCTCCCCATGTGTGTGCACCCAGCTGTATGCCGGTGTGCACATATGGGTACATTTTTGTCTCATAATTACATACTTGGTGTTCTCAAAAACGGTGACTTCAAGTATATTCAAACACATGTGCACACATATGCTATTATTGCATGTTTGTGTAGTGGTTCATCTATATGCACAGTATACCTTCAGGAATGACTTCCATCCCAATAGACATATAGACTCAAGCATTTTTTAAAGAGACATATACTCACATATTAATACAAATCTGTTCAGATATTAGTTTAAATAGAACATTTGTTCTTTTATTCACATTAAATTCACTGTACAAATTATCAATATCAATAATAAAATAATAAAATTCAAAAATAAATATATTTCTAAAGAGACATGCACATATCAGCACGGACTAAGTAACATTAATGCAAGCACTCCACAGTGCACCTAATCAATTTTAAGGTTGTTTTGCATTTTTTCATTTATACATGTCCAAAATTTCATATATATGCACATATATATTTATATTATGTATATATATTTTCTCTCTTTTTTGCATTTACACACATGGTCGCACATGTTTTGGATGTACATTTACATTACACCACTTTTTTAATTGGTAGTAATCTCATCCCTATTGTTTATTATTTTTATTTGATTTTCACATTTATTCTTATTGATATATTTTTTTGTTCCCACTCCACACCATATCACTCATCTTTATTATATATTTTTTATATATATTATACTTTTTAAAAATATATTTTCTACATATCTGCATAGATTGTTATATGGTGAGGCATTTCTATCCTCTTTTTTCATTGTGGTCAGTGAACCACACCCATTTCACTTGAATCATTTTATGTTTAATTAATTTTCAATTAACTAATTATTTTCACCTTGGGGTTGGATCACATGACTTCCCCTGTTTAGGGTATATCTTGGGTAGCATTTGTGTAATAACCAGCTATGAATAAGCACTTTAAATAGTGTGAAACGCGTCAGCCAAATTAGATCAGTTTGTTGTGTTGTGCAGAGTGTTTTTGGTTTCCTGAACCTTTTTTTGGAATAAAGGCTTTTTAACCGGAGTGCTGCGTCCAGAAGATCTTCCTTTCTTTCTTCAATTGCCGGGTTTTTCTATGCAGGGAAAAAAGATGGTTCACTCCGTCCATGCATCGACTACAGTGGCCTTAATGCCATCACCTTGAAGAACCGATACCCTCTTCCTTTAATTTTGGAACTCTTTGACAGACTGCGGGGGTCTCATGTTTTTACCAAATTGGATCTTAGAGAGGCCTACAATTTAATAAGAATCCGTGAAGGAGACGAGTGGAAGACCGCCTTTAACACCAGGGACGGACATTATGAATATCTTGCGATGCCCTTTGGCTTATGCAATGCCCCAGCTGTCTTCCAAAACATGGTTAATGAGAGCTTGTGTGACCCTCTGTATGTGTGTATTATTGTATATCTGGATGATATTCTTATTTTCTCACCAGACTTACTCACCCATCGTCTCCATGTGAAAGCTGTGCTACAGCGACTTCAGGACAATTGTCTATATGCTAAATTGGAGAAGTGCCTATTTGAACAAACACAAGTTCCATTCCTGGGCTACATAATCTCGTATCAGGGCCTCCTCATGGACCCAGCCAAACTTCGGGCCATCTCTGAGTGGCCCCAGCCCTCTGGTCTTAAAGCCACCCAACGCTTTTTGGGCTTCACCAATTACTATAGCCAATTCATTTGTAACTACTCCACCTTGGTAGCTCCTATTACATCTCTCACCCGCAAGGGTGTCAATACCCAGATCTGGTCCCCTGAAGCCATTGATGCTTTCCACAAACTCAAGGCAGCCTTCCTCTCCGCCTCAATTCTCCTAAGCCCGGACATTACGAAACCCTTTTCTATGGAGGTTAATGCCTCTTCAGTAGGAGTCGGTGCCGTCCTACTCCAAGCTCAGAAGGGCAAGTCTCAGCCTTGCAGATTATTTTCCAAGAAGTTTTCTGATGTGGAAAAGAACTATACCATTGGGGATTGTGAGCTACTGGCTATTAAACTAGCTCTTCAAGAATGGCGACATCTACTAGAGGGTTCTCCTCATTGTATTACCATCTATGCTGATCATAAAAATCTAGAGTATTTACAATCCGCAAAACGCTTGAACCCACGCCAAGCTCGCTGGGCCCTCTTCTTCGCCCGCTTCAACTTCAACATTACCTTTTATCCTGGTGCCAAAAACCTTTGTACCGATGCCTTGTCCAGGTCGTTTGATGTCAATGATTCTGAGAATCACCTAGATCCTGGTCCAATCATCCCTTCGCATCATATTCTAGCCTCTACTCAGCTCCAGCCTACGCAGCCTCCTCCAGGTAAAACTGTTGTAGTTCCTGAACTTCGTCCCAAACTCCTTGCGTGGGCACATGACTCCAAGTTCTCTGGACATCCTGACATACTTTGTACTTGTGACCTTCTTCAGTGTCATTACTGGTGGCCTTCTCTTCGTAAGGATGTCAAAGAGTACGTTCAAGCTTGTACGGTTTGTGTACTATAAAGTCTTCCACGTCCGCCCCAGCTGGGTTGCTTCTGCCCTTACCAGTTCCCGATATACCTTGGTGTTGTATTTCCATGAATTTTATCTCGGATCTGCCCCCCTCAACGGGTTCTACAGTCATCTGGGTAGTGGTGGATCGGTTCTCCAAAATGTGTCACTTGATAACTCTCCCAGGCCTACCTTCTGCTCCCAGTCTTGCCACAACTTTCATTAAGGAGATCTTTCGTCTTCATGGGATGCCTTCACATATCGTCTCTGACAGAGGAGTTCAATTTACTGCTCAGTTTTGGGGAGCCTTGGCCAGCTCTTTTGGGATTAAAATTGGATTTTTCATCTGCCTTTCATCCCCAGTCCAATGGGCAAACAGAACGTGTCAATCAAAATGTAGAACGTTTTCTCCGTGCCTTTATCTCAGCCCACCTTTTGCCCTGGGCAGAGTTTGCCTTAAACCAACACTCCAATGCCAGTTCTGGGAAATCTCCCTTCTTCACTGTTTATGGGCAGCATCCATCTGTTGCCTTTCCTGTTCCCATTTCTCCTCTCGTACCAGCAGCAGCTGAAACCCAAAGAACCTTCAACTCAATCTGGGAAGAAGTCTCTAAGAATCTTAATTTGGCTGCTTCCAGGCATAAAACGGCAGCAGATCGTCATCACCATCTGGCTCCTAAGTTCCTACCTGGCAGTAGAGTTTGGCTCTCTACCAAGCACATCCAACTCCGGGTGCCCTCAATGAAATTTGCCCCTCGCTTCATTAGTCCCTTTCCCATTCTCCGTCAGATCAATCCAGTTGCTTTCAAGCTACGTCTGCCCTCTCATCTCAGGATCCCCAATGCCTTCCATGTCTCCTTGCTCAGGCCACTGGTCCTCAATCGCTTAACTTTCCCCTTCTGCTCACCCCGCTCCTGTGGCTGATACCACGGATCCGTATGAGATTAAAGAAATATTGGACTCCAAATACTCCAGAGGGAAGCTACTCTATCTGATTGATTGGAAGGGCTACGGCCTGGAGGAGAGGTCTTGGGTTCCTGCTACAGATGTCTCAGCCCCACGCTTGGTGACCAGATTCCTTTGGATATTTCCCTCCAAGCCAGCCCCCAGATGCGCAGGTGGACCTCGTAAGTGGGGGGGGGGGTACTGTCACAGATCAGCTGCGGTGCTGATCTGTGTCTTACCTTTTACTACTGTCGGTCGGCTGTTTCCTGTGGTTCCACAAGCTTGTGTTCAGCTCTTGCTGCATTCAGCAACTATGGGTGTCGCCGGCTTCACCTGTTGCCTTTTATATCTTTCCCTCCTGCTACTTCCTGTCCAGCCTCCATTGTGCTTCCCTATTTAAATTCCACTCAGACCAGTTTCTGGTTGCTTGAGCAACACTTGTTCCTGAGCGCCCTTCGTGTAACCTGTTTAGCCTGACCTCTCGTAAACTGATCTCTTGTGTACCGACTCGGCTAGTTATCCTGATTACGTTGTCTGCTGCCCACCCTGACCTTGGCTCGCTATCCGGCTCTCCTTTGCTTCATCCATCCATCCGTGTCTGACAGTGTCTTCTGGTACTCTCCTTGTGAGCAGGGTGAACCTGGGGGTCGTGACCTGGAGTCAGCACGCAGCTAAGCCCAAACCCTCATGAGGGGGTCCCTGGCGGAATACCGGCTGGCCCTTAGATTCCACGCCCTGGGGGATCCCGTGTCACCTGCTCGCCTGTGGGCTCACATCAGTAGCACCGTGACATAATGGTTTCAGGGATGTTTTTTTTGGTTCCTTCTTTCAATGGGTTGGGCTGTAATATGGTCAGGAATTTAAAATCTGCTTATATACATTCGTCTGTGGTGAGAGAAACAATCTCCAAATCAATTACTGAAGGCAGGATAGCTGGCCCCTTTTCTTTTCCCCCATTTCCAAATTTTAGTCTCTCTCCCTTAGGTATCATTCCTAAAAAAAGAGAGTGGCTGTTTTCGATTGATACATCATCTTTCCTACCCTGTCGGACTCTTCACTGAATGTGAATGATGAGGTTTCTGATGTTGAAGCCCCAGTGTCCTAGTCTTCCTTTTTGTTATTTTAAGGCAGCAGGGATGTAGTGCCTTATTGGCTAAAGCGGACGTCAAATCTGCCTTTCGTTTGCCTCCAGTCCACGCACAAGGTTTCGATTCTCTAGGTTTTCAATACCAGGGCCAATTTTATTTCGACAAATGTATGCCCAGGGGGTTTTCTTTGTCAAGTTTTTATTTTGAAGCTTTTTCTAAATTTTTGCATTGGGTTTTGTCAGTATCTTATCCTTTTGGGGGGTTCTTGCATTATTTGGATGACTTTTTATTTGTTGGCCCTGAGGGCTCCCCTGCTTGTCTGGAATCCTTACAGCTGTTTTTTAGTGAATACTTTGGGGTTCCGCTTGCACCAGAAAATACGGTTTTTCCCTCCACCACTATTGAATTTTTGGGGATTACAATTGACTCCTCGTTAATGGAGTTCAGATTGCCCTTACACAAACTGCAAAAGATGAGATCAATGATTGGGTCTTTTTGTTTTTTGCAGTCAGGTACATTCCGATGGTCAGGGTATTTTCCCGAAGGTTTGCTTTGGCTACCAAGGGTCTTAAGAGCCTTTCTTGTGGAAAAAAAAAAGGTCTTAAGAGTCTATATTCTCACATCCGCATCTCCAAGAACATTAGGGATGACCTGAAAGTTTGGGATGCCTTTTTATGTAATTTTAATGGTTCCACCATATGGCAACAAGAATTCATTGATGACTATCAGTTGAATTTCTTCACAGATGCTGCTGGATCCTCGGGCTTTGGAGCCATTATGAACGGCCATTGGTGCGCCACTGAGTGGCACTCGGATTGGTTGCAGCAGGACATTCTTCAGAACCTTGTCCTCCTGGAATTATTCCCAGTAATAGTTTCCATAGTGGTTTGGAGGGATTTCTTCATAAAGCGCAGAGTTCTGGTGCTTACGGATAACAAGGGTGTTTTCTTTGCTATTAATACATTATCCTCAAAGTCTGAACCAGTTATTAAATTGCTGCTTTTTCTAGTATTGCGCTGCATGCATTTTAATATTTGGTTGAAAACAACGCACATAGCAGGGATACATAATAACATAGCTGACGCTTTATCTCGTTTGCAGTTCGAGACATTTCGGGAATTGGCTCCAGCAGAGGATCAGTGCGGCACCCCTTGTCCAGATTTCCTCTGGGGCTTAATTTGGAACTGATACTCTCTAACCTCAGAAACTCTGTATCGAGGAAGACTTGGCTAGATTATTGTCTTTCTTGGTCCAGATGGTGTTCATTTTGTCATGAGTTGAGCCTGGATGCATTGGATGTCACCGCTTATGTCTCTCGAGCATTCGTGTCTAAGTTGATTCAGTCCAAACTCAGTCCTGCGTCAGCAAGCAAGATATTAGCGGGTGTGTCCTTTTTTCTAATATTTGCGGGTTTACCAGCATTTACTTCTTTCCTTCAGGTCAGTCAAGTACTCAAAGGTTTTAGGAGGTCCAGACCTACTCGTGATAATAGGAGCCCCATTTCTGTTACTTTGTTGGTAGACCTGCTCCTAGGTTTGGAGGAGGTTTGTTTTTCAGAGTTTGAGCTCTTCCCTTTCAGAGCTGCCTTTTCAATTGCCTTTTTTGGAGCCCTGAAGGTTGGGGAATTTACAGCCGTGAATAAAAGATCTAGCTCTTTTCTTCGTTTTTGTCATGTTTCTTTAGGTGAAGGGTTCCTTTACCTTTTCCTTTGCAGGTCAAAAGCTCTGCCTATAGGTAGTGGCCATTGGGTTTCTCTCGCCAAATCCACTAATCTGGTAATATGCCAGGTCTCACATGTTGCCAGGTATCTTTCAGTCAGACCTACTTCTAATGATTAATTCTTTATTCACCAGGACCTGTCTTCCTTTACTAGGTACCAGTTTTCAGCTGTCTTATCTTCCTGTTTGAAACACCTAAATCTTTCAGATTTTTGCTTTTCATCCCATTACTTTATGATTGGGACGGCTACCACAGCTGATTCCAGTGGCGGCTGGTGAAGTTTTAGGATGGGGGGGCGCAAGACCCTGCCCCTCCATGTTTGGCCCCTCCCACTTCTCATAAGCCACATAGAATCCACCCACTCTGTCCCCTGTATTCCACTTGCTTCCACTCAGTGAAGGGTTGTACCGCTCTTTTAAGCTGTAGGGCTTTCAAAATGCTCCCGCCCTGATACTGGAACAGGTGCTGGCTCTGCACTGATGCATGGAAAAGAAAGGAGCCCTGGACTGCCGCACTCTGTATAAACGATTTATTTCCAAAATTTCTAAATAAAATCCAAAATTAATCCATAAATTCAAAAAATCCAAAAACAGGCAAAACAGAAAACTGACATGCAGGGATGGATGGCTGACGCGTTTCACATCAAAGTAGATGCTTACTCATAGCTCAGTAAGCATCTACTTTGATGTGAAACGCATCAGCCATCCATCCCTGCATGTCAGTTTTCTGTTTTGCCTGTTTTTGGATTTTTTGAATTTATGGATTAATTTTGGATTTTATTTTGAAATTTTGGAAATAAATCGTTTATACAGAGTGCGGCAGTCCAGGGCTCCTTTCTTTTCCATGCTTCCACTCAGTGTCAGGAGTATACAGTCCCAGCATCACAGGACATAGTATATAGCCCCAGCATCACAGGACAGAGTATATAGCCCCAGCATCACAGGACAGAGTATATAGCCCCAGCATCACAGGACAGAGTATATAGCCCCAGCATCACAGGACAGAGTATATAGCCCCAGCATCACAGGACACAGTATACAGCCCCAGCATCACAGGACAGAGTATATAGCCCCAGCATCACAGGACAGAGTATATAGCCCCAGCATCACAAATCATGGTATATAGCGCAGCCTTACAGATCGGCGCAAACAAACTGAAAAATTACACTGTTAGTAATGAAGGACTCTAAATGGGCATTGATTATGTGTCATTCCTGCTAGATAAAATAGAAAATGTTAATGTTTAAGTCAACTGTTAAAGAATGCAATAAATGTACCACGAATCAGTGAATTTTTTCAAAACAGTAAACAAACTTTATTGAACAACAAACAGCAACAAAAAAACTCTGAATCAGAGTAAAGGTGACTGAATACAAATGAACGCCACATTCACATTAGCGCCAGTAGAATTATTTGAAAATAAATTTTGCTCTCCTTTCTTTCTGGCTTGCAAATTTCTCAATGACCTTCTGGTTGAAATCAGTCATCTCTGTCACCACTCTTTTCCATGGACAGCATGGCCAATGCATTCAGCCTTTCCTGGGTCATGCTATTTCTCAAAAAAGTCTTAATTCTTTTTAAGGTTGGGAAGCACCTCTCAGCTTCTGCTGTGGTCATGGGTGTGGTGATGAGAATCTTCAGAAGAGTGACAGTCTCTCTAAATACGTTTTTAAGATTGTTCTCCATAAACAGCTGGAATAGGTCCAAAGCACCAATACATTTTCTGAACTCGTCTGTGCGGTAGATGAGACTAAGCTCTGTCTTTAACTTGCTCTTATTGAGCAGTGGATAGGCCTTCAAAGTCTTACTCAGTGCATCCTCCGGAAACTCCATTGCGTACTGAGCAAACCTGTCTGCTTGAAGCAAGGTGGCACTAACCAGGTGGTTTGTGAAGGAGAAACGTTGCATGGTGTGCAAGAGTATGGTATCACAGACCTATAGATTGAAGGATAAAAACAAAAATTATGTAGTGATGACAAATGTCAATGTCATCTCTGTTAGCTCCCTGAGCATCAGAAATGTATGAAACTTGACAAACTGATCTCCCTTCATAACTTAAAACTGGTCATTTTAAATGTTCAGTTTTAAGTTATAAAGGGAGATCAGTTTCAGTGGTTTTGAATCCATAACTTCTCAGAACTCCATACACATGGACAAGAAATTCTTAGTAAATATGTCAGGTTTCATGCATTTCTGATGCTCAAGCAGCTAACACAGATGAAGGCTGTAATACTCATGTTATCCACTAGAGGGAATAACAAATCCTTTTAGATCACATCATTTTCATATGAATATTGTAAGAAAAATATTTTTCTTGCCAAGCTTCATATCTATAAGGCCCCTTTCACACATGCGGACCGTATGTCCATTTTTTCATCCATCCGTTTACGGATGAAAAAGGGACATACATTGGTCCCTATGAGATAGCGGGTGTCAGCGGATGTTCACCGTGTCCGCAATCCCCCGATTCTGCAGACGGAGGAAAATCCTATTTTTCTATCCGTCTGCAGATCGGATGAACACGGACAGACGGTCCATGTTCATCCGATCCACCCATAGAAGAGAGCGGAGATCTGACAGAGCGGTCCCTGCACAGTGTGCGGGGACCGCCCTGTCATCCGCCTGTTCGACGGGGATCAACGGAGCGATCACCGCTGAGCAAGCGGAGGTTCACGGAGCGGATCATTACGGATCTGTCCCGTGTGAAAGGGGCCTAAGAGGGAGCTATCAAAAAGACAAATATTGCAACAAATAAAAACTCACCTCAGATGCAATGCGTTTATGTTCTCCTGGATTCAGCGAGCACCGCCTCCTCGGTTGAGAACCACCTTGACTGCTTTGGTCAACCTGGGATGGGATAGAATCTCTGCAAAATGTATGAACAATAATAAAAATAATAATAACAACAACAACAACACATGAAAAGGAGGAATACAGCTGCTACCTGATCTTCTGTATGTCCTTCTGGAACTGCTGGATGCTCCCCTTAATGTGGACTGAATCTATGTCCTTCTTCTGGAGTTTGGCATAGAGGAGGTCCACATGCGGCATTATGTTGTGGAAAAGAGTCAGAAAAAATTTAAAATCTTGATCATCCAGTAGCACGGCAAAGCCTGGTGACTCTCTCATTGTAACAAGGTCAAAGTCGCCTGAGTCTCGCATTGTTTCAAAACAGCGCATGAGGTCCTCTCTGTGCTCAAACACCGTATTGACGGCACGGCTGTGGAAGTTCCATCTGACACTGCTTGATGTCGTAAGTCTATGGGCAACTATTTTATCAAGAACATCTGTGCGCTTGGGTGATCTGGCAAAAAAGCTGGCAAATCCTCCAAGGTTAGCAAAAAATAGTCTCACTTTGGGCATTTGAGAAGTGGCCTGTTGCATTATCAGATTGAGCTGATGTGCATAGCAGTGAATGTAATGGGCATTTGGGTACACATCTTGAATTTTCTTTTGAACACCTGCAGTGGCACCCCTCATAACGCTGGCTCCATCATACGCTTGGGAGATTAGTTTTTGCTTCTGATCCTCTGGAAGGATGACAGCAAGGCGCTCTTGTAGTGCTGTTGTTGAATGAAGAGGAATAAACTCAAAAAACCTCTCCTGTATGTTGTTTTTGGCATCAATGTAGCGCAGTACAATCACAAGTTGGCACTGTGTGGCAATATCGGTGGTCTCGTCGGCCTGAATTGAGATGAAATCGCTGCTCCGTGCTTCTTGAATAATGTGCTCCTTCACAACAGACAACATACAGTCCAACAGCTCGTTCTGCACAGTTTTTGAAGTTCCCTTAAAAACAGTGGCATTCTCAAGGTGCTCTTTCAAAACTCCATCAAGTGAAGCAACAAAATCGATCAAGCCATGGAATATCCCAGGATTCTCTGATGTCTCGCTCTCGTCATGGCCACGCAAAGCCAGCTCAAATGCACCACAAAATTTCACGCAGTCTATTATTCTAGACAGGATGTGTCGATTTTTTGTGACCTCTTCATTGTGTCTTCTAATGGCAATTCTGTAGCCGGCATCTAGCTGTTCACCAATGCTACGCTTCCCAAAAAACTCGAGCCTCATAATATTGTCAAGATGGCTTTGGGTAATTTCATGCCGCTTGCAATTTTCAGTGAGATGCTTTAGGTCGCAAACTCCTGTTGATATCCACAACGTGTCAGTGCCATGACTTTGAAAAAGCAAACAGGGAAAACAATAATAGGCATTAGTGACATCACATCCAGCTAGCCAACTCCATTTGCCATATGAAGTGGCAGAAAAGCTTCAAGTGTAAACTCGACCACGATCACTTGACCTCTGCTGAATTTGCAGTTTGGGTTGATGTGGTCCAAGCTCCTTTATCCTCTTTTTTTTCATCATCTGAACGCCTTGTGAAGGGCACTTGCTTCAAAGATAGAACCGAATTGTCATTCATTTTGAAAAACAAATTCCACAATGATCAGTACCTATGAGTCAAATGAAAATCAGGGTAAGGTTAAGAGATAGGTATGGCTGCCAAATCCAAGTGTCTATTTCATCAAATGTAGCTTCACTGTGCACATAATAAGGGGTTCCCACCATCCCTGTGCTGAGTTCCCGGGTCTGTACACCCACTGTGCCCATTATGAGGGATTCCCACCATCCCTGTGCTGAGTTCCCGGGTCTGTACACCTGCTGTGCCCATTATGAGGGGTTCCCACCATCCCTGTGCTGAGTTCGTGGCTGGCTTTTATACTGGCATCAGACTTCAGAGAACAAGTGTACATTATGTAGGTTCAACCTGATCACCACATTTTTCAAGTTGTTCTGGATGCATGTTTATTCAATATTGCCATGTGAAAAACACAACCAGAAATTTTCAGTTTATCTTGGAAAAACAATAGCTATCAGTTGTTATTTTGGGGTATTTCCCTTTAGAATGCACACTTGAAAGGAAGTATAGACTAGGAGTCTCCAAACTATGGCATGAGAACCACATCCGACCCACTACAAGATTTTACCGGTCTGCATCATATACCAGGCTGCACATTATACACAGAGCTCTGCACATTATATACCAGGCTGTACATTATACACAGGGCTCTGCACATCATATACCAGGCTGCATATTATACACAGGGCTCTGCACATCATATATCAGGCTGCACATTATACACAGGGCTTTGCACATCATATACCAGGCTGCACATTATACACAGGGTTCTGCACATCATATACCAGGCTGCACATTATACACAGGGTTCTGCACATCATATATCAGGCTGCACATTATACACAGGGCTCTGCACATCATATACCAGGTTGCACATTATACACAGAGCTCTGCACATCATATACCAGGCTGCACATTATACACAGTGCTCTGCACATCATATACCAGGCTGCACATTATACACAGGGCTCTGCACATCATATACCAGGCTGCAGATTATACACAGGGCTCTGCACATCATATACCAGGCTGCACATTATGCACAGGGCTCTGCACATCATATACCAGGCTGCACATTATACACAGGGCTCTGCACATCATATACCAGGCTGCACATTATACACAGGGTTCTGCACATCATATACCAGGCTGCACATTATACACAGGGCTCTGCACATTATATACCAGGCTGCACATTATACACAGGGCTCTGCACATCATATACTAGGCTGCACATTATTCACAGAGCTCTGCACATCATATACCAGGCTGCACATTATACACAGGGCTCTGCACATCATATACCGGGCTCTGCACATCATACACCGGGCTCTGCACATCATATACCAGGCTGCACATTATACACAGGGCTCTGCACATTATATACCAGGCTGCACATTTTACACAGGGCTCTGCACATCATATACCAGGCTGCACATTATACACAGGGCTAGTGGTGCAACGGATCAGTGGTGATCCGTGATCCGAACGGGTCACCCTGTTTGGATCGGAACACCACGCGATCCGCGGAGCGGTGGCCATCTTTGTACACCCGGCGGCGGACGCTGTAGGGACATTTTGCCCCCATCTTGCTCCACCCCACACTATCATTACTGTGCAGAAGGGGCCAAGCGGACATCTTGTTACACCCAACAGAGTTTTAGATTTCAGTATATTTCAACACAAAACGGAGCTTATAAGTTTAAATACATTATTTGGAAATCCAACGGACTGTTTACATGTTAAATTTAAAAGCAGCAGCAAACCTTGCATGCTTGCTAATGTGACGGAACACCTCTGACTTTCACATTTAACATTTAGTTAAATGTGAAAATCAGAGGTGTTCTGTCACATTAGCAACCATGTAAGGTCAGCAGGTTTGCTGCTGCTTTTAAAATTTAACATGTAAAGAGTCCGTTGGATTTACATATACTGTATTTAAGCATATAAGCTCCATTTTGTGTTGAAAATAACTGAAATCTAAAACTCCGGTTTTGTCTTTTTTTTTTTTTTTGATGATCCGAAAAATGATCCGATCTGTGACTCTGATCCGAGGATCGATCCGATCCGTGAGTTTTTTGATCTGTTGCACCCCTACACAGGGCTCAACTAAAGCAGATGAATCATGCCTATCTTGTGTATAAGCACATCGGGCACCTCTGCCAATCGGAAAAAAGAAAGAAAAAACTGCGCTAATTCAAAAGTTGAATAGCCGTGAATAGCGTCACGGTTATGGAAGGGGAGCTGCGACTGGCATGTAAACAAAAGTACAAGAAATAATTGTGGAAAGAAAAAACAATTGCGCTATCCCATACACCTTACAGTCCCTGTAAGATCGTATGGAGCACGAGGTGACGTCAGCGCGTCGCTCCATACGATCTTACAGGGACGGGTATCTGAATGTGCACCAGCCGGCACATCAGATTTAAAGGCTGTCTTTTATCTACTTGAATGTAAGTGCAATGTGTTAGATTTTAATTAAAGGTTTTAAAACCTTAATACACCATGTGGAGCGTCTCATCTTTTCCATATTGGATATCTACTGATGACCTGCTGACCGGGTATTACCTAACGTATCTGCATCTGCTGATTGGTGGGGAGAGTGGATCTATTACATGCGGTTTTTGATTCTCTGTTATGGGGGATCAACACCAGCTGGTAAGAGGCAACTTCTACCTCTGCCAATCGATCTACCAGCTGGCTGATTTTGTACTGACTTTTCTTACCAATTCGTGACAGCAGAGTGTGTGGGGGAGGGTAATGATGTGGGTTGATAGTTGACTGTGCGATGTGACAGTTGAGTATGAAATGTGACAGCAGCGGGTAGGGGATAGTATGGGATGACAGCAGAGTGTACAGTATGCCCTGATCTGCAGGGCTGGACTTACCATTGGGCTTGACTGGGCTCAAGCCCATGGGCCCCGTCCACTAGGGGGCTCCTGCCTGCAGAGGCGGCTCTCTAATTAGGCAAAGGCTGGCGGGGTGAGCCGCGAGTGGGCCGGCGTTCTGTCAGATTAGCGTGACAGAAAGAACATCACCGCCGACACACATTAAAAGTTCCCCCCGTTACACCCTCATCAGTGGCAGCAGCCAATAGCAGGCTCCACCACTGTCCTAGTTGGCACCACATTGCATGATGGGAGATGTAGTTCTCAACAGCACACACTAGACTCGGCCGGGCTGTGCCTACACTCTGCAGAGACTACACCTCCCAGAATGCACTGCAGGGCGGGCGCTCAAAGTGGACAGTCAGCTTCTCCTGAGTCCTGCTTGTAGTAGGGGACGGAAGACTAGGAAGAGTGATCAACCAGGAAAGTCACCCTAAATACCTACCTATATCACCAGAACCAGGTCAGCGACAGTGCCTCATACCTCTGTCAGTGCTGCCTATATCAGTGCAATGCATAACTTTCTATACTGCAGATCAGTGCCTCATACCTCTCTCTGTGTCATGAATAACGTTATATACTGCTCCAGGTCAGTGCCTCATACCTTACTCATTGCAATTTTATCCTCAGTGCCTCTGTCAGTGTGACTTTATGGTCTGTGCCTTATGCCTCATTCAGTGCTAGGTGGAACATTTTTATGGTAAGTGCTTCAGGCTTCTGTTAGTGAAAAGTGCTACTTTATGGTTAGTGCCTCACTCAGTGCCTCATGCCTCACTCAGTGCAAGGTGCAACTTTATAGTAGTCCATGTCTGATGTCTCTGTCAGTGCAAGGTGCAACTCTATGACCAATGCTCTCATGCCCTAGTCAGTGCCTCGCTAAGAGCCATGCATAACTATATACTGCATGAGTGCCCAATGCCTCGCTCGGTGCAAGGTGCTATTTTCTTTTGTGGTTAGTGCCCCCCTCAGTGCAACCTTTTGGTATGTGCCTCATGCCTCACTCACTGCAATGTGCAACATAATGGTCGGTGTCCGTTGTCTGTCAGTGCAGGGTGCATCTTTATGGTCAGTGCCCCCATGCCCCTGTCAGTGCCACTTTAGGGTCAGTGCCACCATGCCTCACTAAGTGCCATGCATCGCTATATAATGTATGAGTGTCTAATGACCCACTTAGTGCAAGGTGCATTTGACCGGCGTCCCCCATGACTCTGCTTTCTTTCTCCCTCCATCCCTCATTCATCTCAGACTCTAACCACACCCCTTCCGAACCACGCCCATTTGAGCCACGCCCACTATTTTGCGTGAACCACGCCCATTTTTTGTCATGTATAGAAGGTAGGGCCCGAAAGTGACTCAAGCCCAGGGGCCCCTACCACCCTAAGTCCTGCCCTGCTGATCTGTCTCCGCGCCGCTTTCCATATAAGGCAGAGGTCTCAAACTGGCGGCCCTCCAGCTATTGCAAAACTACAAGTCCCATGAGTCATTGCAAGGCTGACCGTTACAAGCATGACTCCCACAGGCAAAGGCATGATGGGACTTGTAGTTTTGCAACAGCTGGAGGGCTGCCAGTTTGAGACCCCTGATATAAGGATATAAGGAATTGTTGTTGGTCTCTTTTTCTGTCATTCCTGTCATATTATATATATATATATATATATATATATATATATATATATATATATATATATATATATTATTTACCCAGAATAGTTAGTATGAGCATTGCCTGTGTTTATTGTTTTTTCTCATGTTGGGTTTGTTATATAACCGGATTATTATATGCATTTCTCATTATTTTCTCCTCGATTGATCAGGTCCATTAGTCTATGTATTTTTAGCGGGTACTTGAATTTAGGGGAAGCATCTGGGTGGTAGTGTAACCCAGATGCCTTGATTGTTAGGAAATTCAAGGTTCCCTTTGTGAGTCTTGGAGGACTCTGGTGGTGTGAAGTTCCCGCTGGCCTACAGGTGGCGCTGTTGCCTTGGACCGGGGTTGGGCTCGCACCACAAGACTGTGCCTTTTTGTCCTCCCCTGGAGCTGGTACAGCGGGGCGGGGAACCCGCTGTGGCGCGAAGGGAGAGGTCATAAAAGGGGCGGACGCCCTGATCACGGGGTTAGAGTCCGGAGCCAGAAAATGCGGCCGCACCCAGGCACCTTCAGCTTGGGTGCTGGCGTTCTGGTGTTCCAGGCCTAGGTGCCCTTGACCTGGCCGGAGCGAGGATGGAGTCCAACCCAGGCACCTTTAGCCTGGGGTGAGGTACTATGGCGGAGGCCTGGGGCTCAGTACCTTCGACTGAGTTCCGCGAGGGTGGAGGAATCCGAGGGGGCCCTAACTCCTTGGTGTAGTGATATAGTATAGTGGTTTCCAGTTGATAATTGATGTTTAGTTATTAGTATGATGATATAAGTTATGTTATTCCCGCAGCATCACACCCAAGTTCTTCAGAGAATGCACTTTATTGACTTCCAATACAGAACAAAGTTCAATACTTGCACAGATGACAAAAAATCCAATCAGAGTATATATATATATTTCAGAGTCCCACATCTCCTAGATCATATTCTAGACCTGTGCTTTCCTAACCATGCAGAGTGACAAGATTAGAGCAGACTGAATGCCAGCTTGAGTGTTTCAAATACTGGTCTGACACTGGGGGGGGGGGGGGGGGTGTTCTGCCAGGTCAACCAAATGTCCCCATGAATGAATACACCATCAAGTCTAATTACCATCTAAACAATGTCCCCTTTGAAGTGTTCAATTAAGTTAACAGGCCACCTCACACACCTAGGTAGACTTGCATAAGATTAGCACATCAGAGTCATTATCTGTCAACCTTGTTTGGCCACTAACCCCTTTTGGTCAACAAAACACCCTTTGATGTGCGTAACTAGAATGCCTGTATGTAGGGATGAGCTCGGTGTTCGAGTCGAACATACGTTCGACTCGAACATCGGCTGTTCGCGCGTTCGGCGAACATCGAACGATTTGGGCCGTTCGCGCCAAATTCGAGTGACGCGAACGGCCCACAATACACTGCGCCATCGCAGTGCAATCCCGGCGCTGTGATTGGCCAAGCATGCACTGTGACCCTGCATGCTTGGCCAATCACAGCGCCGGCAGCGAGGAGAGCAATGATTGGCCACAGGCAGGATGCCTGTGGCCAATTATAGCTGAGGGGGTTTAGTACACGCCCCACACTATAAAAGGCCGCCAGCGCGGCGGCCTCGTGTAGTGTGTTCCGGAGCAGGGAAAGTGAAGGATAGGCAGGGACAGTGTCAAATCTATTCTTTGCTAAACCTTGTGTGTAGGGACAGAGAAGGATAGGCAGGGAGAGTGTCAGTGTCATATTCTTTGCTAAACCTTGTGTGTAGGGAGAGAGAAGGATAGGCAGGGAGAGTGTCAGTGTCATATTCTTTGCTAAACCTTGTGTGTAGGGAGAGAGAAGGATAGGCAGGGGACAGTGTCAGTGTCATATTCTTTGCTAAACCTTGTGTGCAGGGAGAGAGAAGGATAGGCAGGGGACAGTGTCAGTGTCATTGTTGCTAAGCCTCCTGCACATTATACACCTGAAGCTAGCCCGTATTGCTGTGTTTTCCTGGTGTGTTACACTACCAGGCATTTGCAGCACTTACAGCGGACGTAGTGTGCCTCCTGCACATTATACACCTGAAGCTAGCCCGTATTGCTGTGTTTTCCTGGTGTGTTACACTACCAGGCATTTGCAGCACTTACAGCGGACGTAGTGTGCCTCCTGCACATTAAACACCTGAAGCTAGCCCGTATTGCTGTGTTTTCCTGGTGTGTTACACTACCAGGCATTTGCAGCACTTACAGCGGACGGAGTGTGCCTCCTGCACATTAAACACCTGAAGCTAGCCCGTATTGCTGTGTTTTCCTAGTGTGTTACACCAACAGGCATTTGCAGCACTTACAGCAGGCATAGTGTAATTCCTGCAAAATATACTCCTGAAGCTAGGCTGTATTGCTGTGTTTTCCTAGTGTGTTACACCAACAGGCATTTGCAGCACTTACAGCAGGCGTAGTGTAATTCCTGCAAAATATACTCCTGAAGCTAGGCCTTATTGCTGATTTTCCAATCTCCCTGCAGGCCATTAGAATATCTGGAAGGCAAACAAGGAGAGGCAGACAGTCAGGAGCCAAAAAAAGAGGGCAAGCAGGCTCTGTGTCTAGAGACAACAGTGCTGGTCGTGGACGCGGTGCATCGCCATCAGCACGTGGCCATGGGACACGCTTGTCCTTCTTTTCGGCAGCTGGACGTGTTGAGCCGCATCATGCCGAAGACTTGGTAGAGTGGATGACCAAGCCCTCCTCATCCCCCTCATCCTCTCTCACCCAGGCTCAGGGTACTGGCAAAGCAGCTGCCAAAGCGTCCTCATCCCTGGTATCAATGTCATCATCAGTCACTCCTTCCCTAGACCCACCATGACCTCCTGAGGAGTCCCCCGAACTGTTTGAGCACAGTGTTGGGTACATGCTCCAGGAGGATGCCCAGCGTTTCGAAGGGTCTGATGATGATACCCAGCTAGAGGAAGGCAGTAGCGTGAGAGCAGAGAGAGGGGATGCTCAAGAAGGACACCAATCTGGCAGTCATGTTCCAGCAGCTGCAGCATACTGCCAGATTGGCTCCAGTGATGAGGAGGGAGGGGATGATGAGGTCACTGACTCCATGTGGGTGCCTAATAGGAGAGAGGAGGAGGAGGAGGATGAGGAGGAGGCACATCTCCAACGAGGCAGGATGCCCTTGGGGGGCCAGCGTAAGGGCAGCACACCGACGGAATCACACCGCAGAGCTCCGCCTGTGCAGGGCGCTGCCTCTGCCCGTTATTCAAAAAGTTCTTTGGTGTGGGCCTTTTTTGAGTCGAGTGCATCAGATCGCACAGCTGCTGTTTGCAACATATGTCTCAAGCGTATATCGCGTGGCCAAAACATCAGCCGTTTGGGCACCACATGCTTGACCAGAAATATGTTGACCTGCCATGCAGCTCGTTGGCAAGCCTACCTTAAAGACCCACACCAAAGAACAAAGCGGACCTCTCCTTGCACCGCATCAGCTGGGATCTCCAACCCCACTATACCTTCAGTCCTCTCTGAAACCTGCACTGAGAGGAATGAAGGTGTAGAATTAGGTGTGTCACAGCCAAGTACTTGCGGGCACTCTGCTAGCAGTACACCGACGTCCGATTCTAGCAGGCAAATTTCCCTGCCCCAGCTGCTGGACCGTCAAAAGAAGTTCACTCCCAGCCATCCACATGCCCAGCGGTTGAATGCTAGCTTGGCTAAATTGCTAGCGCTTCAACTGCTGCCTTTTCAGTTGATAGACTCAGGCCCCCTTCCGTGAGTTTGTGCAATGTGCGGTTCCTCAGTGGCAGGTTCCCAAACGCCACTTTTTCTCACGGAAGGCGATTCCGGCTCTCTACCGGCATGTGGAAGGCAATGTCTTGGCCTCGCTGGACAGGGCGGTCAGCGGTAAGGTGCATATTATCGCTGACTCATGGTACAGCAGGCATGGACAGGGACGTTACCTTTCTTTCACGGCCCATTGGGTCACTCTTTTGGCAGCTGGGAAGGATGCAGGACAAGGTGCAGTAGTGTTGGAGGTTGTTCCGCTGCCACGCCTCCAAAATGCTACTACTGGTTGTGACACACCTCTCTCCTCCACCCCCTCCTCTTCTTCTTCCTCCACGGCCTCTTCCTGTGCTTTGTCCTCGGAACCAGCGGTGCTCCGTAGGCGTTCAAGGGGCTACGCAAGTACGCAGGCAAAAAGATGCCATGCCGTGCTTGCGCTGGTGTGTTTGGGGGACAGGAGCCACACTGGGGCAGAGGTTCTGTCTGCTCTGCAGGGGCAGGCCGAGAGGTGGTTGACGCCACGCCAGCTTAAGCCAGGAATGGTGGTTTGCGACAATGGCACCAACCTCCTCTCCGCCCTCCGACAGGGACAACTGACCCATGTGCCCTGTGTGGCTCACGTCCTTAACCTGGTGGTGCAGCGGTTCTTGGGCAGGTACCCGGGCTTACAGGATGTCCTGAGGCAGGCCAGGAAAGTCTGTGTGCATTTCCGCAGATCTTATAATGCTAGTGCTCGCCTGGCTGAGCTGCAAAAGGAGTTGAACCTGCCCAAGAACCGCCTTATATGTGACATGCCCACCAGGTGGAACTCAACATTGGCCATGCTGCAGCGGCTGCACACGCAGCAGAGGGCCATCAATGAGTACCTGTGCGACTACGGCACCAGGACAGGGTCAGGGGAGCTTGGTTTTTTTTCACCACGCCAGTGGGGCATGATCAGGGATGCATGCACTGTCCTGGCACCATTTGAGGAGGCCACGAGGATGGTGAGCAGTGACAGTGCATGCATCAGTGACACTGTACCTCTTGTCCACCTGTTGGAACATACGCTGCGTGGAATAATGGACAGGGCACTTGAGGCAGAACAGAGGCAGGAAGAGGAGGACTTCCTTGCCTCTCAAGGCCCCCTTTACCCAGACAGTGTTCCTTTTGTCCCACCCATCGCACAGGAAGAGGAGGATGAGGAGGCGGATTGTGTCAGCATGGAGGTGGAGCCTGGCACTCAGCATCATCAGCAGCAGTCTTTTAGGGATGATTTACAGTCCCAAGAAACCCGTGGACTTGTACGTGGCTGGGAGGAGGTGGCTGCGGATCATGTCGTCCTTAGTGACCCAGAGGACTCCGGACCGAATGCCTCAGCTAACCTATGCTGCATGGCCTCCCTGATCCTGCAAAGTCTGCGGAAGGATCCTCGTATTCTTCGGATCAAGGAGATGGACCATTACTGGCTGGCCACTCTCCTTGATCCACGGTACAAGAGTAAGGTTGCAGACCTTATCTTACCGTCGCAGAGGGATCAGAGGATGAGACAACTCCAGGAGGCCTTGCAGGAAGGTCTGTGCAACGCGTTCCCAGAGACTGGGAGGTTACAAACTCCTGGTCCTGGACAACGAGTTGCTGAGGCTTCGGTCAGTCAAAGAAGGAGCGGTGGGGAAGGTGGCCGTCTGACCGATGCGTTCAGACAATTCTTTAGTCCGCAGCCCCAAGGTATGATCGGTTCCAGCAACCATCGCCAGCGTCTGATATACATGGTGCAGGAATACCTAGGGGCAAGGTCAGACTTGGACACCTTCCCCACCAAAAATCCTCTGGCTTACTGGGTCTTGAGGATGAATCACTGGCCAGAGCTTGCACAGTATGCAATTGAGCTACTGGCCTGTCCTGCATCCAGCGTTCTTTCAGAACGCACATTCAGTGCTGCTGGAGGATTTGTCACGGATCACAGGGTGCGCCTGTCCACGGACTCGGTTGATTGACTGACCTTCATAAAGATGAACCAGTCTTGGATCACCACCAGCTACCAAACACCTGAAGCTGATATAACAGACTAATTTATTTTCAAATGTCACATCCCTTCAAGACTGATGCTGATGCTGAGTGACTGTCCTGTTATGTTGACTGACTATCCTCCTCCTCCTCAATGATCCGATTGATGATGATAGCTTGGAAGAACATTTTTATTTCTGGGTGCCGCCACCAGTGCCTAAGGCCCAATTTTTCAGCCCCTGTTTAACAGGGGTATGTAATTAAAAATTTTTATGCAATGCTTTGCAGCAGGGCTCATTCCTGCACTCCAACTAGAGTATCTGGGAGAGGTTGCAGTGTCGTGGGACCAGCACCAGTGCCTAAGGCCCAATTTTTCAGCCCCTGTTTAACAGGGGCGTGTAATTACAATTGTTGATGCAATACTTTGCAACAGGGCTCATTGCTGTGCTCCAAGTACAGTATCTGTGAGGGGTTGCAGTGTTGTGGCACCAGTGCCTAGGGGTCAATTTTTCTGCCCCTGTTTAACAGGGGCATGTAATTACAATTCTTGATCTAATAATTCACAGCAGGGCCCATTCCTGCGCCCACCAAGAGTAACTGTGAGGGCTTACAGTGTTGTGTCAACACAACCACCATCACCACCAAAGTCCCAATTTTTCAGCCCCTGTTCAACAGGGGCATGCAATTACAATTCTTGATCTAATAATTCACAGCAGAGCCCATTCATGCGCCCACCAAGAGTAACTGTGAGGGCTTACAGTGTTGTGGCAACACCAACATGTAAGGGGCAAATTTCAGCAGAGTATATAGGACAGGCCCCTACTTTCAAACATCCAACTTACAAACGACTCCTACTTGCAAACGGAAGGAGACAACAGGAAGTGAGAGGAAATCTACCCCTAGGAAGGGAAATTCTCTCCTGTAAGAGTTAATATGGGAAAAAGGTGTCTCATCTCTACTGATGCTTTATCACCAATCCTTGTTTCAATAAAAACCCCCCTTTTCAAAAACATTTGTCATTGGGACGTAAAGTGAGGTGAAATGTTCTGAACAGGGGCACAGACAGCAAAACAAATGTTACAGGGGTGATAACCCTTCCCTATGTTTTCCAAAAAGCTTAAAAATAGATTTTTTGGCTGGAGCTACACTTAAACAATGTACCTGTTCAAAATTACAAACAGATTCTACATAAGAACAAACCTACAGTCCCTGTCTTGTTCAGAGTATATAGGGCCTTTTTTATTTTGTCTGCAGGGTTCCCCTTAATATCCATACAAGACCCAAAGGGGCTGGTAATGGGCTGGGGTGGGGGGGGGGGGGTGATGGGGTAGCTATGCCATTTTTCTCAAAGATTTTCATCCATATTACCGGGACCAGACATGACATTAAAGCCGCAAGCAGTTTTAACCACTTAAACCCCGGACCATTTTGTAGCTAAAGGACCAGAGCTGTTTTCAGAATTTTGCACTGCGCTGCTTTAACTGGAAATTGTGCGGACATGCAATGTTGTACCGAAACGAAATTTGCGTCCTTTTCTTCCCACAAATAGAGCTTTCTTTTAATGGTATTTGATTGCCTCTGCGATTTTTATTTTTTGCGATATAAACGGAAAATACCGAAAATTTTGAAAAAAAATGATATTTTCTACTGTTTGTTATAAGAAAAATCGAATAAACTCAATTTTAGTCATACATTTAGGCCAAAATGTATTCAGCCACATGTCTTTAGTAAAAAAATGTCAATAAGCATATATTTATTGGTTTGCGCAAAAGTTATAGCGTCTACAAACTAGGGTACATTTTCTGGAATTTACACAGCTTTTAATTTATGACTGCCTATCTCATTTCTTGAGGTGCTAAAATGGCAGGGCAGTACAAAACCCCCCCAAATTACCCAATTTTGGAAAGTAGACACCCCAAGGAAATTGCTGAGAGGCATGTTGAGCCCATTGAATATTTTTTTTTTGTCGCAAGTGATTGAATAATGACTAAAAAAAAAAAAAAATTACAAAAAGTTGTCACTAAATGATATATTGCTCACACATGCCATGGTTATATGTGGAATTGCACCCCAAAATACATTTTGCTGCTGCTCCTGAGTACGGGGATACCACATGTGTGGGACTTTTTGGGAGCCTAGCCGCGTACGGGCCCCCGAAAACCAAGCACCGCCTTCAGGATTTCTAAGGGCGCAAATTTTTGATTTCACTCCTCACTACCTATCACAGTTTCGAAGGCCATAAAATGCCAAAATAGCACAAAACCCCCCCAAATGACCCCATTTTAGAAAGTAGACACCCCAAGGAAATTGCTGAGAGGCCTGTTGAGCCCATTGAATATTTTTTTTTTGTCCCAAGTGATTGAATAATGACAAAAAAAAAAAAATTACAAAAAGTTGTCACTAAATGATATATTGCTCACACATGCCATGGTTATATATGGAATTACACCCCAAAATACATTTTGCTGCTTCTCCTGAGTACGGGGATACCACATGTGTGGGACTTTTTGGGAGCCTAGCCGCGTACGGGACCCCGAAAACCAAGCACCGCCTTCAGGATTTCTAGGCACAAATTTTTGATTTCACTCCTCACTACCTATCACAGTTTCGAAGGCCATAAAATGCCAAAATAGCACAAAACCCCCCAAATGACCCCATTTTGGAAAGTAGACACCCCAAGCTATTTGCTGAGAGGCATGGTGAGTATTTTACAGCTCTCATTTGTTTTTGAAAATGAAGAAAAAAAAAATTATTATTTTTTTTTTTAATTTTCAAAACTTTGTGGCAAAAAGCGAAATCTGCAAAATACTCACCATACCTCTCAGCAAATAGCTTGGGGTGTCTACTTTCCAAAATGGGGTCATTTGGGGGGGTTTTGTGCCATCTGGGCATTCCATGGCCTCCGAAACTGTGAGAGGCAGTGAGAAGTGAAATCAAAAATTTACACCCTTAGAAAGCCTGAAGGCGGTGATTGGTTTTTGGGGTCCCGTACGCGGCTAGGCTCCCAAAAAGTCTCACACATGTGGTATTCTCGTACTCAGGAGAAGCAACAGAATGTATTATGGGGTGTAATTCCACATATGCCCATGACATGTTTGAGCAATATATCATTTAGTGACAACTTTGTGCAAAAAATAAAATAAATTGTCTATTTTCCGCAACTTGTGTCAACATATAAAATATTCCATGGACTCGACATGCCTCTCAGTATATATCTTGGGGTGTCTACTTTCCAAAATGGGGTCATTTGGGGGGGTTTTGAACTGTTCTGGCATTTTATACACAACATTAGGAAGCTTACATCCACTCTTCTAACCACTTGAAGGCAAAGCCCTTTTTCACACTTTTTGTTTACATGAAAAATTTTTTTTTTTTGCAAGAAAATTATGTTGAACCCCCAAACATTATATATATTTTTAAAGCAAAGGCCCTACAGATTAAAATGGTGGGTGTTGCAATTTTTTTTTCTACACAGTATTTGCGCAGTGATTTTTCAAACGCATTTTTTGGGGAAAAAATACACTTTTTTTAATTTTAATGCACTATACACTATATTGCCCAAATGTTTGATGAAATAAAAAAGATGATCTTAGGCCGAGTACATAGATACCAAACACGACAAGCTTTAAAATTTTGCACAAACGCGCATTGGCGACAAACTACATACATTTTTTAAAAGCCTTTAAAAGCCTTTACAGGTTACGCCGTTAGATTTACAGAGGAGGTCTACTGCTAAAATTACTGCCCTCGATCTGACCTTTGCGGTGATACCTCACATGCATGGTGCAATTTCTGTTTACATATGACGCCAGACAGACGCTTGCGTTCGCCATTGGGCAAGAGCAGGGCAGGACAGGGGTGCTTTTTTTTTTATTATTATTAATTTTGCTTTTTTATTTTATTTTTAAACTGTTGCTTCCATTTTTTTTTTTTTATCATTTTTATTGTTATCTCAGGGAATGTAAATATCCCCTATGATAGCAATAGGTAATGACAGGTACTCTTTTTTGAAAAAACTGGGGTCTATTGGACCCTAGATCTTTCCTCTGCCCTCAAAGCATCTGACCACACCAAGATCGGTGTGATAAAATGCTTTCCCAATTTCCCAATGGCGCTTTTTATATCCGGGGGGGGGGACATTCCCTCCCACTGCTTGTAAAAGCAGTCCAGAGGCTAATTAGCCACTAGGATTGCTTTTACATGAAAGCCGGCCGCTGGCTGAAAAGAATGATACCAAGATGATACCTAAATCCACAGGCATCATTCTGGTATAAACATTCAAAGTCCAGCAACATACCAGTACGTTGCTGGTCCTTGTTGGACATGTATTGTAATCTTTTTTTTCATGCAGCCTGTTGGCTGAACAAAAAAAAAAGATTGATCGGTGGGTATGCCCACCATTAGAATACCGCCCTTCATCCACCCACTTCTAATGATGGGCATACATGCACCATTTATATATGCCGAAGCATGGGGGCATCTTCCCGCAAAAGTTATGCCGCGTACACATGGTCAGACTTTCCACAGGCAAGCCTTCGTCAGAATTTCGACCGTATGTACGCGGCATTAGGAGCAAAATCGCTCCTCCGCCCCTGCTGCCCCAATGCTTCGGCATATATGCTTTTTTTTTTTTAACTGTGGTGGTGAAATCACCTCCTACAGCACTGGAGTCGCAGGGATCAGGCCTGTCTCTGCGAACGCTGCAGTTATGTGTGTTGTGTTTTGCAAGTGACAGTGATCGATCGATACTGCACTTGGGTGGCCTGGGCTGGACGGAGGGGCAAAACGCAGGTGCTAGCAGGTATCTGGGCTGATCCCGCTAACACTGCGTTTTTGGGAACCCTAAACTGCTGGGGACGCTAGTATAGATCTGATCAGATCAGATGTTGATCTGTTCAGATACTATACCACTAAGGGGGGTGTATGCTTAACGCGTGGGTGTTAGCGCTACTGGCACTAACCTGACGCTGCCTGGGGTGTGACGCAGACCCTCTCTGACGCTAAAACCTAATTGATATCACCCGCCGGGTGATCAGGGGGTTAAACCTTTATTGGGTTATATACGGCGGGTGCCCTGACACTATAAAAAGCAAACTAACTAACCAGCGTCACCCGTAACACTTATATGGTGATTACTGGTGAAAGGGTTAACTAGGGGCAATTAGGGGGTTAAAACCTTTATTAGGTAATATATGGGGGTACCTGACGCTATATAAAAACCTGACGGCGAACCTAAAAAAAAATTACTGGCTACCTATCGGCATCACCGACACTAAGACAACGATCATAAAAACGATCGCTTAGCGACAGTGGTGATAGGGGGTGAAAGGGTTACCTGGGGGGCGATCAGGGGGTTAAACCTTTATTAGATAATATATTGGGGTACCTGACGCCATAAAAACCTGCGGCGAACCTAAAAAAAATTACTGGCTACCGATCTGCATCACCGACGCTAAGACAGCGATCAGAAAAATGATCGCTTAGCGACAGTGGTGATAGGGGGTGAAAGGGTTACCTGGGGGGCGATCAAGGGGGTTAAACCTTTATTAGGTAATATATCGGGGTACCTGACGCTATAAAAACCTGCGGCGAACCTAAAAAAAATTACTGGCTACCGATCTGCATCACCGACGCTAAGACAGCGATCAGAAAAATGATCGCTTAGTGACAGTGGTGATAGGGGGTGAAAGGGTTACCTGGGGGGCGATCAAGGGGGTTAAACCTTTATTAGGTAATATATGGGGGTACCTGACACTATAAAAACCTGCGGCAAACCTAAAAAAAATTACTGGCTACCGATCTGCATCACCGACGCTAAGACAGCGATCAGAAAAATGATCGCTTAGCGACAGTGGTGATAGGGGGTGAAAGGGTTACCTGGGGGCAATCAAGGGGGTTAAACCTTTATTAGGTAATATATCGGGGTACCTGACGCTATAAAAACCTGCGGCGAACCTAAAAAAAATTACTGGCTACCGATCTGCATCACCGACGCTAAGACAGCGATCAGAAAAATGATCGCTTAGCGACAGTGGTGATAGGGGGTGAAAGGGTTATCTGGGGGGCGATCAAGGAGGTTAAACCTTTATTAGGTAATATATGGGGGTACTCGACGCTATAAAAACCTGCGGCGAACCTAAAAAAAATTACTGGCTACCGATCAGCATCACAGACGCTAAGACATCGATCAGAAAAATGATCGCTTAGCGACGGCGGTGCTAGGGGGTGGAAGGGTTATCTGGGGGGTGATCAGGGGGTTAAACCTTTATTAGGGGGGGTTAGGGGGCTACACTGGACCTAAAACTAAATGTAGTGACACTTTTACAGTCACAAATGTCACTGATTGCAGTGATCACTAAATAAATGGTCACTGCAATCAGTGACACTGTGACTGGGGGCTGGGGGGTGATCTGGGGGTGATCTGGGGGGGCCTGGGGGGGCGATTTATGTGCCTATGTGTCCTGGTGTCAGTGTGCTGTTTTGTGCACTAACCTGCATCTTCTCCTGTACGGCGCTCGGTATATGTGAGCGCCGCAGGAGAGATGACATCACTTCCTCCTGCCTGTGTAAACAGTACACAGGCAGGGGAAGCTCTCTCATTCGCCGGGAGCGATCGAGAGGGGGGGCCGGAATCGAACGGCCGTCCCCTCATGCCGGATCGCTCCCGAAGGTAAAACGACCACCCACTGTAAAGAAGGGGGGTCCGATCGGACCCCCCAACTATACAAAGGCAATCATGTATATGTACGTGATTCTGCCTGTCGGTGCCATTCTGCCGACGTATATTTACAGTGGGCGGTCGTTAAGTGGTTAAATGGCTTTTTTTTCCTTTAGAAATGTAATTTTGTGCAGGGACAGTTCTAAACACGGGAAACACGTGGCACTTCACAGGCATACTTTAGACACCCCCCAGGTACGATATTTAAAGGAATATTTGACTTTTTTTTTTTTCACTTTATGCATCATTAAAATGACTGCTCCCGAAAAACGGCCGTTTTTAAAACTTCTTTTTGCATTGATACATGTCCCCTGGTGAATAACCCGGGTTCCCAAACCCTTTTTAGGACAATAACATGCATAATAGTCGCTATAATTAGCACTTTAGATTTCGAACGTTTGCATCCATTGTATTTAATAGGGTTCTAACGTTCGTGCGAACTTTCGGTCCGTTCGCGGGTTCTGGTGCGAACCGAACCTGGGGGTGTTCGGCTCATCACTACCTGTATGTAACACAAATATATTGTGCCATATAACACAATATATAATACATACACCTATATAATATTACATATATATTATTATATATAATATTACAACATATACCCCCACTTGGGTCGGTTCTAACTACTAGAACTGACCCATAAATCAAGCAACAAACATCATTATGATTTGAGGTACTGGATGCTTTACAATGGCTCAAATGAAATATGAAGCTGAGACTGGTTACATCTCTCTTCACCAGCAGCTAAAATATTCCCATGAAACAGTTATTAGATAATATAACTTTAGACCATGACTGTAAAAGGATTCGGTAAACATCCGTGGCCTGTATAGCTGTTAGGCCTTATTTCAAAGCTTGCTCTTGAGTAAATCACATCACGATCTTGAATATTGCGCAAAAATTAGCTGATGTCACAGTCCATTCTGACTTCATCACATACCTCACCATGTCACTGAAAGTAAAGCTTGGTATGCTTTGGGAGCTCCAATCCACATAAGTCCAGGATTCTCTCATCTCCAGGCTCAAAGTTTTCATTTTTAAAGATACTTTTACACAATCACCAGCAAATCCTGAAATTCTGCTTCCGTCTTTATAGTAAGAAGAACCATCAATATACCAGCAGTCCCTTCCAAGGTCAAAAAGGTTTGGATACGGCAGTAAAACTCTGTGCTGCAAACTATTTCCTTGCACTTGACATTCATGAGCTTCACCTTCAATCATCAATCCACCAATCAGGACACTGGGTTCTTTTAACATTGAACCCTCAATATTCTCTGACAACAAAGCTGTAGTCCATCTTGCAAGCATTTCACAATTAACATCTGCTTCTTTCCATTCCTTATTTGAGCAATGATGACCTTTTGTGTACCTGTCAAGTAATTTGCTGATTGACAGCCACAATTTGAATTTGCTGTAGGCCACCCCTCATTGCCTTTAATAGAGCAGTTACTTGTATCATTCAGTCCATAATTCCACCAGAATGGTATACCAACATATATACTATATATTATTTTTTTTGAAGGATATGGGTATATTTTAGTGGATAAATGTTGTTGGTAATGTTGGCACTTAAGTCACTTTCACTTTGTTGGGGAGTAATCCCCTCTCCCTTTTTTTTTTTTATACACTAGGGGTTAAATAGAAGACTTGTTTGAAGAAAGTCTATAGTGGCTGTCTCTTATTAGGTTGCACTTAGATTGGAAATGGGGAATAATTTATTTTATTTAATGAATACACTTTAGGTTCCCCCTTTATTTATTTTTATTTATTTTTTGTAGGATATGGGTATATTTTAGTGGATAAATGTTGTTGGTAATGGTGGCACTTATGTCACTTTCACTTTGTTGGGGAGTAATCCCCTCTTCCCTTTTTTTTTTCTCTCTCTCTCCTCCCTCTCTCTCTCTCTCTCTCCCTACCTCTCGTCCTCTATGTACCTCCCCGCTGAGTCAACGACCCACTAAAATCGACTGATTATATAATCTTATAGGTGGACAATACAATATAGAAGGATTCTTTGGGACAGGTACCCTCTGGGATAGATTAGGTAAAGATAATGAGGTGTGAAAAAGCCGAGACCGAATAATTGGGTTTTTAAATGTATGTAATAATTTTAATGTTATGGTACAATTTGTAAATGTTTCTTATACTGTAAAAAATTAATAAAAGAAAATAATAAAAAATATATATATATATACCCCCACGCAATGGTTCAAATGGAATCAGCTTGACATCAGTGTCTATCAGATCTTTTATCCCGACAAAGCGGCAGTGGAAATTCTTGTCAGTATCTTCTCATGAAAGGTAGAAAGGTCTTTGTCATTCATATAAGTCGTAGCCTTCAGCATATTATGAACAACTGATTCAACAAAATTCAAATCATGACTAGAGTGATGAATTTCACTCACCCCTCTTATAAATTTAGGAAAACCACCCAACATCCTATGATTTATGCATTGCCAAGCCATTGTGCAGCATCACCTCAGATGTTAAATCTATTGATATCAATATGCATTATGTCATATGTACGGATGTTATAAAATTATCTTAGGTTTCAAATGCTTCGCTCTGGTTTTAAGATAAAGTTCAAGAAATAAAACATAAAAAAAAAATGAAAACATAAAACATATCAGGGAAAGGGAGAAAATGAAAAAATAGGGCGTTGGGGAAGTCCATTGAAAATAAAAATAAAAAATAAAAATAAAATTAAAAAAATTGAAAAAAAGAAATTTGAATGTTCAAGAAAAAAGTCCATTGCTTGATGAATATTGAGAGAGTGTCCATAGATTCTTTATATATTGTCCATTCAGCATTTCTCCCCCACTAGCCCACTTCTGTTCACATTCAAACGAGTTCCTCCGGGGGTCTGAAAGACAAAAATTCTCAGACAAAAACTCATTAGCAAAGTCCTTAGTATTTTTTTTTTTTAAGTTAAGACAAAGTACTATTTACAGTTACAGTCTAAAGCTAATTCACCCCCCCCCCCCCCCCCCCCCACTGCTAGAGAAGCATCATTTGCATTCAAAAACAGATCTTGAGAATGTACACTTGCATTTATGACACCCTATACAACTGTTCCAATAATGTGTCACGTTCTTTTCTCATCTTGTCATACTCAATTTTCAGGTGGTCATACTTCTGTTTTAATTGAGAAAATAGTATCCAGGTCCTTTTCTTATTATTATTTTGGTCAGCTCTGTTTTTCATATTATTATCACCTATGTTTGACCCAGAATCTCCTCTCTTGTTGTGATCATTAGATATTTCATTCTGATCTTTCTGTTCAGTGTTTGTCCTAAACAATGTGGCTACATCAATTTTGACAGCTTGCTCATTTAACTTTCTCCATAAATGATCTGCTCTCAATAATATGTATTTTAAATCATGGGGATTTGGGGTAACTAATAAAATATTTTGTTTGATATCTTCATGCAAAGCATCTAGAAACATACTCATATGTACCAAGCCTCCACGCTCAAATGCAAGATTATTACTGACCAATAACTCCATAATAGTAGATATCCTGTGTGACAATTCATAGGGAGATTCACTTTGCATTTGTTTGATCTTCCCATGAATAGTAACATCAGAACGTACCCCATACAAAGCACATAATAATTCCATTAATATGTCCCTTGTCCTCAGAGGCTGAATACAGATCTGTTTAATTCTCATCCAAAGGCCATTTCCTATTGAATGTTGAAAAACTCTTTCTAAATCAGATGGGTTGAGATTGTACATATCTCTGACATTCTGCAAGTCACAAAACCACTTCAAAAATCTGTTAAAATCATGGCAGGGAACCATTCCTATTTCTTTAAGAATTGCATCTAGTTCTTTTGGTTTCAAATGCTTCATTACAAGCTGAATTTCACCTGAATTATTATAAACTGTGGTGGTCACAGTGGGTGCGGCTGGCAATGAATTATCAGATTTAATATGAGGTTCTGTTTCATTTGATAGAAAGTTTGTGTTTGTATTTTGCTGCAGATTGCTTAATCCAAGATTTGATGCATATCTGCATTCCTGAGATCTCTTCTCTAATTCCATAATTCTTAATTTTAATCTCTCATTTTCCTCTGATAATTCATCACAACGTTTAGATTTCTCAAGCAAAGCTCCCCCAATGGTAACTGCATGCAATTTTAAATTTACTGTCTCCGTTTTTGATTGGTTTTGTAACCTCTGACAAACATTGTTTCTATTTGCAACTGCATTCTGTAAATGGGCAATTTCCTCAATCTTACCCTTCAAAGAACTTTCCATAGTTAAACAGCAAAATAACAAGCTCTGCAAAATGCAACCTTTTCTTTTACTTTCTGAAATTTTGCTATCAAAAACATTTTTCTCTAAAAATTCCTTCATCATAGTCCATGTCTGCTTACATTTTTCTGGAATTTCATAAGGACCCGCCATGACGCTTAATACATTTTAATATCCATCTGTTAACTTTATCAGAACTGACACTAGCTTCACACTGAGTAAGCATTTTGGCTACATTACTAATAATTAAAAAAAAAGGAAATATTTTACTCACCGCATTAGAGGCTCCACCTTGTCAGTTCCGGTCTTCTGGTACACGACAGTCTTTTTTATCTTTAGTTTCCAGTCTCCAGAGAATAATTCTGGGGTTCCGAACTTGTTTAATCTTGTATATCAGACTCTTATGTCACAACCAGACATTAGAGTCACAGCACAGCTCTTGGGTCTCCATCAGACTTCAGACTTCGGATTGTTGTCATCACCGCTTCTGTTACTAAGTCCTGAAAATGCGCTTCTGGTCGCTTGAACGGCACCAATGTAGTGATATAGTATAGTGGTTTCCAGTTGATAATTGATGTTTAGTTATTAGTATGATGATATAAGTTATGTTATTCCTGCAGCATCACACCCAAGTTCTCCAGAGAATGCACTTTATTGACTTCCAATACAGAACAAAGTTCAATACTTGCACAGATGACAACAAATCCAATCAGAGTATATATATATTGTGACAGCAGGAAGGTAAAGTCACCTGGTTGCATCCAGGGGGGTAGATATATTTCTCCCAGATTCAGGCTTTATGCCGACTTATACAACTAGGGAGGGAGTTGATGAAGCCCAGCTGAGGCTAGTGGGCTCATGGATGACTCATACCTCTAGGGAGAGGGCTGGGCGTCGTGCAGGCAGGGAGTTGATGAGACCAGCTGAAGCCTGTCAGTTCGTTTAAGGCCTCTATAAAAACTCCCAGATTCAATAGGTGTTTGCTCATGCCTGGAACCAGACCTGTGTGGACTGTCTAGGGAGAGTGAACCCCTGTGCGGTGAGAAAAAGCCTGTGTGGCTATTTGTTTGGACATTGACTAAACCAGGGACTTAGGGACTAGGACAGCACCAGGCTGATCCCAGTTGTTAGTTAGGAAACCTGCATGTTTAGTCAGAGGTCAAGCTGACCAGGATTTATTTTGTTTATGTTTCTTTTTGGCTTTGCTGTGTTTTTGTCACTGTACATAGAGAAATAAACCGCACCTTTTGATTTTGAAAACCACAACCTCCGTCTGCTGGCCCTGTTTTTGTGTGGGGAGCCCAACCAGGGGGTCACACACACCCGCTACCGAGTTAACCCCCTCACAGTTGGTGGAGAACCAGTGGCAGTTTTTTTAAGCCAGCATGGAGGAGATACTGAAACAGCTGGCTCTAGCAAATGCCAATCAACAGCAGACAAATGCAGGTTTGCAAAGGAGCCTTGCAGCCCAGCAGCAAGCTCATCAACAGAGCCTTGCAGCCCAGCAGCAAGCTCACCAACAGAGTCTGGAAGCTCAGCAACAAGCCCAGCAGCAATCTGAGGCCCGCTTCATAGACCTGTTACAGAAGCAAGAGCAGAGACTACAACAAATGGAAGCAGTAATGCAGCAACGTCCGCAGACCAGTGAGGAAAGCCGTCCCACCAATACCGCGTCCTTTGGGGTGAGTCGTTTATTGACAAAAATGACTGGAGAGGATGATCCAGAGGTATTTTTGACCACATTTGAAAGGACTGCTGAAAGAGAAAAGTGGCCTGAGGAGCAGTGGGCTGGACTGGTGGCTCCTCTGTTAACTGGTGAATCGCAGAAGGCTTACTATGACCTAGAGCCTGACCAAGCAAAAGACTATGTGATGCTAAAAGCTGAAATATTGGCAAGGCTGGGTGTCACCCTGGCTGTCCGGGCTCAGCGTGTGCATAACTGGACTTTCCAGCTTGGAAAACCCCCCAGGTCTCAAATGTATGATCTCATTCACCTGAGCAGGAAGTGGCTACAGCCAGAGACTTTGTCCGCACCAGAGATTGTGGAACGTGTTGTAATGGATCGGTTTTTGAGAGCTCTTCCTACTGCCATCCAAAAGTGGGTAAGCCATGGAGACCCAGAGACGGCCGGTGGTCTTGTGGATCGTGTAGAGAAATACTTGGCTACAGAGAACCTGACGGCCTCTTCCAGAGACACTCGGACTTTCCACCCTAAGACCAGATCATCCCCAGGGGCGGATAAGAGGATTCCAAGGGGTGAGGGTGGAGAGAGTGAGAGGGTGGGAGCTCTACCCAAAGTTTGGCGAGAACAGCCTGGGAAGTCAGGGGCTCAAGAGGCAGCCAAATGGATTGTTTGCTACCGCTGCCGGCAAGCGGGACATATTGCAGCAAATTGCCCGGTTGTGGAGGAACCCATGCAATGTGACTTTCTGACGGACCGACGTCAGTCGCTGTGTGCGACAGTCGCATGCACTGCCATTCGGGGAACTGAGAAACATTTATGCAAAATGTGTATTAATGGTAGAAATGTTGTGGTATTACTGGATTCAGGTAGCCTTGTGACCCTGATAAAGGCTGAATTAGTTAAAACAGAGGTCTCTGGGAATAGCAAGGTAGCTGTTATTTGTGTGCATGGGGACACCCGAGAGTATCCAGTGACTACAGTGTGTTTCGAGACCCCCAAAGGTACCCTCTCTCATCCAGTGGGGTTAGTATCTCAATTACCGCATGATGCCATTGTGGGAAGGGATTTTCCGAAGTTCTGGGAACTGTGGGATGATCCTGAGCCCCCCACTGGTGCCCCTATGTACCAGGAATGTGATAGCCAGAACTCCTCTGAGAGTGGTGAGGACTCTCCAGAATTTCCCATGTCAGTATTGGCAGGGGAGACTCAAGAAACTGGAGAGGAGCCCACCTCCTCAGACGAAAACCTACCGTCTGTGGAGTTTTCTGATCTGGAGGTTCACAGGGAAAATTTTGCCACAGAACAGTTAAAAGACCCCGCCCTAATAAAGGCACGGGAAAACGTAGTGGAAATAGATGGCGAGTTAGTGAACCCAGATAATACCTGCACTTACCCATACTTCAGCGTAGAGAAGGACCTACTGTATCGGGTGGCAAAAAGGGCAGAAGAAACCGTTGAGCAGCTTGTGGTGCCCAAACCTTACAGGAAGTTGGTGTTGGAGTTGGCCCATGGGCACATTCTTGGAGGTCATCTGGGGACAGAGAAAACCCGAGAGAGGGTATTACAGAGATTCTATTGGCCTGGGGTGATGAAGGACATAGAAAATTATTGTTCCTCCTGCCCTGTGTGTCAGAGGTCGGCCCCGATGCCACATTTCCGTAGCCCGCTGGTCCCTCTACCCATCATTGAGGTCCCGTTTGAGAGAATCGCAATGGATTTGGTAGGTCCTATAATCTAGTCCGCTAGGGGGCACCAGTACATATTGGTTATAATGGACTATGCCACCCGTTATCCAGAAGCGATCCCTCTCAGAAATACCTCGGCCAAAACCATAGCCAAAGAGCTATCTCTTGTTTTTAGCCGGGTGGGTATTTGTAAAGAACTGCTTACGGACCAAGGTACACCCTTTATGTCCCGGGTTATGAAAGAGCTGTGTAAATTGTTCAAAGTGACGCAATTGCGTACATCTGTGTATCACCCCCAAACCGATGGGCTGGTTGAAAGATTCAACAAAACCCTAAAACAAATGTTGAAGAAAGTGGTGGATAGAGATGGAAGGGATTGGGACTGTCTACTTCCTTATTTGATGTTTGCTATTAGGGAGGTGCCCCAATCCTCTACGGGATTCTCCCCCTTTGAGTTACTGTATGGGAGACACCCAAGAGGGCTGTTGGATATTGCCAAGGAAACTTGGGAAAGTGAGAGTTCTCCCCACAGGAGTGTGATTGAGCATGTCGCCCTGATGCAAGATCGAATTGCACAGGTAATGCCCATCGTGAAGGAACATTTGGCCCAAGCGCAGTTGGCACAGCAGAGAGTGTACAACCGTGGAGCCAAGACCCGTACCTTTTCCCCGGGGGATAGGATATTGGTACTTGTCCCTACGGTTGAAAGTAAATTCCTTGCCAAATGGCAAGGCCCCTACGAGATAATGGAAAAAGTGAGCGAAGTGAATTACAAGGTCAGACAACCAGGAAGGCGAAAGCCCGAACAGATATATCACGTTAATCTGTTGAAAGCCTGGAGGGATAGAGAGTCCCTAGTCGCAGAAACTTGGTCACCAGCTCAAACTGGTTGCGTGATTCCGGAGGTTGGAATAGCAGCCACCTTGTCACAACCCCAACAACAGGAGGTTAAGGAGTTTGTGCTTCGCAACAAGGAGGTGTTCTCTGAGCTGCCGGGACAAACATCTGGGGTAGAGCATGATATTATTACCCCGCCCGGTGAAAGGGTGAAGTTAAAACCCTATCGGATCCCAGAGGCCCGACGGGAGGCAATACGGGAGGAAGTACAGAAAATGCTGAACTTAGGGGTGATAGAGGAGTCCCAAAGTGATTGGTCTAGTCCCATTGTGTTGGTGCCTAAACCGGATGGGAGCTGGCGATTTTGTAACGATTTTCGTCAGTTGAACAAAGTTACAAAATTTGACACCTACCCCATGCCACGTATAGATGAGTTGATCGACCGGCTGGGAACAGCCCGATACATGACGACTCTTGACCTCACAAAAGGGTATTGGCAAATTCCCCTGGCCAAGTCGGCCAAAGAGAAAACCCCATTTGTAACCCCAGACGGGGCGTTCCAATATAAGAGAATGCCGTTCGGGTTACAGAATGCGCCGGCCACATTCCAGCGGAAAATGGACCAGATACTGAGGCCCCATTGGAAGTATGCTGCGGCTTACCTGGATGACGTAATTGTCCATAGCACAGATTGGGCCTCACATCTGCCAAAAGTGCAAGCAGTCCTAGACTCTATCCGGGAAGCGGGGTTTACGGCTAACCCCAAGAAGTGTACCATTGGGCAGGAGGAGGCCAAATATCTTGGGTACACCATTGGCAGGGGAGTGATAAAACCCCAACTCAACAAAGTCGAGGCCATCCAGAGTTGGCCACGTCCCAACAGCAAGAAGCAGGTACGGGCCTTTCTGGGAATCGCGGGTTATTATCGGCGCTTCATTCCCCACTTTGCTTCTAAGGCTGTGTCCCTAACCAACCTGACGAAAGGGAAAGGGTCGGTCATGATTAAATGGACCCCCGAGGCTGAGGCAGCATTCCAATTCTTGAAACAAGCCTTATGTAGCCAGCCAGTGTTGTACTCACCCGACTTCTCTAAAGACTTTGTCGTACAAAGTGATGCGTCAGGTGTGGGGTTAGGAGCAGTATTGTCCCAGGTCTGGAACGGGGAAGAGCACCCAGTCATTTACCTCAGCAGGAAGTTGAAGTCCCATGAGGTAAATTACGCCACGGTTGAAAAGGAGTGTTTAGCGGTGAAGTGGGCTCTAGATTCCCTTCGGTACTATCTGCTAGGTAGGCACTTTGACATGGTTACGGATCACGCTCCGTTAAAGTGGATGGCTCAAAACAAGGAGACAAATAGAAGAGTGAATAGGTGGTTCCTGGCCCTACAGGAATTCAACTTCACAGTAAAGCATCGCCCTGGCGTTCAAATGGGGAATGTGGATGCTTTGTCTCGAGTACTTGAATGCCTGATTGCTGGTGTTCCAACCCCAAGGTTAAAACAAGAGGGGGGGTATGTGACAGCAGGAAGGTAAAGTCACCTGGTTGCATCCAGGGGGGTAGATATATTTCTCCCAGATTCAGGCTTTATGCCGACTTATACAACTAGGGAGGGAGTTGATGAAGCCCAACTGAGGCTAGTGGGCTCATGGATGACTCATACCTCTAGGGAGAGGGCTGGGCGTCGTGCAGGCAGGGAGTTGATGAGACCAGCTGAAGCCTGTCAGTTCGTTTAAGGCCTCTATAAAAACTCCCAGATTCAATAGGTGTTTGCTCATGCCTGGAACCAGACCTGTGTGGACTGTCTAGGGAGAGTGAACCCCTGTGCGGTGAGAAAAAGCCTGTGTGGCTATTTGTTTGGACATTGACTAAACCAGGGACTTAGGGACTAGGACAGCACCAGGCTGATCCCAGTTGTTAGTTAGGAAACCTGCATGTTTAGTCAGAGGTCAAGCTGACCAGGATTTATTTTGTTTATGTTTCTTTTTGGCTTTGCTGTGTTTTTGTCACTGTACATAGAGAAATAAACCGCACCTTTTGATTTTGAAAACCACAACCTCCGTCTGCTGGCCCTGTTTTTGTGTGGGGAGCCCAACCAGGGGGTCACACACACCCGCTACCGAGTTAACCCCCTCACAATATATATATATTTCAGAGTCCCACATCTCCTAGATCATATTCTAGACCTGTGCTTTCCTAACCATGCAGAGTGACAAGACTAGAGCAGACTGAATGCCAGCTTGAGTGTTTCAAATACTGGTCTGACACTGGGGGGGTGTTCTGCCAGGTCAACCAAATGTTCCCATGAATGAATACCCCCTCAAGTCTAATTACCATCTAAACAATGTCCCCTTTGAACTGTTCAATTAAGTTAACAAAACCGAAGAGAAACGCCCTGGGACTTTGTGTGAGGTGGAAGAGATAGGCACATGTAGAACAAGGAGAGATTGTGATGTAATCCATTTTATTCGTAACAAATATGACGTATCATTATGGAACCATGATGTTATAGGCAAACCAAGTGTAGTACTGATATAATCCACAACAAAATTGGATATAATGCGCATATGTGGGGGAGGGTAAAAAAAAATATATAATATCAATAGAAACCCAATGTGACTGGAACAGTCATGAATGGTGGAGTTACCTTGTTGCAGAGGTCTAAGGGAGACACAGCCATAGAGAGGTGTCCAGCACGCCAAATGAAAAAAACGCAAATGCAGGTCCAGCCACACAGTCATCCGGATATAAACCTGGGGCGAGTCCGGTAGCTCCGCCCCCAACATCATGTGCGGATGTGCGCACACCAGCGTCATGACGGCGCTGGTTGCATCACAATCCAGGATGTCCCACACAGCTCGCAGCGGCGGCGTCGGAGACGCCGCATCAGCGGGCGTGAAAAAGACATGATGCCGTTGCGTGGGTGGCCCCGCCCATCCCGAAGGAGTGGGCGGGGACAGCAGGAGGTCAATGAAACCTCCCTTTCACGCAACGCAGCCCCCGAACCAGAACCGAAATATGCCAGCGCCTGTGGAAACCGGGAGGAAAGGACAAGTGGCCCGGAGAGTACCGACAGTGCAATATATGAAAGCAACTGGCCAAACAATCACTGTACTAAAGATAAAAATGCAAACATGGCCAAAGCTGTAGGAGACCTATAAGGGGCTAAATGGGTGTCTACCACCCGATACAAACAAAAAAAGGGGGGAAATAGGAACTGCTACAGCTACTCAACCATCTCCATCCCTATACGAACCAAACCGAAGAGAAACACCCTGGGACTTTGTGTGAGGTGGAAGAGATAGGCACATGTAGAACAAGGAGAGATTGTGATGTAATCCATTTTATTCGTAACAAATATGTCTGTACATCAAAGGAGGAGACAACAATAAGTGTGTGTCGCCAGGCATAGTGGCCATGATGTACAGCAAAAGTACAGAACATAAATAAAAAACAAACAACAATACATCCATATGACAATGATAAAAAGTAAATGTACAGAAGGACCAGTGGGTTGATTGCATACAATGTAAAAAGTACATGAACTCATGTGAGGTACATAAAATGTAGGCATATATGATGAGTCAAGTGCAGTGGCACAGATACTTGGTAAATCAGATGGATGGGGCATCAGGTAAGCCCTACGCGTTTCGCGAGCTCTACTCGCTCATCAGGGGCAGATGCACAATCATCATATCTGTTATGAGGTAGAAAAAAATGATAAAAAATGAATATATGACAACATTAGTGGTAGAAGGTGTGGGGGATGGTGAGGGGGTCAAACCGAAGGTTAACCTATCACTCACCAGAGTCTGGACCAAAAAAGCCAATCACCACGTACCAAAAACGGCGGCAAACCCAAAGTCCGGCTCTGGAGCTGAGGAGGCAAGGCATACGAACAATGCCCCATGGAAAGTCCGGATAGGCTGTGCGGTCTGTGGGAAAAACCCAGCCACAATTGCTGGGCACCCCGAGAAACCAACAGTGTGTCTGAAAAGAATTATGGAGATATCTAAACATATTTATAACAAAAGACATGACGGTTTGCAAATGATGCTATATGTCAAAACGCAAATGCAAAAAAGATCTAAAGGTAATGATAGGTACAAAAATCCGTAAGGTATAAATGTAGAGTGGCTATGCTGGATATATGGCGTATATTGTGACCAAAAGAAAAAAATAATAAGCAATATAAAAATGGTATAAGCCAAAAAGGGGGGGGGGGTCAGCTGCATAATCAGGGGCAGTATAGACATGATGCGCATATGGAATAAATACAGTAAACCATACTGTGTATGTATGGGTATTGGGCTACAACTGGGTCCAAGTGACGTATCATTATGGAACCATGATGTTATAGGCAAACCAAGTGTAGTACTGATATAATCCACAACAAAATTGGATATAATGCGCATATGTGGGGGAGGGTAAAAAAAATATATAATATCAATAGAAACCCAATGTGACTGGAACAGTCATGAATGGTGGAGTTACCTTGTTGCAGAGGTCTAAGGGAGACACAGCCATAGAGAGGTGTCCAGCACGCCAAATGAAAAAAACGCAAATGCAGGTCCAGCCACACAGTCATCCGGATATAAACCTGGGGCGAGTCCGGTAGCTCCGCCCCCAACATCATGTGCGGATGTGCGCACACCAGCGTCATGACGGCGCTGGTTGCATCGCAATCCAGGATGTCCCACACAGCCCGCAGCGGTGGCGTCGGAGACGCCGCATCAGCGGGCGTGAAAAAGACATGATGCCGTTGCGTGGGTGGCCCCGCCCATCCCGAAGGAGTGGGCGGGGACAGCAGGAGGTCAATGAAACCTCCCTTTCACGCAACGCAGCCCCCGAACCAGAACCGAAATATGCCAGCGCCTGTGGAAACCGGGAGGAAAGGACAAGTGGCCCGGAGAGTACCCACAGTGCAATATATGAAAGCAACTGGCCAAACAATCACTGTACTAAAGATAAAAATGCAAACATGGCCAAAGCTGTAGGAGACCTATAAGGGGCTAAATGGGTGTCTATCACCCGATACAAACAAAAAAAGGGGGGAAATAGGAACTGCTACAGCTACTCAACCATCTCCATCCCTATACGAACCAAACCGAAGAGAAACGCCCTGGGACTTTGTGTGAGGTGGAAGAGATAGGCACATGTAGAACAAGGAGAGATTGTGATGTAATCCATTTTATTCGTAACAAATATGTCTGTACATCAAAGGAGGAGACAACAATAAGTGTGTGTCGCCAGGCATAGTGGCCATGATGTACAGCAAAAGTGCAGAACATAAATAAAAAACAAACAACAATACATCCATATGACAATGATAAAAAGTAAATGTACAGAAGGACCAGTGGGTTGATTGCATACAATGTAAAAAGTACATGAACTCATGTGAGGTACATAAAATGTAGGCATATATGATGAGTCAAGTGCAGTGGCACAGATACTTGGTAAATCAGATGGATGGGGCATCAGGTAAGCCCTACGCGTTTTGCGAGCTCTACTCGCTCATCTGGGGCAGATGCACAATCATCATATCTGTTATGAGGTAGAAAAAAATGATAAAAAATGAATATATGACAACATTAGTGGTAGAAGGTGTGGGGGATGGTGAGGGGGTCAAACCGAAGGTTAACCTATTACTCACCAGAGTCTGGACCAAAAAAGCCAATCACCACGTACCAAAAATGGCGGCAAACCCAAAGTCCGGCTCGGGAGCTGAGGAGGCAAGGCATACGAACAATGCCCCATGGAAAGTCCGGATAGGCTGTGCGGTCTGTGGGAAAAACCCAGCCACAATTGCTGGGCACCCCGGGAAACCAACAGTGTGTCTGAAAAGAATTATGGAGATATCTAAACATATGTATAACAAAAGACATGACGGTTTGCAAATGATGCTATATGTCAAAACGCAAATGCAAAAAAGATCTAAAGGTAATGATAGGTACAAAAATGCGTAAGGTATAAATGTAGAGTGGCTATGCTGGATATATGGCGTGTATTGTGACCAAAAGAAAAAAATAATAAGCAATATAAAAATGGTATAAGCCAAAAAGGGGGGGGGGGTCAGCTGCATAATCAGGGGCAGTATAGACATGATGCTCATATGGAATAAATACAGTAAACCATACTGTGTATGTATGGGTATTGGGCTACAACTGGGTCCAAGTGACGTATCATTATGGAACCATGATGTTATAGGCAAACCAAGTGTAGTACTGATATAATCCACAACAAAATTGGATATAATGCGCATATGTGGGGGAGGGTAAAAAAAAATATATAATATCAATAGAAACCCAATGTGACTGGAACAGTCATGAATGGTGGAGATACCTTGTTGCAGAGGTCTAAGGGAGACACAGCCATAGAGAGGTGTCCAGCACGCCAAATGAAAAAACCGCAAATGCAGGTCCAGCCACACAGTCATCCGGATATAAACCTGGGGCGAGTCCGGTAGCTCCGCCCCCAACATCATGTGCGGATGTGCGCACACCAGCGTCATGACGGCGCTGGTTGCATCGCAATCCAGGATGTCCCACACAGCCCGCAGCGGCGGCGTCGGAGACGCCGCATCAGCGGGCGTGAAAAAGACATGATGCCGTTGCGTGGGTGGCCCCGCCCATCCCGAAGGAGTGGGCGGGGACAGCAGGAGGTCAATGAAACCTCCCTTTCACGCAACGCAGCCCCCGAACCAGAACCGAAATATGCCAGCGCCTGTGGAAACCGGGAGGAAAGGACAAGTGGCCCGGAGAGTACCCACAGTGCAATATATGAAAGCAACTGGCCAAACAATCACTGTACTAAAGATAAAAATGCAAACATGGCCAAAGCTGTAGGAGACCTATAAGGGGCTAAATGGGTGTCTACCACCCGATACAAACAAAAAAAGGGGGGAAATAGGAACTGCTACAGCTACTCAACCATCTCCATCCCTATACGAACCAAACCGAAGAGAAACGCCCTGGGACTTTGTGTGAGGTGGAAGAGATAGGCACATGTAGAACAAGGAGAGATTGTGATGTAATCCATTTTATTCGTAACAAATATGTCTGTACATCAAAGGAGGAGACAACAATAAGTGTGTGTCGCCAGGCATAGTGGCCATGATGTACAGCAAAAGTACAGAACATAAATAAAAAACAAACAACAATACATCCATATGACAATGATAAAAAGTAAATGTACAGAAGGACCAGTGGGTTGATTGCATACAATGTAAAAAGTACATGAACTCATGTGAGGTACATAAAATGTAGGCATATATGATGAGACAAGTGCAGTGGCACAGATACTTGGTAAATCAGATGGATGGGGCATCAGGTAAGCCCTACGCGTTTCGCGAGCTCTACTCGCTCATCAGGGGCAGATGCACAATCATCATATCTGTTATGAGGTAGAAAAAAATGATAAAAAATGAATATATGACAACATTAGTGGTAGACGGTGTGGGGGATGGTGAGGGGGTCAAACCGAAGGTTAACCTATTACTCACCAGAGTCTGGACCAAAAAAGCCAATCACCACGTACCAAAAACGGCGGCAAACCCAAAGTCCGGCTCGGGAGCTGAGGAGGCAAGGCATACGAACAATGCCCCATGGAAAGTCCGGATAGGCTGTGCGGTCTGTGGGAAAAACCCAGCCACAATTGCTGGGCACCCCGAGAAACCAACAGTGTGTCTGAAAAGAATTATGGAGATATCTAAACATATGTATAACAAAAGACATGACGGTTTGCAAATGATGCTATATGTCAAAACGCAAATGCAAAAAAGATCTAAAGGTAATGATAGGTACAAAAATCCGTAAGGTATAAATGTAGAGTGGCTATGCTGGATATATGGCGTGTATTGTGACCAAAAGAAAAAAATAATAAGCAATATAAAAATGGTATAAGCCAAAAAGGGGGGGGGTCAGCTGCATAATCAGGGGCAGTATAGACATGATGCGCATATGGAATAAATACAGTAAACCATACTGTGTATGTATGGGTATTGGGCTACAACTGGGTCCAAGTGACGTATCATTATGGAACCATGATGTTATAGGCAAACCAAGTGTAGTACTGATATAATCCACAACAAAATTGGATATAATGCGCATATGTGGGGGAGGGTAAAAAAAAATATATAATATCAATAGAAACCCAATGTGACTGGAACAGTCATGAATGGTGGAGTTACCTTGTTGCAGAGGTCTAAGGGAGACACAGCCATAGAGAGGTGTCCAGCACGCCAAATGAAAAAACCGCAAATGCAGGTCCAGCCACACAGTCATCCGGATATAAACCTGGGGCGAGTCCGGTAGCTCCGCCCCCAACATCATGTGCGGATGTGCGCACACCAGCGTCATGACGGCGCTGGTTGCATCGCAATCCAGGATGTCCCACACAGCCCGCAGCGGCGGCGTCGGAGACGCCGCATCAGCGGGCGTGAAAAAGACATGATGCCGTTGCGTGGGTGGCCCCGCCCATCCCGAAGGAGTGGGCGGGGACAGCAGGAGGTCAATGAAACCTCCCTTTCACGCAACGCAGCCCCCGAACCAGAACCGAAATATGCCAGCGCCTGTGGAAACCGGGAGGAAAGGACAAGTGGCCCGGAGAGTACCCACAGTGCAATATATGAAAGCAACTGGCCAAACAATCACTGTACTAAAGATAAAAATGCAAACATGGCCAAAGCTGTAGGAGACCTATAAGGGGCTAAATGGGTGTCTACCACCCGATACAAACAAAAAAAGGGGGGAAATAGGAACTGCTACAGCTACTCAACCATCTCCATCCCTATACGAACCAAACCGAAGAGAAACGCCCTGGGACTTTGTGTGAGGTGGAAGAGATAGGCACATGTAGAACAAGGAGAGATTGTGATGTAATCCATTTTATTCGTAACAAATATGTCTGTACATCAAAGGAGGAGACAACAATAAGTGTGTGTCGCCAGGCATAGTGGCCATGATGTACAGCAAAAGTACAGAACATAAATAAAAAACAAACAACAATACATCCATATGACAATGATAAAAAGTAAATGTACAGAAGGACCAGTGGGTTGATTGCATACAATGTAAAAAGTACATGAACTCATGTGAGGTACATAAAATGTAGGCATATATGATGAGTCAAGTGCAGTGGCACAGATACTTGGTAAATCAGATGGATGGGGCATCAGGTAAGCCCTACGCGTTTCGCGAGCTCTACTCGCTCATCAGGGGCAGATGCACAATCATCATATCTGTTATGAGGTAGAAAAAAATGATAAAAAATGAATATATGACAACATTAGTGGTAGAAGGTGTGGGGGATGGTGAAGGGGTCAAACCGAAGGTTAACCTATTACTCACCAGAGTCTGGACCAAAAAAGCCAATCACCACGTACCAAAAACGGCGGCAAACCCAAAGTCCGGCTCGGGAGCTGAGGAGGCAAGGCATACGAACAATGCCCCATGGAAAGTCCGGATAGGCTGTGCGGTCTGTGGGAAAAACCCAGCCACAATTGCTGGGCACCCCGAGAAACCAACAGTGTGTCTGAAAAGAATTATGGAGATATCTAAACATATGTATAACAAAAGACATGACGGTTTGCAATTATATTATATCCAATTTTGTTGTGGATTATATCAGTACTACACTTGGTTTGCCTATAACATCATGGTTCCATAATGATACGTCACTTGGACCCAGTTGTAGCCCAATACCCATACATACACAGTATGGTTTACTGTGTTTATTCCATATGCGCATCATGTCTATACTGCCCCTGATTATGCAGCTGACCCCCCCCCCCCCCCTTTTTGGCTTATACCATTTTTATATTGCTTATTATTTTTTTCTTTTGGTCACAATACACGCCATATATCCAGCATAGCCACTCTACATTTATACCTTACGGATTTTTGTACCTATCATTACCTTTAGATCTTTTTTGCATTTGCGTTTTGACATATAGCATCATTTGCAAACCGTCATGTCTTTTGTTATACATATGTTTAGATATCTCCATAATTCTTTTCAGACACACTTGGTTTCTCGGGGTGCCCAGCAATTGTGGCTGGGTTTTTCCCACAGACCGCACAGCCTATCCGGACTTTCCATGGGGCATTGTTCGTATGCCTTGCCTCCTCAGCTCCCGAGCCGGACTTTGGGTTTGCCGCCGTTTTTGGTACGTGGTGATTGGCTTTTTTGGTCCAGACTCTGGTGAGTAATAGGTTAACTTTTGGTTTGACCCCCTCACCCTCCCCCACACCTTCTACCACTAATGTTGTCATATATTCATTTTTTATCATTTTTTTCTACCTCATAACAGATATGATGATTGTGCATCTGCCCCTGATGAGCGAGTAGAGCTCGCAAAACGCGTAGGGCTTACCTGATGCCCCATCCATCTGATTTACCAAGTATCTGTGCCACTGCACTTGACTCATCATATATGCCTACATTTTATGTACCTCACATGAGTTCATGTACTTTTTACATTGTATGCAATCAACCCACTGGTCCTTCTGTACATTTACTTTTTATCATTGTCATATGGATGTATTGTTGTTTGTTTTTTATTTATGTTCTGTACTTTTGCTGTACATCATGGCCACTATGCCTGGCGACACACACTTATTGTTGTCTCCTCCTTTGATGTACAGACATATTTGTTACGAATAAAATGGATTACATCACAATCTCTCCTTGTTCTACATGTGCCTATCTCTTCCACCTCACACAAAGTCCCAGGGCGTTTCTCTTCGGTTTGGTTCGTATAGGGATGGAGATGGTTGAGTAGCTGTAGCAGTTCCTATTTCCCCCCTTTTTTTGTTTGTATCGGGTGGTAGACACCCATTTAGCCCCTTATAGGTCTCCTACAGCTTTGGCCATGTTTGCATTTTTATCTTTAGTACAGTGATTGTTTGGCCAGTTGCTTTCATATATTGCACTGTGGGTACTCTCCGGGCCACTTGTCCTTTCCTCCCGGTTTCCACAGGCGCTGGCATATTTCGGTTCTGGTTCGGGGGCTGCGTTGCGTGAAAGGGAGGTTTCATTGACCTCCTGCTGTCCCCGCCCACTCCTTCGGGATGGGCGGGGCCACCCACGCAACGGCATCATGTCTTTTTCACGCCCGCTGATGCGGCGTCTCCGACGCCACCGCTGCGGGCTGTGTGGGACATCCTGGATTGCGATGCAACCAGCGCCGTCATGACGCTGGTGTGCGCACATCCGCACATGATGTTGGGGGCGGAGCTACCGGACTCGCCCCAGGTTTATATCCGGATGACTGTGTGGCTGGACCTGCATTTGCGGTTTTTTCATTTGGCGTGCTGGACACCTCTCTATGGCTGTGTCTCCCTTAGACCTCTGCAACAAGGTAACTCCACCATTCATGACTGTTCCAGTCACATTGGGTTTCTATTGATATTATATTTTTTTTTTTTACCCTCCCCCACATATGCGCATTATATCCAATTTTGTTGTGGATTATATCAGTACTACACTTGGTTTGCCTATAACATCATGGTTCCATAATGATACGTCACTTGGACCCAGTTGTAGCCCAATACCCATACATACACAGTATGGTTTTCTGTATTTATTCCATATGCACATCATGTCTATACTGCCCCTGATTATGCAGCTGACCCCCCCCCCCCCCTTTTTGGCTTATACCATTTTTATATTGCTTATTATTTTTTTCTTTTGGTCACAATACACGCCATATATCCAGCATAGCCACTCTACATTTATACCTTACGGATTTTTGTACCTATCATTACCTTTAGATCTTTTTTGCATTTGCGTTTTGACATATATCATCATTTGCAAACCGTCATGTCTTTTGTTATACATATGTTTAGATATCTCCATAATTCTTTTCAGACACACTGTTGGTTTCTCGGGGTGCCCAGCAATTGTGGCTGGGTTTTTCCCACAGACCGCACAGCCTATCCGGACTTTCCATGGGGCATTGTTCGTATGCCTTGCCTCCTCAGCTCCCGAGCCGGACTTTGGGTTTGCCGCCGTTTTTGGTACGTGGTGATTGGCTTTTTTGGTCCAGACTCTGGTGAGTAATAGGTTAACCTTCGGTTTGACCCCCTCACCATCCCCCACACCTTCTACCACTAATGTTGTCATATATTCATTTTTTATCATTTTTTTCTACCTCATAACAGATATGATGATTGTGCATCTGCCCCTGATGAGCGAGTAGAGCTCGCGAAACGCGTAGGGCTTACCTGATGCCCCATCCATCTGATTTACCAAGTATCTGTGCCACTGCACTTGACTCATCATATATTCCTACATTTTATGTACCTCACATGAGTTCATGTACTTTTTACATTGTATGCAATCAACCCACTGGTCCTTCTGTACATTTACTTTTTATCATTGTCATATGGATGTATTGTTGTTTGTTTTTTATTTATGTTCTGTACTTTTGCTGTACATCATGGCCACTATGCCTGGCGACACACACTTATTGTTGTCTCCTCCTTTGATGTACAGACATATTTGTTACGAATAAAATGGATTACATCACAATCTCTCCTTGTTCTACATGTGCCTATCTCTTCCACCTCACACAAAGTCCCAGGGTGTTTCTCTTCGGTTTGGTTCGTATAGGGATGGAGATGGTTGAGTAGCTGTAGCAGTTCCTATTTCCCCCCTTTTTTTGTTTGTATCGGGTGGTAGACACCCATTTAGCCCCTTATAGGTCTCCTACAGCTTTGGCCATGTTTGCATTTTTATCTTTAGTACAGTGATTGATGGCCAGTTGCTTTCATATATTGCACTGTGGGTACTCCCCGGGCCACTTGTCCTTTCCTCCCGGTTTCCACAGGCGCTGGCATATTTCGGTTCTGGTTCGGGGGCTGCGTTGCGTGAAAGGGAGGTTTCATTGACCTCCTGCTGTCCCCGCCCACTCCTTCGGGATGGGCGGGGCCACCCACGCAACGGCATCATGTCTTTTTCATGCCCGCTGATGCGGCGTCTCCGACGCCGCCGCTGCGAGCTGTGTGGGACATCCTGGATTGCGATGCAACCAGCGCCGTCATGACGCTGGTGTGCGCACATCCGCACATGATGTTGGGGGCGGAGCTACCGGACTCGCCCCAGGTTTATATCCGGATGACTGTGTGGCTAGACCTGCATTTGCGTTTTTTTCATTTGGCGTGCTGGACACCTCTCTATGGCTGTGTCTCCCTTAGACCTCTGCAACAAGGTAACTCCACCATTCATGACTGTTCCAGTCACATTGGGTTTCTATTGATATTATATATATTTTTTTACCCTCCCCCACATATGCGCATTATATCCAATTTTGTTGTGGATTATATCAGTACTACACTTGGTTTGCCTATAACATCATGGTTCCATAATGATACGTCACTTGGACCCAGTTGTAGCCCAATACCCATACATACACAGTATGGTTTACTGTATTTATTCCATATGCGCATCATGTCTATACTGCCCCTGATTATGCAGCTGACCCCCCCCCCTTTTTGGCTTATACCATTTTTATATTGCTTATTATTTTTTTCTTTTGGTCACAATACACGCCATATATCCAGCATAGCCACTCTACATTTATACCTTACAGATTTGTGTACCTATCATTACCTTTAGATCTTTTTTGCATTTGCGTTTTGACATATAGCATCATTTGCAAACCGTCATGTCTTTTGTTATACATATGTTTAGATATCTCCATAATTCTTTTCAGACACACTGTTGGTTTCTCGGGGTGCCCAGCAATTGTGGCTGGGTTTTTCCCACAGACCGCACAGCCTATCCGGACTTTCCATGGGGCATTGTTCGTATGCCTTGCCTCCTCAGCTCCCGAGCCGGACTTTGGGTTTGCCGCCGTTTTTGGTACGTGGTGATTGGCTTTTTTGGTCCAGACTCTGGTGAGTAATAGGTTAACCTTCGGTTTGACCCCCTCACCATCCCCCACACCTTCTACCACTAATGTTGTCATATATTCATTTTTTATCATTTTTTTCTACCTCATAACAGATATGATGATTGTGCATCTGCCCCTGATGAGCGAGTAGAGCTCGCGAAACGCGTAGGGCTTACCTGATGCCCCATCCATCTGATTTACCAAGTATCTGTGCCACTGCACTTGACTCATCATATATGCCTACATTTTATGTACCTCACATGAGTTCATGTACTTTTTACATTGTATGCAATCAACCCACTGGTCCTTCTGTACATTTACTTTTTATCATTGTCATATGGATGTATTGTTGTTTGTTTTTTATTTATGTTCTGTACTTTTGCTGTACATCATGGCCACTATGCCTGGCGACACACACTTATTGTTGTCTCCTCCTTTGATGTACAGACATATTTGTTATGAATAAAATGGATTACATCACAATCTCTCCTTGTTCTACATGTGCCTATCTCTTCCACCTCACACAAAGTCCCAGGGCGTTTCTCTTCGGTTTGGTTCGTATAGGGATGGAGATGGTTGAGTAGCTGTAGCAGTTCCTATTTCCCCCCTTTTTCAATTAAGTTAACAGGCCACCTCACACACCTAGGTAGACTTGCATAAGATTAGCACATCAGAGTCATTATCTGTCAACCTTGTTTGGCCACTAACCCCTTTTGGTCAACAAAACACCCTTTGATGTGCGTAACTAGAATGCCTGTATGTAACACAAATATATTGTGCCATACATATAACACAATATATAATACATACACCTATATAATATTACATATATATTATTATATATAATATTACAACACTTGGGTGCCCGTGTCTGAGTTCGTGAGGACTGGTGTGCAGTAACTTCTCTGAAGAGTCCGGCGCAGCATCGCTGGTGACGAAGAGGCCTCCACTTCTCCCTTGGACGGATTTCTTCCTCTGACAGGGGCAGAGCGAGCAAAGGTAATTCACGTTCTACATCACCTAGTCAGTGGCAGTGACTATTCACCACTGGTGACAGCACAGTGGTCAGCAGCAGAAGGGAAAGGATTGTGCCTCGATCTGTCCCCACTTTCCAAAGTAAAGAAACAGTTTTATTGCTTGGCAAGAAGAATAAAACTGAGTTGGACCTATTCACTGTGTGGAACTCTGGTTACTAGGAGCAAAGGAGTCAGGAACGAAGTACTGGACTTGACTCTAGGACACCTACACAAAACCCAATTTGCTGGCCTTCACCTCTCAGCTATGGAGGACATGGGTCGTAGTGTATCTCATCTCTCTCTCCCAGGTACCCCTAGACAACAGCCATATAACCGATAAAGATAGAGAGAGGGGTGAGCCTGCTACATATTATTTATTATTTCTTCCCGTTGATTAGTACCATTATTGTATATATGATTTTTTTTCCCCCTGATCAGGTGCATTATTGTATATATGATTTATTATTTTCTCCTGTATACATTGTATAGTGTGCCCTGTGCTGTGAGGATTGAATGATTCTTTGTGTGCATGTCTGGAGATCAAGCCAGATCCATCAAGGAGAGGAGAGAAGCCATGCTCTGTCTCCTTATATATATATATATATATATATATATTATATATAGCAGCAGCCTGCAGACACCCCCTATAGGCACAGTCCCTGGCACTCAGAACCCCATATAGTGACCATGTGAGCATCTAGATCACACTGCAGATCGGGGGCTCCCCATTCCCCATGACACCACTACAACTTGCTCATGTGCCACATTCAAAGGATTTGGACAAATATATTTTTTTTTAAGCAAAAATAGATTGCTGCACCCAAATCCAAGGACTGCAGGTCTGCAAGTAGACCGGCCGCCACTGCTGTCCATATACATATCCTAGCAACTGTGTTCAGTAATCTGCACATGTGTGATTTAGGTAGGAGCCGATGGACCTATCAGTGTGTGTTTGGAGTGTGGGAGGAAACACAAGCACAGGGAGAGCATGCAAACTGGGATTTGGACTCGGTGCTGCAAGGAAAGAGTGCTGACAACTAAGCCATGACGAGCCAATTGGTCTATCAACAGGTCTTTAGAGAGTAAGAAGGAACCCATGCAAGCACTTGGGGAAACATGCAGTATGCAGGTAGTGTCTGAGGTCACTAGTGATTTTATATATATATATATATATATATATTTCTAAAATGTATACAGTGTAAATATATATTATTTTTAATGTCCTAGAAACTGTGTCCAAAAATCTACATTGAGTACACGTGTGATGCCCAGGTTCTTTCAGTGCAATGTGTGCTGCTGTTCCATGTGCATCGATAGAGCTGTGACATGCAGACCATACGAATCATACGAGTTACTGAGTCAAAAGCCTCGTACACACGGCCGAGAATCTCGTCAGGAAAAAACACGTTGTTTTTCTTGACGAGATTCTTGGACAAGAAACTTGTCCCGGCCGAGTGTACAGACGCTTCATTCAAAGAACCCGCGGTTCTTTGAATGGAGCGAACACGGTGACATCATCGACTACGACGAGCGGGCGCTCGTCACTCTCGATGCCGTCGCCGCCATCTTGCTACACCCTAACTATGCCTAGGAAGCTACCGCGCATGCGTCAAAGTCATTACGAGCATGCGCTGGCTTCCCGGAGGACAGGTAAGTGTACACGACACACACTTTTCTCGTCGAGAAACAGGCTGACAAGAATCGACGAGAAAATAGAGACCAGGTTCTCTATATTTCTCGTCGAGATTCTTGTCGGTTTTCTTGACGAGAAACCATACACACGAACGATTTTCTCGGCAAGAAAGCTATCTCTGCAGTTTTCTTGTCGTTTCTTGCCGAGAAACTCGTTCGTGTGTATGAGGCTAAAGAATCATACGAGTTGTTAGAACACAGTACACTGAAAGAATCGTGAGACACAACCAGTAAAACAATACACTAAAGCAATGATCAGGTAGCAGCAGTGATAAGGTGCTACAGACAATCTGAGGCCCTTTCACACTTGTGCGACTTGTCCTGCGACTTGGGACTGCAAAGTCGCATGACAAGTCATACCCCATGATTTCCAACGAGTTTAATTCATATCTGTGTGACTTCAAAGTAGTCCCTGTACTACTTTCGTCCAACTTTGATGCGACTTGAGGCAGAGACCTCAAGATTACACAGACATTGCTTCAAGTCGTGGCAAAAATCATGGCAAAATCACGTGACTTTCAAGTCGCACAAGTGTGAAAGGAGCCTTAACGATTGGATTTTACTACCATGGGCGGTAGTAAAATCTGATCATTATTCCTGTGCATGTGCTGTAAAGACTACGGACAAATCTGATGGCTAGCAATGTTAACTGTGAAGTTTGCCCATCAGAATGCAGTTCACATGCACAAAAACCCGCTTTTCATTTAGGTACCATTTCCACTTGTGCAACATGTCCTGCGACTTGGGACTTCAACGTTGCATGACAAGTCATACCCGATGATTTCCAATGAGAACCGTTCATATCTGTGCGACTTCAAGTCACAGCGACTTCAAAGTAGTCCCTGCACTACTTTGGTCCCACTTTGATGCAACTTGAGGTTCATAGACCTCCAGAATACACAGGAATTGCTTTAAGTCTCATCAAAATTGCGGCAGAATCGTGCAACTTTCAGGCTGCGTTAGCCTGAAAAGCCTGAAAGTCGCAAGATTCTGTCACAATTTGTTGCCACGATTTTGCAGTGACTTGAAGCAATGCCTATGTATTCTGGAGGTCTATGGACCTCAAGTCACATCAAAGTGGGACAAAAGTAGTGCAGGGACTACTTTGAAGTCGCTGTGACTTGACGTTTGACAGATATGAACGGTTCTCATTGCAAATCATCGGGTACTACTTGTCATGCAACTTTGCAGTCCCAAGTCGCAGGACAAGTTGCACAAGTGGAAACAGAGCCTAAATGAAAAGCGGGTTTTTGTGCATGTGAACTGCATTCTGATGGGCCAACTTCACAGTTAACATTGCTAGCCATCAGATTTGTGAAAACCTATTCTCAGGGCCAGTTCAAACTGCTGCGTGGTGCAAAAACTAACTGTATGGCTGAAAACGAATCGCACAGACATCGCATGTGATTTGCACTGCAGTGCGGTGCAAATCACATGCGATGTCCATGCGATGTGATTTCAGCCATACAGTTAGTATGGCTGAAATGGTATGCCGCCGACCACAAACCTGGTGAATCAGTAGACATTGACTCATCTCTATGAAAACACAAGTGAACAGTGAAATACTCAGAAATAACCACCACATGCTGTCACAGCGCCTTTTTTATTTTTATTTTGAGGCCTGCAACCAGGGAAAGCCAAACACCTGCAGCACTGTTATCTCATACCTCCCAGCATTTCAACTATGAACTGAGACTAAGGGACATTGATGACCAGGGGGGGGAGGGATAGGGGTGTCGCTGCTGCCGCTGACCACAAATCAGTTGACTTTGACTCATCTCTATGAACACTGAAATACTGCTCCCGCCGGTCATCTAATATAAAAAAAAAAATGGCAGCGGGTGGGGTGTGGGGGACTGCCGCAGCTCCCTCCGGCCATCTGATATGGGGGGGGTGGTCGATCCATGACGCTGCTCTCCCACCGGCCATCTAATGTTAATAAAATTAATTTATAAGCGGGGGGAGGGGGTGCCGCTGCTCCGGCCGACCAGTTAATGATGACACCGAATGTGGCAGACGAGTTGTTTGTTGATCAGCGGGGGGGGGGGAGGTTTTCTATTACAATAGCGATGGCGACGAGCTTCCGCTTACCTCCGTCCTGATGATCCTCTCAGGCAGTACGTTCGACGGAGCTGCCGAGTGCCGACGTCACTTCCTGTACTGTGAGTGAAGAACAGAAAGTGAATGTCTATGCAGTGGCCAGTCCATTGCACCGGAAGCTTGTGGCGCACTCGAACGCGCCACAGAGCGAGTTTTTGCCCGCAAATGAAGCGCCTCGTCTGCAATCTCGTGATTGCATTGACGTGGCGTTTCCCATATAGCACTGTGCCCAGCGCCCGGACACAGTGCACATAAGGACTTTTTTTTTCTTATATATTTTTTTTTGACTGCCTGGGGGGGGGGGGCGGCGCCCGGGCGCCCCCTATGGACGGGCCACCACTGGCTGATTCACTGGGTTTCTCTGCAGATGTTTTGAAAAAGGTAGGCCATTGGTAGTGATAGGTACAAAATATATGTTCGCCCCGATCTACTAACTTTGTAAATTTATTTCTCAGATCCTCCCAAATCCAATATCTGGATAGTAGGACATTCCTGCATTTTCTGGGCTGCTAAACATGCCAGAAATAGACCCTACTCCTCCAATCTAGGTCTGAACGCTAATAAAGAAAACACACACAATGGGAGAGTCCCCGAAGGGGGCTGCGCAACCCAATAACATACAAAAACAAGGAAGGTTCCCCAGGGGTTTTTCAAAGGCAGCAAGAGGTTATATACAGAGTAATAAATATTTTATTGATCCAAAAAGAAAATTGGATGAGATAGAAATATAAAATGAATAAAATTTACATACTCTGGTTGAGAGCACACAGAACATCATACAACATCACTCAGGGCAAAAAACATTGCAGATAAAAACATGGTTTGCCAATTAAAATATACAATATTGATATCCACAGAATACCCCAATGCATTTCGACCATTATTTTTTCCAGTCTTCTTCAGGGGGTTTTACGTTCTAGGGGAATATATCAGAACATCAAAAATGAGACATTTGACAGTATACAGAACATCAGTAAAACATTCTGAATTGTGCAAAATTATATTTCCATATTCACAAGGTGTATTTACCATTAAGTGGATGAAAGGATGAGGGTGTGTTGCAAGAGCCAGATGACTGTAAGTGCCTTCACCCTGATAAATCCACCGTGGCCGCATGTCCCCCCCCCGGGGGGCGGGCGGGCGCATAGTCCATCTAGCTTGCAGGGGGCCACATAGATTGGCCCAGAGGGGAGGGGAGGACAGAGGGCAGGGCACCTATGAAAGGACATGCAAAATTGTCAGTAGACGATCATCAATAATTATAGGAGTGTTAAGAAGTGCATTGGAACACTGGCTGTTAACAAATCAATAAGTAAGTATATATGGAATTAGAACTATCTTATTCATTGGGTTCTATAATGGGTTTGTATAATAAAAATTATAGTAATAATAGGTGTTGAAGGTGAACTTGTGAAAATTGTGAAAGTGGGTGAGGATGTAAATCTACAAAAAATAAAATAAAAAATATGTAGTGTGCTCAACCATGGAAATGTGAGGGATGTGTAAATTGATGAAGTGAATTGCATAGGGTGATGGATTGAACCAATTATAGGGTGAAATAAGGTGAGTAAAAGGATTTTAAGGATAAAATGCAGTACTTGTGCGATGGGGTGTGGTGCCAGACAATTGAATGTGTGGCACTCTAATAGAGGTGTAAAATGTTGCAGGCCTGAATCTATTGCAAAAGGCAATTGTATAGGTGAAGTAAATGGATTAGTCTTAAATTAAATTGGGTTATGTTGAATGAAATCCCAAGAAAAGGGCATAGAAAATATAAGCCAGTTTGATGTGTTCCAAGCACGGTACTTACTATGCACTCCATCTGTCTTGTAGTAATGTGTGGCAGCTCTCCAGAGATCATCAAAAGAGTCCTGGAGGCTGTCGATTTATAAGGTGTGTGCAATGATGTCCATGATTCACACGTGTAAAGCCCCTCCCCATCCACCCTCACATGGGTCAGCGCCGCCCAATGGGCGGCGTTGATGTGGTTTCATCGGCGTTCCTGAAGGCAGTGCCCGAAAAAACATTGTTTTTTAATGGTTAGGTTTGAACATGCACTACAGAGACATAGATTTAGACGTTATATAACGTCTTTATTTAAGTAAAAACTTTTCGTCAAGAATATTGCTGTTTTAATAAAAGGATAAAATACCCCCCCAAAAAAAATAGGAACACTTTGCGTGACATTCATGTGTGCACAGTTGGCTCTGCTGCTTCTTCTCAGCCAAGGGAGTGTGCGGTGTGGTGGGCCCACTCACAATTTTGTCTAAGAAGAACACAGCCATGAATAAATGGTACAAAAACATACTATTCAGGCTCTGAGAACAACTTCTTCTAAGTCCTACTCCTAACCATCGAAGAACAGTTTGGTGATAAACAGAACAACATGTCTTTTCCAGCATGATGGAGCTCCTTACCATAAGGCAAAAGTGATAAGTAGTCAGGGCTGGACTTACCATTGGGCTTGACTGGGCTCAAGCCCATGGGCCCCGTCCACTAGGGGGCCCCTGCCTGCAGAGGCGGCTCTCTAATTAGGCAAAGGCTGGCGGGGTGAGCCGCGAGCAGGCCGGCGTTCTGTCAGATTAGCGTGACAGAAAGAACATCACCGCCGACACACATTAAAAGTTCCCCCCCGTTACACCCTCATTAGCGGCATCAGCCAATAGCAGGCTCAACCGCTGTCCTAGTTGGCACCACATTGCATGATGGGAGATGTAGTTCTCAACAGCACACACTAGACTCGGCCGGGCTGTGCCTACACTCTGCAGAGACTACACCTCCCAGAATGCACTGCAGGGCGGGCGCACAAAGTGGACAGTCAGCTTCTCCTGCTTGTAGTAGGGGACGGAAGAGTGATCAACCAGGAAAGTCACCCTAAATACCTACCTATATCACCAGCACCAGGTCAGCGACAGTGCCTCATACCTCTGTCAGTGCTGCCTATATCAGTGCAATGCATAACTTTCTATACTGCAGATCAGTGCCTCATACCTCTCTCTGTGTCATGAATAACGTTATACAGTATACTGCTCCAGGTCAGTGCCTCATACCTTACTCATTGCAATTTTATCCTCAGTGCCTCAGTCAGTGTGACTTTATGGTCTGTGCCTTATGCCTCATTCAGTGCTAGGTGGAACTTTTTTATGGTAAGTGCTTCAGGCTTCTGTTAGTGAAAGGTGCTACTTTATGGTTAGTGCCTCACTCAGTGCCTCATGCCTCACTCAGTGCAAGGTGCAACTTTATAGTAGTCCATGTCTGATGTCTCTGTCAGTGCAAGGTGCAACTCTATGACCAATGCTCTCATGCCCTAGTCAGTGCCTCGCTAAGAGCCATGCATAACTATATACTGCATGAGTGCCCAATGCCTCGCTCGGTGCAAGGTGCTATTTTGTGGTTAGTGCCCCCCTCAGTGCAACCTTTTGGTATGTGCCTCATGCCTCACTCACTGCAATGTGCAACATAATGGTCGGTGTCCGTTGTCTGTCAGTGCAGGGTGCATCTTTATGGTCAGTGCCCCCATACCCCTGTCATTGCCACTTTAGGGTCAGTGCCACCATGCCTCACTAAGTGCCATGCATCGCTATATAATGTATGAGTGTCTAATGACCCTCTCAGTGCAAGGTGCATTTGACCGGCATCCCCCATGACTCTGCTTTCTTTCTCCCTCCATCCCTCATTCATCTCAGACTCGAACCACACCCCTTCCGAACCACGCCCATTTGAGCCACGCCCACTATTTTGTGAGTACCACGCCCATTTTTTGTAATGTATAGAAGGTAGGGCCCGAAAGTGACTCAAGCCCAGGAGCCCCCACCACCCTAAGTCCTGCCCTGTAAGTAGTACTAGTAAGTAAGCGGTACTGGGAACAAAAAATAATAATTTTGGGTCCATGGCCAGGGAAACTAGACCTTAATCCCTTTGAGAAGTAACAAGTTGAACTTGTGGTGGACTGGTGGTCATGGTCAATCCAACCTCAAGAGGCTGGTGATGAGGGTGAGGGAAAGGGAACCCAAAAAAAAACACATTCTGACAAGTTGAACTTGATTGACAATGACATGCCACCACGATTGTCAGGCCCAGGGCAAATTGCAGCAGAGCAGAGGTCTTTAAAAAGAAGGGTCAACTAACTCAAGTCAGCACTGTGACTGCAGTGCAAATATTGATTCTTTGCAATGCATAAAATTAATGTCAATAAAGCATTTGACACTTATGCAATGCTTTTACCTGGATACAATGATCTGACACAAATGTCAGATCATTGTATCCCAGATACATCTGAGACTAACACAAAAAGATCTAAAACACTGAAGCAGCACTAGCAGACATTGTCAAAATTATTTTGGTGTCATTTTGGCCATAGCTGTACTTACAGTGCCGATCCTGACCTCCCTGGGGCCCTAAGCAAAATTCTGCTAAGGGGCCCTTTACGGTGGCAAAAAATGGGTGTGGTTTACGTTGAATGGTGGGCGTGGCTTACGTGGGCGTGGCTCGGAGGGGTGTGGTTAGAGTCGGAGATGAATGAGGGATGGAGGAAGAAAGAGAGAAAGAAAGAGGGAGAGATAGAAAGAAAGAGGGGTGGAGGGACAGCAGGCCCAGATCCTACACCACAATAGAAATATGTGTATTCCAGAAAGTTTAACAAATCAGCAGATAAAGATACTCCAAACACCTGGTGTTAGCCCTTCAATCATCCCGGCACCATGGTTGTTATGGTGTCAGGATGACTGAAGCGCATTATTTCTATTATTACATTGTAATATAGAATGAAATTATTCAACTCACCATAATGCAGAATCAGTGGAAGCCCCGAGTCCCTCCTTACACCAGGCATTCCCAGCGGAGTCCCCCTTACACCAGGCATTCCCAGTAGAGTCCCTCCTTACACCAGGCATTCCCAGTAGAGTCCCTCCTTACACCAGGCATTCCCAGCGGAGTCCCCCTTACACCAGGCATTCCCAGCGGAGGCCCCCCTTACACCAGGCATTCCCAGCGGAGGCCCCCCTTACACCAGGCCTCCGCAGCGGAGGCCCCCCTTACACCAGGCATTCCCAGCGAAGGCCCCCCTTACACCAGGCATTCCCAGCGGAGTCCCCCCTTACACCAGGCCTCCCCAGCGGAGGCCCCCCTTACACCAGGCATTCCGAGCGGAGTCCCCCCTTACACCAGGCCTCCCCAGCGGAGTCCCCCCTTACACAAGGCATTCCCAGCAGAGGCCCCCCTTACACCAGGTGTGATGCCCCAGCAGCAGAGACTCTCTCCGCCGCCATTACGCAGAGGGGACAGTGGAGGAGCCGGCCGGGTGGCTGGCAATAGGAATTAAGCTGCGGCGCCGCCGCCCACCCCCGCCCCTTCCCACATTTCACTCACACACAGACAGACATTAGCGGGGCGGGAGGTGGGCGGTGCCGCAGCTCAATTCCTATTGGCAGCCACCCTGACCCTCCTCTTGGTCTACAAGAAAATGAAAATTGTCTCCGCCCGGCCTGCGGACCTCTAGTGGCGGCGGCGGCGGCGAAGATTCGGAGGCCCCTAGTAATTACTCGGGGCCCTATGCAGCTTGCCTAGCAAGCCTATAGGGCGGATCGGCCCTGGCTGTACATGTACATGCCATGGCCAACCAAGCACAGACAGCAGCACACTGCACAGGCACTGTTACTTACTTACTGCCTGGTGCCTGTCTGGCAGTGGCACAGGCACAGAGAGAGCACTCCCAAGTCCGACTCCCGACTATGCTGTGACAGCATAACAAACAAACATACCAATACGTGAGGGTAATGCTTATTTCTACAATAAGAATAAGTTTACTGTCAGTTTATTATTTCAACAGTTCTAATTCTCAGATACATTCAAAGAAAAAGTGCACAGTCTACAATAATGCCATTAGTGCGTGGATTTACTGGATTATAACATTCATCACTTTTTATCAACTCCAGTCCTCTCTCTCTCAGCATCCAGTTTCACAATGACAAAATAGAGGTAAATATCACACTAAAAGAAAAGACGGTTGCCCATTTAAAGTTACTAATCTATTTTTCTTTCATTAGTGTGATATTTACCTACCGTACATACTCGAGTATAAGCCAAGTTTTTCAGCACATTTTTTGTCCCCCTCAGCTTATACTCGAGTCACCTTTTTGCGCCTGCTCTCCTGGACTTTGGGGACCCGGTACCGGCCGACCGTATGTCCTCTGGACCCCAAACTTGGCACACATGTAGCCCCACTCTTCCTCTATATGTGTGCAAAGTTTGTTGGCCGGGGAGTACCGATTTTTCAAAGCCGGGCACCCCTTCCATAGACTCCGATGTTAAACTGTAATTTCTCTGGTGATTTTGGGGACCCAGTCCCGGCCGGCCGTAGGTCCACTGGACCCAGAACTTGGCACACATGTAGCCCCATTTCACCTCTACAAGTGTGCAAAGTTTGTTGTCTGGGGGACCTACGACCGGAGAGCGTGATTTTTCAAACCCAGGCAGCCCTTCCATAGACTCCTATGTTAAACGTCAGTCTAGTCATGGACACAGTGAGGCATGGGCACAGTGAGGCATGCACATGGACACAGTGAGGCATGCAGATGGACACCCTAGGCTTTTACTCGAGTCAATACGTTTTCACAGTTTTTTGTGGTAACATTAGGTGCCTCGGCTTATATTCGGGTTGGCTTATACTCGAGTATATACGGTATATTGTCAAATTTGTCAATGCTAAGAGAGAGGGTACATTGTCAGTCAGCAAGTTGGTTGATAAAAAGTGGTGGTTGACTTGTTATTGTTCCAGAATACACGTACTAATGGCATGGCATTTGTAGCCTCAGCCTGAGCCTGTGCATTTTTCCTATGAATTTGACTGACAATTAAAACTGTTGAACTACTGATTCTTCCTATCCTATCGCAATAAGCTGAACCCACAAGTATTAGGTATGCTTCTGTAAATAGAAATACTTGAAGAGAATAATAAAACACTCCTATTTGTTTTGATTCATTTTAAGTGTAGCGGAGCCTCACTCTCTCTCTCGGGTCTTCTCATTGAGTGGCTTGTGTCTAGGGGTACCTGGGAGAGGAGAGTGCAGGAACACTACACCAAGCTCTCCCTTCGTATGCGTATGAGGGTTGAGCTGAGTTATTTGAATTACCTCCGGGTCTGTTCACTGCATACGAAGCCTCATGCTGTTCCATGGAGATGTGTCTGCCAATAATAGAGCCCCACACCAATCGAAAGTCCAACACTCCCTTATTTCTTTGCTTCAAGGTGAACACAATCAGTTGAACCTTCAGTAACAGACAGACAGGGGTGTGGGTACAAGTAGGCCCAGGCACAACTGAACTCTCCTATCCCCGTGCTAGCGAATAGGCCTGGCGCACGGTCTCTGCCACCGACCGTGTGTTTTGGTCGCTGCCACCGACCGGATGAACTGTTGAGGCCCCTGCCACAGGCCTAATAGCAGGTCCCTGCCACTGACCTGAGTTGAATAGTTGGACCGCTGCCACCGGTCATTGAACGTGAACCACCTTCCTCTATGAACTTGGCCCCTGCTCGGGGAAGATATCCCTCCGGTCGGTCTCCAGAGGTTCACCCGGCACTGGCAATCTGCTGCACCAGGTCTTCGGGTGAGTCCCTCCTCCGGTCCTTTACGCCTCTGGATTCGGGTGCCCCACTCCCGAGGCCCCCTAGGACGATCCCTCCCTCACGGGACCCAGCGGAAGGCACTGGGCCCCAGGCCTCCGGGTGAGTACCTCACCCCAGACTGAAGGTGTCTGGGATGGAACACGAACTCCCAGTGTCCAGGCACAGCAGCCCTCAGGCTGAAGGTGCCTGGGACTCGAACCTCGTGGCGAAGATGTCCGCCCCCTTTATACCCTCTCCCAGCAAGCACGGCGGGTTCCCCGCCCCGCCGTACAACCTCTGCGAGAGGTCACAAAGGGTACGGCACTGCAGCGATGGTTCAACCCCGGCCCAAAGTGACAGCGCCACCTGCTGGGCCGCAGGGAACTATGCATCACTGGTGTCTTCACCAATTTTAAAAGTACATACCCGCTACACTAGGAAAGCACTTTCTGCCAACATGACCCTTGCTCTATTCCGCCGACCTCTAGAGAGGTCACCTGTAACACTGAATACTCTCTCTGCAAAGGCTTGAGAAGCTGGCATAGCCAGCAGGTCTAATGCAAAAGGTTTTTGCTGGTGATACAAAGTGTCACTCTTTGACAGCCAAAAATCTGGTGCGGTGGTGTACTCCTCACTGATGGCAACTTGGTACAAAAGCTCTTCCTTATATTTTCTGAACTGCTGCTCTATGCTGTTTGGGGAGATCCTCTGCTTGGGTCTTCTGCGGCATTTAGAAAGAAACCGAAAGACTGGTTGCTTAGATGTGGATGCTGGTGGCGGTGCTTCTTCGACTTCCTGCGATAGTTCTTCTACCACATCATCGTCAGACAATTCAAGGGGTGTGTGTGTGGCAATGTGGATTTTCTTGCGGCATACTCCTCTGCCTTTTTAAGCAGTTCTTGAATATTCTCATCCGCCACATCAACAAGGGTTTCACAAACGATAGGGTTGACAAAACAAGCAGCTGCTGCAAGTGGAGAGAACATTTTGTCAGTTGGATCTAAGAATGAAGCAAAACGTTGGTTGACACTCCCTCATTTTCTGTGCAATTGTGGCAAAGTCTTGGTAGCTAGTGTTCTGTTTAAAGTCCTCAAGATGGCTGAGCAGATCAAAGAGGGCAGGAACAGCCAGGGACATGGACGTGGTGTCACTCTGGAGGGTTTTGGTATGTTCTGCAAAAGGCAGCAGTAGGTCATGCAATGATGTGAGCTTTTGCCATTCACTAGGGAGCAAGCTGTCCCATCCCATGCTGTTTGCAATTTGGCAGACTCAGGCCTCGTACACACGAGCGAGTTTCCCGTCGTAAAAAACACGTCGTTTTTTTCGACGAGATTTTTGTTAAGCTTGTCGATTTTCTCGTCAAGCTTTCTATGCGTACACACTGACATTTCCCAATTTCCTCGTTGTTCTCCGCTCTCACGTCCAGCACGTACGACGACACTATAAAAGGGAAGATCTTTTTTCTTGGCACCACCCCTTGGGCTGCTTTTGCTGATCTCATGTTACCGCGTGTGAAGTAAAAGTTTGGGAAGAGACGATTCGCGCTTTTCAGTCTTCGTACTTTTCAGATCGTTTTCTGCGGTTCAGTTTGTGCTTGTGGGTTCGTATCTTGACTTTCAGGGCGTCTAGGCAGGTCGTATCTGTTTTACAGTGCGTTCTTGCCTGTTCGTTTCTGTTTTTTAGTTTGTTATTCATAGGCCTTGCTGTTCTAAAGTGCGTTCTGTTCTGTACGTTCTGATAAGACGACCGTTTCTTATTAGCCATGTCGCCTGGACGTTCTCGTCGTCGAGTTCGTGCTGTGCGTGCGCTTGGTGTTGGTCTGCTTGTTTTGGACCAAGACCAGTCCATGAATGGTGTGAGGAGGAGTTCATGGACCAAGAATTGGTTGCTCCAGCGGGACCAATTCTGCCATATGCCTCTGCTGCAGGAAATCGTCGAGAATAATCCTGAGGACTACAGGAATTTTCTGCGGATGTCTGACCCCGTTTTTCAGGAACTGTTGGCTTTGGTGTCCCCCTATATTACCAGGCAGGACACCGTTATGCGGGAAGCCATCAGTGCTGAGCAGAGGCTCATCGCCACGTTACGTTACCTGGCGACAGGGAGAAGTCTTCAGGACTTGAAGTTCACCACAGGCATCTCCCCCCAGGCTCTGGGCCTCATAATCCCAGACACCTGTTCTGCTATTATACAAGTCCTGCAGGAGGACTATATTAGGGTAAGTTTTCTCCATTAACATCACATTTTATGTATTACATGTATGCTAATGTATTGTATTTCTTTCATCCTTCCCTAATTACCATGATTGTAATATGCTGAGAATGTCCCCTTTGTCCCCATGCATGCTGGAAGCTTTAGATTGCCCCTTTTTTCTCCTCCATAAATATTTCCCTTCACTAACTTTTCCAGCAGGGGCGCCTGTTGCTCCAAATGTTTGGGGGTCCCACCCCAATTTATGAACTAAACTTCCTCCTTTTTGCTCAGGTGCCTATTAAACGCCCCCAGTTGTCCCCTCTAATGCAGCCATTTTGTTCCCTCCAATGCAGCCATTTAGTCCCCTCTAATGCAGCCAGTTTCCCCCCAGCCCTGCACTTACCTTCTTGTGGTCAGCGCCATCCTTCTTCTGTCCTTGATGTCTTCTCCTTCCCTTGATGTTGCATCAGCCAATCATGTTACCATTAAACAGACTTGGTGAACATGATTGGCAGAGCAGCCTGCCAGTGTTTCCCCAAGGAATGCCCCCCCCCCCCTGCGTCCCCTATTTTACTTTTCGGAAGCCAATTACATCCCTCAGGTTGTAATGTGCAAGACTATTTTACTACCTGTTTCTGCTATGCAATTTGAACCCCCTAAATGCCGCAATTATTCTTATGTCGGTCGCTTTACAAGAGGCCATCCACCTGAATAGTGGGCGGCATAGACAATACATAGGTTAATGCAACGCATAAACCTATGTATTGTTCTGAGTGATGGGCACAGGAGAGAGGGGGCAGTGCTCCAGCGCCCACTCTGGACGCACCGCCACTGCAATGCTATCCTGTGGCCAAACACATTCCCCCCCCCCAAAATATTTTAGTAATGGCCCATCAGAGGGGGTGATGAATCTGATAAATGAGCCTTCCCTTATACTTATTTTAAACACCTTAATAAACGTAGAATTTGATTGATGTTGGCCTTTATTTTTTTAGAATCAAATTTCCTTGTAATGTCTGACTTTGGTATTCTAATATTATTTCATCTTGTTTCACTCCACAGCTTCCTTCCACGCCACAGGAATGGCAGACTGTGGCATCGGAGTTTGCCACGCGGTGGGACTTCCCCAACTGCGGTGGTGTCATAGACGGGAAGCACGTCCGCATCGTGCCGCCACCCCGTTCTGGGTCCTACTACTACAACTACAAGGGGTTCCATAGCATTGTGCTGATGGCTGTTGTGTCAGCATGTTATGAATTCCTCTATGTTGATGTAGGGAAGAATGGCCGGATGTCCGATGGGGGATCCTTCATCCAGACGGAGTTTGCCCTCCGTCTCCAGAGTGACGACCTTGCATTGCCACCGGATGCAGGGAATATTGAAGGACTCCCCTTTGTTTTCTTGGCAAATGAAGCCTTCGGACTCAGACGGCATCTTATAAGACCATTTCCACAGAGGACCCTGACCCCAGAGAAGAGGGTGCTCAATTACCGGCTGGCCAGGGGCCGAAGAGTTGTCGAAAATGCCTTTGGCATAATGGCCAGCCGGTTCCGCCTTTTTATGACTTCAATACACTTGGCGGACTACAAAATAAACTATGTCGTATTATGCTGCTGTGTGCTACACAACTTTCTGAGCCAAAAATCAAATTCCTATATGGCCTCAGTTTTGCCAGAGGCTGGACTTTCCCCTGCAAATCCCCTGCCGGGCCTGGAATCTGCCCGTCCTGGCTTGCCCTCCCAAAATGCACGTGAGGTTCGGGACAAATACATGGAGTATTTCACGGGTAGGGGGGCAATTCCTATGCCAGCCTATGTCTAAGGATCCCAATAAAAAGCTTGTTTAAACCTTTAATTATTTGTTCTTTCCGGTCTCCTAGTTTGTCTTTGTGCATTTGTAGTGCCAAGTGTATTTTACTTTAGTAAATAACAACCATTTCACTATGTAACCTTACAAAATAACCAAATAAGCTTAGAGGGTATTATAAAAAGAAGCTACACGTTGTTTGTGGTCAAATATTTTACTCTGTGCACATTCTCACCATTTTTAGTTTTTTCAGTTTTTTTGGGTTGGCCTGGCCTGCTTATGAAAATACAAAAATAACAGTTGCATTCCAAAAATTACAACATTGGATACCTCTGAGCAATCTGAGACATTCACTTACACAAACTATGTCTCTATGTGCCCGTCCTAATATGGGGTCCTGCCACCCCTTGCCCAGGCAAAAATTGAATATGCACACATTTGTGATTTTTTTCATCTAGGAAGTTTACAATCCTGATCCCTATTGTCAACATGTGCTATCTGCCATCAGGGGTGATCAATGGACGTGTTTTGGGGGTGCAACCCCTTCCTCAGTTCACCGACTTTAGATACGAGGAAGGGGTTGCACCCACAAAAGACGTACATGGATATCCCCTGATGGCAGATAGCACATGTTGACACACTGTGTGCAGATTCAATTTTTGGCTGGTTTGATTGTCAAAAAAATTTGAATAGTTGCAAAAACAAACATGTAAAAACAAATGTGTTTGGATGGCTTATTGAATTCTCCCCAAAACATCGAGAATGTCTTTAAATGTTTGTTCCATCACATGGATTCTTTGTTTAATAAGGTCCAGTTCCGTGCTACATTCCATCACTTGCTGGATGAGGCGGAGGGCACTGTCAGCAGAGAACCGTGTACTATCCTTCACAACATTTATATCCCCTAAAAACAAAAAACAAAAGGTATTATAACTCTGCAGGCCTACATCTCTTACCTGAAGCTGTGGTGACAGATACTGACCTGTTGTGGTGACCAGATCCACAACGTCATCCACCTCTCCTTCCTGCACTTCTCCTTCCTCCACCTCAACTTCCTGCACATCTTTCGGTTGTGGGTCTTTCGGAGTTTGGGGTTGCTTGGAAGTTGTGGGGTGCATGTGCTCCCTGGAGTGTCCTCCTCCCAGTCTTCTCTCCCCTATGAGAATCAAACAAAAGGTCTATTTATCACACTGTAAATCTCAATGTTAAAATAAAAACAGGCTAAATTGATTGGAAGTGTGGTACAAGTGTGTGTTTGGGCGGAATTTAAAGAAGAATGCATTATTTATGACCAAGAATATGCTTAGTATTCACCTTTGGATGTAATTTATTTGACATGGAGGCACCACAAAAATTCTCGTATGCACCTGTGTGGGACACCCAAAAAAGGCGGGTCTGGTGGCCCACACTATAGTGCTCCAAAGTACAGATGTGGAAGCAGCTGCTGAGTGTCCTCTCCTTTACACTGATAAAAGTTTGCATTTCATTCTCTTTACAAACACATCATCTAGACGAAAAAATACGCCACAATTTTGGAGCAAAAATGGCAGATGTATAATTACTTTTGTGGCTCTAAAATAAGCCAAAACCGCGGATAGTGGCCGAACGAAGTGTCGGTAACGTAACGAACGATTACTGTGCCCAACCAAGTTCAAAATATTACATTTTGGAAGCGAGTACAATATGAGAAACCAAAATAAAGAGCAACATGTCAGTTTAGAAAAAGATTAATAGCAGAAAAGTCTACATTTTACTTACTTTTAGCGAGCATTCTCTTTATGCTCCTCAACTGCTCTGGCTCCCTCAGTTTGAGGTCTGACCACCTCTTTCTGAGCTGCTCATTTGAGCGTTTCACCCCGAAATTCGCCTTCAGACTCTTCACGACTTTAGTGAGGATTTTGGCCTTCCTTCTATTTGGTTTGCTATACGGCCCATGCTTGGCATCATAATCAGCCTTGAGCAAGATGTCCGCCATCTCCGCAAAAGACATATTCGATGCCTTGAATCTCCTCCTTGATCGTGACGTTTCCTCGGTCTCCGGGCTTGTCTCCTCCTCATTAGTTGCGGAATTATCAGACACCTGCTGTAACTCCGCCATATCTGTCTGCGCGCCGAAAGAGAAGGGGCGGGGAAAAGATGTTAGTTATAACGTCATGGGCGGGCGACGTGTGCGGAGCGACGTGTTCGTATTTTGACGCATGCGTGGTGTGTATATAGCAAACACACATGTGACTATAGTACGTTCGGTGTGCGGAGAGAGGAGTTCAAGTGACGGACGTGCGAACGAAGGTATGTGATTTTGTGACTTGTACAAATTGTTGGCCTATACTGTCTTGAGAATGTTGGAGGATATATATGGTGACTAGCATGTTAAGGAGGTTAGACTGTTTGCCTCACATTAGTTATATATAATTTATTTAACTTGCAGATACAATATGAATGTCTTTATTAGCGACAAAGAGTTCCTGGCGGAATTTATTGACCGGGTAAGGGAGCTGCCGGCTCTGTGGGAGACGAAAAACCCCATCCACAAAAAAAAGAGGGGTGAGAAAAGCAGCGCTGGAGAAGCTGCTCCCATTTGTGCATACCAAGGTGCCCACAGCCACAGCAAAACAAGTGGACACTAAAATTGGGAGCTTGAGAGGTACCTACAGGACTGAACGCTCTAAGGTGCTGGCTTCTCAGAGGTCAGGAGCAGCAGCAGATGATGTGTATGTCCCGATTTTGTGGTACTACAACAGGATGTCCTTCCTGGATGACCACATTGAGACAAGGCCATCACTCTCCACTCTTCCCCCCAGACTTCCCTGCAGCCAACCTGAGCCTTCTCTGGAGCAAGAGGAGGCAGCCATCCTGGATGATCCTGATTTGGCCATCTGGAGCCAGGTATAGTATTTATCGAAAATGTATTGGGATAAACTTAATGTTTGACAAATATGTCAAGATGACAAATATAAAATATTTTGGATTGCACAAGTGAAATCAAGATCTGTAGACATTATTCTGCACTTAATTGGGTGCTAAATAGTCAATCTGATGTAGTGGTAAATTTAAAGCAAGGATTTATGGATTTACATTCTAATTGCTTCAATCAGGATTACAAAGTTTGATGCAAAGATTAAACTAACATATTAAACTATGTCCCTTTTTCATACACAGGATGAAATCAGCCAGGAGGAGGGTCTGGAAACTGTCAGGCAGGAGGAGGAAGGGCCCAGTGGCAGCCAGGAGGTGGCAGGGCCCAGTGGCAGCCAGGAGGTGGCAGGGCCCAGTGGCAGACAGGAGGTGGCAGGGCCCAGTGGCAGACAGGAGGTGGCAGGGCCCAGTGGCAGACAGGAGGTGGCAGGGCAAAGGAGAAGCACCAGATCCCAGGTGCCTCCCATCCGGCTTCACAAAAGAGGCAGGAGGGACAGGAGCACGAGTGAGGCAGCAATGGCCCTTATTCGTGAGGCCCATGCCACCCTCCAGGAGCACACATCCCCTGAAGAGGCCATTGCCGGCCTAGTGGAGGCTAAGTTCAAGGTGATGAGCATGGAGCAACGCCTCCTATGCGAGCCCCTGCTCATCACCTTGCTCAACAAGGGGGTGATGGAGAAAATTACCCCTAATACCGCCATATGTGAGGTGGCACAACTGACCCAACCTCAACCTCCACCTCCCCCTTCTTCTTCTGCCCCACCCCCTTCTGCTACACCTCCACCTTCTTCTTCTGCCCCACCCCCTTCTGCTACACCTCCCCCTTCTTCTTCTGCCCCACCCCCTTCTGCTACACCTCCCCCTTCTTCTTCTGCCCCACCCCCTTCTGCTACACCTCCCCCTTCTTCTTCTGCCCCACCCCCTTCTGCTACACCTCCACCTTCTTCTTGTGCCCCACCCCCTTCTGCTACACCTCCCCCTTCTTCTTCTGCCCCACCCCCTTCTGCTACACCTCCCCCTTCTTCTTCTGCCCCACCCCCTTCTGCTACACCTCCACCTTCTTCTTCTGCCCCACCCCCTTCTGCTACACCTCCATCTTCTTCTTCTGCCCCACCCCCTTCTGCTACACCTCCACCTTCTTCTTCTGCCCCACCCCCTTCTGCTACATCTCCTCCTACTCCTCCTGACAGGAGTACCCCTCCAGTGGGCCAGCCTCCAGCCAAACGAAGAAGGAAGGCTGCAGGGAAGGCTTCAGGTAAGGTTGCAGGGAAGGTTGCCAGGAAGAAGAGGAAGTGATGGCCTTGCTTCATTGTGGTCGGACAGAAGGCAGCCTGTTGTAGTACCACAGACTTGGGACATATATCTCACCTGCTGCTGTTCCTGACCTCTGGGAGGCCAGCATCAGATTGTGTTCAGAAATGTTGGCCTTCTCAAGCTCCCAATTTTAGTGTCCACACAGGGTTGCTGTGTGCTCTGGGGTCCCTGGGATGCACAAATGGCAGCAGGTTCTCCAGCGCTGCCTTCTCTTTATTTTATTTTTAAACATGAATAAATGTGATTTTTGTTTAAGTTCATACTTGACTATGTGTATTTGTAAAAATTAAAAATCTAGCTTTGGAGTAAGCAGATACATTTGACTGACAAAAAAAGGGACAGATAACAACCCCCCAAAAGAATAACTAAATCTGATTATCAAAAAAACATGGTGGGAAATTTAACTAATATAGATTCCAAAATTAAATGGGAGATCACTACCAAAACATTGCGAAATTATAATTAACATCATTTTTAAAAATATTACCATTTAAATTATTCCTAAAAACTTGCACGATATAATACACATAAATCTTCTTAAGAGCAGCATGAAAAAGGTTAAAAAAAAGTCATAACTCTGTGTGAATATCAGCAGCAAAAGAAGGTCACTCGTTTTGATTAATGTAACATTCTAACGAAGATTTCAATGCAGAACATTTAAACGATGCAATATTTTTGAGCGTGACGAATGTGCTCTCTCCATTACGAAGGCTTGTTTTACCAGAAGATGCGCTCCCGTCTCATAGTTGCTTGTGAGCATGCACGCTTTTGGAAGAGTCGTAAAAGCATACACACGAACCATTTTCTCGTCACAAAACAGCCCGACGAGAAACACGACGAGGAAATCTGGAATCCTGACGAGAAAATAGAGAGCAGGTTCTCTATTTTCTCGTCGAGATTCTCTGCAATTTTCTCGTCGTAAAACCATACACACGAACGTTTTTCTCGACAAAAAAGCTCTCGCGGCACATTTCTTGCCGGTTTTTGGCGAGAAACTCGGTCGTGTGTACGAGGCTTGACTCTTTCAGTTTGAGGAGTCTTACGATCACGTTGAATGTACTTGACCAGCGTGTGAGTCAGTCATTTAAAAGAATAAGGCCACAATGCTCCAATAGCTTCTGTGTTGCAACTGAAGACTTGCGGAAGAGGTGCACTATTGATCTTGCTTTATCCAATATTCTCTTCACACTTGCCTCCTTATGCACCATGTGGACCACAAGTTGCAACGTATGCACCACACATGGTGTCCGGTCCATGTCGATCTGTTGGTACCTATTAAGTGGAACACGCACACACAGCCCAATAAGCATAAAGTATACTATAGAAAATGTTTGTTCCATTCTATTATTTTAACACTTAACATCTTATGGGAATACTTTTACAGTACACAAGACAAATTATAGTGGGAAAATAAAAAAGGTGCACTGACTGACTGCACCCCATAGACTAGAGCAGATAGCGCCGTGCCCCCATATCAATCATCTCATAGCCATTAGATAATTGACTGGTGTCACCGTGTCAACCATGTCATCATGTAAAAGAATAAAAATGGCTCACTCACTCACCGCAGATCATCAATTTCCGTCTCAGCCTCAGAGTCACTTTCCGTCATGGGGGAGTCTTCCTCACTAGAGCTGGGTGGTTCTTCTGCTGCTGTTGTGGTTTGTTTAAATGCCGCCACCATATTGCTCCCATTGTCTGTTATCACTGTAAGGATCTTCCTCTTTGGTATGTCCCAGTCTTGCAAGCATTTGTCCACACAGGATTTGATTGACTGTGCAGTGTGTGGGTGGGATACTTGTTCAAGGGCCAACAATATGTGTTCAGGTTTATGTTGTTCAACACAAAAGTAGCATGCACTTATGGCAAGGAATGAAGCTAAAGCCTCATACACACGACCGATTTTCTCGTCCAAAACCGGTAAGAAAAGTGCCGCGAGAGCTTTTTCCTCGAGAAAACTGTTTGTGTGTATGGTTTTACGACGAGAAAATTGGCGTGAATCTCGACGAGAAAATAGAGAACCTGCTCTCTATTTTCTCGTCAGGATTCCAGATTTCCTCGTCGTGTTTCTCGTCGGCCTGTTTTGTGACGAGAAAATGGTTCGTGTGTATGCTTTTACGACTCTTCAAAAAGCGCGCATGCTCAGAAGCAAGTATGAGACGGGAGCGCATCTTCTGGTAAAACAAGCCTTCGTAATGGAGATAGCACATTCGTCACGCTCGAAATTATTGCATCGTTTAAATGTTGTGCATTGAAATCTTCTTTAGAATGTTACATTAATCCAAACGAATGAACTTCTTTTGCTGCTGATATTCACACCGAGTTAGGACTATCTTTTTTTATCCTTTTTCATGCTGCTCTTAAGAAGATTTAGGTGTATTATATCGTGCAAGATCTTCTGAATATTTAAAATTTTTAAATTTTTCAAACTGATGTTAATTGTAATTTGGCAATGTTTTGATAGTGATCTCCCATTGAATATTTTAATATATATTTGTTAAATTTTACACCCTATTTTTTTTAAATAAGATTGTTATTCTTTTTTAGGGTTTGGTATCTGTCCCTTTTTTTGGCTGTCAAATGTCTCTGCTTAATCCAAAGCTAAATTTTAAATTTTTTAAAAATACACATAGTCAAGTATGAACTTAAACAAAAATAACATTTATTCATGTTTGAAATAAAATAAAGAGAAGGCAGCGCTGGAGAACCTGCTGCCATTTGTGCATCCCAGGGACCCCAGACCACACATCAACCCTGTGTGGACACTAAAATTGGGAGCTTGAGAGAAGGCCAACATTTCTGAGCACAATCTGATGCTGGCCTCCCAGAGATCAGGAACAGCAGCAGGTGAGATATATGTTCCAAGTGTGTGGTACTACAACAGGCTGCCTTCTGTCCGACCACAATGAAGCAAGGCCATCACTTCCTCGTCTTCCTGGCAACCTTCCCTGCAACCTTTCCTGAAGCCTTCCCTGCAGCCTTCCTTCTTCGTTTGGCTGGAGGCTGGGCCACTGGAGGGGTACTCCTGTCAGGAGGAGGAGGAGGTGGAGGAGAAGGGGGTGGCGCAGAAGAAGAAGGTGGAGGAGAAGGGGGTGGGGCAGAAGAAGGTGGAGGTTGAGGAGAAGGGGGTGGGGCAGAAGAAGAAGGTGGAGGTGGAGGAGGAGGGGGTGGGGCAGAAGAAGAAGGTGGAGGTTGAGGAGAAGGGGGTGGGGCAGAAGAAGAAGGTGGAGGTGGAGGAGGAGGTTGAGGTTGGGACAGTTGTGCCACCTCACAAATAGCGGTATTGGGGGTAATTTTTTCCATCACCCCCTTGTTCAGCAAGGTGATGAGCAGGGGCTCGCATAGGAGGCGTTGCTCCATGCTGATCACCTTGAACTTTGCCTCCACTAGGCCGGCAATGGCCTCTTCAGGGGATGTGGGCTCCTTGAGGGTGGCATGGGCCTCTCGAATAAGGGCCATTGCTGCCTCACTGGTGGTCCTGTCCCTCCTGCTTCTTTTGGGAAGTCGGATGGGAGGCACCTGTGATCTGGTGCTTCTCCTTTGCCCTGCCACCTCCTGGCTGCCACTGGGCCCTGCCACCTCCTGGCTGCCACTGGGCCCTGCCACCTCCTGCCTGCCACTGGGCCCTGCCTCCTCCTGCCTGACAGTTTCCAGACCCTCCTCCTGGCTGATTTCATCCTGTGTATGAAAAAGGGACATAGTTTAATATGTTGGTTTAATCTTTGCATCCAAAATTCAGATCATGATTGAAGCAATTCGAATGTAAATCCAGAAATCATTTTGACCAATTTACAACTACATCAGATTGACTATTTAGCACCCAATTTAGGTCATCTTGACATATTTGTCAAACATTAATTTTATCCCAATACATTTTCTATAAATACTATACCTGGCTCCAGATGGCCAAATCAGGTTCATCCAGGATGGCTGCCTCCTCTTGCTCCAGAGAAGGCTCAGGTTGGCTGCAGGGAAGTCTGGGGGGAAGAGTGGAGAGTGATGGCCTTGTCTCAATCTGGTCATCCAGAAAGGACATCCTGCTGTAGTACCACAAATTGGGGACATACACATCATCTGCTGCTGCTCCTGACCTCTGAGAAGCCAGGACCTTAGAGCGTTCATTCCTGTATGTGCCTCTCAAGCTCCCAATTTTAGTGTCCACCTGTTTTGCTGTGGCTGTGGGCACCTTGGTATGCACAAATGGGAGCAGGGTCTCCAGCGCTGCTTTTCTCACCCCTTTTTTTTGTGTATGGGGTTTTTGGTCTCCCACAGAGCGGGCAGCTCCCTTACCCGGTCTATAAATTCCTCCAGGAATTCTTTGTCGCTAATAAAGACATTCATATTGTATCTGCAAGTAAAATAAATAATATATAACTAATGTGAGGCACACAGTCTAACCTCCTTAAAATCGTAGTCACCATATATATCCTACAACATTCTCCAGACAGTATAGGCCAACAATTAGTCAAAGTCACAAAATCACATACCTTCGTTCGCACGTCCGTCACTTGAACTCCTCTCTCCGCACAACGAACGTAGTATAGTCACATGTGTGTTTGCTATATATACACCACGCATGCGTCAAACTACGCACACGTCGCCCGCCCATGACGTTCTAACTAACATCTTTTCCCCGCCCTTTCTCTTTCGGCGCGCAGACAGATATGGTGGATTTACAGCAGGTGTCTGATAATTCCTCCAAAAACGAGGAGGAGACAAGCCCGGAGACCGAGGAAACGTCACGATCAAGGAGGAGATTCAAGGCATCTAATATGTCTTTTGCGGAGATGGCGGAGATGGTGGACATATTGCTCAAGTCTGATTATGAAGAAAAGCATGGGCCGTATAGCAAACCTAATAGAAGGAAGGCCAAAATCCTGAAGAAAGTCGTGAAGAGTCTGAAGACGAATTTCGGGGTGAAACGCTCAAATGAGCAGCTCAGAAAGAGGTGGTCAGACCTCAAACTGAGGGAGCCAGAGCAGTTAAGGAGCATTAAGAGAATGCTAGCAAAAAGTAAGTAAAATGTACACTTTTCTGCTATTAAGGTTTTTCTCAAATTACATGCTGCTCCTTTTTGTTTATTTTCATATTGGACTCCCTTCCAAAATTTCCTAATTTCGAACTTGGTTTGGCACAGTAATCGTTCGTTACGTTACAGACACTTCGTTCGGCCACTATCCGCTGTTTTGGCTTATTTTACAGCCCCAAAAGAAAATAGACATCTGCCTGTTTTTTACAAATTGTTGTTCCTAAATTTTCGCCTAGATGATGTGTTTGTAAAGAGAATGAAATGCAAACTTTAATCAGTGTAAAGGAGAGGACACTCAGCAGCTGGTACCACATCTGTACTTTGGAGCACTATAGTGTGGGCCAACAGAACCGCCTTTTTTGGGTGTCCCACACAGGTGCATCAGTGAATTTTTGTGGTGCCTCCATGTCTAAAAATTTACATCCAAAAGGTGAATACTAAACATGGTTCCAAATAATGCATTCATCTTTAAAATCCGCACAAACACACACTTGTACCCCACTTCCAAACAATTTAGCCTGTTTTTATTTTTCAGAGAGAATTTCAGTGTGATAAATAGACCTTTTGTTTGATTCTCATAGGGGAGAGAAGACTGGGAGGAGAACACTCCAGGAGCACAGAACCCCACAGCTTCACAACAACCCAAACTCACCCAAAGACCCACAACCGAAGGATGTTGAGGAAGTTGAGGTGGAGGAAGGAGAAGTGCAGGAAGGAGAGGTGGATGACGTTGTGGAACTGGTCACCACAACAGGTCAGTATCTGTCACCACAGCTTCAGGTAAGAGATGTAGGCCTGCAGAGTTATAATACCTTTTTATTTTGTTTTTAGGGGATGTAAATGTTGTGGTGAAGGATAGTACACGTTTCTCTGCTGACAGTGCCCTCCGAATAATACAGCAAGTGATGGAATGTAGCACGGAACTGGACAGAATAAAACAAATAATTCATGTGATGGATCAAACATTTAAAGACATTCTAGATGTATTGGGGAGAATCGAATAAGTCAACCAAACCCCCATTTTTGTTTCAGGAATGACTGTTCTTCAACCTTTTAAACTCTTTTTGACAATCAAACCAGCCAAAAATTTAATATGCACACGAGTGTGTCAACATGTGCTATCTGCCATCAGGGGATATCCATGTACATCTTTTGGGGGTGCAACCCCTTCCTCGTATCTAAAGTAGGTGAACTGAGGAAGGGGTTGCACCCCCAAAACAACGTCCATTGATCACCCCTGATGGCAGATAGCACATGTTGACAATAGGGATCAGGAGTCTAAAATGTGTGCATATTCAATTTTTGGCTGGGCAAGGGGTGGCAAGACCCCATATTATGACGGGCACATAGAGACATAGTTTGTGTAAGTGAATGTCTCAGATTGCTCAGAGATATCCAAAGTTGTACTTTTTGGAATGCAACTGTTGTTTTTGTATTTTCCTAAGAAAAGAATTGGCGGTTTGTGGCCAGGACAAAATTATTTTTTTTTAAATTAAACATGTGTGTGCATGTGCACAGAGTAAAATGTTTGAACACAAACAACGTGTAGCTTCTTTTTTCAATACGCTCTAACCTTATTTGTGTTTTTTTTAAGGTTACATAGTGAAATGGTTGTTATTTACTAAAGGAAAATACACTTGGCACTACAAATGCACTAAGACAAACTAGGAGACAGGAAACAAACAAAAGTTAAAAAAGTTGAAATCAGAATTTTATTTAGCTCATTCTCCATGAATCTTTAGGCATAGCCTGGCATAGAAATTGCCCCCCTACCCGTGAAATATTGCATATATTTCTCCCGAACCTCACGGGCATTTTGGGGGGGCAAGCCAGGGACGGGCAGATTCAAGGGGATTTGCAGATGAAAGTCCAGCCTCAGGCAATACTGTGGCCATATAAGAAGTGGATTTTCTGCTGAGAAAGTTGTGTAGCACACAGCAGCATAAAACTACATAGTTTATTTTGTAGTCCGCTAAGTGGATGGAAGTCATAAAAATGCGGAACCGGCTGGCCATTATGCCGAAGGCATTTTCAACCGACTTCTTCGGCCCCTGGCCAGCCGGTAATTGAACACCCTCTTCTCTGGGGTCAGGGTCCTCTGAGGAAATGGCCTCATAAGATGCGGTCCGAGCCCGAAGGCTTCATCAGCCAAAAAAACAAAGGGGAGTCCTTCAACATTCCCTGCATCCGGTGGCAATGCAAGGTCGTCACTCTGGAGACGGAGGGCAAACTCCGTCTGGATGAAGGATCCCCCATCGGACATCCGGCCATTCTTCCCTACATCAACATAGAGGAATTCATATTGTGCTGACACCACCGCCATCAGCACAATGCTATGAAACCCCTTGTAATTGAAGTAGTAGGACCAGAACGGGGGTGGCGGCACGATGCGGACCGTGCTTCCCGTCTATGGCACCACCGCAGTTGGGGAAGTCCCACCGCGTGGCAAACTCCGATGCCACAGTGCGATTCCTGTGGCGTGGAAGGAAGCTGGGGAGTCAAACAAGATGAAAAAAAAAATAGAATTTAAAAATATTACATTACAAGGAGATTATAATAAAAAACATTAGAGGCAACATCAATCAAATTCTCAGTTTATTAATCTGTTTTTAAGAAGTATAATGGAAGGCTCATGTTTCATATTCATCACCCCCCCTCTGATGGTCCATTTAAAAAACATTTTGGGGGGGGGGGGGGGTAGATGTGTTTGGCCACAGGATAGCATTGCAGTGGCGGTGCGTCCAGAGTGGGCGCTGGAACACTGCCCCCTCTCTCCTGTGCCCGTCACTCCGAACAATACATCGGTTTATGCCTTGCATTAACCTATGTATTGTCAATGCCGCCCACTATTCAGGTGGATGGCCCCCCTGTTAAGCGACCAACATATAAATAACTGCAGCATTTATGGGGTGAAAATTGCATATCAGAAACAGGGAGGCAAATAGCCTTGCACATTACAGCTGAGGGATGTAATTGGCTTCATAAAAGTTAAATAGGTGACGCAGGGGGGGGACATTCCTTGGGTAAACACTGACAGGCTGCTCTGCCAATCATGTTCACCAAGTCTGTTTAATGGTAACATGATTGGCTGATGCAACATCAAGGGCAGGAGAAGACTCAAGGACAGAAGAAGGATGGCGCTGACCACAAGAAGGTAAGTGCAGGGCTGGGGGGAACAAAATGGCTGCATTGGAGGGAACAAAATGGCTGCATTGGAGGGAACAAAATGGGGGGGGGGGCAACTGGGTGCGTTTAATAGGCTCAAGCCTCGTACACACGACCGAGTTTCTCATCGTAAAAAACACGTTGTTTTTTTTCGACGAGATTTTTGTTAAGCTTGTCGATTTTCTCGTCAAGCTTTCTATGCGTACACACTGACATTTCCCAATTTCCTCGTTGTTCTCCGCGCTCACGTCCAGCATGTACGACGGCACTATAAAGGGGAAGATCTTTTTTCTTGGCGCCACCCCCTTGGGCTGCTTTTGCTGATCTCGTGTTACCGCGTGTGAAGTAAAAGTTTGGGAAGAGACGATTCGCGCTTTTCAGTCTTCGTACTTTTCAGATCGTTTTCTGCGGTTCAGTTTTTGCTTGTGGGTTCGTATCTTGACTTTCAGGGGCGTCTAGGCAGGTCGTATCTGTTTTACAGTGCGTTCTTGCCTGTTCGTTTCTGATTTTCAGTTCGTTATTCATAGGCCTTGCTGTTCTAAAGTGCGTTCTGTTCTGTACGTTCTGATAAGACGACCGTTTCTTATTAGCCATGTCGCCTGGACGTTCTCGTCGTCGAGTTCGTGCTGTGCGTGCGCTTGGTGTTGGTCTGCTTGTTTTGGACCAAGACCAGTCCATGAATGGTGTGAGGAGGAGTTCATAGACCAAGAATTGGTTGCTCCAGCGGGACCAATTCTGCCATATGCCTCTGCTGCGGGAGATCGTCGAGAATAATCCTGAGGACTACAGGAATTTTCTGCGGATGTCTGACCCCGTTTTTCAGGAACTGTTGGCTTTGGTGTCCCCCTATATTACCAGGCAGGACACCATTATGCGGGAAGCCATCAGTGCTGAGCAGAGGCTCATCGCCACGTTACGTTACCTGGCAACAGGGAGAAGTCTTCAGGGACTTGAAGTTCACCACAGCATCTCCCCCCAGGCTCTGGGCCTCATAATCCCAGGACACCTGTTCTGCTATTATACAAGTCCTGCAGGAGGACTATATTAGGGTAAGTTTTCTCCATTAACATCACATTTTATGTATTACATGTATGCTAATGTATTGTATTTCTTTCATCCTTCCCTAATTACCATGATTGTAATATGCTGAGAATGTCCCCTTTGTCCCCATGCATGCTGGAAGCTTTAGATTGCCCCTTTTTTCTCCTCCATAAATATTTCCCTTCACTAACTTTTCCAGCAGGGGCGCCTGTTGCTCCAAATGTTTGGGGGTCCCACCCCAGTTTATGAACTAAACTTCCTCCTTTTTTGCTCAGGTGCCTATTAAATGCCCCCAGTTGTCCCCTCTAATGCAGCCATTTGGTTCCCTCCATGCAGCCAATTTCCCCCCAGCCCTGCACTTACCTTCTTGTGGTCAGCGCCATCCTTCTTCTGTCCTTGATGTCTTCTCCTTCCCTTGATGTTGCATCAGCCAATCATGTTACCATTAAACAGACTTGGTGAACATGATTGGCAGAGCAGCCTGCCAGTGTTTCCCCAAGGAATGCCCCCCCCCCCCCCTGCGTCCCCTATTTTACTTTTCGGAAGCCAATTACATCCCTCAGGTTGTAATGTGCAAGACTATTTTACTACCTGTTTCTGCTATGCAATTTGAACCCCCTAAATGCCGCAATTATTCATATGTCGGTCGCTAAACAAGAGGCCATCCACCTGAATAGTGGGCGGCATAGACAATACATAGGTTCATGCAACGCATGAACCTATGTATTGTTCTGAGTGATGGGCACAGGAGAGAGGGGGCAGTGCTCCAGCGCCCACTCTGGACGCACCGCCACTGCAATGCTATCCTGTGGCCAAACACATTTCCCCCCCCCCAAAATAATTTAGTAATGGCCCATCAGAGGGGGTGATGAATCTGATAAATGAGCCTTCCCTTATACTTATTTTAAACACCTTAATAAACGTAGAATTTGATTGATGTTGGCCTTGATTTTTTTTTAATTAAATTTCCTTGTAATGTCTGACTTTGGTATTCTAATATTATTTCATCTTGTTTCACTCCACAGCTTCCTTCCACGCCACAGGAATGGCAGACTGTGGCATCGGAGTTTGCCACGCGGTGGGACTTCCCCAACTGCGGTGGTGCCATAGACGGGAAGCACGTCCGCATCGTGCCGCCACCCCGTTCTGGGTCCTACTACTACAATTACAAGGGGTTTCATAGCATTGTGCTGATGGCGGTGGTGTCAGCACGGTATGAATTCCTCTATGTTGATGTAGGGAAGAATGGCCGGATGTCCGATGGGGGATCCTTCATCCAGACGGAGTTTGCCCTCCGTCTCCAGAGTGACGACCTTGCATTGCCACCGGATGCAGGGAATATTGAAGGACTCCCCTTTGTTTTCTTGGCTGATGAAGCCTTCGGACTCGGACGGCATCTTATGAGGCCATTTCCACAGAGGACTCTGACCCCAGAGAAGAGGGTGTTCAATTACCGGCTGGCCAGGGGCCGAAGAGTTGTCGAAAATGCCTTTGGCATAATGGCCAGCTGGTTCCGCCTTTTTATGACTTCAATACACTTGGCGGACTACAAAATAAACTATGTCGTATTATGCTGCTGTGTGCTACACAACTTTCTGAGCCAAAAATCAAATTCCTATATGGCCTCAGTTTTGCCAGAGGCTGGACTTTCCCCTGCAAATCCCCTGCCGGGCCTGGAATCTGCCCGTCCTGGCTTGCCCTCCCAAAATGCCCGTGAGGTTCGGGACAAATACATGGAGTATTTCACGGGTAGGGGGGCAATTCCTATGCCAGCCTATGTCTAAGGATCCCAATAAAAAGCTTGTTTAAACCTTTAATTATTTGTTCTTTCCTGTCTCCTAGTTTGTCTTTGTGCATTTGTAGTGCCAAGTGTATTTTACTTTAGTAAATAACAACCATTTCACTATGTAACCTTACAAAATAACCAAATAAGCTTAGAGGGTATTATAAAAAGAAGCTACACGTTGTTTGTGGTCAAATATTTTACTCTGTGCACATTCTCACCATTTTTAGATTTTTCTGTTTTTTTTGGGTTGGCCTGGCCCCAACCCCAGCAATTTTTTGCTTATGAAAATACAAAAATAACAGTTGCATTCCAAAAATTACAACATTGGATACCTCTGAGCAATCTGAGACATTCACTTACACAAACTATGTCTCTATGTGCCCGTCCTAATATGGGGTCCTGCCACCCCTTGCCCAGGCAAAAATTGAATATGCACACATTTGGGATTTTTTACATCTATGAAGTTTACAATCCTGATCCCTATTGTCAACATGTGCTATCTGCCATCAGGGGTGATCAATGGACGTGTTTTGGGGGTGCAACCCCTTCCTCAGTTCACCGACTTTAGATACGAGGAAGGGGTTGCACCCACAAAAGACGTACATGGATATCCCCTGATGGCAGATAGCACATGTTGACACACTGTGTGCAGATTAAATTTTTGGCTGGTTTGATTGTCAAAAAAATTCGAATAGTTGCAAAAACAAACATGTAAAAACAAATGTGTTTGGATGGCTTATTGAATTCTCCCCAAAACATCGAGAATGTCTTTAAATGTTTGTTCCATCACATGGATTCTTTGTTTAATAAGGTCCAGTTCCGTGCTACATTCCATCACTTGCTGGATGAGGCGGAGGGCACTGTCAGCAGAGAACCGTGTACTATCCTTCACAACATTTATATCCCCTAAAAACAAAAAACAAAAGGTATTATAACTCTGCAGGCCTACATCTCTTACCTGAAGCTGTGGTGACAGATACTGACCTGTTGTGGTGACCAGATCCACAACGTCATCCACCTCTCCTTCCTGCACTTCTCCTTCCTCCACCTCAACTTCCTGCACATTTTTCGGTTGTGGGTCTTTGGGAGTTTGGGGTTGCTTGGAAGTTGTGGGGTGCATGTGCTCCCTGGAGTGTCCTCCTCCCAGTCTTCTCTCCCCTATGAGAAGCAAACAAAAGGTCAATTTATCACACTGTAAATCTCAAAGTTAAAATAAAAACAGGCTAAGTTGATTGGAAGTGTGGTACAAGTGTGTGTTTGGGCGGAATTTAAAGAAGAATGCATTATTTATGACCAAGAATATGCTTAGTATTCACCTTTGGATGTAATTTATTTGACATGGAGGCACCACAAAAATTCTCGTATGCACCTGTGTGGGACACCCAAAAAAGGCGGGTCTGGTGGCCCACACTATAGTGCTCCAAAGTACAGATGTGGAAGCAGCTGCTGAGTGTCCTCTCCTTTACACTGATAAAAGTTTGCATTTCATTCTCTTTACAAACACATCATCTAGACGAAAAAATACGCCACAATTTTGGAGCAAAAATGGCAGATGTATAATTACTTTTGTGGCTCTAAAATAAGCCAAAACCGCGGATAGTGGCCGAACGAAGTGTCGGTAACGTAACGTACGATTACTGTGCCCAACCAAGTTCAAAATATTACATTTTGGAAGCGAGTCCAATATGAGAAACCAAAATAAAGAGCAACATGTCAGTTTAGAAAAAGATTAATAGCAGAAAAGTCTACATTTTACTTACTTTTAGCGAGCATTCTCTTTATGCTCCTCAGCTGCTCTGGCTCCCTCAGTTTGAGGTCTGACCACCTCTTTCTGAGCTGCTCATTTGAGCGTTTCACCCCGAAATTCGCCTTCAGACTCTTCACGACTTTAGTGAGGATTTTGGCCTTCCTTCTATTTGGTTTGCTATACGGCCCATGCTTGGCATCATAATCAGCCTTGAGCAAGATGTCCACCATCTCCGCCATCTCCGCCAAAGACATATTCGATGCCTTGAATCTCCTCCTTGATCGTGACGTTTCCTCGGTCTCCGGGCTTGTCTCCTCCTCGTTAGTTGCGGAATTATCAGACACCTGCTGTAACTCCGCCATATCTGTCTGCGCGCCGAAAGAGAAGGGGCGGGGAAAAGATGTTAGTTAGAACGTCATGGGCGGGCAACGTGTGCGGAGCGACGTGTTCGTATTTTAAAGCATGCGTGGTGTGTATATAGCAAACACACATGTGACTATAGTACGTTCGGTGTGCGGAGAGAGGAGTTCAAGTGACGGACGTGCGAACGAAGGTATGTGATTTTGTGACTTGTACAAATTGTTGGCCTATACTGTCTTGAGAATGTTGGAGGATATATATGGTGACTAGCATGTTAAGGAGGTTAGACTGTTTGCCTCACATTAGTTATATATAATTTATTTAACTTGCAGATACAATATGAATGTCTTTATAAGCGACAAGGATTTCCTGGCGGAATTTATTGACCGGGTAAGGGAGCTGCCCGCTCTGTGGGAGACGAAAAACCCCATCCACAAAAAAAGAGGGGTGAGAAAAGCAGCGCTGGAGAAGCTGCTCCCATTTGTGCATACCAAGGTGCCCACAGCCACAGCAAAACAAGTGGACACTAAAATTGGGAGCTTGAGAGATACCTACAGGACTGAACGCTCTAAGGTGCTGGCTTCTCAGAGGTCAGGAGCAGCAGCAGATGATGTGTATGTCCCGATTTTGTGGTACTACAACAGGATGTCCTTCCTGGATGACCACATTGAGACAAGGCCATCACTCTCCACTCTTCCCCCCAGACTTCCCTGCAGCCAACCTGAGCCTTCTCTGGAGCAAGAGGAGGCAGCCATCCTGGATGATCCTGATTTGGCCATCTGGAGCCAGGTATAGTATTTTTCGAAAATGTATTGGGATAAACTTAATGTTTGACAAATATGTGAAGATGACAAACATAAACTATTTTGGATTGCACAAGTGAAATCAAGATCTGCAGACATTATTCTGCACTTAATTGGGTGCTAAATAGTCAATCTGATGTAGTGGTAAATTTAAAGCAAGGATTTATGGATTTACATTCTAATTGCTTCAATCAGGATTACAAAGTTTGATGCAAAGATTAAACGAACATATTAAACTATGTCCCTTTTTCATACACAGGATGAAATCAGCCAGGAGGAGGGTCTGGAAACTGTCAGGCAGGAGGAGGAAGGGCCCAGTGGCAGCCAGAAGGTGGCAGGGCCCAGTGGCAGCCAGGAGGTGGCAGGGCCCAGTGGCAGACAGGAGGTGGCAGGGCCCAGTGGCAGACAGGAGGTGGCAGGGCAAAGGAGAAGCACCAGATCCCAGGTGCCTCCCATCCGGCTTCACAAAAGAGGCAGGAGGGACAGGAGCACGAGTGAGGCAGCAATGGCCCTTATTCGTGAGGCCCATGCCACCCTCCAGGAGCCCACATCCCCTGAAGAGGCCATTGCCGGCCTAGTGGAGGCTACGTTCAAGGTGATGAGCATGGAGCAACGCCTCCTATGCGAGCCCCTGCTCATCACCTTGCTCAACAAGGGGGTGATGGAGAAAATGACCATATGTGAGGTGGCACAACTGACCCAACCTCAACCTCCACCTCCCCCTTCTTCTTCTGCCCCACCCCCTTCTGCTACACCTCCCCCTTCTTCTTCTGCCCCACCCCCTTCTGCTACACCTCCCCCATCTTCTTCTGCCCCACCCCCTTCTGCTACACCTCCCCCTTCTTCTTCTGCCCCACCCCCTTCTGCTACACCTCCCCCTTCTTCTTCTGCCCCACCCCCTTCTGCTACACCTCCACCTTCTTCTTCTGCCCCACCCCCTTCTGCTACACCTCCACCTTCTTCTTCTGCCCCACCCCCTTCTGCTACACCTCCCCCTTCTTCTTCTGCTCCACCCCCTTCTGCTACACCTCCCCCTTCTTCTTCTTCTGCCCCACCCCCTTCTGCTACACCTCCACCTTCTTCTTCTGCCCCACCCCCTTCTGCTACATCTCCTCCTCCTCCTCCTGACAGGAGTACCCCTCCAGTGGGCCAGCCTCCAGCCAAACGATGAAGGAAGGCTGCAGGGAAGGCTTCAGGGAAGATTGCAGGGAAGGTTGCCAGGAAGAAGAGGAAGTGATGGCCTTGCTTCATTGTGGTCGGACAGAAGGCAGCCTGTTGTAGTACCACAGACTTGGGACATATATCTCACCTGCTGCTGTTCCTGACCTCTGGGAGGCCAGCATCAGATTGTGTTCAGAAATGTTGGCCTTCTCAAGCTCCCAATTTTAGTGTCCACACAGGGTTGCTGTGTGCTCTGGGGTCCCTGGGATGCACAAATGGCAGCAGGTTCTCCAGCGCTGCCTTCTCTTTATTTTATTTTTAAACATGAATAAATGTGATTTTTGTTTACGTTCATACTTGACTATGTGTATTTGTAAAAATTAAAAATCTAGCTTTGGAGTAAGCAGATACATTTGACTGTCAAAAAAAGGGACAGATAACAACCCCCCAAAAGAATAACTAAATCTGATTATCAAAAAAACATGGTGGGAAATTTAACTAATATAGAGTCCAAAATTAAATGGGAGATCACTACCAAAACATTGTGAAATTATAATTAACATCATTTTTAAAAATATTACCATTTAAATTATTCCTAAAAACTTGCACGATATAATACACATAAATCTTCTTAAAAGCAGCATGAAAAAGGTTAAAAAATAAGTCATAACTCTGTGTGAATATCAGCAGCAAAAGAAGGTCACTCGTTTTGATTAATGTAACATTCTAACGAAGATTTCAATGCAGAACATTTAAACGATGCAATATTTTTGAGCGTGACGAATGTGCTCTCTCCATTACGAAGGCTTGTTTTACCAGATGCGCTCCCGTCTCATAGTTGCTTGTGAGCATGCGCGCTTTTGGAAGAGTCGTAAAAGCATACACACAAACCATTTTCTCGTCACAAAACAGCCCGACGAGAAACACGACGAGGAAATCTGGAATCCTGACGAGAAAATAGAGAGCAGGTTCTCTATTTTCTCGTCGAGATTCTCGGCAAATTTCTCGTCGTAAAACCATACACACGAACGTTTTTCTCGACAAAAAAGCTCTCGCGGCACATTTCTTGCCGGTTTTGGACGAGAAACTCGGTCGTGTGTACGAGGCCTCAGTCGCAGAAAAGGAGGAAGTTTATTTCCTAAATTGGGGTTGGACCCCCAATCATTTGGAGCAACAGACGCCCCTGCTGGAAAGCTTAGTGAAGGGAAATATGCATGGAGGAGAAAAAAGGGGCATTTAAAAACTTCCAGCATGCATGGGGACAAAGTGGACATTCTCAGCATATTACAATCATGGTAATTAGGGAAGGATGAAAGAAATACAATACATTAGCATACATGGAATACATAAAATGTGATGTTAATGGAGAAAACTTACCCTAATATAGTCCTCCTGCAGGACTTGTATAATAGCAGAACAGGTGTCTGGGATTATGAGGCCCAGAGCCTGGGGGGAGAAGCCTGTCATGAACATCAAGTCCTGAAGACTTCTCCCTGTCGCCAGATAACGTAACGTGGCGATGAGCCTCTGCTCAGCACTGATGGCTTCCTGCATAACGGTGTCCTTCCTGGTAATATAGGGGGACACCAAAGCCAACAGTTCCTGAAAAATGGGGTCAGACATCCGCAGAAAATTCCTGTAGTCCTCAGGATTATTCTCGACGATCTCCCGCAGCAGAGGCATATGGCAGAATTGGTCCCGCTGGAGCAACCAATTCTTGGTCCATGAACTCCTCCTCACACCGTTCATGGACTGGTCTTGGTCCAAAACAAGCAGACCAACACCAAGCGCACGCACAGCACGAACTCGACGACAAAATCGTCCAGGCGACATGGCTAGGAAACGGTCGTCTTATCAGAACGTACAGAACAGAACGCACTTTAGAACAGCAAGGCCTATGAATAACAAACTGAAAATCAGAAACGAACGGGCAAGAACGCACTGTAAAACAGATACGACCTGCCTAGACGCCCTGAAAGTCAAGATACGAACCCACAAGCACAAACTGAACCTCAGAAAATGAACTGAAAAGCACGAAGACTGAAAAGCGCGAATCGTCTCTTCCCAAACTTTTACTTCACACGCGGTAACACGAGATCAGCAAAAGCAGCCCAAGGGGTGGCGCCAAGGAAATTGATCTTCCCCTTTATAGTGCCGTCGTACGTGCTGGACGTGACCACGGAGAGCAACGAGGAAATTTGGAATCGTCAGTGTGTACGCATGGAAAGCTTGACGAGAAACTCGTCAAGGTTATCAAGAATCTCGTTTAAAAAAACGACGAGATTGTTACGACGAGAAACTCAGTCGTGTGTACGAGGCTTGAGAGTCCTTTTTTGGTCCACAAATCAGTGCAAATAGATACTCTCTGAGCAGCAGCCACTCTCTTTTTGAATTTTTGTTCATCATCTTCATACTGTTTGTCAATCAGATTGCTTATTTTAGTTTTCTTTGGAACAGTCAGCTTCCTATCTAGTGTCTCCATCATGCTAACAAAGTCCTCATCTTCAATCGTTCTGACTGGTAATCCGGTGCGCCTAATCCATCTTGCTATGGCCTCCTCCCTGGCATGTTGTTCCTTATGCCGCGTACACACGATCGTGATTCACGGCGGTAAAAACACCGCCGTGAATCACGACAGGAAAAATGAGGGAACGGCTTGTTCCCCCACACACGGCCGTTTTTCCCGTCATTTTTTCTCTTGGCGAGAAAAACGATCGTGTGTAGGCTCCGCGGCAGTGTTTCCCTATGGGAAAACTGCCGCGGAAAAAAATGACAGGAATCACGACGAGAAAAATTAGAGTATGTTCTAATTTTTCTCGTTGTGATTAATGCCATTTTTCCCGTTGGGAAAAATGACAAAAAGCACACAGACAATCGTTTTTCTCGTCCAAAAGGAAAAAATTTAATTTTTCCCGACGGGAAAAATGATCGTGTGTACGCGGCATTAGAGTCAATTTTATATTTTGAAGCACCTAAAAGAGCAGTGCAAATAGTTTGCTGTGGTTGTGCACTGCCACTGGCGGATTGCGTAAGTTGTTAAACGTCCCTCCTTCCCATTTTCGTCTCGTTGTCGTCCGATAACGAAAACGGATCAAAATTTCGTCATAGTTTTCGTCAGAGGACGAAAACATGCTGTACTTTTCGTTCGGTTTTCGGCACTTTAAAATTGCCACTGACGAAACCGTTGACGAAAACGTTTTCATTGACTAAATTAACACTGATACAAAGAGACCTTTATTCTATCAGGCTTATGTTTCCATCTGCCATATTGGCATTTTCTGAGATGATTCATAGGCCTATCTGGTCTCCCGCTGGTAGCTTATGCTATGTGGATAGGATTAGGAGACAACTCAATAGGACCATTCATAACTTTCTACTTTCGTCTGGTGGAATATCATTTCGCCACACTGAATTTTAAGGTTTTGTTCTGTGTTTGTTTCGCAATGATCTGGTGCATTTATCCACAATTAACCTGGACATATTTAATATATTTAATATGGGCCTGCAAAATTTGCAAAACAGCCACAGTGTTGGGGGGCCTCAGCCAGTAGCTTCTCTTCTGGCTTCAGCCGGTGGGGAGTAGTCGTCCAGCATTGTCTGGATGGACACTGTGTAATTTTGAATAATGTATTTCAGCCAGGATGGCTTCATATTTCATTTAAGTTTGAGTTATTATCAGGTTACCCCTTGGATAACACCGTGGTCATTGTTTAAATTGCCAAGATAAATAAATATTTGTGAAAAAATTATCGGTTGTTCTATGTCTCTTTATTACTAAAATCCCTTTGTGCTAGCCTATGTTGTTCATTGCCACCAGCTTATTTTGGGATGAGACTTTGGGTTGTTTTGGGAACTACAGGAAAGAATTAAAAAAGATATTGTTGGCACAGTGCCTGACTCTAAAAACAACACTTTCCTGACCAGCTGGAGGACTGGCAGGAACTGCCATAACAAAATGATGAAGGGTCAAATTATGTTATTGTAGAATTGTGACAGATACAGAGAATCCAAGTCTGAAGACTGAGCTGACTTTCAGGAGGTTAGGGACTTTTTCTGGACATGGGCACCTAGGGAAGATGCTACGGGTCTCTTGCCCAGTATCCTGGGTCTAGCACAGCATATAACCCAGAATAGTATGCTGTATACCAGGCCAGCAGCACCAGAGCAGAGTGATAATCAGAAACCTGTGCTGCCTGCATTGTTCCAGTCCCATCTATGAATTTGTCCAGTTTTGCCATTCCCTCTAGGTTTCCTCAGAGATCTCTGTGGAAGCAGAGGGGGGCCAACAAAACTACCAGACACTCTCACTATCTGCCACAAAAACACTGTTCAGGAAATCATTGTAAGTGGAACTGTCCACTGTATTTCATTCTTGACCTATAAATGCTGACCGCTGCACCGTATACTCTCTGTTACATAATCTTTACCACTGCACTCAGTACATTTAAATTGTACATTACATAATCCTAACCACTGTTGCTTTCTATTCTGTAGGTTACCTGACCACTGCACTGTGCATGCTATGTTGTACATTACAATTTGCTGCACTGTAAACACTATATTGTGCAATACACAATCCTTTCCGATGGATTGTATACACTATGTTGTAAATTGCACAGTCCTGACTTCTGCACTGTACATGCTATGTAGCACATTACATACCCCAGGTCCCTGCATTCTAAACGACAAGTTGTATAATACATATTCCTTGCCCCTGAACTCTATATGCTAGAATATACATTACATAGTCCTGACCCCTAAATTTCAAACAATATATTGCTCATTATTAGGGATGAGCCTGATGTTTGAGTCGAACATCGGGTGTTCGCCTGTTCGCCGAATAGCGAACAATTTGGGGTGTTCGCGGCAAATTCGAAAGCCGCAGAAAACACAGCTTGGGACAAGTCCTTTATTAAAAAAGAAAAAAATATTCCAGCAATGTAATCCTTCCTCGAGTCGGGATACAGAAAAACATGCCGTCACGATCCGATTCGCCGAATGACGCTAGACCCGCCATGACAGCTCTTAAATAGCTGAGGGCGGGGCCACCCATGACATGTGCGGGTGACCCCGCCCCCTTTGACGCAATGGGGAAACGCTGCAAGGTTACCCAGTGACATGTACGGGTGGCCCTGCCCCCTCTGACACCACAGGGGTTTCTCGTGGCGTCAGAGGGGGCGGGGTCACCTGTGACGCCACGGGGAAACCGCCGGTAACCCCGTTGTATCGGAGAGGGGCGGGGTCACTGGCGCACATCACAGGTGGCTCCGCCCTCAGCTATTTAAGAACTGTCATGGTGGGTCTAGCGTCATTCGGCGGGCGCCTCCCATGGAGGCAAATCGGATTGTGGCGGCGTGTTTTTCCATGTCCTGGCTCGAGGAAGGATTACATTGCTGGAATTTTTTTTTCTTTTTTAATAAAGGACTTGTCCCAAGCTGTGTCTGTGTGTTTTTTACCATTTTTGACACTATTTTTGTGAAATGGTAGGGGTACAATACCCCTTACCAATTCACATAGGGGGGGAGGGATCCCCTTTGTTAAAGGGGGCTTCCAGATTCCGATAATCCCCCTGCCCACAGACCCCCACAACCACCGGGCAAGGGTTGTGAGGATGAGGCCCTTGTCCCCATCAACATGGGGACATCCTCCCCATGTTGAGGGCATGTGGCCTGGTACAGTTCAGGGGTGGGCGCTCTCTCACCCCCCCCCCCCATCTTTTCCTGCGGCCTGAAAGGTTGCAAGTTCGGATAGGGGTCTGGTATGGATTTTTGGGGTGACCCCCACACCATTTTTTTTATTTTGGCGCAGGGTTCCCCTTAATATCCATACCAGACCTGAAGGGCCTGGTATGGAATTTGGGGGGACCCACACACATTTTTTTTTTATTTTGGTTCGGGGTTCCCCTTAATATTCATACCAGACCCAAAGGGCCTGGTAATGGACTGGGGGGAACCCATGCCGGTTTTCCCAATGACTTTTATCTGTATTGCCGGGACCCGAACAATTGTTGACATTTATCGATAAAATTATCACTCACATTTGAGAAAACAAGTAAAAGCGTTTGTAATCAAAATGTCGCAGTGGCATCAGCAGAGCCCTTACCGACGTGTTTCGTCCTAATAAGGCATCATCTGGGGTGCTGGTCCACTGCTTCCACTGCGTATTTATAGATATGAGTACCCCCTCTTGAGGGCCAGCTCCATGATTGCCCAAAAAAAAACACTTCCGGTTTGTAAAATGGCGCCCATGGCTTGCATTCCAAGCCTCAATCTGATGTGTGACTCAAGCCTCAATTCCAAAAGATATAAGGGGCATTGTATATAATATAACTAAATCTCTCTCAGAAGAGAGGACATGAATTATCCTTCTGTGTATATCACGACTGAATCGTATTGGTTAAAATATTCCAGCACTAAATATAAAAAAAAATTTATGAAATAGATTGTGATGAGCCGTGAGACTACGGCAAAATGGCGCCCGGACTTCATATAAAACAAATCCAGAATTAGGGCACAAATAGGTCCCTAAAATGCTGACAGTCTGCAGCACGGAGCTGATAGGCCCCTGAGTGAGGAAGCACAGCTAACCAATCTGTCAAGATCGAAACAGGCCGGCACAGGGACATCTTCCGCCGCAGGGGCTACAACAAAATGGCGCCCGCGATCCGGAGCATAGTTGTTCTGTCTCAACTACAAAGCGATAAAGTTCATCTCCAGGTTGATGTAGGCCTTACACAAGCTGGTTTGATATTCATCCCTTGCATCGATACAGGCAGCTTAATTCCGACAAACTTCCTTGTCTTTTAGAAGGATGAGGTCTCCAACCTTAAGATTCGGCTTAGATGCTTGCCATTTGTTACGACCTTGAAGGTGGTGAAGATACTTTTTCTTCCAGCGATGCCAGAACACATTGGCTAGATGCTGCACCTGCTTCCATTGATGCTCGTAACGGTGTGACCGCAGCTTCTGTTTTGTACTTACAGAAGTGTGTAGTGAGATGTTCACAGTTCTTATTTCCTTATCATCTTCAGTTTACTAGCCCATAGGTGGTGTCAATAGGGGGTAAGTAAGAGTCCTCACACAGAAACCTTGGAGGTGAAAGCCATAAGCTGTCCTGAAGACCGGCAGGTGACACGGCTCTGGTCCCACAGTCAGCTGGGTTGAGTTCAGTGGGAACGTGATGCCATTGACTTGGTAGAGAGAATCTCTTGATACGTTCAACCCTGTTGCTGACGTACACATAAAATTGTTTTGTTTGGTTGTTTATGTAACCAAGTACTACCTTACTGTCTGTATCGAAGGTGAAAGAATCAATTCTAGTGTCCATTTCACTTCGTATGACCTTGGCAATTTCTACTGCTAGCACGGCTGCACAAAGTTCAAGTCTTGGTATGGTATGTGCAGGCTTGGGAGTGAGTTTTGCCTTGCCTAGGACAAAACTACAGTATGATTCTCCATTCAGTTCAGAGGTCTTCAAATAGGCTACTGCAGCAATAGCTTCAACTGATGCATCAGAGAAAATATGAATCTCTCTCCGGTTAGCAGTTGAAGTGGAACCTGGAACATAGCAACGGGAAATCTGAAGTTTTTCTAGTGACTTCAAAGAATATCTCCACCTTTCCCACTTGTGTTGATTCTCACTAGGCAAGGGAGTATCCCAGTCTATGTTCTCAGTAGACAACTGTCTTAGTAAAATCTTACCTTGAATGGTAACTGGAGCAAGGAAACCCAGTGGGTCATAGATGCTATTCACCACGGACAGGACTCCTCTCTTAGTGAAGGGTTTGTCACAAGTTGACACTTGGAAGGTGAATTTGTCTTGTTTGATGTTCCACAACAAACCCAGACTTCGCTGTACAGGAGGCATATCTGTACCTAAGTCAAGTTTTTTTAGACTAGTGGCATAGTCCTCAGAGTGAAAGGCATTCATAAGTTCCTGGCTGTTGGATATAATCTTGTGCAGTCTAAGGTTTGCTACAGACAGCATCTCCTTTGTTCTGGTGAGAAGATCAATTGCTTCTTTAGCAGTTGGAAAGGACTTAAGTGCGTCGTCAACGTAGAAGTTTCTTTCAACAAATTGACGGGCATCAGATCCATATTCAACTTCTCCAGTCTGAGCTGTTCTCCTTAGCCCATAAGTTGCCACTGCTGGGGAAGGACTGTTACCGAAGACATGTACCTTCATGCAATAATCTATAACTTCTTTGTTGAGGTCATTGTCCTTGTGCCATAGAAACCTGAGGTAGTTTCTGTTGTCTTCTCTGACGATGAAGCAGTGAAACATCTGTTGAATGTCAGCCATTACTGCTACAGGCTCTTGTCTGAAACGAATCAAGGCTCCTATTAGACTGTTGTTCAAATTGGGTCCCGTAAGGAGCATGTTGTTAAGAGAAACACCTTCGTGCAGAGCACTGGAATCAAAGACAACTCTGATTTGGTCTGGTTTGCGTGGGTGATACACGCCAAAGGATGGAAGGTACCAGCATTCTTCTCCCTCCTTTAGTGGGGGAGCAGGCTCTGCACGATCTCTGTCAAATACATTTTGCATAAAGTCCACAAAGTGCTTTTGTATCTCTGGGTTCCTGCTTAAGTTTCGCTTTAAGGAGGAGAATCTACTGATGGCCTGCTGTAAGTTGTTGGGCAATCTCTCCCTTGGGAGACGAAAGGGTAGGGGTGCTACCCAGTTATTGGAGTCATCTTGAAAGAACTCATTGTCCATTACCTTGATGAATTATTTGTCTTCCATTGAAAGAGCCAGTATGCCATCTTCACTGGTTGCATTAAACACTGTAGAGCCGAAGTCGCCATCATGGCAGGAGAAAGGGCTTGTGTCATCTGAGATACCATGTTGCCATTCGTGGCTGGCTATCTTTTCTTTCACCCAGTAGTGATGTGGGCATGGCTCAAAGTAAGTGTTTCGGCCATTTGGCAGAACATTTGTCTTGAATGACGAAATGTTGGTAGGTCTTTTCATTTTGCCTATACAGACATTGCCTATGATGACCCACCCTAGATCCGTGCGCTGGGCAAATGGGGAATCTGGGGGTCCACTGACTTGTCTGTGTACCTTGTGAACTCTTAGAATGTATCTTCCTAACAGAAGAAGGATCTGAGCATCTTTGTCAAGCGGCGGTATCTCATTTGCTATTACCTTGAGGTGAGGGTGATGGAAAGCAGCAGCTGGAGTAGGGATTTCTTCCCTGTTAGCAGGTATCTGATTGCACTCAACAAGTGTAGGTAAGGGTAATTTCAAGTTACCTTTGAGAGAAGATACCATGAGTCCATGAGCCCTTCTTCCAGAAACCTCTATAGTTCCACTACAGGTACCCAAGGTGTAAGGATGAGCTTCGCCTTTTATTTCAAATAGACTGAACAATTCAGAATTTGCAAGTGATCGATTGCTCTGATCGTCTAAGCTAGCATATGCCTTGTAACGGCACCCCAAATACAAAAGGGGGTAACGCCGTTTAGATCTCTTCCCTCTCCTGGACACAAATTCCCTGTCGATCCTCCACAGCCAGACGACCCCTTCCCATAGGAATTAATCCTTCTGGAAAAACGAGACGCACCCTGTATCTTCCTAGGATCGAATGACTTTATTGAGAAAAACATTGTAACTTTTATACCCATCCAATACTGCATTAACCTAAAATGAACAATGGTCCAGCTCCACCCACAACATAACAAGAGCCAATACACATTATTTTGACGTCTGCTAGGAGACAACAGGTTCTAATCCCCTTTATGTTTAAATAACTATGCATGACCTTTATATTCACCAGACTGTCTGGTACTTTACAATACACACAAGGACAGACTTAATTTCCCCAATCCACATCACCACAAACAATGAACAGGTCTTCTAGAAGCTGGAATTCATTAGCATTACACTAGGCAGACAGGTGATTGAGGCTGAACACCTCAGTATCTCTCAATTAACCTGTTAAGTTCAGAATAAAACAATATTGTGGACTAATATCACTATTTCAATTTCAAGCAATCCAAGCCATATTCTTAATGTCCATGGTTTCCTGGCTCACCCTGTGTCCAACGTGACCCTCCTGTCACACATCTCCCCTTTCAGCAGGAGACTAACACAGGAGGGGACCCCAGACGGGTTGACTCCGAAGTTAGTCCATAGGTCCATTCTTCTAATGCCGGTATTCACACAGTACCCCAAGTACATTGCTCCAAACAGAGCATTACTTACCCAGCCAACCTCTGCCTCTCTCAGAGAACATACCCGCCGCTGGGGAGAAGACAGGGTGACTGGGCTCAGTCCGTCATGCTGTTGGGGATCTGGGCCGACTGCCGAGCATCCCTGGGGTATACAAGTGGAGACTGAAGTCCCATCCACTTGTGGTAGGTGAAAATCCCCCAGTGCTTGCAAAGCAAGGCTGACATTCTCCTGTCCCAGTGTCACAGCTAGTGATGAGCCGAACACCCCCGGGTTCGGTTCGCACCAGAACCCGCGAACGGACCGAAAGTTCGTACGAACATTAGAACCCTATTAAATACAATGGATGCGAACGTTCGAATTCTAAAGTGCTAATTATAACGACTATTATGCATGTTATTGTCCTAAAAAGGGTTTGGGAACCCGGGTTCTGCACCAGGGGACATGTATCAATGCAAAAAGAAGTTTTAAAAACGGTCGTTTTTCGGGAGCAGTCATTTTAATGATGCATAAAGTGAAAAAAAAAAAGTCAAATATTCCTTTAAATATCGTACCTGGGGGGTGTCTAAAGTATGCCTGTGAAGTGCCACGTGTTTCCCGTGTTTAGAACTGTCCCTGCACAAAATGACACTTCTAAAGGAAAAAAAAGCCATTTAAAACTGCTTGCGGCTTTAATGTAATGTCTGGTCCCGGTAATATGGATGAAAATCTTTAAGAAAAATGGCATAGCTACCCCATGACCCCCCCCCCCCTACCCCAGCCCATTACCAGCCCCTTTGGGTCTTGTATGGATATTAAGGGGAACACCGCACACAAAATAAAAAAGGCCCTATATACTCTGAACAGCCGTATACAGGCGGTGCATACAAGACAGGGACTGTAGGTTTGTTCTACGAATGTAGAATGTGTTTGTAATTTTGAACAGGTACATTGTTTAAGTGTAGCTCCAGCCCAAAAATCTATTTTTAAACTTTTTGGAAAACATAGGTAAGGGTTATCACCCCTGTAACATTTGTTTTGCTGTCTGTGCCCCTGTTCAGAACATTTCACCTCACTTTCCGTCCCAATGACAACTGTTTTTGAAATGTGGTGTTTTTCTTGAAACAAGGATTGGTGATAAAGCATCAGTACAGAGGAGACACCTTTCTCCCATATTAATTCTTACAGGAGAGAATTTTCCTTCCATGGGGTAGATTTCCTCTCACTTCCTGTTGTCTTCTTGCGTTTGCAAGTAGGAGTCGTTTGTAAGTTGGATGTTTGAAAGTAGGGACCTGCCGTATATACTCTGCAGAAATAGGCCCCTTAGTTGTTGGTGTTGGCACAACACTGTAAGCACTCACAGTTACTCTTGGTTGGTGCTGGAACGCCCTGCTGTCAACTATTATATCAGGAATTGTAATTACATATAATTGTTGAACAGTGGTAGTAAAAATTGGGCCTTTGATGGTGGTGCTGGTGCCACAACACTGTAAGCCCTGACAGTTACTCTTGGTGGGTGCAGCAATGGGCCCTGCTGTGAATTATTAGATCAAGAATTGTAATTGCATGCCCCTGTTGAACAGGGGCTGAAAAATTGGGCCTTTCGTGGTGGTGGTGGTGGTGTTGCCACAACACTGTAAGCCCTCAGAGTTACTCTTGGTGGGTGCAGGAATGGGCCCTGCTGTGAATTATTAGATCAAGAATTGTAATTACATGCCCCTTTTGAACAGGGGCTGAAAAATTGGGCCTTTCGTGGTGGTGGTGGTGGTGGCGTTGCCACAACACTGTAAGCCCTCAGAGTTACTCTTGGTGGGTGCAGCAATGGGCCCTGCTGTGAATTATTAGATCAAGAATTGTAATTACATGCCCCTGTTGAACAGGGGCTGAAAAATTGGGCCTTAGGCACTGGTGGCACAACACTGCAACCCCTCACAGATACTGTACTTGGAGCACAGCAATGAGCCCTGTTGCAAAGTATTGCTTCAAAAATTGTAATGACACGCCCCTGTTAAACAGGGGCTGAAAAATTGGGCCTTAGGCACTGGTGGCACAACACTCCAACCCCTCACAGATACTGTACTTGGAGCACAGCAATGAGCCCTGTTGCAAAGTATTGCTTCAAAAATTGTAATTACACGCCCCTGTTAAACAGGGGCTGAAAAATTGGGCCTTAGCCACTGGTGGCGGCACCCATAAACAAAAATGATCTTCCAAGCTATCATCATCAATCGTATCATTGAGGACTCGGAGGAGGAGGATAGCCAGTCAACATAACAGCACAGGCACTCAGCATCAGCATCAGTCTTGAAGGGATGTGACATGTTAAAATCAATTAGTCTGTTATATCAGCATCAGGTGTGTGGTAGCTGGTGGTGATCCAAGACTGGTTCATCTTGATGAAAGTCAGTCGATCAACCGAGTCGGTGGACAGGCGCACTCTGTGATCCGTGACAAATCCTCCAGCAGCACTGAATGTGCGTTCCGAAAGAACGCTGGATGCAGGACAGGCCAGTAGCTCAATTGCATACTGTGCAAGCTCTGGCCAGTGATCCATCCTCAAGACCCAGTAAGCCAGAGGATTTTCGGTGGGGAAGGTGTCCAAGTATGACCTTGCCCCTAGATATTCCTGCACCATGTTTATCAGACGCTGGCGATGGTTGCTGGAACCGATCATACTTTGGGGCTGCGGACTAAAGAATTGTCTGAACGCATCGGTCAGACGGCCACCTTCCCCACCGCTCCTTCTTTGACTGGCCGAAGCCTCAGCAACTCGTTGTCCAGGACCAGGAGTTTGTAACCTCCCAGTCTCTGGGAACGCGTTGCACAGACCTTTCTGCAAGGCCTCCCGGAGTTGTCTCATCCTCTGCTCCCTCTGCGACGGTAACATAAGATCCGCAACCTTACCCTTGTACCGTGGATCAAGGAGAGTGGCCAGCCAGTAATGGTCCCTCTCCTTGATCCGAAGAATACGAGGATCCTTCCGCAGACTTTGCAGGATCAGGGAGGCCATGCAGCGTAGGTTTGCTGAGGCATTCGGTCCGGAGTCCTCTGGGTCACTAAGGACGACATGATCCGCAGCCACCTCCTCCCAGCCACGTACAAGTCCACTGGTTTCTTGGGACTGTAAATCATCCCTAAAAGACTGCTGCTGATGATGCTGAGTGCCAGCCTCCACCTCCATGCTGACACAATCCTCCTCCTCCTCCTCCTCCTCTTCCTGTGCGATGGGTGGGACAGAAGGAACACTGTCTGGGTAAAGGGGGCCTTGAGAGGCAAGGAAGTCCTCCTCTTCCTGCCTCTGTTCTGCCTCAAGTGCCCTGTCCATTATTCCACGCAGCGTGTGCTCCAACAGGTGGACAAGAGGTACAGTGTCACTGATGCATGCACTGTCACTGCTCACCATCCTCGTGGCCTCCTCAAATGGTGCCAGGACAGTGCATGCATCCCTGATCATGCCCCACTGGCGTGGAGAAAAAAAACAAGCTCCCCTGACCCTGTCCTGGTGCCGTAGTCGCACAGGTACTCATTGATGGCCCTCTGCTGCGTGTGCAGCCGCTGCAGCATGGCCAACGTTGAGTTCCACCTGGTGGGCATGTCACATATAAGGCGGTTCTTGGGCAGGTTCAACTCCTTTTGCAGCTCAGCCAGGCGAGCACTGGCATTATAAGATCTGCGGAAATGCACACAGACTTTCCTGGCCTGCCTCAGGACATCCTGTAAGCCCGGGTACCTGCCCAAGAACCGCTGCACCACCAGGTTAAGGACGTGAGCCACACAGGGCACATGGGTCAGTTGTCCCTGTCGGAGGGCGGAGAGGAGGTTGGTGCCATTGTCGCAAACCACCATTCCTGGCTTAAGCTGGCGTGGCGTCAACCACCTCTCGGCCTGGCCCTGCAGAGCAGACAGGACCTCTGCCCCAGTGTGGCTTCTGTCCCCCAAACACACCAGCGCAAGCACGGCATGGCATCTTTTTGCCTGCGTACTTGCGTAGCCCCTTGAACGGCTACGGAGCACCGCTGGTTCAGAGGACAAAGCACAGGAAGAGGCCATGGAGGAAGAAGAAGAGGAGGGGGTGGAGGAGAGAGGTGTGTCACAACCAGTAGTAGCATTTTGGAGGCGTGGCGGTGGAACAACCTCCAACACTACTGCACCTTGTCCTGCATCCTTCCCAGCTGCCAAAAGAGTGACCCAATGGGCCGTGAAAGAAAGGTAACGTCCCTGTCCATGCCTGCTGGACCATGAGTCAGCGGTAATATGCACCTTACCGCTGACCGCCCTGTCCAGCGAGGCCAAGACATTGCCTTCCACATGCCGGTAGAGAGCCGGAATAGCCTTCCGTGAGAAAAAGTGGCGTTTGGGAACCTGCCACTGAGGAACCGCACATTGCACAAACTCACGGAAGGGGGCCGAGTCTACCAACTGAAAAGGCAGCAGTTGAAGCGCTAGCAATTTAGCCAAGCTAGCATTCAACCGCTGGGCATGTGGATGGCTGGGAGTGAACTTCTTTCGACGGTCCAGCAGCTGGGGCAGGGAAATTTGCCTGCTAGAATCGGACGTCGGTGTACTGCTAGCAGAGTGGCCGCAAGTACTTGGCTGTGACACACCTAATTCTACACCTTCATTCCTCTCAGTGCATGTTTCAGAGAGGACTGAAGTTATAGTGGGGTTGGAGATCCCAGCTGATGCGGTGCAAGGAGAGGTCCGCTTTGTTCTTTGGTGTGGGTCTTTGAGGTAGGCTTGCCAACGAGCTGCATGGCAGGTCAACATATGTCTGGTCAGGCATGTGGTACCCAAGCGGCTGATGTTTTGGCCACGCGATATACGCTTGAGACATATGTTGCAAACAGCAGCTGTGCGATCTGATGCACTAGCCTCAAAAAAGGCCCACACCAAAGAACTTTTTGAATGACGGGCAGAGGCAGCGCCCTGCACAGGCGGAGCTCTGCGGTGTGATTCCGTCGGTGTACTGCCCTTACGCTGGCCACCAAAGGGCATCCTGCCTCGTTGGAGATGTGCCTCCTCCTCATCCTCCTCCTCCTCCTCTCTCCTATTAGGCACCCACGTGGAGTCAGTGACCTCATCATCCCCTCCCTCCTCATCACTGGAGCCAATCTGGCAGTATGCTGCAGCTGCTGGAACATGACTGCCAGATTGGTGTCCTTCTTGAGCATCCCCTCTGTCTGCTCTCACGCTACTGCCTTCCTGTAGCTGGGTTTCATCATCAGACCCTTCGAAACGCTGGGCATCCTCCTGGAGCATGTACCCAACACTGTGCTCAAACAGTTCGGGGGACTCCTCAGGAGGAGGACATGGTGGGTCTAGGGAAGGAGTGACTGATGATGAGTCTGACATTGATACCAGGGAAGAGGACGCTTTGGCAGCTGCTCTGCCAGTACCCTGAGCCTGGGTGAGAGAGGATGAGGAGGAGGAGGAGGGCTTGGTCATCCACTCTACCAAGTCTTCGGCATGATGTGGCTCAACATGTCCAGCTGCCGAAAAGAAGGACAAGCGTGTCCCATGGCCATGTGCTGATGACAATGCACCGCGTCCACGACCAGCACTGTTGCCCCCAGACACAGAGCCTGCTTGCCCTCTTTTATTGCCTCCTGACTGTCTGCCTCTCCTTGTTTGCCTTCCAGACATTCTAATAGATGGCCTGCAGGGAGATGGGAAAAAAGCAATAAGGGCTACCTTCAGGTGTCCTTCTCTGTCCCTTTACTTAAGGATTTCTAAATATGGTTGAGGATGATTGCTTTCGCACAGAATAGCACAACGACAATTTCCCTGACTGTCCAAAAAACAAGGATTTCAAAGATGGTTGATGAGGAATGCTTTAGCACAGTATAGCACAAGGAGAATTTCCCTCACTGTCCTTCCCTGTCCCTAGAAACAAGGATTAGCACAGTGAAACACACTGACACTCTCCCTACCTATAGTTTTCTGTCCCTAGAAAAAATGTTTTTTTAAAGATGGTTGATGATCAATGCTTTAGCACAGTATAGCACAAGGAGAATTTCCCTCACTGTCCTTCCCTGTCCCTAGAAACAAGGATTAGCACAGTAAAACACACTGACACTCTCCCTACCTATAGTTTTCTGTCCCTAGAAAAAATGTTTTTTTAAAGATGGTTGATGATCAATGCTTTAGCACACTATAGCACAAGGAGAATTTCCCTCACTGTCCTTCCCTGTCCCTAGAAACAAGGATTAGCACAGTAAAACACACTGACACTCTCCCTACCTATAGTTTTCTGTCCCTAGAAAAAATGTTTTTTTAAAGATGGTTGATGAGCAATGCTTTAGCACACTATAGCACAAGGAGAATTTCCCTCACTGTCCTTCCCTGTCCCTAGAAACAAGGATTAGCACAGTAAAACACACTGACACTCTCCCTACCTATAGTTTTCTGTCCCTAGAAAAAATGTTTTTTTAAAGATGGTTGATGATCAATGCTTTAGCACACTATAGCACAAGGAGAATTTCCCTCACTGTCCTTCCCTGTCCCTAGAAACAAGGATTAGCACAGTAAAACACACTGACACTCTCCCTACCTATAGTTTTCTGTCCCTAGAAAAAATGTTTTTTTAAAGATGGTTGATGATCAATGCTTTAGCACACTATAGCACAAGGAGAATTTCCCTCACTGTCCTTCCCTGTCCCTAGAAACAAGGATTAGCACAGTAAAACACACTGACACTCTCCCTACCTATAGTTTTCTGTCCCTAGAAAAAATGTTTTTTTAAAGATGGTTGATGATCAATGCTTTAGCACAGTATAGCACAAGGAGAATTTCCCTCACTGTCCTTCCCTGTCCCTAGAAACAAGGATTAGCACAGTAAAACACACTGACACTCTCCCTACCTATCCTTCTCTTTCCCTAAACTAAAGGAATCCAGGTTAAGCAAGAAAAAAAAATGTCACTGTCCCTGCCTATGCTTCTCTTTCCCTGCTCCGGAACACACTACACTAGGCCGCCGTGCTGGCGGCCTTTTATAGTGTGGGGCGTGTACTAAACACCCTCAGCAATAATTGGCCACAGGCATCCTGCCTGTGGCCAATCATTGCTCTCCTCGCTGCCGGCGCTGTGATTGGCCAAGCATGCGGGGTCACAGTGCATGCTTGGCCAATCACAGCGCCTGGATGACACTGCGATGGCGTAGTGCATTGTGGGCCGTTCGCGTCACTCGAATTAGGCGCGAACGGCCCAAATCGTTCGATCTTCGTCGAACGATCGAACAGCCAATGTTCGAGTCGAACGTATGTCTGCGGTCACACTCGCCAATAAAAACAAAAACATACATATATGTATGGATTTTACATTTTTATCATGCACTAGCCATTTGTTATTCCAACATATCCAATAACATCTCGCATTGGACTTTTATCCCAATCCAGCTGGTGTGGTGTTCTCTGTTGGCGGCGGTGCTACTTTATTTCTCCCTGGGAGCTGCGATGTGCATCACAAGGGGGATCCTTGTCCCCTGCTGTCCCCGCCTGCCCTTTTTGAGCGGGCGGGGCCACTTGCACATCGGCACCATGTTAATGCGTCGGCCGCGCGATGTCTGTGATTTTGCAGCATCGCTGTGGCTGCAGGCATTACTACCATCAAGATGGTCCTGGGAGTGTCTTGGCTCACACACCGCCTTTTTGATGGTTGGTGGGTTTGGGCACTCGGTTGCTGGTCATTTGCACATGGTGTTGGGGGCGGAGCCTCTCGGGCCCCTTCAGGGGTATATATTGGAGGTTTGCACAGCATGGATCTCATTGTTTGCTTTCTTTCACTGAGGACAGACACACAAGTGCAGGTCCTTCCCTTGGAATTTACTACTCTTAGACCTACTTCACCAAGGTATACTTTTATATGTTTATATATTACTCGCTGCAAGCATTTACATGCAACTTGTTTTCTCATCACAGTCCTCACCACACACCTGTATTTCATTCCATTCACACTCTCTCTCACTTATTACTTTCCTCTCTGATCTTTCCTTAATCATACTAGTCAATCTGGTATTTTTTCACTCTCCCCCTCAGTCTCCATACTCTAACCATTCTTGGCTCATGTCTTTTATACATGCAAAGACATATATGTTACCATATACTTGTATACTCCCATATTTTAATTATTCAATATACATATTTATATTTAGAGCCAACATTCCTCTTGGATTCACTGACACTCTTGGGGTTACACCTATTCCATCCATGCTGGCCTTCCTTCCATTTGACTCTGATTTGGAGCTTTGTTTGGCTCCGCCTCCTCAGCTCCCTGGTGAGACAGTCGCTGCCGCCGTTTGAGCTTCACCCCCGCTGTCTTTTGGCAATGTCCAGTGGTGAGTATGGGGTTTTTCATATTCAAGGCCCCCCCCCCTGTGCCTTCATATCATGCTTTATACTATATCACTCTCATTTTAGGTACACTACGTGCATCTACCCCTGAAGAGCGAGCCAAGCCTCGCGAAACGCGTCGGGTTACTTTTGATGCCTATGTGTTTACATAATTACTGTCAGATACTCGTAATATCATTTTACCTAATTTATATTGGTCTTGTATTTTGTATGAATTGGCCCATGTTCATGACATCAATGTATGTACTGCTTTTTACCTGAATAAATATACACTGCAATTATTCTTGCGATTTTTTTATTGGCCTAACAGTGCTCACCTCACTCAAAGTCCCAAGGGCGAATCTCTCTTTTTTTCTTCAGCCAGGCTAGCTCCCTGGAACTCCATATCATCCACTTCGGCTTTAGAGGTGGCAATCTTCAGATTTTCCACTGCCGATTCCTCAGCCAGGCTAGCTCCCTGGAACTCCATATCATCCACTTCGGCTTTAGGGATGGCAATCTTCAGATTTTCCACTGCCGATTCTTCAGCCAGGCTAGCTCCCTGGAACTCCATATCATCCACTTCGGCTTTAGGGATGGGAATCTTCAGATTTTCCACTGCCGATTCTTCAGCCAGGCTAGCTCCCTGGAACTCCGTATCATTCACTTCGGTTTTAGGGATGGCAATCTTCAGATTTTCCACAGCTGATTATTCAGCCAGGATTTCATAGTTGTCAACTGGTATTTCCTGATAGTCCCAGGCAAAGGTAGCCCCACCCTGCTGCTGAGCAGATTCTAGCAGCTGTCTGTAGGCGATCTCCGATTGCCGTATCTCCGCCATTCTCCGCTCATGTTGCCGCTCTAGTTCTCTCTTTTGTCGCTCTCGTTCTCTCTTTTGTCGCTCTCGTTCTCTCTCGTCGCTCTAGTTCTTTCTTTTGTCGCTCTAGTCCTTTCTCTTGACGCTCTCGTTCTCTCTCTTGTCACTCTAGTTCTCTCTTTTGTCGCGCATCCTGCAGCTGGATGCCTCTAATGGCTTCCTGTATGGCGGTCTCTGATGGGTTAGCACCATATAATGCCAAGCGCTGTCGAACTCGTTGCTGAAACAAATCTTCAACTGACCGGGGTCCTGCATCACCCTCCTTCTGGTCCATCTCGGCTCTCAAGTAGGTCTTTCAGCGTGACTTTCCTGCAGGCTGCATAGCTGGTCATTCACTGTGGTGGTTTGGAGTGTCCCAGGAACTGGAGGGAAAATCCCACAGCTGCCAACCAATGTAACGGCACCCCAAATACGAAAGGGGGTAACGCCGTTTAGATCTCTTCCCTCTCCTGGACACAAATTCCCTGTCGATCCTCCACAGCCAGACGACCCCTTCCCATAGGAATTAATCCTTCTGGAAGAACGAGACGCACTCTGTATCTTCCTAGGATCTAAGGACTTTATTGAGAAAAACATTGTAACTTTTATACCCATCCAATACTGCATTAACCTAAAATGAACAATGGTCCAGCTCCACCCACAACATAACAAGAGCCAATACACATTATTTTGACATCTGCTAGGAGACAACAGGTTCTAATCCCCTTTATGTTTAAATAACTATGCATGACCTTTATATTCACCAGACTGTCTGGTACTTTACAATACACACAAGGACAGACTTAATTTCCCCAATCCACATCACCACAAACAATGAACAGGTCTTCTAGAAGCTGGAATTCATTAGCATTACACTAGGCAGACAGGTGATTGAGGCTGAACACCTCAGTATCTCTCAATTAATCTGTTAAGTTCAGAATAAAACAATATTGTGGACTAATATCACTATTTCAATTTCAAGCAATCCAAGCCATATTCTTAATGTCCATGGTTTCCTGGCTCACCCTGTGTCCAACGTGACCCTCCTGTCACATGCCTTTAGAGACTTTTCTGGTTGATCCTTGTGGTATATGTTCACCAAGCATATCTTAGCACAGGACTTACCACAGCGGTCTTCTCCACAAACTTCAGTGCAGGATGAAGAAATTATGGTAGAATTAGGCACTTGGTCTGTATTCTCCCCGCCATGCGTTAACCTGGGAGGAGCATTGGCAGGTTGTGCAGAGCTGAGCTCAAGAAGATGGAGGGCTTGCACATGTTCTTCAGAGCCACACTCTATGCACTTGATGGACACATTACAGTCCCTTGCGAAATGTTCTGTAGAAGCACTTGAAACATACCCTAAATGTCTTTAAAAGCTCCTTGCGCTCTTCCAGAGGCTTTTTCCTAAAGCCGGTACATTTATTGAGGGGGTGTGGCTTCTTATGTATGGGACACTCTCTGTTAGGGCTTTCAATCTTCCTACTCTGTTTGTTCGTGGCCACAACTGTGGTAGGAGTGGGAAGGATGTCAGTCTTTTTCACAGACACTGGGCCTCTACGGTTTCTATAGTTGCCCTGAAGACTGGTACTCTTAGGAAAGGGTGAGAAGAGACTGTACTCACCGTAGGAAAAACTTGGATCATTCTTGGTCTCTGCAATTTTCCTGATGAATTCACAGAAGAAAGAGAATGGAGGGAAGGAAACCTTGTTCTCTCTTTTGTATGATGACCCTAGTGCAGTCCATTTCTCTTGCAAACCATACGGGAGCTTGGAGACAATTGGGTTTACCCCTCTTGGAGTGTCAAGGTAACTGAGTCCAGGTAGTTTTGGGTCTCTCTTGGCTAGCTGAAGCTCAAGGAGAAGGTCACTCAGTCTCTGGAACTCCTTGTTGTCCTTACCGGATATCTTTGGGAAAGTTTCCAGACGCATGAACAAAGCATTTTCTATAGCTTCTGGACTGCCATAACTTTGCTCTAGTCGCTCCCATGCAGCTGTGAGGCCTGCAGTAGGATTGTCCATGAAAACCAATCTTAATGGCTTAACACGTGCAGCAGATAGAGGACCAAGCCATTTGATCAGCAGATACAATTCTTGATCAGCTGTAATGCCAAGATTGCTGATTGTAGTTCTGAAGGCACATTTCCAACTTCTGTAGTTCTCAGGTTGGTCATCAAAACTTGTAAGACCAGTCTTTGTGAGCTCTCTGCGAAGCATGTACCTCACAAACTCTTCTGTCTCAGTTGTCTCCGCCTTTATGTGAGATGCTGTTAGCTGTATGGTGCTGATTGTGTTATCTTTGACATTGTTGTTAAAGGACACAGGGAACTATGGTGCAGCAGATGCATCCAGGTGAGTTGCTTGCTTGAAGTCAGTTGTTCCAATGGTACGTTGGTTCAAGGCTGTACCGATGACTGGAGATTGATGACTTGCTTGAAGCTTGCGCTGATGCTCTGTGACGTATGAAGGCAGGCAAGGTAGGCAGGTAGGAAATGCAGTGGAGTGATTTTGTGTGCAGGAAGTTGCTGGAACCTCTTTAACTTGAAGCTGTGAAGGAGTCTCTATGTAGTCGGGAGCATTGAAGACGATGGAGTGTGCACTGCAGTGGCTTAGGACATAGTCTTTAGTGCGTTTGAGGGGGTCTTCCATATCTGCTATGTTTAGGTTAATGCTGTCTTTCTCACTTGCACCTTCGTCTGCACTGATAGCTTGCTGTAGGACCCTTAGCTTTGCCATAGCTGCGTCATGTTTACACTGTTCATTTAAGGTTTCCATTGTTGCTCTTTGACGTGCTGACTGAGCTTCCGACTCTGCTCTCTGAGCTTCCAACTCTGCTCTTTTTTCTGCATATGCCACCTGCACTTTGCTGGCTTCCACTTCAGCGCGGGCATTAATAAGCCGCTCACTGAGTGTTGAGTGTCTTGAACTATGGGATCTTGATGAGTTTTTAGAACGTCTGGTGGAAACAGATCTGTGAGATGCAGTGTCCTGTAACAGCTTTATCTTTGCTTCTGCCTTTAATCTGGTTTGCTGGATAAAACTGTCTCTTTCAATATTGAGAGCATTGACGCGCTTTAATTGCGTCATCGCATTTTCTGACTTCATGTTTTGTAAGACATTAGTGAATTTGATGCTGGTAAGCTGATAAAGCTCATATGAGGCAGAAAGTTGTTTAATGGCGCCCTCTAGTGTCAGTAGTTCACGTTCAACAGACACTGTATTAGCTTCAGCAAGGATTTTCTCCCAGACTAATTCCAAACTATTTGACAATTCAGTCCTTGAAGCGTCATAATTCTCCATTACTTTCCAAGTGGGTTTAACTGAGCGTTTGGGTAACTCAGTTTCTTCAGGAACTTGTGGGGAGGTAGATGTGTTCACATGCAGAAGCTTGGTCACTCATGGTAGCAGACTGACTGTGAAAGCAGGCATGATCTGTGTGCTGAAATATGACACCGTGCAGATTGTCTCAGGCTATAAAGCTGCCATGTGCTGCTTTGTCCCTTCTTTTTTCTTGCTATGAGGGCAGTAAATCTTGTCTGTATCAGTACTGACATGCAGAAATCTTGTAATTAGGCTGTGAAACTCAGTTTTTCTATTGTTCTGTCTCAACTACAAAGTGATAAAGTTCATCTCCAGGTTGATGTAGGCCTTACACAAGCTGGTTTGATATTCATCCCTTGCATCGATACAGGCAGCTTAACTCAATGAATAAACTCACAGTTAGGATGACAGACGATGAATCCTTTCAAATGTTCCGTTTAATGATGGATATTCATAGGTAGAAAAACGTTGCAGTTGTAAGCCACATGTAAGATGTTAGCATGGAAGAAATACAGGAGTAATGACCGAGAGTCAGGAAGTGGAGCAGAAATATAAAGAACTACGGTGAGAGAGAGAGTTCAGCTAGAAAGAAGGGGACAGATCTTAAAGACACAGAGCAAGAATAATCACATAGTGTAACACAACAATAGTCCTCTGGCGTCTGTCATCACAAAGATGGTGGATATCGATAAATACACACCAAGCCTTGTTCTGATGACAGCTCTGACTCCTGTGGCTGGAATCGCCGACCGGAAGTCGGGCGATAAGGAAAAAATTAAGAAGTAAAAAGTGGAATGTAAAAAACCAAATAATGTATCATGTGCCGACTTATAGAGTGCGCTACACATGTGACCCATCCCTATGTACATGGCAAAAAAATTCAGCTCGTAGCCGACAGGCTCACGCTGAGCCAATGGGGTACAGTATGTTAATTAAGTGTGGAGCTGACCCCCTCACGGGATATCATATAATATTGAAAATTTTACATACAAAAACAAATGAATAAATGCAAAAGCATATATAATTATACATTCAATATGGATATATGGTGATTACGAATCTAAAATTTATTTTTAAGGACAGATGTATAGTCTATAAAATGGGAAATGTGTGATAATAAAAATCGTTACACAAATGGATCCTATTTGTAATGTTGGAAAGGGGGTGGGAGACTATGCCTTATTCAAAAAGGCAATAATGTCCCACTCAACGTTCATACCCTATGGTTGGTAGGATTGGAGAACGTATATCCAGTAAGTCTCTAATTGTGACACTCCCCTGGTGAGGGCACCACCTCTCCATGGGGGGATGTAACTATCTATAACCAAAAAACTAGTACCAGCAGGGTTACGATAATGTCTGGGAACTGTATGTTTGGTATCTCCGCCCTTAATCTTGGCTATATGCTCCCCCACTCTGATTGTAAATGTACGTGTGGTACGTCCAATATATTGTTTCCACATGGACATGTGATCAAATACACAACGTATCTTGAAGAACATGTGTGGAAACCTTTGATTGTATAAGTATGATTTGTAACGGTGGAACTAAACTGTAACGATTTAGTCTTCCCAATTTTGTTGTGACAGCATACTACACATTTCTTACAGGGATAATAGCCCTTCATACTGTGAAAAAAATAGGGACGTACAGGAGGGTTGATTATATTGGGAGCGATTTTACTCTGTAGCGAAGGGACTTCTCTAAAAGTTACTTTGGCATTTTGTGGAAGTAATGGGCGTAGAACTTTGTCTGTTCTCAACACCCCCCAATGTCTATTCAATATAGTTTGGATGTCCTTATGTTGAATAGAGTAAGACGTTAATATAGCCCATTTGTATGAATTGTCTTGTGCCTTTGGTGGTCGGTCTGACAGCAGGGAATGTCTATCTAGCTCCACAACATCCTGATATTGTGAATGCACAGACATTGGGTCATAACCCTTATCAAGAAATTTCTTAGTCAAAGTGGCAGCCTGTTGCACAAAAATCTCTGTATCTGTGCAGTTCCTACGGAGTCTTAAAAATTTACTCCTAGGGACAGGTTTAAGCCATGATTGATTATGACCGCTATCAACAGGAATAAACCCGTTTCTGTCTGTGGGCTTAAAAAATGTTTGGAACTTAAACCGTCCCGAGTCAATCTCAACCTCAAGATCCAAAAAATGCACCCTGGTGAAACTAGACTCATAATTGAGAGAAATCCCACGATCGTTGGCATTCAATGTGCAGAAAAACGATTCAAGAGATTCGAGGCTACCATCCCACAGGAGGAGGATGACGTCTATATACCTAGCTCATAAGACTAGAGAGGGACCCCACTCATGATAGACGACATCCTCCTCCCATTTGGCCATAAAAAAATTGGCGAGGCTGGGGGCAAACTTGGCCCCCATAGCGACGCCTTTCTGCTGAATGTAGTATCGTTGGTCGAACCAAAAATAATTATGTGCTGTGGCGAATTCTATGATATAACCACACTGAACCTGAGTTATGGAAGGGTCTGTGCTCAAATAATAGACGGCTTCAATGCCTAAGGCATGCGAAATGCAGGTATATAGGGAAGCGACTTCAGCCGTAGCTAATATGTAGTCGCCCCATATATCTAACTGTTCCAATTGCTGAATAGTGTAGCTAGTATCTCTAAGGTACGAAGGAACTTGTTTGACCAACGGCTGTAAGAAAAAATCTATGTATCGGCCAATTCTTGAGGTGACCGAGTCAATGCCACTTATGATAGGGCGACCTGGAGGGTGAATAGGGTCCTTGTGGATTTTAGGTAAAAAATAAATAGTGGGGATCCTAGGTGCTAAAGGCACCAAATAGGATCGCTCTTTGTTATTTAAGATTTTCATGTCAAATTCTTTGTCCACTAGGAATCTATAGAGTGGGTATTCCTGCGCTGCCAATCTGGAGGAATGTGGAGGTGAATGAAACTATCGCAAGCACCTCGCAGGTTAATCCTAACCTGATCAAGTAAAGGATCTAAATCAAGGGGGGGTGGTGCTGCGCTGTTTCTAATATGATAAATTATAGTGCACAATGGCTAAGAAATTATCAATCAATAAACAGGTTAAGAAAAATAAACAATAAATACAACTGATTAATTATAGTGATGTATAAATACTAAAACCATAAGATCAGTAAAAATATAAATATATAAAAACTGTAAAAACAATAAATATATAAGTAAACCTGTGAATAAATACCAAGGTGAATGTTACTGTGCAAATATGCTGTGAGAATGAATAAATGAAAGAAGTCGCCTGCAAATTGCAGTAAAATAATAAGTGCACTAATGTGACTGCTAAATAAACAAAGTGCAGTACAGTGCTAAAGTGAAGCAGTAAAATCAATGAATAACGAACAGTGAAAATTGTCCAATAAGCAAAGGAACACAAATTGAACTCCAAAAATCCAGAGAAGAAGAACAATGGTAAGTGGTGCCCGTGCAGATCAATTTCTTGTAAGTGACAATCCTGCAACTTCATATAGGTGAATGGTGCTGTGGTGATGGGGTGTCTGGATCTTCACTTCTGGTGTAACACTAAGAATAATGGGTGGCCTCTTACCTTGCGGTAATGAGGTAACCGCTTTTGTATAGTGGGGGTCAGTAAATCCTTTAACGCGATCCTGGCGTCCAATAGGGAAACCTTTATAACAGGATGCTGCTGTTCCTCACATATGGGATAACTTATACTGGATCTTAAAGGGTTGCTTACATCTCCCAACGATGGCCGGGTTAGAAAGAAAAAAAGTGGGGTCTCGATCGTGAAGTACGTTTTTAAAAAGGTGTGTACTTTAATATTGCATAAATGTAACAAGGTTGCTTACATAAACTCACATAAAAAGATTATAAAACATGCACTTATCCTAAACGAACGGCGAGCTCGTGTGCCTCCGTCTGACTGTCTGCCTCTCCATCCCTACGCGTGGCGTCACGGTCACGTGACTTCATCAGGGGATGATGGGAAGGCAATACAATGGTCTTTAAATACTGTTTGTATAGAGATTGATGCGGCGGCCATTTTCCCGGAGCCCAATGTTAATCTCCATTGGCGGCCATTTTCTTATAGATCCTGTCCTAAGTTATGGCGGCGGCCATATTTTTGGTGGTAAAAAACAATAACAAGGAAGTGGCGATGGCAATACTTGCGCCGCCAATTTCCTTGTGATTAATTTAAAGATAGGTTGGCGGCCATGTTCATGAAGTCCTTGCAATGGTATGTTGTGATGACAGAACCACAACATGGCAAGGACATGACCGCAAAACAATGTTGCAGAGTTGAGGGGGCATCACATTCAAATTATGTTTAAAATAAGATTAAAATATATAGAGACAATTAATAAAACAGTATAAAATAGGAATAAATATATTAATATTCTATTTAAAATACACTTGTCAGTGCATTAAAAAAATATGGGTATGCCAGAGAAATAATATTATTTAGGTCTGGTGGACATCAGGCAGACGTTTGCGTTAAAGGCTATGCTAGATGTGTTTATTCCTACCAGGTGATATAAAAATATTAATAGAGATATTGTTAAAACTATATATATATAAACATACATCCTAAAATATATATAAACATATGCACATGAGACAGTGTTAGGGGAAAAAACTTATTCTGGTGTGTATGAGGGAGATTTAATTAAAGGAGAAGTTTTAAACGGGGGCAACCTATGCCCCATCATGTAAATAAATATATACTAAAAATCACTGAGAAAACAATTGAGGTCGAACTCCACATTGAGTCCTTTTGGCACAAAAGTATCCAAGGTGAAAATCCATTTTGATTCTAATTGGCTTAGTGTCCTCACCTTATGCCCCCCCCCCCCCGCCAGTGTCTAGTATATGGCTCTATGCCCCAAAATTTGAGCTGTGAGGGGTCTTTATTGTGATGCAATAAAAAGTGTTTAGATACATTGTGTTTGTCCAACCCTTTTATTATATTTTGGACGTGCTCTTTGATACGGATCCTGAGAAGTCTTTTTGTACGCCCTATATACTGCAGGCCGCAACTACACTCCAGGGCGTATACCGCCCCCTCGGTGTTGCAGCATATAAAGTCTTTAACTTCATAGGTATCTCCCGTGCTGGAGGATGTGAAGTTAGTTTTTTTCTCATTTGGTCTTTTTGTTTTCTTGCATGCAAAACATCGTTTACAAGGATAAAAGCCTTTCATTGTGAAGAAGGAGAATGGTTTGTTGGGTGGATCTGGCACGTTCTTTACTATTTTATCCCGTATGGTTGGTGCCCTTTTATAAATGAATCTGGGATTTCTTGGTAGTGAATCTTGTAGCTGTTTGTCTGCCAATAGTAGGTGCCAATGGCTTTTGATAATTCTTTCAATCTTCTTGTGTTGTACATTATAGTCAAGGATGATAGATGTCAATGGTTTTTTGGATGGTAATTGATTTTTATTTTTGTCTCTTATCAGTTCGTCCCGGTTCATCTCTGTTACTTCGACTATATTCTTTTCTATAAATATATTACTATATCCTTTCTCGACAAATCTTTGACCCATGGCTTCGGCTTGTTCTTTGAACGTGTCTAAGTTGGTGCAGTTTCTCCTTAGCCGTACAAGTTGACCCTTAGGGACATTAAAAAGCCAATTCTTATGGTGACAGCTTTCTATCGGTAAATAGCTGTTCCTATCAACGTTTTTAAAATGAGTCTGTGTTTTAAAACCAGAAGTGTCCTGTATGATATCTAGATCTAAAAATGTGACACTTGTTTCGCTGATCTCCCATGTAAGCTTAATATTTCTGTCATTTATATTCAGAGTTTGTAAAAATGATGTAAGTAGATTAGGCTCTCCATTCCAAAGGATAAAAATATCATCAATGTAGCGTTTATATATGGTGAGTTCGGCTGGTTTATTTTTAAAAACTGTTTCTTTTTCCCACTGGGCCATAAAAATACCGGCCACACTAGGGGCAAACTTGGCCCCCATGGCTACGCCGGTTCGCTGATGGTAATAATTCTTGTTGTGCCAAAAATAGTTATTTTTGAGGCAAAAGTCGAGACATTTGATGATGAACTTTCTTTGCATGCAAGGCAATTTAGTATATGTCCTAAGTCCCCACTTAGCAGCTTCACAAGCTTGATGATGTAGGATAATTGTATATAAGGAAGATACGTCCGCAGTGGCCATGATCCATGGTCCTTCTTCTTTGGGATTGTCCATTATTATTTGTATCATCTGTTTTGTATCTCTTAGGTATGCCTCTGTGCCTTGCACTACGGGTTGCAGATAATGGTCTATGTATTGGCCCATCCTGGCCGTGAGCGAATCTATCCCATTGACTATTGGTCTTGGCGGTGGATTTGTTTTGTCTTTATGTATCTTGGGAATTGTATAAATAATAGGTGTTCGCCAAGAATCGGGTACTAAATATCTGGCTTCTTTTTTATTCAAGATGTTCTTTTTTAGACCCAGATGAACCACCTGTTCTAGAGCTTTTCTGCATTTGAAGGCAGGGGTACTGAGCAATTTATTGTATGTATTGGTGTCTTCCAACATCTCCTTCATACTATTGTTGTATTGTTCTTTTGTAAGGATGACAATTGCTCCCCTTTTATCAGCTGGTCTTATAACAAGGTCCTTCCTTTTTGTCAGTTTCTTAATACCACTCTTTATGTACTTCGGTTCCTCCTTCTTCTTTATTTTCAAGTCCTTGATTTCTTCCAGCACTACTTTTTTAAAAACATCAATGTATTTATTATTTTTGACTGGCGGGTTAAAAACTGATTTGTTTCTCAGCATACTGTGTGATATTCTATGATATACTGTGTGATATTATCCTACATCATCAAGCTTGTGAAGCTGCTAAGTGGGGACTTAGGACATATACTAAATTGCCTTGCATGCAAAGAAAGTTCATCATCAAATGTCTCGACTTTTGCCTCAAAAATAACTATTTTTGGCACAACAAGAATTATTACCATCAGCGAACCGGCGTAGCCATGGGGGCCAAGTTTGCCCCTAGTGTGGCCGGTATTTTTATGGCCCAGTGGGAAAAAGAAACAGTTTTTAAAAATAAACCAGCCGAACTCACCATATATAAACGCTACATTGATGATATTTTTATCCTTTGGAATGGAGAGCCTAATCTACTTACATCATTTTTACAAACTCTGAATATAAATGACAGAAATATTAAGCTTACATGGGAGATCAGCGAAACAAGTGTCACATTTTTAGATCTAGATATCATACAGGACACTTCTGGTTTTAAAACACAGACTCATTTTAAAAACGTTGATAGGAACAGCTATTTACCGATAGAAAGCTGTCACCATAAGAATTGGCTTTTTAATGTCCCTAAGGGTCAACTTGTACGGCTAAGGAGAAACTGCACCAACTTAGACACGTTCAAAGAACAAGCCGAAGCCATGGGTCAAAGATTTGTCGAGAAAGGATATAGTAATATATTTATAGAAAAGAATATAGTCGAAGTAACAGAGATGAACCGGGACGAACTGATAAGAGACAAAAATAAAAATCAATTACCATCCAAAAAACCATTGACATCTATCATCCTTGACTATAATGTACAACACAAGAAGATTGAAAGAATTATCAAAAGCCATTGGCACCTACTATTGGCAGACAAACAGCTACAAGATTCACTACCAAGAAATCCCAGATTCATTTATAAAAGGGCACCAACCATACGGGATAAAATAGTAAAGAACGTGCCAGATCCACCCAACAAACCATTCTCCTTCTTCACAATGAAAGGCTTTTATCCTTGTAAACGATGTTTTGCATGCAAGAAAACAAAAAGACCAAATGAGAAAAAAACTAACTTCACATCCTCCAGCACGGGAGATACCTATGAAGTTAAAGACTTTATATGCTGCAACACCGAGGGGGCGGTATACGCCCTGGAGTGTAGTTGCGGCCTGCAGTATATAGGGCGTACAAAAAGACTTCTCAGGATCCGTATCAAAGAGCACGTCCAAAATATAATAAAAGGGTTGGACAAACACAATGTATCTAAACACTTTTTATTGCATCACAATAAAGACCCCTCACAGCTCAAATTTTGGGGCATAGAGCCATATACTAGACACTGGCGGGGGGGGGGGCATAAGGTGAGGACACTAAGCCAATTAGAATCAAAATGGATTTTCACCTTGGATACTTTTGTGCCAAAAGGACTCAATGTGGAGTTCGACCTCAATTGTTTTCTCAGTGATTTTTAGTATATATTTATTTACATGATGGGGCATAGGTTGCCCCCGTTTAAAACTTCTCCTTTAATTAAATCTCCCTCATACACACCAGAATAAGTTTTTTCCCCTAACACTGTCTCATGTGCATATGTTTATATATATTTTAGGATGTATGTTTATATATATATAGTTTTAACAATATCTCTATTAATATTTTTATATCACCTGGTAGGAATAAACACATCTAGCATAGCCTTTAACGCAAACGTCTGCCTGATGTCCACCAGACCTAAATAATATTATTTCTCTGGCATACCCATATTTTTTTAATGCACTGACAAGTGTATTTTAAATAGAATATTAATATATTTATTCCTATTTTATACTGTTTTATTAATTGTCTCTATATATTTTAATCTTATTTTAAACATAATTTGAATGTGATGCCCCCTCAACTCTGCAACATTGTTTTGCGGTCATGTCCTTGCCATGTTGTGGTTCTGTCATCACAACATACCATTGCAAGGACTTCATGAACATGGCCGCCAACCTATCTTTAAATTAATCACAAGGAAATTGGCGGCGCAAGTATTGCCATCGCCACTTCCTTGTTATTGTTTTTTACCACCAAAAATATGGCCGCCGCCATAACTTAGGACAGGATCTATAAGAAAATGGCCGCCAATGGAGATTAACATTGGGCTCCGGGAAAATGGCCGCCGCATCAATCTCTATACAAACAGTATTTAAAGACCATTGTATTGCCTTCCCATCATCCCCTGATGAAGTCACGTGACCGTGACACCACGCGTAGGGACGGAGAGGCAGACAGTCAGACGGAGGCACACGAGCTCGCCGTTCGTTTAGGATAAGTGCATGTTTTATAATCTTTTTATGTGAGTTTATGTAAGCAACCTTGTTACATTTATGCAATATTAAAGTACACACCTTTTTAAAAACGTACTTCACGATCGAGACCCCACTTTTTTTCTTTCTAACCCGGCCATCGTTGGGAGATGTAAGCTACCCTTTAAGATCCAGTATAAGTTATCCCATATGTGAGGAACAGCAGCATCCTGTTATAAAGGTTTCCCTATTGGACGTCAGGATCGCGTTAAAGGATTTACTGACCCCCACTATACAAAAGCGGTTACCTCATTACCGCAAGGTAAGAGGCCACCTATTATTCTTAGTGTGACACCAGAAGTGAAGATCCAGACACCCCATCACCACAGCACCATTCACCTATATGAAGTTGCAGGATTGTCACTTACAAGAAATTGATCTGCACGGGCACCACTTACCATTGTTCTTCTTCTCTGGATTTTTGGAGTTCAATTTGTGTTCCTTTGCTTATTGGACAATTTTCACTGTTCGTTATTCATTGATTTTACTGCTTCACTTTAGCACTGTACTGCACTTTGTTTATTTAGCAGTCACATTAGTGCACTTATTATTTTACTGCAATTTGCAGGCGACTTCTTTCATTTATTCATTCTCACAGCATATTTGCACAGTAACATTCACCTTGGTATTTATTCACAGGTTTACTTATATATTTATTGTTTTTACAGTTTTTATATATTTATATTTTTACTGATCTTATGGTTTTAGTATTTATACATCACTATAATTGATCAGTTGTATTTATTGTTTATTTTTCTTAACCTGTTTATTGATTGATAATTTCTTAGCCATTGTGCACTATAATTTATCATATTAGAAACAGCGCAGCACCACCCCCTCTTTGTCCACTAGGGCCACTAATTGATTCCTAAAACTCTTGGTGGGGTTGATAAGTATTTCATTATATGTCTCTGTATCACCAAGAATTCTATATATCTCTTGTTCGTAATCTAACCTATCTAAAACTACAATACCCCGCCCGTGTCTGCGGGGCGTATAACCATATCCTTGTTCTCACTGAGTTACTTGATGCCCGCTTGCAGCGTAGGGTGACTACAAGGGTTTTTGATAGGGTTTTTGATAGGCAATTGGGCCAAGTCACTGAGAACAAGATCCTTAAAAATACTGACAGCCGGGGGAACGGGGACAGGGGGGTTGAACAAGGAAGGATTCGACAATCCAGAATGCACTGTACCCGAAGTGGCGGCTGCCTAATTTTTCTAATATACTTTTGTACATGAATAAAAGTGTGGAACTTGTCCAGCTTTTTGGGCGGGGCATATTTAAGACCCTTATCTAAAATGAATAATTCATCATTAGTGTCTTAGAACTCAAATTAAAAACACCTTGGCCCACTATGTTCTTCTCCTTTTTCCTTTGGGGGTCAGCTCCACACTTAATTAACATACTGTACCCCATTGGCTCAGCGTGAGCCTGTCGGCTACGAGCTGAATTTTTTTGGCATGCACAAAGGGATGGGTCACATGTGTAGCGCACTCTATAAGTCGGCACATGATACATTATTTGTTTTTTTACATTCCACTTTTTACTTCTTAATTTTTTCCTTATCGCCCTACTTCCGGTCGGCGATTCCAGCCACAGGAGTCAGAGCTGTCATCAGAACGAGGCTTGGTGTATATTTATCGATATCCACCATCTTTGTGATGACAGACGCCAGAGGACTATGCTCCAGATCGCGGGCGCCATTTTGTTGTAGCCCCTGCGGCGGAAGATGTCTCTGTGCCGGCCTGTTTCGATCTTGACAGATTGGTTTGCTGTGCGTCCTCACTCGGGGGCCTATCAGCTCCGTGATGCGGACGGTCAGCATTTTAGGGACCTCTTTGTGCCCTAATTCTGGATTTGTTTTATATGAAGTCCGGGCGCCATTTTGCCGTAGTCTCACGGCTCATCACAATCTATTTCATTTATTTTTATTTATATTTAGTGCTGGAATATTTTAACCAATACGATTCAGTCGTGATATACACAGAAGGATAATTCATGTCCTCTCTTCTGAGAGGGATTTAGTTATATTATATACAACGCCCCTTATATCTTTTGGAATTGAGGCTTGAGTCACACATCAGAATGAGGCTTGGAATGCAAGCCATGGGCGCCATTTTACAAACCGAAAGTGTTTTTTTTTGGGCAATCGTGGAGCTGGCCCTCAAGAGGGGGTACTCATATCTATAAATACGCAGTAGAAGCAGTGGACCAGCACCCCAGATGATGCGTCATGAAGGGCTCTGCTGATGCCACTGCGTCATTTTGATTACAAACGCTTTTACTTGTCTTCTCAAATGACCATTTTATAATTTTATTAATAAATGTTCCTCTTTTAAACGGAATTACACTATGTGGCCCCATCTCTCTCCTTTTGCTATATAAACACTTTGGGAGGATTTTGTACAAAGTACCGTTGCCTAACCTATGGTGGATACTCATTGATGTCATTGCTGTGATACATCCTTGCCTGGTTTTCATTGGAAGCTGTGCTCACTGTACCTCTCTTTTGGGGTGTTACACCACTAAGCTCGTTTGACTCATCAGGCGTAAGCCTTGCTGGGTCCACCTTGTCTGGTAAGCCTTAGATCTTCATGGTGGTGGATTACCTGCAGACAACTTACTATACAGTCACTTTTTTCACTTTTGGAATATTTGGACTTTATATTCACATACTCACCAGCACACCTGGTATTACTTCGATGGTGTTGATTTTGTATATTGCTTTACATTGTTTATTTTCATTTTGCTTTTTCATGTATTTTACTTTTTCAATATTGTATCATGCACACTTGTTCACTAGGTACTTTGGTTAACAGTTATTGATGGTGCTCATTGACTTATCTAATTTTTTGTTTACCACTTTATATACCATTTATATTTGTGTATTTATATTGGTTTATTCATCCGTATATCATTATACGGGGTCTCATTTTACACATCACGATATACTTTTTCAGTATATCATCATTTTGAGCGCCGCACTGTTTCACTTTCACTTTTCCCATATTGCAGTATATCTGTTGTGCAGGCAGCTAGTTCCATCCATCATTGGCCACGCGGTTCCCCCTTTTTTTCTTCTTTTTAAAGTATTTGTTCTATGTCTAAATTCTGTGAGCAAAAAAACATTTAAGCGTAATGATGCTTTGTCCTAATGTTTATATGCATCTGTGTTATACATGCAGGTAGGATTAGGTTCACTCTCAATCTTAAAAAGGGGTTGTAAAGGTTCAGTTTTTTTTTAAACAAACATGTCATACTTACCTCCGCTATGCAGTTGGTTTTGCACAGAGTGACCCTAATTCTCCTCTTCTGGAGTCCCTCAGCGGCGCTGGTGGCTCCTCCTCTTCTCGAGTGCCCTGTTGGAGAAGCGCTCTCCTTCGGGACACTCGTTCAGTTGTGCTCCCGTGTCCTGCTTCTGCGTCTATTGACACAGAAAGCAGGACTCTGCCCCGCCCCCGGCGCCCGCATCATTGGATTTGATTGACAGCAGCGGGAGCCAATGGCTGCGCTGCTATGAATCTATCCAATCAGGACATGAGACACTGGCCAGAGCTGGTGTGCTCGTTCCCGTCATGGGAAACACAGAGCTCAGGTAAGTATAACAGGGACTCGGGGGGGCTGCTGAGCGAAAGAAGGTACTTCACCTTAATGTATAGAATGTATTAAGGTGAAAAACCTTGAGAGTTTACAACCCTTTTAAAGTGGTTGTAAACCCTTTTGTGTTTTTTTTTTCTAACCTGCAAGACAAAGCTATAATGAGCTAGTATGACTAGCATACTAGCTCATTATGTACCACTTACCTTCGATCGGGGCCCCCGAAGTCGTCCGTGTCCCTCCTCTAGCCGCATCCATCGCTGCGGCGATAGCCGGAATGTTACTTCCGGGTATCGCCACTGCAGCCAATCACAGCGCCGCTCCGGTGCTGTGATTGGCCGGAGCGGCGAAGACGTGACTCCGCGCATGCGCGCGTGAGCTGTCAAATTCGGCTACGTTGTCGAATGTTGCGACCTAGCCGAATTTGTGAATAGGGTGACGTCAGCGTCGCCGCATTTACATACAAATATCTCCTTAACCGTGTAGGTTAAGGAGATATTTCATGCACCTACAGGTAAGCCTTAATCTAGGCTTACCTGTAGGTCTTTGTTTAAAAAGTGGGTTTACAACCACTTTAAGCCTAGTACACACTAGTAGTTTTTTTTGTTCAACCCAGCAGAGCTGAAAGAAACAAAAACCAACGGCTCAGGAGGAGCCAGTGTACAATCCGACATTAGGACAGCGATCTTCCCTGTTCTATTGTGTTCTGACAGGGGGACAGCCGCCCCGCCAGAACATTCCGGTCAGTGATCTCAGCTATTGGCCGAGAGCGCTGATCTGTAGACCTTTTTCAGCCACACCCCTTGGACAGAATCCAGCCGAACGGCCAGCTTTTGTCAGACCGACTGCAGTTCACACTGAATGTCAATCGGTTTCTATTGAACTGGCTGAAGCCGCCCGACATTTGGCCCGTGTGTACTAGGCTTGAGGCCTGGTTCACACTGGGGCGACAAACGCTCCGACATTGGGAGCTCATGTCGCATGACGTGTGAAAATCAATTTTTCCCTATGGGAGCCGTCTTAACTGGTCCGACACATGTCGGTCCGACTTTGAAAATGCTCCCTGTACTACTTTGGTCCGACTTTGATCCGACTTCAGCCCATTGACTATCATTGAAGTCGGATCAAAATCGGACCGCAGTCTTGCATGATCCGACTTTGGCATGCGACTTGTGCTGTGCTGCTCTTGAGGGGGAACTCCAGGCCAAATTTTAAATAAAAAACCGGGAGCATACCAGGCCCTTAGGTCTGGTCTGGATTTGCAGGTCGCCCCCCTGCCCCAGAGCACCATGGCATGTGACCTGGTACGGTTCAGGAGGGAGGGGGGCCGCTCTCGTCCCCCCCTCTTCCCCTGCGGCCTGCCAGGTTGTGTGCTCGGATAAGGGTCTGGTTTGGATTTTGGGGGGACCCCCACGCCGTTTTTACGGCGTAGGGGCGCCCGTTCAAATCCAGACCAGACCCAAGGGCCTGGTATGCCTCTGGAGGGGGAACCCATGCCGGTTTTTTTATTTAAAATTTGGCCTGGAGTTCCCACTCAAGATTCATACCAAACACACTGCCTGCTATTGGCGGGGATCCAAGTCGGATCCCCGTTCATTGAAAGTCGGACATATGTCGGCTTCATGTCGCAGGGCAAAGTCGGATCCAAAGTAGGACAGATGTCGTGTCGCACTAGTGTGAACCCAGCCTTAGGTGCTAACTGGCCACACTGTGCACCACAGAATCATTCTCATCAGTGTACCTCAGGTTTCTCAAAACACTAGCAATGCTTCTCTATTAACAGATAGGTCTCTGTATGACTATATCCATGTGGCAATCAAAGCGTTTAAAAAAAAAAAAAAAACAGGTCTGAAGCAGGGGTTTACATCTTGATCAGAGTCTCAAAAGTCAACATGTTTAATGCAGCCAAAGTATTAGTAAATCTGCAGTATAGGAAAAAACTGCAGCAAGTCATTGCAATAGTATCAGCACAATAAAAAGTAAAAAGCATATATTTAGTGAGAAACTGTTTTGCTTTCAACGAGGAAATAATAAATGCAAAGAAGTCTTGTGGGCAAAAAATGTTATCACTCTTGCTAGCAGCCTCTCCGGATGTACACAGAAACACTTCTGCTGTGTTTTTGCAAGAGGAAGTTAGGAAAGGTACAGTAAGTTAACTTCTCTTGTAAGAATGAGTTTACAGATACTTTGACTTATCAATTTATTTCCACAGAGAGAGTAGGGAAAATATTGCTAGGGTAATAAGAAGGGATTTAATGAAACCTAAAGATATGTTCATGCAAACAAACATTTTGAACCAAGAATTCATGAAAAACAAGACAAACAACATAATCCTTATAGCAGATGTTTAGGAAGATAGTTTTAGCACAAGTTAAACTCAATAAAACTCAATAAATCCCTACAAACTGTTTTCTAAAGCTGGCCTGTGCCCAATTAAAAAATGCCTACTACAGGTATTTTTCAATAGCACCACTTTAACAAAGTGACACTATTAATGCATCAAATAAAATAAAAAAATACCTTAACCACTTCAATACAGGGCATTTTCACCCCCTACCTGCCCAGGCCATTTTCATCTTTCAGCGGCGTAACATTTTGAATGACAATTGCACCGTCTTGCCACCTTGTACCCATATGACATTTATAATTTTTTCTCCCCACAAATAGAGCTTTCTTTTGGTGATATTTGATCACCTCTGCGTTTTTTATTTTTTTCGCTATAAACAAAAAAAGAGTGTCAATTTTGAAAAAAAAAACACAATAATTTTTACTTTTTGCTATAATAAATATCCCAATTAAAAAAAGAAAAAAAAGTTTCCTCAGTTTAGGCTGATATGTATTCTTCTACATATTTTTGGTAAAAAAAAAAAAAAATATCGCAATAAGCGTATATTCATTGGTTTGTGCAAAAGTTTATAGCGCCTACAAAATAGGGGAAAGATTTATGGCATTTTTATTATACTTTTTTTTTTTCTACTAGTAATGGCGGGGATCTGCGATTTTTATTGTGACTGTGACATTGTGGCGGACAGATCGGACACTTTTGACACTATTTTGGGACCAGTGACATTATTACAGCGATCAGTGCTATAAAAATGCACTGATTACTGTATAAATGTCACTGGCAGGGAAGGGGTTAACACTAGGGGGTGATCAAGGGGTTAACTGTGTGTCCTGGGGAGTGATTCTAACTGTGGGGGGAGGGGATTGACTTGGGGAGGAGACCGATCGGTTTTCCTATACACTAGGAACACACGATCAGTCTCCTCTTCCCTGACAGGACATGGATTTGTGTGTTTACACACACAGATCCACGTCCCTGCTCTGTGACGAGCAATCGCGTGGCCCGGCGGACATCGTGGTCGCCGGGCACGCGCATCAGCTCCCGATTGACGTGTGCGCCCCCTATACTGCCGGGAAGCCGCGGACGTGATATGACGCCCGCCCAGGATGGGAGATCCCACCTGTGGACGTCATATGACAATGGGTGGGTAGGGAAGTGGTTAAAGCTGTATTAAACACAAAAGCAATCATTTATTATATTGCAGCATACCAATTCTTAGATGTGATGGCTGCAATAATTCTCTTTTTTAGGCTTTCAGTCTTCTATTTTCATCTGGTGATCTGGCCAGAAAGTCTGTTGTTTTTTAAAAGAACAAGCTCTCTTCCAGATGTATCAGTTAACACGGATGGGACTAACCATTCAACACTGACAGGGGTGCTCACAATGATCAGTATTTACGTTAAACATTTATCCAAAAAAGAAAAGAAACTGCTTGCTGTAACTGAATTTAAAGTGTTAGCTGTAGTCTGGTCATACATTATACAATTTGCTTGAGCTATTTTCATTCATATTTATCAAAAAAATATCATATGAGTTCAAACCTGAACACTTTCAATTAGTATGCAATCAGGCAGGCCCTTGCACTACATAGTTGAAGGTCTAAAGGAAATTAAATAAAACAAAATGGTATAATATATGGCCAGCTTTAGTGTACAGTATTTAAATCTGCTAGTACATCTAATACTACCCCCCCCCCCCCCCCAGACTGACAGTGCTGCTGCCTGCTGCGTCTCCTGTTCTCATTCATTCAGAGTGGGGGCACTGTAATACAGGAGGTGTGTTACTGGCCAGGTGAAAGCAGAGGGGGGGGGGGGGGGGGGACAAATGCAACCATCACATCTAGGTATTGGTAAGTTGCAATCCATAAAATTTTTGGTTTGGGGTTTAATGCTGCTTCAAGTTTGTAGATAACAAAACTAGAGGTAATTAAGACCTACTGTAACTTGGCATACAGAGACAGGCAAGTGCCTGTCCCTGTGTAGCAAAGTGTCTTATTTGATGTCACATCACTTTTCTAGCAGCTGGGTCTTTATTAACTTTAATGCCTTGTACACAGTGCCGGACTTTCCAAGAAAAAAAGTCCAACAGGCTTTTTTTCTCGGAAAGTCCGGCCGTGTGTAGCCTCCATTTGACTTTTTTTGTTGGAAGTCCGACGGACCTTAGATAGAGAACCTGTTCTCTTTCTTTCCGACGGACTCACAGCGGACTTTTGCACGGTCAAAAGTCCGACCGTGTGTACAAGGCTTAACTGTAACTTTAATAACAACATGTTTTAGGGCCAGTTCACACCAGACGCAGTTCCGTACAGTTTTGTACGCATTTTTTCTGCACTAAAAATGCATACACAGTGTTTTCCATGTATTCCAATGGCTCTTGTTGGCTCTAGTTTGCACCATGCAGTCAGTTTCCGGTGCAGAAACTGACCGGTAACTGACTGCATGGTGTGAACTAGAGCCAACTAGAGCCATTGGAATACATGGAAAACACTGTGCATGCATTTTGTGCAGAAAAAAAGCACACAGAACTGAACGGAACTGCGTCTGGTGTGAACTGGCCCTTAATGTGTTTTATATTTACCTCATTGGTTGCTAGTACAAAGGCCTCCTGTGTGCTAGCAACCAATGAGGCAAGTCACACCAAATTGATAGTGGGTGGAGCCTGATGTGGAACTCTGAGAGACTAGTTCCCCATCAGGTCCACCTTGTCTGTGATTGACAGTGAATGGCAGTGGGTGGACAACTCAAATTCATGGTTGCTGCTCCTGGTGGGTGGGCAGGGCCTGATGGGGACCTCTGAGACTAATTCCCCATCAGGTCCGCCTTGCCTGTGATTGACAGCGCATGCCAGTGTACAGATTCCAAAACCGGTACTGGACTTAAAGTGGTAATCCATCCACTGCCATGCAATGTCAATCTTTTGTAAAGCTGACCTGATGGGAAACTGATCTCTCAGTTCCCCATCGGGCTCTGCCCACCCCTAATTCAAAAACTCCTTGGCCATGTGCCTTTCACACTGACGGGCCGATCAGGTCCACCTGTCAGTTTTTCAGGCGGACCCGATCGGACCACCCATTGTTCTGTATCAAATGGCGAATGTCAGCGGACGTGTCCTCTGGCATCCGATCCGGTCCACTAAAAACAGATGGATAGGGATCCATTCCACATCCATCTATCAGATGAAAGTCGGTTGGGAACGGACAACAGTCTGTTTCCAGCTGACTGCTGTGGGCTGCGCTGTGTCTGTGTCCGCTCTGCATAGTGGAGCAGACACAAACCTGTCATCTGCCTGCTCAGCAGGGATCAGCGGAGAGATGACAGATTCTGCTCCGTCTGAAAGGGGCCTTCGCGTGACAAGTGCAGTGGCTGGGAAGGGAAGGATGGAGAGGGAGTAAGGAAGGAGAGTACTCCATCATTGCTCTGTGTCTTTGCCCTATTCCCACCTATCTGATATTTGGTTAATGAAGAGTATCCATTGGTCTTGTAACTAACAGTCTTATCTGAATCATTGCGTCCATTGCTTGCTTTGTGCTAGTGTAGATTAAATTTACAAACCATCTAGATCTGCCTTTCTCAACCTTTTTATCCCAGGGGAACCCTTAAAATAACTTTCAGATCTCGGGGAACCCCTGATAAAACGTATTTATTGGGGGTCAGCGGGAACAATGCCCCTTACTTTGGTGGTCAGTGAGAAGAATGCCCTTTTTTACAGTGGTGGCAAGAATGGCCCCCTTTACAGAGAGCTATAAAGATCATGGGTGTCATATCACTGGCTCCTCCAAGTGGAATTGGCTCAGAACTATGTAGGCACCATCAAACAGGAGGTAAATCAGCCACAGCTCAAGGAACCCCTAGCCACCTCTGGGGGAACCCTAGGGTTCCACGGAACCCTGGTTGAGAATGGCTGATCTAGATAGTAGAAATCTTAATACCTATTTATACTGTACTTGTAAGGCCCAGGTTACCTCCACCAGGAGCTCTGTTCTTGCCCTTTTCAGTGTGCTTTTAGCACCCCTCTGCTGACACAACTTCAAGTCATCTGTTTACCCAATCACTGATTATGTGTCAGTTGTCTTGTTTTGGAATGCTTACACAGTTCTAAAATCTAATATCAGTTTATTTCTTGCTTGGACATTTGACCCTTGGCTTTAGATTATCCAATCAGTTTCCAATTATGATATAGTCAATGCTTTCCCTCCTTCGGCACAAGGATTGCCCAATACCTTCCTCTGGCTCAAGCAGCCCCCTGCTAGCTAGAACATTTTTAAGGGAATGGTTTATGCAGGTAAGTCTAACAGTCTAACAGTTTCACATTTGACATAGATTCAAGTTAACCAAACTGAATGTGAAGGTGCTGTGAGGGGGTTAGATCGGCAGCGGGTGTGTGTGACCCCCTGGATGGGTTCAACACACAAAATTAGGCACAGCAGACAGTGGTAGGAGAAAAACAAAAGGGTGGGGTTTTATTTGAACTATATACAGACAAAAAAATTAAACAGAAAACAAAATAAACAGGAAAAGAAATCCTGGTCAACTTGACCGCTCACTACACACGTTGATGTCCCTAACTAACAATTGGGTACAGCCTTGTGCTGCCCCAGTCCCTAGCTCCCTGTTTTTAGAAGGTCTTAGCAATAGCCACACAGGCTTTGGCTCACCACACAGAAAACACACTCCCCAGTCTCTACACACAGATCTGGTTCCAGGTTGGAGCATCTCCCTTAGCATGCTGGGAGTTCTTGTAGAGGCCTTAATGAGCCCACTTACTTCAGCTGGGCTCATTAACTCTTCCCCTGCAAGACTCCCAGCACTCCCCCTAGTGGTATAAATTGGCGCAAAGCCTGAATCTAGGACAGTGTTTCTCAACTCCAGTCCTCAAGGCGCACCAACAGGTCATGTTTTTGGGATTTCCATTGATTTGCACAGGTTATTTGAGCAGTTTCACTGCCTTAGTAATTACCACAGCTGTTTCATCTGCCAGGAAATCCCAAAAACATGACCTGTTGGTGCGCCTTGAGGACTGGAGTTGAGAAACACTGATCTAGGACATATATATCTTCCATCCTGGATGCAACCTGGTGATTTTACCTGCCTGCTGTCACATACCCCCCCCCTCTTGTTTTAACCTTGGGGTTGGAACACAAGTAATCAGGCATGCATGTACTTGAGACAAAGCATCCACATTCCCCATTTGAACGCCAGGGCGATGCTTTACCATAAAGTTGAATTCCTGTAGGGCCAGGAACCACCTATTTACTCTTCTATTTGTCTCTTTGTTTTGAGCCATCCACTTTAAAGGAGCGTGATCAGTAATCAGGTCAAAGTGCCTACCTAGCAGATAGTACCGAAGGGAATCTAGAGCCCACTTCACCGCTAAACACTCCTTCTCAATTGTGGCGTAATTTATCTCATGGGACTTCAATTTCCTGCTGAGGTAAATGACTGGGTGCTCTTCCCCGTTCCAGATCTGGGACAATACTGCTCCTAGCCCAACGTCTGATGCATCACTTTGTACAACAAAGTCCCTGGAGAAGTCTGGTGAGTACAACACTGGCTGGCAACATAAGGCTTTTTTTAAGAATTGGAATGCTGCCTCAGCCTCTGGGGTCCATTTAACCATGACAGACTCTTTCCCTTTTGTCAGGTTGGTTAGAGGCACAGCCTGAGAAGCAAAGTGGGGAATGAATCGCCGATAATAACCAGCGATTCCCAGAAAGGCTCGTACCTGCTTCTTGCTGTTGGGACGTGGCCAATTCTGTATGGCCTCGACTTTATTGACTTGGGGTTTTATCACTCCCCTCCCAATGGTGTACCCAAGATATTTGGCCTCCTCCTGTCCAATGGTACACTTCTTTGGGTTGGCCGTAAACCCAGCTTCCCGGATAGAGTCTAGGACTGCTTGCACTTTTGGCAGATGTGAGGCCCAATCTGTGCTATGGATAATTACATCATCCAGGTAAGCCACAGCATACTTCTGATGGGGCCTCAGTATCTGGTCCATTTTCCGCTGGAATGTTGCTGGTGCATTCTGTAATCCAAACGGCATTCTTTTATATTGGAACTCCCCGTCTGGGGTTACAATCGCGGTTTTCTCCTTGGCCGATTTGGCCTGGGGAATTTGCCAATACCCTTTTGTGAGACCGAGAGTTGTCATGTATCGGGCTGTTCCCAGCCGGTCGATCAACTCATCTATATGTGGCATGGGGTAGGTGTCAAATTTTGTAACTTTGTTCAGTTGCCGAAAATCGTTACAAAATCGCCAGTTCCCATCCGGTTTAGGCACTAACACTATGGGACTGGACCAATCACTTTGGGATTCCTCTATCACCCCCAACTTAAGCATTTTCTGTACTTCTACACGTATTGCCTCCCGTCGGGCCTCTGGGATCCGATAGGGTTTTAGCTTCACCCTTTCACCGGGCGGGGTAATAATATCATGCTCTATCCCAGAAGTTTGTCCCAGCAGCTCAGAGAAAACCTCTTTGTTGCGAAGCACAAACTCCTTAACCTCCTGTTGTTGGGGTTTTGACAAGGTGACTGCTATTCCAACCTCAGGAATCATGCAATCAGACTGAGCTGGTGACAAAGTTTCTGCGACTAGGGATTCCCTATCCCTCCAGGGTTTCAACAGATTAATGTGATAGATCTGTTCGGGCTTTCGCCTTCCTGGTTGTCTGACCTTGTAATTCACTTCGCTCATTTTTTCCATTATCTCGTAGGGGCCTTGCCATTTGGCGAGGAATTTGCTTTCAACCGTAGGGACAAGTACCAATACCCTATCCCCCGGGGAAAAGGTACGGGTCTTGGCCCCACGGTTGTACACTCTCTGCTGTGCCAACTGCGCTTGGGCCAAATGTTCCTTTACGATTGGCATTACCTGTGCAATTCTATCTTGCATCAGGGCGACATGCTCAATCACACTCCTGTGGGGAGAACTCTCACTTTCCCAAGTTTCCTTGGCGATATCCAACAGTCCTCTTGGGTGTCTCCCATAGAGTAACTCAAAGGGTGAGAAACCCGTAGAGGATTGGGGTACCTCCCTAATGGCAAACATTAAATAGGGAATTAGACAGTCCCAATCCTTTCCATCTCTATCCACCACCTTCTTTAACATTTGTTTTAGGGTTTTGTTGAATCTTTCAACCAACCCATCTGTTTGGGGGTGATACACAGATGTACGCAATTGTGTCACTTTGAACAACTTGCACAGCTCTTTCATAACCCGGGACATAAAGGGTGTACCTTGGTCCGTAAGCAGTTCCTTACAAATACCCACACGGCTAAAAACAAGAGATAGCTCTTTAGCTATGGTTTTGGCCGAGGTATTTCGGAGAGGAATCGCTTCCGGATAACGGGTGGCATAGTCCAATATAACCAAAATGTACTGATGCCCCCTAGCGGACTTCATTATCGGACCTACCAAATCCATTGTGATCCTCTCAAAGGGGACCTCAATGATGGGAAGAGGTACCAGCGGGTTACGGAAATGTGGCATCGGTGCCGACTTCTGACACACAGGGCAGGAGGAACAATAATTTTCTATTTCCTTCATGACCCCAGGCCAATAGAATCTTTGCAATACTCTCTCTCGGGTTTTCTCTGTCCCCAGATGACCTCCAAGAATGTGCCCATGGGCCAACTCTAACACCAACTTTCTGTAAGGTTTGGGCACCACAAGCTGCTCAATAGCTTCTTCTGCCCTTTTAGCCACCCGATACAGTAGGTCCTTTTCCACGATGAAGTACAGGTGAGTGCAGGTCTTATCTGGGTTCACTAACTCGCCATCTATTTTCACTACGTTTTCCAGTGCCTTTATTAGGGTGGGGTCTTTTAACTGTTCTGTAGCAAAATTTTCCCTGTGAACCTCGAGATCAGAAAACTCCACAGACGTCATGTTTTCGTCTGAGGATTTTGACTCCTCTCCAGTTTCTCGAGTTTCCCCTGCCAATACCGACAAGGGGAATTCTGGAGAGTCCTCACCACTCTCAGAGGAATTCTGGTTATCACATTCCTGGTATATAGGGGCACCAGTGGGGGGCTCAGGACAATCCCAGGGTTCCCAGAACTTTGGAAAATCCCTTCCCACAATGGCATCATGTGGTAAGTGAGACACTAACCCCACCTGATGAGAGAGGTTACCTTTGGAGATCTCAAAACACACTGTAGTCACAGGATACTCTTGGGTGTCCCCATGCACACAAATAAAAGCTACCTTGTTATCCCCTAGGACCTCTGTAGTAACTTATTCAGCTTTTATCAGTGTCACCAGGCTACCTGAATCCAGCAACACAACAACATTTCTACCATTAATACACATTTTGCATAAATGTTTCTCAGTTCCCCGAATGGCAGTGCATGCAACTGTTGCAAACAGCGACTGACGTCTGTCCCTTAGAAACTCACATTGCATGGGTTCATCCACAACCAGGCAATTTGCTGCAATATGTCCCTCTTGCCGGCAGCGGTAGCAAACAATCCTTTTTGCTGCCTCTTGAGCCCCCGACTTCCCAGGCTGTTCTCGCCAGACATTAGGAAGAACTCTCACCCTCTCATTCTCTCCACCCTCACCCCTTGGAATCATCTTACCCGCCACTGGGAATGGTCTGGTCTTAGGGTGGAAAGTCCGTCAGTCTCTGGAAGAGGCAGTCAGGTTCTCTGTAGCCAAGTACTTCTCTACACGATCCACAAGCTTATCGGCCGTTTTTGGGTCTCCATGGCTTACCCACTTTTGGATGGCAGTAGGAAGAGCTCGCAGGAAATGATCCATCACAACACGTTCCACAATCTTTGGTGCGGAAAAAGTCTCTGGCTGTAGCCACTTCCTGCTCAGGTGAATGAGATCATACATTTGAGACCTGGGGTTTTTCCAAGCCGGAAAGTCCAGTTATGCACACGCTGAGCCCGGACGGCCAGGGTGACACCCAGCCATGCCAATATAAATTTTTTTTAGCATCACATAGTCTTTTGCTTGGTCAGGCTCTAGGTCATAGTAAGCTTTCTGCGATTCACCAGTTAACAGAGGGGCCACCAGTCCAGCCCACTGCTCCTTAGGCCACTTTTCCCTTCCAGCAGTACTTTCAAATGTGGTCAAAAACACCTCTGGATCATCCTATCCAGTCATTTTTGTCAGTAAACGACTCACCTCAAAGGACGCAGTATTGGTGGAACTACTTGCCTCCCTGGTCTGCGGACGTTGCTGCATTAATGTCTCCATTTGTTGCTGTAGTCTCTGCTCTTGCTTCTGCAACAGGTCTATGAAGTGGGCCTCAGATTGCTGCTGGGCTTGTTGCTGAGCTTCCAGACTCTGTTGGTGAGCTTGCTGCTGGGCTGCAAGGCTCTGTTGATGAGCTTGCTGGTGGGCTGCAAGGCTCTTTTGCAAACCTGCATTTGTCTGCTGCTGATTGGCATTTGCTAGAGCCAGCTGTTTCAGTATCTCCTCCATGCTGGCCTTAAAAAAACTGCCACTGGTTCTCCACCAACTGTGAGGGGGTTAGCTCGGCAGCGGGTGTGTGTGAAAAAATTAGGCACAGCAGACAGTGGTAGGAGAAAAACAAAAGGGTGGGGTTTTATTTGAACTATATACAGACAAAAAAATATAACAGAAAACAAAAGAAACAGGAAAATAAATCCTGGTCAACTTGACCGCTCACTACACACGTTGGTGTCCCTAACTAACAACTGGGTACAGCCTTGTGCTGCCCCAGTCCCTAGCTTCCTGCTTTTAGAAGGTCTTAGCAATAGCCACACAGGCTTTGGCTCACCACACAGAAAACACACTCCCCAGTCTCTACACACAGATCTGGTTCCAGGTTGGAGCATCTCCCTTAGCATGCTGGGAGTTCTTGTAGAGGCCTTAATGAGCCCACTTACTTCAGCTGGGCTCATTAACTCTTCCCCTGCAAGACTCCCAGCACTCCCTCTAGTGGTATAAATTGGCATAAAGCCTGAATCTAGGACATATATATCTTCCATCCTGGATGCAACCTGGTGATTTTACCTGCCTGCTGTCACAGTGCAGAAAAGGGTCCTAAACCTGTGCAAGCTCTGACGAGCAGCTTGGGCTCTATACATCTCTTCTCCTCTTTTTTATGGATGCCAGCAGTGGTAGGGAAGTGAACAGAAGAAAAAAATAAGCATCTGGGGAATTTAACATCTATATGAACCAGCACAGTTTCACGTTAAGATGCCCATACATGTTACAAACCAATTGTACTAGGATACTAGGTTGAATGATACAGTTTGCAAAAATGAATATCTTTCACAATTAAAATGTAAAAACATTGGTGGAAGTAAAGCCATACACATTACAGCATGCATCCTGTCAGGAAGACAATTTCATTGCAGATATATTATTAAACAAAGATTACACATTCCACGTGTATCATGCGCGCCCAGCTTTGCAATTTACTTAAAGCGTTTGTTAACCTAAAAAAACAAAACAGATCATGTTCCCTTAAAGAATGTTATACAGCACAGTGCTTGTGCTGTGTAATTTGGCCCCTTCTATCACCTAAAAAACCTGGCTGATACTGCCTGGCTATACCTTCCCCCCTCTAAACTGACCACGGTTTAGCATGGCTGCTGAGCCCTGACACCATGGTCAGTTTACGTGCCTCCGTCTTTTGCACGTCTGTCCTTCTCTCCTCCATGCCTGTCTGCTCGTATCAGTGCCCACCCCCTCCTCTCCTGCTGCTCTCATAATTACTATAAAATCCTCGCATCCCCTCTGTAACATAACAATAAGTGCCCCTGTACCTATGTTATATAAAAAATATGCTGATCTGTACCTATATCAGAGTGGCTCCTGGCGAATACGTGACTCCTCAGCTCTCTCTCTCTCCTCTCTTCTCCTCCTCCCCAGCTGACGTCATCGGGAGTGCTCGACCCTGCCCGCTGGAGCTGTCAGCCAGGCAGAGGAGAGAGCTGAGGAGTCACGTGAACGCCTGGGGCTGCTCTGATATAGGTACAGATCTACATATTTTTTATATAACACATGCATAGGGACTTATATTGTTATGTTACAGAGGGGATGGGATGATTTTATAGAAGTGGCTTAACAACTACTTTAAATTCCAAGATAAACAATCAATTTAATTATCCAGACATAGACTGGGTGGAAGGAACAGCGCATTCATCTAAGGCTCGCCAGTTCCTAAATGTCTTGCAGGACAATTTCATGGGTCAGATGGTACGCGCACCAACTAGAAACAAAGCATCACTAGACCTACTGATTAACAACAATACAAACCTAATCACAGATGTGGATATACAGGGCAATTTAGGAAACAGCGATCACAGGTCAATTTGCTTAAGTATAAATCACACAAATAGGAAACATAAGGGGAATACAAAGACACTGAATTTCAACTTCCCTAAACTACGATCCTTGCTAGAAGATACTAATTGGGATAAAATCTTAGGAACAAAGAACACGGAGGAAAAATGGGTATGCTTTAGGAGCATATTAAATAAGGGCATTAGCCAGTGCATGCCAATGGGAAATAAATTTAAAAGAGCTAATAAAAGTCCTGGGTGGCTTGACTCCAACGTAAAAATGCATATAAAAGCAAAGGCGAAGGCCCTCAAAAAAATACAAGGCTGAGGGATCATCACCAGCATTCCAACTTTACAAAGAATGCAACAAGAAATGTAAGGGTGCAATCAGGGCAGCTAAAATAGAACACCAAAGGCACATAGCGGAGGAGAGTAAAAAAAATCCCAAGAAATTCTTTAAGTACATAAATAGTAAGAAAGGGAGGTCAGATCACATTGGTCCCATAAAGAATGATGAAGGGAATCTGGTTACTGAGGATGGAGAGATGGCGAAGATATTGAAATTATTCTTATCCTAGTCTTCACGAGGGAATCGCGGGGGCTCCAGTAATAAAAACTGCAATGTTTATCCCCATGACATGTCACAGGAAGCTCTCTCATGGCTAAGAGTGGACAGAATTAGAATTATACTTGAAAAACTTAACATTAATAAGTCACTGGGACCAGATGGCTTGCACCTGAGGATCATTAACCACTTCAATACAGGGCACCCTTCCTGCCCAGACCAATTTTCAGCTTTCAGTGCTCTCGCATTTTGAATGCCAATTACTCAGTCATGCAACACTGTACGCAAATAAAAATGTTATCATTATTTTTACACAAATAGAGCTTTCTTTTGGTGGTATTTAATCACCACTGGGTTTTTTTTTTTTTTTTATGACATAAGTGAAAAAAGAGCGAAAATTTCGAAAAAAAACAACAAATTTTTTTAGTTTCTAGGATTTTTTTTGCAAATTAGTAATTTTTGTTCATAAATTTGGCCCAAAAATTTACACTGGTAAAAAACAAATAAGTGTATATTATTTGGTCTGTGTGAAAGTTATAGTGTCTACAAGCTGTGGTGCAAATCATTGAAAATTGATCACGCCTGGTATACTGACAGCCTCGCTCATTTCTTGATGCCCTGAAATGTCAGGAAAGTACAAATACCCCCCAAATGACCCCTTTTTGAAAAGTAGACAGTCCAAGGTATTTAGTAAGAGGCATGGTGAGTTTTTTGAAGTTGTATTTTTTTCCCACAATTCTTGGTAAAGTGAAGAAATTATTGTTATAAAGTTTTTTTTTTCACAAACTTATCATAATAACAACTTATTTCTCACACACAGCATATACGTACTTCCAATTACATCACAAAATGCATTCTGCTACTCGTCCTGAGTATGGCGATACCACATGTGCGAGACTTTTTCACAGCCTGGACACATAGAGATGTCCAACATGCAGGGAGCACCGTCAGGCGTTCTAGTAGCATAAATTACACATCTAATTTCCAAACGACCTATCACACTTTTGAAGGCCCTGGAGAACCAGGACAATGGAATTATCCACAAAATTACCCCATTTTGGAAAGCAAACACCCCAACATATATTCTATGAGGCATAATGTGTCCTTTGAACGGTTAATTTTTTTCCAAAATGTTTTGGAAAACGTGGAAAGAAAATGAAAACGTATTTATTTATTTTTTTACACAAAGTTGTCAATTTATTAGATTTTTCTAACACATAGCATGTACATAGCAAAAATGACACCCCAAAAAAATATTCTGCTACTCCTTCTGAGTATGGCGATACTACATGTGTAAGACTTTTACACAGCCAGGCCACATGCAAGGAGCACCATCAGGCGTTCTAGGAGCCTAAACTACACATTTAGTTTCCTGACTACCTATTACACTTTTGAAGGTCCTGGAGCTCCAGGACAATGGAATTACCCACAAAATGACCCCATTTTGAAAAGAAAACACCCTAACTGGTGACAGGTACTCGGGTACTTTGATGGGCCGGTGACAGGTACTCGGGTACTCTGATGGGCTGGTGACAAGTACTCTGGTACTCGGATGGGCTGGAGATAGCTGCTCAGGTACTCTGATGGGCTGGAGTTAGGTACTCGGGTACTCTAATGGGCTGGTGACAGGTACTCGGGTACTCTGGTAGGCTGTTGACAGGTACTCGGGTACTCTGATTGGCTGGTGACAGGTACTCGGGTACTCTGATGAGCTAGTGATAGGTACTCAGATGGGCTGTAACAGGTACTCAGATGGGCTGTAACAGGTACTCAGATGGGCTGTAACAGGTACTCAGATGGGCTGTGACAGGTACTCAGATGCCGGTGATGGGTACTCAGTTGCTGGTAAAAAGTACTCAGATGGGCTCTGACAGGTACTTTGATGGGCTGTGACAGGTACTCTTTGTTTGGGGGGGCAATCGGGCACATCCCTGGACTTTTTGTTAGCCAGGTCTCCTCCTCACACACTGAGGAGGAGAACCCGGAAACGGCACTACAGCCATTTTGTTGACATTTGTGACCGGCTGTGATTGGATATAGCTGGTAACGTGGTAAAGAGACAATTTTAGGGAGGGGCTCTGTACCAAGAAACACGCCTGATCCCCGATCCCCAGGGGCCTGCAGTAGCGGCGATATGCAAAGGCCGTCATATGACGTCCACCCGGGATGGCAGGGTGTTTTTGCGGACGTTATTTGACAATGGCTCGGTATGGAAGTGGTTAAGGAACTCAGGCCTCGTACACACGACCGAGTTTCTCGGCAAGAACCAGCAAGAAACTTGCTGGCAGAGTTGTCTTGCCGAGAAACTCGTTCGTGTGTATGGTTTCTCGTCAAGAAAACCGACAAATAATCTCGACGAGAAAATAGAGAACCTGCTCTCTATTTTCTCGTCGAGATTCTCGTCGGCATGTTTCTCGACGAGAAAAGTGAGTGTGTGTACACTTACCTGTCCTCCCGGAAGCCCGCGCATGTTCGAAATGAATTTGACGCATGCGCGGTAGCTTCCTAGGCATAGGTAGGGTATACCAAGATGGCGGCGACGGCATCGAATGTGACGAGCGCATGCTCGTCCTAGTCGATGACGTCACCGCGTACGCTCCATTCAAAGAACCGCGGGTTCTTTGAATCGAACGTGTGTACACTCTGCCGGGACAAGTTTCTTGTCCAAGAATCTCGTCGAAAAAAACGACATGTTTTTTTCGACGAGAATCTCGGCCCGGTGTACGAGGCTTGAGTCAAGTAATTGCCAGACCATTGTTCCTAATTTTTACGAACATTCTACTGACTGGAATGGTACCAGCTGATTGGAGGAAAGCCAATGTGGCACCAATATTTAACCACTTGCCGCCTGCCTGCTGGGTTTTGCGGCTGGTGTTCTGGCCGGGTGGCATATGACGTCCTCGGCTTCTTAGGCCTCTAGGGGGCGCGCGCACGCACCCGCCTCGTCATTCGGGTACAGATGCGCGTGTCTGGCGCCCGCGATGGCCCCCAGGCACCCGGGATTGCCCGGTAACAGAGCAGGACCATGGATCTGTGTGTGTAAACACACAGATCCACGTCCTGTCAGAGGAGAGAAGACCGATGGTGTGTTCCCAGTACAGAGCAACACCGATCGGTCTCCTTCACTTGTGAGTCCCCTCCCCCTACAGTTAGAATCACTCCCTAGGAAACATATTCAACCCCTTGATCGCCCCCTAGTGTTAACCCCTTCCCTGCCAGTCACATTTACAAAGTAATCAATGCATTTTTATAGCACTGATCGCTGTATAAATGTGAATGGTCCCAAAAATGTGTCAAAAGTGTCCGATATGTCCGCCACAATATCGCAGTCACGATAAAAATCACAGATCGTGGCCATTACTAGTAAAAAAAAAAAAAAGGCCATAATTCTATCCCCTAGTTTGTAGACGCTATAACTTTTGCGCAAACTAATAAATATACGTGTAGCGGGGTGTTCCCCTATATTGGGAAGAAACTACATTACCCATAACCCCATTCTTGTTGTGACGTTCCACCGCAGAGACTCATGGGAGGGGTTATAAAAGGAAGAGGCGGGGCCGGGCTCGGCCTCTTTGGCGACACGAGACTTCACGGACGGATCCTCCTGTGCGGATGTGTCGGAGGGGCAAGGCCTGAAGCCTGAGGCCTTGCTCTGCACCGAAGAGCCTTCCATCCTCCCCTCTGCGAGCCTGGGTGGCATCTGACTTTGTGAGCTACCGCCTTGTCGGATCGGGGACCCGATCGTTGGAGAGATCGAGAGTGTGTGACACGGCCGGTGGAGGTTTTCCCGGACTGGATCCGTAGTCCGGCGGGTGAGAGGGCATAAGCCCAGCTTAGATACTGTTGCTGTGTATAGGCCTATAGACTGCCGTGGCCTACAAGTTATTTTCATACCCCTTGGATTACAAAGTTATACTCTGTTTAAGTGCACCACCATTACAGACCTGCCGGTGAAGAAAGAAGGACTAAGCTAAATATTAGAACCAGGCCTGGTGGGGATTCTGTTTGATTGCTGCGCCATAGGGCACTTAGTTAACGGTCGCCCGTATGGCGCACTTGTAGCGTGTGTTACTATATAGTGTGTTAGAGTGGCAGGACGCTGCCCTTAGGAGTGATTGTTTAGAACTGTGATTATTGTTACCCCTTTTATTCATATTGAGAATTGATGAGTAAAACACTTTACCTATTACAATTCATTACTGTGTCCTTGCTTAGTTATTCTATTGCATAGGACATATCATTGATTGTTAGTACTAGCTGTGCCAGAAGGGGAGGAGCTGGAAATATGGGGAATTGGAACCCAGAGTTTCCCTTACGACGGCTACCTTCCCGTCCAAATAACCTTTGACCCATCCGTGGCTGGGAAGGCCGAAGTGTTTGACACCCTGGCAGTTGTGTGTCCTAGGCCGCCTGGAGCCAACAAGAATTCTCTTATAATAGGGACAAACACGGACCTGGTCCGAAGACTCCTGACCCCTCTAGTGACGGAAGAAAGACAAGCAGCTACCAAGATCCATCCCATGCTGAAGACAGCCTACCAACGGCTGGTCCAAGAGCGGGAGACCCCTGGAGAGGAGATAGGGAAGTTGTGGAGACTTGGAAGAGAAGGGGTAGTGTTGCAGCCCGGTGAAGTAACCTGTCTCAGGGCCACTGTGAAGCTTACTTGGGAACAGCCTGGTCCCTTTGTCATGCTGGAGTCAGACCCAAGGGGTGAATCCTCAGGCCTGGAGGTGATACCGGAAGTGATTCCGCTGAAGGTCCTGAAGAAGGCCCATTATAGAGTTCCAGTGAGTGTTAGGAATACTACCAAAGACCCCATGGACATCCCAGCCAGAATGTTGCTAGGCCAGGTGAGCCCGGCGGCCCCTGTTACCCTGTCAGAAGTGAAGAGGACAGGTGAAGAAGCGGATGTTTGGGAGAAGCTGACCATGGAAAACCCGAATCTGTCCAGGGCTTGGAAAGAGAGAGCCAAGGCCCAGTTGAATAGATGGGAGAAGATCTTCTCTAGGGATGAATTTGATGTGGGGTGTGCAAGAAGTGCCACCCATCGGATCCGCCTCCAAGAAGATAAGCCCTTCCGAGAGAGAGTCAGGCGGGTCCCGCTAGCAGATCTGGAGGATCTGAGGGAACAACTTGCAGAACTCAAGAGGACTGGTGTGATACGGGAGTCCAGAAGCCCCTATGCCTCTCCCATAGTAGTGGTCCGAAAGAAGAATGGATCATTGAGGCTCTGTATAGACTACAGGACTCTCAACAGGAGAACCATACCTGACCAATACACCACTCCGAGGATAGAGGATGCCCTACAGAGCTTGTCTGGAGCCAAATGGTTCAGCGTTATGGATCTCAAGAGTGGGTACTATCAGATTCCGATGCACCCAGCAGACAAGGAGAAGACAGCTTTCATAACCCCAGTGGGGTTCTTCGAATTCGACCGGATGCCCCAAGGTCTGTCTGGAGCCCCAGCTACTTTCCAACGTCTCATGGAGAAGACAGTAGGGGACATGAACTTGATCGAAGTCCTTGTATACCTAGACGATGTCATTGTCTTTGGGAGAACCTTGGAGGAACATGAAGAGAGGCTGGAGAAAGTGTTGAGAAGACTCAGTGAGGAAGGACTTAAGCTTTCGCCTGAGAAGTGTCGGTTCTACCAGTCTTCTGTGAACTATCTGGGGCACATAGTATCTGAAGAAGGGGTGGCCACAGACCCTGAGAAATTGGAGGCAGTTACCTCCTGGCCACAGCCCACCACAGTAACAGAACTCAGATCCTTCTTGGGCTTCTGCTCCTACTATAGAAGGTTTGTGGAGGGATTTGCTCGAATTGCTAGACCATTGAATGAGTTGCTCAAGACTGAAGGAGAGGAGGATGGATCGGGGCCCAGGAGGCCAGGAGAGTCCATCAGAGATCAGTGGAATCAGAGGTGTGAAGAGGCTTTCCAGGAATTGAAGAGGAGCCTGACCACTGCACCAGTCTTGGCCTATGCAGACCCAACCAAACCCTATGAACTGCACGTGGATGCTAGTCACGACGGTCTGGGAGGAGTACTTTACCAAGAACATGAGGGGCAATTGCGGCCTGTTGCCTATGTGAGTAGAAGCCTGACCCCCTCTGAGAAGAACTACCCCACTCACAAGCTGGAGTTCCTGGCCCTCAAGTGGGCGGTAGTAGACAAGCTCAAAGACTACCTGTACGGAGCAGAGTTCACTGTGAAGACCGACAACAACCCCCTTACCTACCTGTTCACCACGGCCAAGCTGGATGCCACTGGACACAGGTGGCTAGCCGCACTGTCTGGATTCAACTTCAGCCTTAAGTATAGACCAGGAGTGGGGAATCGAGACGCAGACGCCTTGTCCAGAAGATCTCATTCCCCGACCATTGAAATAGAAGATTGGACCCAAGTGGCACCGGACGGGGTGCAGGCCCTTTGTCAAGGAGCTGCATTCCAAGCCCGAGGATGCTCCAGAGCAGAGGAAATAGGAGTTACCACGGTGGGAGTCCCCAAACACTACTGTGGAGTAGCTCAATTGGAAGAGGGCAACCTACCAAGATTGTCCAAAAAGGAATTAAGGTGTGACCAATTGGAAGACCCCATGGGGAGATTGGTCCTGGAGGCCTTGGAAAATCAGGATCCAAACATACTCATGCGTCAACCCTCCAAAGAAGCTCGCCTACTGAGGAAGGAGTGGGATAGGTTGCAGTTGCATCAGGGAGTGGTCTACCGAAGGGGCCCCTCTGATGATTCAGAAGATAAGTGGCAGATGTTCCTCCCAGAGAAACATCGGGAGACTGTTTTGATGGCCTTGCATGACAATCATGGCCACCTAGGGGCTGAAAGGACTTTTCAACTTGTCAGAAGTCGGTTCTATTGGCCCTGCATGAGGGCAGAGGTAGAGGAGTACTGCCACTCATGTGCGCGATGCATCCAGAGGAAGACTTTGCCCCATCAAGCTGCCCCAATGGGCCATCTACAGAGCCAAGGGCCTATGGACCTGGTGTGCATTGACTTTCTCTGCCTCGAACCCGACCTGAGTGGACTAGGAAATGTTCTGGTGATAACCGACCATTTCACCCGGTATGCCCAGGCCTTCCCCACCAAAGATCAGAAGGCCTCCACCGTGGCCAAGGTACTTATGGAGAAGTATTTTGTCCATTATGGGCTGCCACAGAGACTCCATTCAGATCAAGGGAGGGACTTTGAGAGTAAGCTGATCCGGAAGCTCTTGGATTCGTTGGGAATCAGGAAGACTCGAACTACACCTTACCATCCTCAGGGAGATGCTCAGCCGGAAAGGTTCAACCGAACCCTGCTCAACATGTTGGGGACTCTGGAAAGCGAGAAAAAGCAACATTGGAGCAAACACATAGCAGCCATGGTACATGCTTACAACTGCACCATCAGTGATGCTACAGGCTATTCCCCATATCGACTCATGTTTGGGAGAGAAGCGAGACTACCGGTGGACCTGGCTTTTGGCACCTCACTGGACCATTCCTCCGTCACCTCTCACAGAGGATATGTGGATAGGCTCAGACACAGCCTGAAAGTAGCCTATGAACAAGCTCAAGCGGCCTCAGATCAAAGGGGAGCTCGGAATAAAAAAAATTACGACCTGAAGGTCCGGGTACAAGACCTACAGCCCGGGGATCGAGTACTGTTGCGCAATCTGGGAGTCCCCGCAAAGCACAAGCTTGCAGACAGATGGAGATCTGAACCTTATGTCATCTGCAGGAAGTTGCCGGGCCTACCTGTCTACAAGGTGAAGCCAGAGGGAAAGGTAGGCCCACTGAAGACATGGCATCGAAACCACCTGCTTCCACTGACGGAGGCAGTTAGAATACCTTCCGTGGGAGACTCCCCTGCACCGGCCTCTATCTTGGATACTCCTAGACCGCACACTCGGTCACAGACCTCCCGAGCTGGAAATGGAGAAGCCTCCCAACTAAGTGGGGATGAAGAAGGAGAGCTTGATTGGCTGTGGTCTTCCCCAACTCCAGGAACTTCTATCATAGATCTTCCAGTCACCCAAGATACCACAGATGAAACGCTGAACCCAGAGGCTACAGAATTCATCCCTTTCAGTCCTTCAACAGATTACTGGGAAGATGCCCATGATAGTTACTCCGAGGAAGAGGAGCCTGAGGCGCCAGAGCCAGAGATTCCAAGAGAGCAAAGAGCTCGAAGAGTCATTCAACCTCCTAAGAAGCTGACCTACCCCCAGATGGGGAACAGTTCGGAAGACTCTGTGGTCACTGCTAGGAGAAATGCTGAGATTCCGGATCCCTCCACTGTCCATTTGGTGGAGGGCAACCCCAGCTCACTCTCTGGCACAGTTAGTCAGGCCACCCAAGATAATGTGACCTGTGGGCAAGGGAATTCAACCCCTCAGTTATGGCGGGAATCCCCTATCCCAACATCGTTTTCAGAATTGTCCAATGTTGTATATAGTTGTTGCTAAAATTTATCTTTGGGGACCAAAGAGTTTAAGTGGGGGGAGTGTGTAGCGGGGTGTTCCCCTATATTGGGAAGAAACTACATTACCCATAACCCCATTCTTGTTGTGACGTTCCACCGCAGAGACTCATGGGAGGGGTTATAAAAGGAAGAGGCGGGGCCGGGCTCGGCCTCTTTGGCGACACGAGACTTCACGGACGGATCCTCCTGTGCGGATGTGTCGGAGGGGCAAGGCCTGAAGCCTGAGGCCTTGCTCTGCACCGAAGAGCCTTCCATCCTCCCCTCTGCGAGCCTGGGTGGCATCTGACTTTGTGAGCTACCGCCTTGTCGGATCGGGGACCCGATCGTTGGAGAGATCGAGAGTGTGTGACACGGCCGGTGGAGGTTTTCCCGGACTGGATCCGTAGTCCGGCGGGTGAGAGGGCATAAGCCCAGCTTAGATACTGTTGCTGTGTATAGGCCTATAGACTGCCGTGGCCTACAAGTTATTTTCATACCCCTTGGATTACAAAGTTATACTCTGTTTAAGTGCACCACCATTACAGACCTGCCGGTGAAGAAAGAAGGACTAAGCTAAATATTAGAACCAGGCCTGGTGGGGATTCTAGCGTGTTTGATTGCTGCGCCATAGGGCACTTAGTTAACGGTCGCCCGTATGGCACACTTGTAGCGTGTGTTACTATATAGTGTGTTAGAGTGGCAGGACGCTGCCCTTAGGAGTGATTGTTTAGAACTGTGATTATTGTTACCCCTTTTATTCATATTGAGAATTGATGAGTAAAACACTTTACCTATTACAATTCATTACTGTGTCCTTGCTTAGTTATTCTATTGCATAGGACATATCATTGATTGTTAGTACTAGCTGTGCCAGAAGGGGATAGAGCCTATTGCCGGGGGTTGGCGGAGCTGCACTCAGGGCCCAAAATCTAATTCTGCGGCCTCCTTAGTTGAGGTATCGCTACATACGCTTATTGTGATTATTTTTAATCAAAAATATGTAGAAGAATACATATCGACCTAAACTGATATATCCTAAACTGGATATTTATTATAGCAAAAAGTAAAAAATACTGTGTTTTTTTTTCAAATTTGTCACTGTTTTGTTTATAGCGCAAGAAAAAAAACACAGAGGTGATCAAATACCACTCTATTTGTGGGGAAAAGAATTATAAAAATTTTATTTGGGTACAGTATCGCACAACCGTGCAATTTTTATTCAAAGTGTGACAGCGCTGAAAGCTGAAAAATGGCTTGGGCAGGAAGGGGGTTTAAGTGCCCTGTATTGAGGTGGTTAAAAAAGGGCCAAGATTAATCCCTGGGAATTACAGACCAGTTAGCCTAACATCAATAGTATGTAAGCTCTTGGAGGGGATGATAAGGGACTACCGTATATACTCGAGTATAAGCCGAGTTTTTAAGCACAATTTTTTGTGCTGAAAATGCCCCCCTCGGCTTATACTCGAGTCACCTTTTTGCGCCTGATCTCCCGGACTTTGGGGAGCCAGGAACTGGCCGGCCGTAGGTCCCCTGGACCCCAAACTTGGTACACATATAGCCCCACTCTTCCTCTACAAGTGTGCAAAGTTTCTTGTCCGGGGGACCTACGGCCGGGGAGCACCAAGTTTTCAAACCCGGGCACCCCTTCCATAGACTCCATTGTTAAGGGGGAAATTTCTCTGGTGACTTTGGGGACCCGGTACCGTCCGGTCGTAGGTCCTCTGGACCCCAAACCTGGCACACATATAGCCCCACTCTTTCTCTACAAGTTTGCAAAGTTTCTTGTCCGGGGGACTTATGCCTGGGGAGCACCGATTTTTCAAAGCCGGGCACCCCCTCCATAGACTCCCATGTTAAACGTCAGACTAGTCATGGACACAGTGAGGCATAGACACAGTGAGGCATGGACACAATGAGGCAAAGTGAGGCACACCCTAGGCTTATACTTGAGTCAATAAGTTTTCCCAGTTTTTGTGGTAAAATTAGGTGCCTTGGCTTATATTCGGGTCGGCTTATACTCAAGTATATACGGTATATACAAGATTTTAGTAAACGGTATCATTAGCAGTAATCAGCACGGATTCATGAAGAATCATTCTTGCCAAACCAATCTATTAACCTTCTATGAGGAGTTGAGCTGCCATCTAGATAAAGGAAGTCCCGTAGACGTGGTGTAACTGGATTTTGCAAAAGCATTTGATACAGTTCCCCATAAACGTTTACTGTACAAAATAAGGTCCATTGGCATTGACCATAGGGTGAGTACATGGATTGATAACTGGCTACAGGGGCAAGTTCAGAGGGTGGTGATAAATGGGGAGTACAGGCGGTTCCCTAGTTACAAACATCCGACTTACAAACGACTCCTACTTACAAATGGAGGTAGACAACAGGAAGTGAGAGGAAATCTACCCCTAGGAAGGGAAATTCACTCCTGTAAAAGTTATTATGGGATAAAGTTGTCTCCACTGAAGCTTTATCACCAAAACTTGTTTCCACAACAACCCACAATTTTCAAAATCCAATTGTCATTGGGACAAAAAGTGAGGTGAAATCTTCTGAACAGGGGAACAGACCGCAAAACAAACGTTACAGGGTGTTAACCCTTCCCTATGCTATCCAAAAAGCTTAAAAATAGTTTTTTGGGCTGCAGCTACACTTAAAAAATTGACCTGTTCCGACTTACAAACAGATTCAACTTAAAGTGGTTGTACAACCACTTTTACCTACAGGTAAGCCTATATAAAGAATTACCTGTAGGTGCTGGAAATATCTCCTAAACCTGTACGTTTAGGAGATATTTACAATAAAGCCGTGCGCCAATGTCTATGGCGCATGCACACTTTAGAAAGGGCAGATTGTAAAGATGCTGTGTTTGCGGCCCCGGAAGGAAGAGGAGTGAAGATGGATGCTCGCTGCTAGTGGGGACAGCGGTGACATCGCAGGCTTCAGTTTCAGGTAGGTGACACATAATGGGCTACTATGGGATGTATAGTAGCCCATTATGCGTTACCTTTGCAGGGAAAAAAAGAGAAAGTAAAAACATCAGGGTTTACTTCCTCTTTAAGAACAAACCTACAGACCCCATCTTGTTTGTAACCCGGGGACCGCCTGTGCAATCTCTGTATTTGCAGATGAAACTAAGCTAAGCAGGGCAATAACTTCTCCGCAGGATGTGGAAACCTTGCAAGAACATCTGAACAAATTAATTAGGTGGGCAACTACATGGCAAATAAGGTTTAATGTAGAAAAATGTAAAATAATGCATTTGGGTGGCAAAAATATGAATGCAATCTATACACTGGGGGGAGAACCTCTGGGGGAATCTAGGATGGAAAAGTACCTAGGGTCCTAGTAGATGATAGGCTCAGCAATGGCATGCAATGCCAAGCTGCTGCAAGCAAAGTAAACAGAATATTGGCATGCCTTAAAAAGGGGATTAACTCAAGAGATAAAATTATAATTCTCCCACTCTAAAAGACTCTGTTCCGGCCGCCCCTGGAGTATATAGTCCAGTTGTGGGCACCAGTCCTCAGGAAGGAGGTACTGGAAATGGAGGGAGTCCAGAGAAGGGCAACAAAACTAATAAAGGGACTGGAGGATATTAGTTATGAGGAAAGGTTGCGAGCACTGAACTTATTCTCTCTGGAGAAGAGACGCTTAGGAGGGGATATGATTTCAATGTACAAATACTGTACTGGTGACCCCAAAATAGGGATAAAGCTTTTCCGCGAAAGGGAATTCAATAAGACACGTGGCCATTCACAAAAATTAGAAGAAAAGAGGTTTAAACTTAAACTGCATAGAGGGTTATTTACTATAAGAGCGGTAAGGATGTGAAATTCCCTTCCACAGGCAGTGGTCTCAGCGGGGGGGGCATCGATAATTTCAAAAAACTATTAGATAAGCAGCTGAACGACCACAACATACAGGGATATACAAGGTAATACTGACATAGAATCACACACATAGGTTGGACTTGATGGACTTGTGTCTTTTTTCAACCTTGCCTACTATGTAACTAGGTTGTCAACCCTGTTACACCACTTTTACCTACAGGTAACCCTCTAACTAGGCTTACCTTGAATTCTGGGTAGGGATGAGCCGAACACCCCCCGGTTCGGTTCGCACCAGAACATGCGAACAGGCAAAAAATTAGTTCGAACACGCAAACACCGTTAAAGTCTATGGGACACGAACATGAAAAATTAAAAGTGCTAATTTTAAAGGTTAATATGCAAGTTATTGTCAAAAAAAGTGTTTGGGGACCCGGGTCCTGCCCCAGGGGACATGTATCAATGCAAAAAAAAGTTTTTTTCGGGAGCAGTGATTTTAATAATGCTTAAAGTGAAAAAATAAAAGTGAAATATTCCTTAAAATTTCATACCTGGGGGGGGGGGGGGCGGGGTGTGTATAGTATGCCTGTACAGTGGTGAACTGTCCCTGCACAAAATGTAATTTCTAAAGGAAAAAAAGTAATTTAAAACTATACTCGCGGCTATTAATGAATTGTCGGTCCCGGCAATACAGATCAAAGTCATTGAAAAAAAAGTTTTTTTCAATGACTTTTATCTGTATTGCCAGGACCGACAATTCATTAGTAGCTGCGAGTCTAGTTTTAAATTACTTTTTAACCACTTGCCGACCGCTCATGGCATATATACGTCGGCAGAATGGCTCGTACAGGCACAATCACGTACCTGTACGTGGCCCTTTAACTGCCGACGTCGGGGTCGCGCGCGCGCGCTCGCCACCCCCTGCCTTCCCCGTGAGTGGGACCGCGGGTCCCGCGGACTCGATCGCCGCGGGGATCCTCGCGATCGTCTCACAGAGGTTTGGAGCGGGTAGATGTGTGTGTAAACACAGCATCTCCCCGCTCCTCTACTGACACTGTCAGCGATCTCCGCTCTGTGTAATCAGTCGTAGCCACGCCCCTCCTCAGTTAGTAACACGCCCCTAGGCACACTTAACCCCTTCAGCGCCCCTAGTGGTTAACCCCTTCACTGCCAGTGTCATTTTCACAGTAACCAGTGCATTTTTATTGCACTGATGGTCCCAAAAATGTGTCAAAAGTGTCCGATGTGTCCGCCATAATGTCGCAGTCACGAAAAAGATCGCTGATCGCCGCCATTACTAGTAAAAAAAATTTTTTTATAAAAATGCCTTAAAACTATACCCTATTTTGTAAACGCTATAATTTTTGCGCAAACCAATCAATATACGCCGATTGCCAAAAATATGTAGAAGAATACGTATCGGCCTAAACTGAGGAAAAAAAATGGTTTTTTATATATTTTTTGGGGATATTTATTATAGAAAAAAGTAAAAAATATGTAATTTTTAAAAAAAAATTCGCTCTATTTTTGTTTATAGCGCAAAAAATAAAAACCGCAGAGGTGATCAAATACCACCAAAAGAAAGCTCTATTTGTGGGGAAAAAAGGACGCCAATTTTGTTTGGGAGCCACGTCGCACGACCGCGCAATTGTCAGTTAAAGCGACGCAGTGCCGAATCGCAAAAATTGGTCATAATGGCCCGTATTGGTCCGGGGCTTAAAGGGGTTCGTTTTTTATTTTCTAAATAGGTTCCTCTAAGCTAGTGCATTGTTGGTTCACTTACCTTTTCCTTAGATTTCCCTTCTAAATATTTTTTTTCTTTGTTTTCTTTGTCTGAATTTCTCACTTCCTGTTTATCCTCAGTAAGCTGTTCAGTAAGCTGTTCTGGATGACTCCACACCACTCGGATGATGGTGTGGAGTTCAGTGAGGAGAAACAGGAAGTGAGAAATTCAGACAAAGAAAAACAACATTTAGAAGGTAAATCAAAGGAAAAGGTAAGTGAAGCAACAATGCACTAGCTTAACCACTTAAGCCCCGGACCATTTCGGGCCATTAGGACCAGGCCTGTTTTTGGGATTCGGCACTGCGCTGCTTTAACTGTAAATTGTGCGGACATGCAATGTTGTACCCAAATGAAATTTGCGTCCTTTTCTTCCCACAAATAGAGCTTTCTTTTAATGGTATTTGATTGCCTCTGCGATTTTTATTTTTTGCGATATAAACGGAAAAAGACCGAAAATTTTGAAAAAAAATGATATTTTCTACTTTTTGTTATAAGAAAAATCGAATAAACTCAATTTTAGTCAGACATTTAGGCCAAAATGTATTCAGCCACATGTCTTTAGTAAAAAAAATGTCAATAAACGTATATTTATTGGTTTGCGCAAAAGTTATAGCGTTTACAAACTAGGGTACATTTTCTGAAATTTACACAGCTTTAAATTTATGACTGCCTATCTCATTTCTTGAGGTGCTAAAATGGCAGGGCAGTACAAAACCCCCCCAAATGACCCCATTTTGGAAAGTAGACACCCCAAGGAAATTGCTGAGAGGCATGTTGAGCCCATTGAATATTTTTTTTTTTTGTCCCAAGTGATTGAATAATGACAAAAAAAAAAAAAAAAAAAAAAAATTACAAAAAGTTGTCACTAAATGATATATTGCTCACACATGCCATGGTTATATGTGGAATTGCACCCCAAAATACATTTTGCTGCTTCTCCTGAGTACGGGGATACCACATGTGTGGGACTTTTTAGGAGCCTGGCCACGTACGGGACCCCGGAAACCAAGCACCGCCTTCAGGATTTCTAAGGGCGCAAATTTTTGATTTCATTCCTCACTACCTATCACAGTTTCGAAGGCCATAAAATGCCAAAATAGCACAAAACCCCCCCAAATGACCCCATTTTAGAAAGTAGACACCCCAAGGAAATTGCTGAGAGGCCTGTTGAGCCCGTTGAATATTTTTTTTTTTTTGTCCCAAGTGATTGAATAATGACAAAAAATAAAAATAAAAAATAAATTACAAAAAGTTGTCACTAAATGATATATTGCTCACACATGCCATGGTTATATGTGGAATTGCACCCCAAAATACATTTTGCTGCTTCTCCTGAGTACAGGGATACCACATGTGTGGGACTTTTTAGGAGCCTAGCCGCGTACGGGACCCCGAAAACCAAGCACCGCCTTCAGGATTTCTAGGCACAAATTTTTGATTTCACTCCTCACTACCTATCACAGTTTCTAAGGCCATAAAATGCCAAAATAGCACAAAACCCCCCCAAATGACCCCATTTTGGAAAGTAGACACCCCAAGCTATTTGCTGAGGAGGCATGGTGAGTATTTTACAGCTCTCATTTGTTTTTGAAAATGAAGAAAGAAAATTTTTTTTTTTTTTTTTTTTTTTTCAATTTTCAAAACTTTGTGACAAAAAGCGAGATCTGCAAAATACTCACAATACCTCTCAGCAAATAGCTTGGGGTGTCTACTTTCCAAAATGGGGTCATTTGGGGGGGTTTTGTGCCATCTGGGCATTCCATGGCCTCCGAAACTGTGATAGGCAGTGAGAAGTAAAATCAAAAATTTACACCCTTAGAAAGCCTGAAGGCGGTGCTTTGTTTTTGGGGTCCCGTACGCGGCTAGGCTCCCAAAAAGTCTCACACATGTGGTATCCCTGTACTCAGGAGAAGCAACAGAATTTATTTTGGGGTGTAATTCCACATATGCCCATGGCATGTTTGAGCAATATATCATTTAGTGACAACTTTGTGCAAAAAAAAAATTAAAAAAAAAAAATTGTCTTTTTTCCGCAACTTGTGTCAACATATAAAATATTCCATGGACTCGACATGCCTCTCAGTATATAGCTTGGGGTGTCTACTTTCCAAAATGGGGTCATTTGGGGGGGTTTTGAACTGTTCTGGCATTTTATACACAACATTAGGAAGCTTACATCCACTCTTCTAACCACTTGCAGACAAAGCCCTTTTTGACACTTTTTGTTTACATGAAAACATATTTTTTTTTTGCAAGAAAATTATGTTGAACCCCCAAACATTATATATATTTTTAAAGCAAAGGCCCTACAGATTAAAATGGTGGGTGTTGCATTTTTTTTTTCTACACAGTATTTGCGCAGCGATTTTTCAAACGCATTTTTTGGGGAAAAAATACACTTTTTTTAATTTTAATGCACTAAAACACACTATATTGCCCAAATGTTTGATGAAATAATAAAGATGATCTTAGGCCGAGTACATAGATACCAAACACGACATGCTTTAAAATTTCGCACAAACGCGCATTGGCGACAAACTACATACATTTTTAAAAGCCTTTAAAAGCCTTTACAGATTACCCCGTTAGATTTACAGAGGAGGTCTACTGCTAAAATGACTGCCCTCGATCTGACCTTCGCGGTGATACCTCACATGCATGGTGCAATTGCTGTTTACATATGACGCCAGACCGACGCTTGCGTTCGCCATTGGGCAAGAGCAGGGCAGGACAGGGGTGCTTTTTTTTTTTTTTTTTTTATTATTAATTTTGCTTTTTTATTTTATTTTTAAATTGTTCCTTACATATATTTTTTTTTTAATAATTTTTATTGTTATCTCAGGGAATGTAAATATCCCCTATGATAGCAATAGGTAGTGACAGGTACTCTTTTTTTGAAAAAACTGGGGTCTTCTAGACCCTAGATCTTTCCTCTGCCCTCAAAGCATCTGACCACACCAAGATCGGTGTGATAAAATGCTTTCCCAATTTCCCAATGGCGCTTTTTATATCCGGGGGGGGGACATTCCCTCCCACTGCTTGTAAAAGCAGTCCAGAGGCTAATTAGCCGCTGTGATTGCTTTTACATGAAAGCCGGCCGCTGGCTGAAAAGAATGATACCAAGATGATGCCTAAACCCGCAGGCATCAATCTGGTATAACCATTCAAAGTCCAGCAACATACCAGTACGTTGCTGGTCCTTGTTGGACATGTATTGTAATCTTTTTTTTTCATGCAGCCTGTTGGCTGAACGAAAAAAGAGATTGATTGGTGGGTATGCCCACCATTAGAATACCGCCCTTCATCCACCCACTTCTAATGATGGGCATACATGCACCATTTATATATGCCGAAGCATGGGGGCATCCTCCCGCAAAAAAGTTATGCCGCACACACATGGTCAAACGTTTCCACGGGCAAGCCTCCGTCGGAATTTCGACCGTATGTATGCGGCATTAGGAGCAAAATTGCTCCTCCGCCCTGCTGCCCCTGCTGCCCCCATGCTTCGGCATATATGCTTTTTTTTTTTTAACTGTGGTGGTGAAATCACCTCCTACAGCACTGGAGTCGCAGGGATCAGGCCTGTCTCTGCGAACGCTGCAGTTATGTGTGTTGTGTTTTGTAAGTGACAGTGATCGATCGATACTGCACTTGGGTGGCCTGGGCTGGACGGAGGGGCAAAACGCAGGTGCTAGCAGGTATCTGGGCTGATCCCGCTAACACTGCGTTTTTGGGAACCCTAAACCGCTGGTATAGATCTGATCAGATCAGATATTGATCTGTTCAGATACTATACCACTAAGGGGGGTGTATGCTTTACGCGTGGGTGTTAGCGTTACTGGCACTAACCTGACGCTGCCTGGGGTGTGACGCAGACCCTCTCTGACGCTAAAACCTAATTGATATCACCCACCGGGCGATCAGGGGGTTAAACCTTTATTGGGTTATATACGGCGGGTGCCCTGACACTATAAAAAGCAAACTAACTAACCAGCGTCACCCGTAACACTTATATGGTGATCACTGGTGAAAGGGTTAACTAGGGGCAATTAGGGGGTTAAAACCTTTATTAGATCATATTTGGGGGTACCTGACGCTATAAAAACCTGCGGCGAACCTAAAAAAAATGACTGGCTACCGATTGGCATCACCGACACGAAGACAGCGATCAGAAAAACGATCGCTTAGTGACAGTGGTGATAGGGGGTGAAAGGGTTACCTGGGGGGCGATCAAGGGGGTTAAACCTTTATTAGATAATATATTGGGGTACCCGACGCTATAAAAACCTGCGGCGAACCTAAAAAAAAATTACTGGCTACCGATCGCCATCACTGATGCTAAGACAGCCATCAGAAAAATGATCGCATAGCGACAGCGGTGATAGGGGGTGAAAGGGTTACCTGGGGGGCGATCAAGGGGGTTTAACCTTTATTAGAAAATATATTGGGGTACCTGACGCTATAAAAACCTGCGGCGAACCTAAAAAAAATTACTGGCTACCGATCGCCATCACTGATGCTAAGACAGCATCAGAAAAACGATCGATTAGCGACAGCGGTGATAGGGGGTGAAAGGGTTACCTGGGGGGCGATCAAGGGGGTTAAACCTTTATTAGATAATATATTGGGGTACCCGACGCTATAAAAACCTGCGGCGAACCTAAAAAAAATTACTGGCTACCGATCGCCATCACTGATGCTAAGACAGCCATCAGAAAAATGATCGCATAGCGACAGCGGTGATAGGGGGTGAAAGGGTTACCTGGGGGGCGATCAAGGGGGTTTAACCTTTATTAGATAATATATTGGGGTACCTGACGCTATAAAAACCTGCGGCGAACCTAAAAAAAATTACTGGCTACCGATCGCCATCACTGATGCTAAGACAGCATCAGAAAAACGATCGATTAGCGACAGCGGTGATAGGGGGTGAAAGGGTTACCTGGGGGGCGATCAAGGGGGTTGAACCTTTATTAGATAATATATTGGGGTACCCGACGCTATAAAAACCTGCGGCGAACCTAAAAAAAATTACTGGCTACTGATCGCCATCACTGATGCTAAGACAGCCATCAGAAAAATGATCGCATAGCGACAGCGGTGATAGGGGGTGAAAGGGTTATCTGGGGGGTGATCAGGGGGTTAAACCTTTATTAGGGGGGGTTAGGGGGCTACACTGGACCTAAAACTAAACTTTAGTGACACTTTCACAGTCACAAATGTCACTGATTGCAGTGATCACTAAATAAATGGTCACTGCAATCAGTGACACTGTGACTGGGGGCTGGGGGGTGATCTGGGGGGTGATCTGGGGGGGTCTGGGGGTCCTGGGGGGGGCGATTAGTGTTCCTATGTGTCCTGGTGTCAGTGTAGTGTTGTGCTCACTGACCTGATGTCTTCTCTTGTACGGCGCTCGGTATATGTGAGCGCCGCACAGGAGATGACATCACTTCCTCCTGCTCCCTCTGTCTGAAACAGACAGAGGAGGCATTTCCATTCGCCGGGAGCGATCGCGAGGGGGGGGGGCCGGAATCGAAAGGCCGCCCCCTCATCTGGGATCGCTCCCGGTGAAGTAACGACCGCTCACGGCACAGAAGGGGGGTCCGGATGGACCCCCCAACTGTACAAAGGCAGTCACGTAGATCTACGTGATTCTGCCTGTCCGTGCCATTCTGCCGACGTAAATCGGCGGTGGGCGGTCGTTAAGTGGTTAAAGGAACCTATTTAGAAAATAAAAAACGAACCTTTACAACCCCTTTAAGTGGTTAGAAATTACATTTTGCGCAGGGAACCAAATTTTTTTTTAAAAAATGCGTGGGGGGTCCCCCCAAATTCAATTACCAGGCCCTTCAGGTCTGGTATGGGTTTTAAGGGGAACTCCAGGGCAAATTTAAAAAAGAAGGGCGTGGGGTTCCCCCCAAAAATCCATACCAGACCCTTATCCGAGCACGCAACCTGGCAGGCCACAGGAAAAGAGGGGGGACGAGAGAGCGCCCCCCCTCCTGAACTGTACCAGGCCACATGCCCTCAACATGGGGCAGGGGTCCCCATGTTGATGGGGACAAGGGCCTCATCCCCACAACCCTTGCCCGGTGGTTGTGGGGGTCTACGGGCGAGGGGCTTATCGGAATCTGGAAAACCCCTTTAACAAAGGGGACCCCCAGATCCCGCCCCCCCCCCCCTTATGTGAATTGATAAGGGGTACATTATACCCCTACCATTTCACAAAGAAAGTGTAAAAAAAAAAAACACACAGACACAGTTGGGATAAGTCCTTTATTAAAAATAATAAGAATAAAAAAAAGATTGCAGTGGTGAATATCCACTCTCGATCTCCACTCCAGCGATGGATGATCTCCAGGCTCCAGCGATGATGTCCAGCGAGGAACAGCATACGATCCTTTCTCCACCGGAGACACCCAGGGAATGATGCTGTGGAAGCCTGACAGGTCTTATGTAGCCGAGGACGGGGCCACCCGTCACGTGACCCCGTCACCCTCTGATGCAAGGGGAAACCCGGGCTTTCCCAGTGACGTGACGGGTGACCCCGTCCCCCTCTGGTGTAATGGGAAACCTGCGTTGCATCTGAGGGGGGCGAGATCACCCATCACGTCACTGGAAAAGCCCGGGTTTCCCCTTGCGTCAGAGGGGGATGGGGGTCACGTGATGGGTGGCCTGGTCCTCGGCTACATAAGACCTGTCAGTCTTCCACGGCATCATTCCCGAGTGTCTCCTGTGGAGACAGGATCGTGTGCTGTTCCTCGCTGGAGCCTGGAGATCATCCATCGCTGAAGTCGAGATCGAAAGTGGATTTACACCGCTGCAATTTTTATTTTTTTAATAAAGGACTTATCCCAACTGTGTCTGTGTGGTTTTTGACAATTTTTTACACTTTCTTTGTGGAATGGTAGGGGTACAATTTACCCCTTACCAATTCACATAGGGGGGGGCCGGGATCCCCTTTGTTAAAGGGGTCTTCCAGATTCCGATGAGCCCCCCCGCCCGCAGACCCCCACAACTACGGGCAAGGGTTGTGGGGATGAGGCCCTTGTCCCCATCAACATGGGGACCTCCGCCCCATGTTGAGGGCATGTGGCCTGGTACGGTTCAGGAGGGGGGGGGCGCTCTCTTGTCCCCCCTCTTTTCCTGCGGCCTGCCAGGTTGTGTGCTCGGATAAGGGTCTTTTTTTATTTATTTGGCGCGGAGTTCCCCTTAAAATTCATACCAGACCTGAAGGGTCTGGTATGGATATTTGGGGGGAACCCCACGCCATTTTTTTTTATTTGGCGCAGGGTTCCCCTTAATATCCATACCAGACCTGAATGGCCTGTTAATTGAATTTGGGGGGACCCCCACACATTTTTTATTTTTATTTTTTTATCAATGACTTTCAATGACTTTTCTCTGTATTGCCGGGACCGACAATTCATTACAGCCGCGAGTAGTTTTAAATAACTTTTTTTCCTTCAGAAATGACATTTTGTGCAGGGACATTTCTAATCACGGGAAACAAGCGCTACTTTACAGGCATACTATACACACCCCCCAGGTACGAAATGTAAAGGAATATTTCACTTTTATTGTTTTACTTTAAACATTTTATAAAATCACTGCTCCCGAAAAAACGGCAGTTTTTTAAACTTTTTTTGCATTGATACATGTCCCCTGGGGCAGGACCCGGGTCCCCAAACACTTTTTATGACAATAACTTGCATATAAGCCTTTAAAATTAGCACTTTAGATTTCTCCCATAGACTTTTACATGGTGTTCTGCGGCTTTTCGGATTTGGCGCGAACACCCCAAATTGTTCGCTGTTCGGCGAACGGGCTAACAGGCAATGTTCGACTCGAACTTGAAGCTTATCCCTAATTCTGGGATATGTATTCAGCATGCCCTGTAAGTAGACACTGCTGTGTGACGCATTTCACAAAGCCTACCTTCTGAACTACAGAGGAGCTAAGAGGAGAGGTTTCGGGAGGCGGAGTTAGTGCGGGAGTCACTGCTTGCGGGCAGCAGGGTGCCATGGTATGTGTAGTCCTTAGAAATGGAAGACAAACAGCAAATGAGAAGCTGCAAAGCATTCAGGGAGTCCAGGAAGTTTTGGAAAGAGATGGCCAGCAGACAGGCAGCATTCACAACACAAAGTTCGTTTTTTTTGGATTGCCAAATATAACTATTGTTTGTATTGCTGATGCAATGTTGGTGTTAAAAAATAAAAGTGTATGCTGTGACCATATATTTCCTTTAATAAAAGCAGACCGTGTGGTGATGGGGAAAACAAAAAAAACAAGGCTTACCTGTAGGTACCGTGAATATCTCCTAAACTTGCATAGTTTAGGAGATATTCAGTATATGCGCTGCTGCCAACGTCATGGGCACATGCACACTGAAGAATTGGGCCGCTGGTGCAGTTTCTTCAGTAGTCGTGCCGTGACCAGCGCCTCCCCTGCGGGTCATCGCGGCTCCAGCCAATCAGAGCTCCGGAGCCGCGAACCTGGAAGTACCTCTGGTAGATGTTGGCCGTGTACTCAGAGTGCCGATGTGTCCCAGAAGATTGCAGAAAGGGAGGGGGGGTGAACTTCCACTCGGCGCTGCGGTGCAAGGAGAGGGAGTGGGAGCTGGGTACCTTTGAAAACTAGGTACCCCAAAACCTCAAAAAAATTAAAATAAATAACATGCCAAATGTGGCATGTCAGTACTTAAAGCGGAAGTTCCACTTTGGGTGGAACTCTGCTTTAAAGTTTATGTGTGTAAAGGCAGGTGTCCCAATACTTTGGGCAATATAGTATATGTGTATGTGTTTGTATATATATATATATATATATATATATATATATATATATATGTAGCGCCCCCAAATATTTGGGGGCGCTATGTGTAAATTTAGGGGTAGTCTGAGCCAGTAGTTGGGCTCAGACCAATTGATTGTTTAAATTGCTTCTGCTTTGGGTGTGATACTGCCTGGCAGTAGTGTTCCCCGATTGCCTGTAGGTGGCACTGTCACCACCGGCCCAGCTTGAACTACAGGGGGTATCACAACACCTTAGGTGTCCTCTCTCGGCAGCCGTGCAGTGGGCGTGGTCAACCCGCTGTGCATTCTGGGAGAGGATACATAAGGTGCAGACGCCATTAGTTGGGGTTCGTTCCTGAGGGCCCCTTGATCCTGTGCGTCCTGTGCGTGCACCTCGTGGCCCGTATGGCACGAGGTGCATGTGTGTGTTTTAGCCCCGGGCACCTTCAGCCCGAGGCTACATCGCTGCATGGTAGGCCCAGCTCTGCTGGCTAGGGCCTACACCTCAAAGAAGGATCCCAGGCTACCCATCTACGGGAGGCCGCTGTTGGGAAAGGAGACCAGGGGAGGATCAGTCCCAGAGGAGACTAGCGACGGTACTGCTGTCTCGGGAAGAGGCCTGGAAACTTGCCTAAAGAGGGATCCATCATCTTTATTACAAGCCATGCAATACGCCAATCTGGTACAAAGGTTTCTTTCACTATTGCTTGGCTGGGAGGTTCGGGACTTTTGATAATCCTGTGGCAGAGGATTCCTGATCGTATCCCTATTTCTAAGGAAAGATTTATTCGTGCTCCACTCCGGCTGCTAGGACCACTAAACTGAACTATCCGGGTGAGCAATACCTACTCAGGCTTGAGTAGCGACGATTGGAACTTTAGTGTTGCGTGCCTGAACCTTTTCCCCTGTGTTCTTCTCTCGTGTCCCACTCTTCCTCTCAAGTTTCTCTCAAGCAAAGTAAAATAAAGCTTGACTGTTTGGGTTTTACACTGTGTGGACATTGGCCTTTCTATAGACTTTCCAGTACCTTGACAATGGAAGCCATAGAGGTAGTTGCAGACCCAACGAAATAAGCCGGTCCCTTAAATGGGGGTAACTGCTACACAGGGGGGGCTCGAGTCCGGGATTTGCAACTATCTCTCGCAGTTAGATTATTCTCTATGTGTTTGGAAAGTCAGCCATTGAAGAAATTGGACTGTGGTGCTGTCTTTTTGAGCGAGAAGAAGGGGTTTAAGGGGCACAGAACTGTTATTTTTCTAACTACGTAGTTCGTGGGCAGATCCAAAGGAAGAAAAGCCTGCGAGTTACGTGCAGGAAGAGGAAAAGGGGAGGAGTTCCCGCCACCTGCGTGCTACACGTGGGTGCATTGGTGCCAGGAACAGAGAGAGTTTGGATCAAGTGAGAGGAGCAACATGTCTGCGTGTCCATTGACCTCAACCTTATCGGGACCCTGGATGTTACCAGTGCCTACTACCCTGGACATTGCTACACTTACAGCCCCACTCACGGACACGGGGATCCAGTTCAAGCCCCGGGGCCGATTCGCACTATACACTTGTCGGGATGCGGAGGCCCTGGGCATGCTCTGCCCTAGATGTGATGGACTGGCTGTGCAGTTGCGCCCGTTCGGACGATGCTTGTCCTGTGGGGAGTTATTTTTCGAGGTGGACCAGCCCACCGAATTGCCCCGGGCCTACCGGGTGAACTGTGTTACAGGCGTCGTTTCTTCGGAGGAAGACGCCTACGCCCCAACAGCCGGACCCACACGCATCGCATCGGTTGCCACGGATGTGACCGAAGAGGATGCCTCTGCCGCTGCAGAGCCATCGGCGGACACCGCAGCGGACGCTGCCTCCGCCACTACCAACGTTCATATCCCGCCAGTGAAATGGAAGGTGGGATATGTTAAGGCCTCCCGCGGCCGCGGTCGAAGCCTGCCCCAGCGCCTGCCGGAACCAGACCTCAAAGGCGGGAGGATGCCCAAGAAGTCCACGACAGGTGACGGTAAGGAGGCTGGGGAAAATACGTCTAAATCAACCCGTGCATACCTGCCTGCTGAGGAATATGATACCTCAGACCTTGACTCATCATTCGATGTTGGGGATGATGTCGAGATAGACGAGATCTTCCTCAAAAAGGAATGGGATGAAGTGAAAAGTGTTGTCCCGGCCCGCAGCCTTCGAGAGGGATCACCTATGAGCTCTGGGGAAACCACACCCCGGGTAGAAGTCCCTGTTGTGACGTAGAAGGCTGCATCTGTGACGAATGAAAGACTTTTACCGGGGCCTGTTACGGCTTTGATCCGGAAATCTCTGGATTCTTATGTGTTGCCTGGAGCGGGAGACCCTGCAACTCTCCCTAAACTTGCTCGCCTGCAGCGGATCCTTATTAAAAGAGTGGCTGGTGAGTACGGCATGGAGTACCCCTACCTACCCAAGGAACTGCTATTTGAAATTGAGACCTGTCATGAACGGTGGTACGGGGAAGCCATCTGGGACTACCTTAAAGTGGCGTACAGGAACTTGACTGTGCTGTTTTATATCCTGTTCCTTTATGGATGAACCGTACCTTGGATCGAGGTGACGTTGCCCTCTGCTGAAAGAGGATGTCTGCTCTTGAGGAGGAAAAGACGGAGAGCTTGTTGTTTTTTTTCTTCTCTCTGGAAATGGACAGTTTTTCCTCTAATTGAACTTTGGGGTAGTCAGTTAGAATGTAGTGGTGAGAAAACGTTGTGTTGCAATCCCCTGCGTAACCATTACAGAACGTTGAGACTCTGCCAGCACTAGGTGGCAGTGATCTGCAGGAATAAAGAGACTGCAATGATAATATAGCACTTAGAATTAGGAAACTTTTATGCTAGGTTTAGCATTAAAAAAAAAAAAAAAATTTATAGAAGAAAACTGCTTCCTCCCGGGGAAACAGTCTACTTCTTTTGTAGGATAGGATGTGAATAGTGGTTAGGATGTTTATTTTTTTTCCATGCATGTTGTTTGTGATTTCTTGCAGGTATCAGAAGCTACTATCAAGACCACCGGATAATGGGGTGGGATAGATAGTCAGTGATGGATGGAGTGTATATTTGAAATTTGGAATGTCAGTATCTGGAGAATGTAATGTTATTTGTGTGCTTTTCCTCTTTATTTTCTTTCTCCCTTCCCCAACAAAATTTGGTTCAGACACCAGTTCAATTTTGTTTTTTTTTCCTTCTAGTAAATCAACAGCCTTCAGGACTGAAGGTGTCTTTTCTAGGAGGGGGTGTGTATAGCGCCCCCCCCCCCCCAATATTTCCACTTTCGGGTGGAACTCCGCTTTAAAGTTTATGTGTGTAAAGGCAGGTGTCCCAATACTTTTAGCAATATAGTATATGTGTGTGTGTGTATATATATATATATATATATATGTGTAGCGCCCCCAAATATTTGGGGGCGCTATGTGTAAATTTAGGGGTAGTCTGAGCCAGTAGTTGGGCTCAGACCAATTGATTGTTTAAATTGCTTCTGCTTTGGGTGTGATACTGCCTGGCAGTAGTGTTCCCTGATTGCCTGTAGGTGGCACTGTCACCACCGGCCCAGGTTGAACTACAGGGGGTATCACAACACCTTGGGTGTCCTCTCTCGGCAGCCGTGCAGTGGGCGTGGTCAACTTGCTGTGCATGCCGGGAGAGGGTACATAACGGGCAGACGCCATTAGTTGGGGTTCGTTCCTGAGGGCCCCTTGGTCCTGTGCGTGCGCCTCGTGGCCCGTATGCATGTGTGTGTTTTAGCCCCGGGCACCTTCAGCCCGAGGCTACATCGCTGCATGGTAGGCCCAGCTCTGCTGGCTAGGGCCTACACCTCAAAGAAGGATCCCAGGCTACCCACCTACGGGAGGCCGCTGTTAGGAAAGGAGACTAGGGGAGGATCAGTCCCAGAGGAGACTAGCGACGGTACTGCTGTCTCTGGAAGAGGCCTGGAAACTCGCCTAAAGAGGGATCCATCATCTTTATTACAAGCCCTGCAATACGCCAATCTGGTACAAAGGTTTCTTTCACTATTGCTTGGCTGGGAGGTTCGGGACTTTTGATAATCCTGTGGCAGAGGATTCCTGATCGTATCCCTATTTCTAAGGAAAGATTTATTCGTGCTCCACTCCAGCTGCTAGGACCACTAAACGGGACTATCCGGGTGAGCAATACCTAATCAGGCTTGAGTAGCGACGATTGGAACTTTAGTGTTGCGTGCCTGAACCTTTTCCCCTGTGTTCTTCTCTTGTGTCCCACTCTTCCTCTCAAGTTTCTCTCAAGCAAAGTAAAATAAAGCCTGACTGTTCGGGTTTACATTGTGTGGACATTGGCCTTTCTATAGACTTTCCAGTACCCTGACAACGGAAGCCATAGAGGTAGTTGCAGACCCAACGAAATAAGCCGATCCCTTAAATGGGGGTAAGTGCTATATATATATATATATACACACACATATACATATATATATATATACACACACACACACACACACACATATGTGTGTATATATATATATATATATACATATATATATACATATACACACACATACATACATATATATATATATATATATATATATATATATATATATATATATCTATCATATGTATGTATGTGTGTGTGTGTGTGTGTATGTATATGTACAGGGCCGCCATCAGGGGGGTACAGGCAATACACCTGTAAGGGGCCCGGAGGTCCCCAGGGGCCCTGATGGCAACCCCCCTTTTTTTTTTTAAGGGACCCAGAGGTCCCCAGGGGCCTGGAGGTCACCAGGGCACCGGATGGTAACCCCCCTTTTTTATGTATCTTTTTATATAAAAAAAATATATATTATTTTTTTAAATTTATTTTTTGTAAGGGGCCCAGAGGTCCCCAGAGGCACAGAGGTCCCCAGGGCCCCGGATGGCAACCCCCCCTTTTTTTTATTTTATATAATCTTTTTTATAAAATATAATGTAGCAGGGTCTCCTTTAAGGCCCCGGGACTATGTTACCCAGAACCCCGTTCGGCACCCAGAGTGCAGTTGGCCACCGCAGAGACTCATGGGAGGAGTTATTTAAGAAGGAGGCGAGGCGGAGCTCGGCCTCTTTGGACACCGCGCTACAAGCAACAGCTTCTTCCCGTGCGGATCTGCTGCAGTGCAAGGCCTGAAGCCTGGGGCCTTGCGCTACTTCCGAAGAGCCTTCCACCCCACTGCGGAGCCTGGGTGGCATCTGACTTTGTCGAGTGAGGACATCAGTTGGATCACCACCGAAAGTTTGCATGCGAAGAAATCCCCAGGGGAAGGACTGAGATTTCTTAAATGTCAGGCTTGACTAGGGAGGAGTGATAGAGGATTGTTTAATGCGCCATGGGGCGCGTACACCATAATAGCTGCGTGCGGTGGGTTACCGCGTGGGGCCATTGTTGTGTGCTACACTTATTGCTGCAGGGCTCTGTGAGCGAGTTGTATGTGTTATGTTTGCCTATGCATTTTTGGATACTAAAGTAAAATTGTTCTATTTAACCTTTCACATCAGTGTGTTGTCTTACTGCAAGGAGGTAACACCTTGCAATACTACTGTTTATGACAAGAGTTAACCCTAGACTAACTGTGCCAGAGTTGGGTCGAGTAAGATTGCCGGGGGTTGGCGGTGCTGTATACAGGGCCCGAAATCAAACCAGCGGCTCTCAACTGGGGGTAGCACTACACGTGGGGGCTCTCGAGTCCGGGATCCTGATACAGCGGGTGGACATGCCAGAAGTACCGGCATGGATCCATTAGAGGTTAAAGCATGGTGCGAAGCAACTAAGACAGATCCGAATCAGTCGGTGGTCATCAGCCTCCCAGGGGAGGAATGGTCAACAGAGACGGTAGAGAAACTTGTGGTGTCAATGTGCCCAGATTGTACACCGTGGGTGATGGACATGAAGTCAGACCCAAACATCTCGTATCAGTATGCGCTGATAGAATGGTGGGACGGAATACCGGAAACCTTTAAGCGCAAATGTGTGCGCGCACCAGACAATAGAACTTATAAGTTGGTGCACGCAATAACCGTTAAGACGGAGTCATCCCCAACGAGATCACCTCAAGGGACACCCCGTGTCTCACCTGAAAGAAAAGAAAGGGAGACGCCCCCGGTGGCACCGGTCACTACCATAGCACCAGAATTAATAAATGCCTTAGGGGATCTACTAGCAAAGTGCCAGAGGACAAACACGGTACATGTAGAGGCTAGCTACCGCAGACTAAAGACATTCTCAGGGAAGCTTCCTGACCCTGTGGGGGAAGAAGATTTCGATACATGGGTTGAGCAGGCATTACTAGCAGTAGAGGCATGGGAGGTGCCTGAAGCGCAGAAGAGACAGCGCGTGATAGAAAGTTTGAAAGGCGCTGCAGCAGAAGCGGTGAAAAGCTTCCGGTTTGGCAACGCTGATTGCACAGCTCAAGACTGTTTAGCCATGTTACAAGAGGAGTTCGGTCAGCTAGAAAAGGTGACAGAACTAGTGTACCAATTCGAACATACTTTCCAACAGCCGAATGAGAAGCTTTCAGAGTATGAAAGAAGGCTAAACAAGATGCTTTTCAAGATCATGTTAAAGAAAGGGATGTTGCCCCAAGACACAGATGCGGCAAGAATGAAGCAAGTGTTAAAGGGAGCATTACGCTCGGATCCAGTCTGGCTTCACCTGAAAACCTCTGGAGGGGGGATGTCACTGACCTACTCTGATGTAATAAAAATTATTAGGGATGAGGAGTCACTACAGAAGGATCAACAAGTGATCAAAACACATACCTCTGCTGCACCAGTGGTAGTCAACTCAGTGCTGACAAAGGAAAGCGACCCGGAAGTAGACGCTTTAAAATCACAGATGTCTCAGGTGTTAGAGATGCTGACCTCCCTGATTGCAAAAGATTCAAAGGTTCCCGAGAAAGAAGGACCAAGGAAGGAGTTGTTCCCAGACGCTTCAGTGCCCATTCCCCTACAAAACTGGGGGGATGTGATCTGTTTTAACTGTGGAGGAATTGGTCATATTGCAGCTGTATGTTCCAGCCCCAAGAAGAAGAAAACAGATAACCGCGAACCGGCGGGAAACTGCAGAGGGCCCCGGTGAAGGAGTCAACCGGGTGCCCATAATTTTCAGTGAGCTCCAGAGTGAATGAGAAGGCCAAGAAAAAAGGGGACAAGACCCCTCAGAAGAAACGCAAGGTTTTTCAGTGGGAACGTACACCAAAGAAAGAGAGTAATGTCCCTCAGCGGGTAGTTACACCCATAAAAAAGAGGGAGATCAATGCATACCAGGCCCAAGAGAGACTTAAGTCCAAAGAGAAATGGGAGAAAGAAAGTCCAAAAGGTAAACGCAAAGATCAAAGGAAAGAGACCTCTTCGAAGCAATATCCAGAGAAGCTGGTAGGTCCCTCCCCGATAGTACCTGTCCAAGTGGAGGGAGTCTACACCAGAGCCATTTTGGATACTGGGGCACAAGTGACCCTGTTGTACAGGGACTTTTATGACAAGCACCTAAGTCACTTACCCATCCAAAAGATTGAAGAGTTGGAGATATGGGGGATTGGGACAGAGAGTTTCCCTTATGATGGCTATCTGCCTATAAAACTGACTTTCGACCCGTCCATAGCCGGAAAGGCTGAAGTGTTCCACACCTTAGCTGTGGTGTGCCCCCGACCGCCTGGAGCTAACAAGAGTTCCCTAATAATAGGGACCAACACGGATCTGGTCCGAAGACTCCTGGCCCCTTTGACAAGAAGGAAAGACCCCACAGTCACTGAGATCCACCCAATGTTGAAGACAGCCTACCAACGGCTGATCTTGGAACAGAAGGCCCCGGAAGAGGGGGTAGGGAAGGTCTGGAGGCTGGGAAGAAGGGGGATAGTGCTGCAGCCTGGTGAAGTAACCTGCTTGAAAGCCACAGTGAAACTCACTTGGGAGCAGCCTGGTTCTTTTGTCATGTTGGAACCCGACCCAAGGGAAGAACATTCAGGCTTAGAGGTAGTCCCAGAAGTGGCCCCGGTGAGGGCCCTGAAGAAGGCTCACTGTAAAGTGCCTGTGAGCATCAGAAATACCATGGATGGTCCCATGGAAATCCCAGCCAGACTGCTGTTGGGCCGGGTGAGCCCAGCTACCCCAGTTGCTTCATCAGATGTGGAGAAGACAGATGGAGAGAGTACTGTGTGGGAGAAACTTTCCATGGAGAACCCAAACCTGCCCAGGGTTTGGAAAGAGAGAGCCAAGGCCCAGTTGACCAGGTGGGAAAGGATCTTTTCCCAAGATGAATTTGATGTGGGATGTGCTAGGAGTGCCACCCATCAAATTCGCCTCCAGGAAGACAAGCCCTTCAGGGAAAGGGTTAGGCGGGTTCCGTTGGCAGACCTCGAAGACTTGAGGGAGCAGCTCGCCGAGCTCAAGCGAACAGGGGTGATTCGAGAATCTAGAAGTCCCTATGCCTCCCCCATAGTGGTGGTCCAGAAGAAGAATGGGTCATTGAGGCTGTGCATAGACTAAAGGACCCTCAACAGGAGAACCATACCGGACCAGTATACCACTCCGAGGATAGAGGATGCTCTACAGAGTTTGTCTGGAGCCAAGTGGTTCAGTGTTATGGACCTCAAGAGCGGGTACTATCAGATCCCGATGCATCCAGAGGACAAAGAGAAGACGGCCTTCATAACCCCGGTGGGGTTCTACAAGTTCGATCGGATGCCTCAAGGTCTGTCTGGAGCTCCAGCCACCTTCCAACGTCTCATGGAGAAGACTGTGGGAGATATGAACCTCATCGAAGTCCTAGTTTACTTAGATGATATCATTGTCTTCGGGAGGACCTTGGAAGAACATGAAGAGAGGCTGGAGAAAGTTTTGAAGAGACTGAGTGAGGAAGGACTAAAGCTCTCACCTGAAAAATGCCAATTCTATCAGTCATCAGTCAACTATCTGGGACACATAGTGTCTGAAGATGGGGTAGCCACAGACCCCGAAAAATTGGAGGCAGTTACCTCCTGGCCGAGGCCCACCACTGTGACAGAACTCAGGTCCTTCCTGGGATTCTGTTCCTATTATAGGAGGTTTGTGGAGGGGTTTGCTCGGATAGCCAGGCCTCTGAATGAGCTGCTCAAGACGGAGGGGGAAGAGGATGACTCGGGCCCTAGGAAGGCAAGGGAGTCAGTCAAGGACCAGTGGAATGAGAAGTGTGAAGATGCCTTCCAGATGTTGAAAAATAATTTAACCACTGTCCCTGTTCTGGCCTATGCAGACCCGAAGAAGCCTTATGAACTCCACGTAGATGCCAGCCATGATGGTCTGGGAGGAGTGCTCTACCAGGAGCATGAAGGGCAACTGAGGCCCGTTGCATACGTGAGAAGAAGCTTGACCCCCTCCGAAAAGAACTATCCTACTCATAAGTTGGAGTTCCTGGCCCTCAAGTGGGCCATAGTTGACAAACTCAGAGATTATCTGTATGGAGCAGACTTCACTGTGAGAACGGACAACAACCCCCTCACCTATCTTTTCACCACAGCAAAGCTGGATGCCACAGGACATAGATGGCTGGCGGCGCTGTCTGCCTTCAATTTCAGCCTGAAATACAGGCCTGGGGCTGGAAATCGAGATGCGGATGCCTTGTCTAGAAGATCTCATGTCCCCACCTGCAGTACAGAAGACTGGACCCAAGTGGCACCCGACGGGGTGCGGGCCCTCTGTCAAGGGGCTGAACTCCAAGCCAGTGGAGGCTCAAGAGCAGAAGAGATAGGGGTTACCGTAGTAGGAGTTCCCAAGCAGTACTGTGGGGTAACCTAACTGGGGGAAGATAACTTGCCAAAACTGTCCAAAAAGGAGTTGAGATCCGACCAATTGGAAGACCCCATGGGGGGATTGGTTCTGGAGGCCCTGGAGAATCAGGATCCGAACAGACTCCTGCGTCACCCCTCAAAGGAAGCTTGCCTGTTGAAGAAGGAGTGGGACAGGTTGCAGGTGCGTCAGGGAGTGGTCTACCGAAGGGGCCCCTCTGATGACCTGGAAGACAAGTGGCAGCTGTTCCTGCCCAAGAAACACAGAGAGACTGTCATGGTTGCTCTGCATGACAACCATGGCCACCTAGGGGCGGAAAGGACTTTCCAACTCGTTAGGGACCGTTTCTATTGGCCTTACATGAGGGCTGAAGTTGAGGAATACTGCCATTCATGTGCAAGATGCATCCAGAGAAAGACTCTACCCCATCAGGCTGCCCCAATGGGCCATCTGCAAAGTCAAAGCCCGCTTGATCTGGTATGCATTGATTTTCTCTGCCTCGAACCCGACCTGAGTGGACTAGGAAATGTTCTGGTAGTAACCGACCATTTCAACCGGTATGCCCAGGCTTTCCCAACCAAAGACCAAAAGGCCTCCACTGTGGCCAAAGTGCTTATGGAAAAATACTTTGTACACTATGGGCTACCACAACGGCTTCACTCAGACCAGGGAAGGGATTTTGAAAGTCGGCTGATCCGGGAGCTCCTGGATGCCTTGGGGATTAAGAAGACAAGGACTACCCCCTACCATCCACAAGGTGATGCTCAGCCGGAGAGGTTCAACCGAACCCTGCTCAACATGCTGGGGACCTTAAGCAGCGAAAAGAAGCAACACTGGAGCAACCACATAGCGGCAGTTGTGCATGCATACAACAGTACCACCAGTGACGCTACAGGATACTCACCCTATAGACTTATGTTCGGGAGAGAAGCAAGACTACCAGTAGATCTGGCCTTTGGCACTTCCATAGACCATTGTTCTGCTGCTTCTCACAAGGGATATGTCGATAGACTTAGACGGAATTTGAAAGTGGCCTATGAGCAGGCCCAGGCGGCCTCGGAGCAAAGGGGGGCTCGCAACAAGAAAATTTTTGATTTAAAAGTTAGGATCCAAGACCTACAACCTGGAGACAGAGTGTTGCTGCGGAACTTGGGGATCCCTGGAAAGCACAAGCTTGCAGACAGATGGAGACCTGAACCTTATGTCGTTTGCAAAAGACTACCGGGCCTACCCGTTTACAGACTCAAACCAGAAGGGAAGGTGGGGCCCTTGAAGACCTGGCATCGGAACCACCTACTCCCACTAGCTGAGGCAGTTCGGATACCCCCTGTGACGGATTCCCCTGAGGCAACCTCTACCCCAGATACTCCCAGACCAAACACTCGGTCCCAGACCCCTCAGATCAGGGATACAGAGACCTCGGGGATAAGTGAAGATGAGGGAGAATAACTTGGTTGGCTTTGGCAGTCCCAGGCCCCGGAAACTTCTGCTATTGATCTTCCGCCTGAAGAAGATACCGAAGACCAGACACTGAATGCAGAAGCTACTGAGTTCATCCCGTCCAGTCCTTGGTCAGATTCTTGGGAGAGTGCCTGTGACTTGCTCCCCGAAGAAGGTCCAACGGAATCCATGTACCCCCCTTCCCCGGAATCCAGTGCTTCCGAACCAGAGGAAATTCCTAAGTCGATTCCAGAGGTGGAGCCTGTTTCAACCAAAAGCCCTAGAGGACAGAGGAAGCGAAGGGCCATAAAACCTCCCAGAAGATTAACTTACCCACAGATGGGGAGGCGTGCTGAAGACACTGTGGTTACTGCCAGGAGGAGTATGGAAGACCCTGATCCTCCCACTGTTCATTTGGTGGGAAGCAACCCCAACTCACTCTCTGGCACAGTTAGGCAGGACACTAATTATAGTGTGACCTGTGGGCAAGGAAGTTCACTACCTCGTTTTTGGTGGGAATTTCCTCTGCCAACATCATACGAAACTTTGATTGATGTTGTACGTTCCGTAATTTAAGTTTATGTTATCTTTGGGGACCAAAGAGTTTAAGTGGGGGGAGTGTGTAGCGGGGTCTCCTTTAAGGCCCCGGGACTACGTTACCCAGAACCCCGTTCGGCACCCAGAGTGCAGTTGGCCACCGCAGAGACTCATGGGAGGGGTTATTTAAGAAGGAGGCGAGGCGGAGCTCGGCCTCTTTGGACACCGCGCTACAAGCAACAGCTTCTTCCCGTGCGGATCTGCTGCAGTGCAAGGCCTGAAGCCTGGGGCCTTGCGCTACTTCCGAAGAGCCTTCCACCCCACTGCGGAGCCTGGGTGGCATCTGACTTTGTCGAGTGAGGACATCAGTTGGATCGGGGACCCGATCGTTGCGGACGCTGTGTGCGGATACACAGCAGGTGGATGTCCCGGACTGGGATCGCGTCCGAGGTGGTGAGCGGGCACTTGCCCAAAACCAATAGACTGTACTGAGTTCAGGCCTATAGGCTGCGTTGGCCCACCGTTGTGTGTTGGTTGTTCTACTGGGGACTGGTAGCAGGACAGAGTTGAAGTGTTCCCCCCCCCCCATTATAGTGTTCCAAGTGACTATCACCCGTGTGGATTACAAATACTACTCATCAAGTGCACCACCGAAAGTTTGAATGCGAAGAAATCCCCAGGGGAAGGACTGAGGTTTCTTAAATGTCAGGCTTGACTAGGGAGGAGTGATAGAGGATTGTTTAATGCGCTATAGGGCGCGTACACCATAATAGCTGCGCGCGGTGGGTTACCGCGTGGGGCCATTGTTGTGTGCTACACTTATTGCTGCAGGGCTCTGTGAGCGAGTTGTATGTGTTATGTTTGCCTATGCATTTTTGGATACTAAAGTAAAATTGTTCTATTTATCCTTTCACATCAGTGTGTTGTCTTACTGCAAGGAGGTAACACCTTGCAATACTACTGTTTATGACAAGAGAGTTAACCCTAGACTAACTGTGCCAGAGTTGGGTCCAGTAAGATTGCCCGGGGTTGGCGGTGCTGTATACAGGGCCCGAAATCAAACCAGCAGCTCTCTTAACTGGGGGTAGCGCTACAATAAAATATATTTTTTTGTAAGGGGCCCAGAGGTCCCCGGGTCCTGGATGGTAACCCCCTTTTTTATGTATTTTATATTTAAAAAAAAAATATTTATTTTTTGTAAGGGGCCCAGAGGTCCCCAGAGGTCCCTGGATGGCAACCCCCTTTTTTTTTAATATATATATATATATATATATATATAAAAATAATTTGTATTTTTTTTTTAAGGGGCCCAGAGGTTCCCAGAGGTCCCCAGGGCTCCGGATGGCAACCCCCCTTTTTTTGTTGTTGTTCTTTCTTTGTTCGTCAGCACCCAAAGCCCCCCCGACCTCAACAATTTGCGGCGGCAGCACCTCCCTGTTCTCAATTCGTGGCACCCCCCACTTCTCAATTCGTGGCTCCCCCCCCTTCTCAATTTTCGGCGGGGGCCCATGCCTGAAGCTGTGTAAGGGGCCCAAAATTCCTGATGGCGGCCCTGTATATGTATGTATGTCCAAAGTCACAACTTTCTAACTCAGCCTTACTCCTTCCAAAATATAAAAAAAAGAGGTTTGTAGTTGTGTAAGAGAGAAGAGCAGGAAGAACACAGAAGGTAAAGTGTAGCCCCTCACCATACAGTGTACACTTGCCGACTTCCTCTCGACCTTCTGACTGGCTGTGTATAAGAGACGATGAATCTACCTAGAAAATCGCGGCATGACACAGGCAGTGAAGGGAAGTGGTTTACCCGAAATAGAGCGAGAGAAGGGAGGGGTCAGAGAGCGAGCAGAGAGCACGGAACTGAGGTCGGTGCGGAGCCCAGTGATGAGCAGAGCCGGTGAGGAGGTAGCACAGCTAGCTGTACGGATGAAGATGTAGGTGGTGGTACTGGAGACATAACTCTTATCTGATGTGATTGGTCCTCCTGCGGGCTCTCTCGGAATATTCCAGTATCAGAGACTACCTATGATGGTCAGTGGAAGTATGAGCAGTGGTTACAGTAGCCTGGAGGAGGACATTGAGGACTACTTCTTCACAGCCAAGGAGAACCTGTCCAGGAGAAGTGCTAAGGTAAGATGTGTGTGATAAGGGGGTACAGGAAGACACACGACTTCCGGAGAGGATCTTCTATCTGTGCAGTGCATGGTGCACCATGTGCTACTTGTGCATTTGTATTTATTATTTATAAAGGATATATATGGCACCGACAGTTTGCACAGCCCATGACAAAATGGGGGGAGACAGTAAAGTTTCAATCCAATTTGATACACACAGCGATCAGCCATAACTTTATGACCACTGACAGGTTAATAAAATAACATTGATTATCTTCTTACAACTGACATCTAAAAGTAGGTGAGATATATTAGGCAGGAAGTAAACATGTTGTCCCTGAAGTTGATGTGTTGATAGCAGAAAAATTGGGCACTGCAGTTTGTTGCGTATGGGGCTGCGTAGCTACAGACTGGTCAGGGTACCCATGCTGATACGTGTCCACAGGCAAAAGCACCTACAATGGGTATGTGAGCATCAGATCTGGACCATAGGGCAATGGAAGGAGGCGGTCTAGTCTAACAAATCATATTTTATTTTACACCATGAGGATTAACAGGTGAGTGTGCATCACTTACCTGGGGACGAGATGGAACCAGGATGCAGTATGGGAGGCAAGCCGGTGGAGGTAGTGTGATGCTTTGGGTTGGGAAACCTCAGATCCTGCCATTCACGTGGATATTACTTGACATGTACCATCAACCTAAACATTGTTGCCCACCAAGTATACCCCTTCTTGAAAATAGTATTCCCTAATGGCAGTGGCGTTTTTCAGAAGGATAATGTACCATATATACTCAAGTATAAGCCAAACCCAATATAAGCCGAGGCACCTAATTTTACCACAAAAAACTGGGAAAACTTATTGACTCGGGTATAAGCCTAGGGTGTCCATCTGCATGCTTAACTGTGCCTCAGTTTAACTCACTGTGCCCATGCCTCACTGTGCCCATGCCTCACTGTGCCCATGACTAGACTGACATTTAACATGGGAGTCTATGGAAGGGGGCTATATGTGTGCCAAGTTCCGGGTCCAGGGGACCTACGACCGGCTGGTACCGGGTCCCCAAAGTCACCAGAGAAATGCTTGTTTAACATGGGAGTCTATGGAAGGGGTGCCCGGCTTTGAAAAATCGGTGCTCCCCGGCCGTAGGTCTCCCAGACAACAAACTTTGCACACTTGTAGAGGAAGAGTGGGGCTACATGTGTGCCAAGTTCTGGGTCCAGGGTAGTGGGTCTGAAAGTCCGGGAGATTAGGCGCAAAAAGGTGACTCGAGTATAAGCCGAGGGGGGCATTTTCAGCACAAAAAAATGTGCTGAAAAACTCGGCTTATACTCAAGTATATACGGTACTCTGCCACACTGCAAAAAAGGTTTCAAGAATGGTTTGAGGAACAAAACAAAAGCTTTGAGGTGTTGACTTGGCCTCCAAATTCTTAACATCTCATTCTATCTAAGCATCTGTGGGGTGTGCTTAAAAAATTAAGTCTGATCTATGGAGGCCCCATCTCACAACTTACAGGACTTATAGGATCTGCTACTGATGGCTTGGTGCCATATACCACAGCATACCTTCAGAGATCTAGTGGCATCCATGCCTTGATGGGTCAGGCCTGTTTTGGCAGCAAAAAAGGGGGGGGGGGCACCCAATATTAGGTTGGTGGCCATAAAGTTATGACTGATCAATGTATATAGCAACTCTTTTTATTGAGTGGTACAGATCAAATGATACATAGTGACTTTAACATGAATAATAATAATCAAATTTGTGTACAAACATTTAGATCAGCCACTTTCAACCTTCTTAGGACCTGTTTACACTTGTGGTCTGGAGATGATAACTACCATAGTTTTCTGCCCCCTTGTTCCTCCTTCACATAGGTGTTTAGCTGTATACACTATATTCCAGTGCAAAAAATAGGATTTTTTACTCACCGTAAAATCCTTTTCTCTGAGTCCATGGACCGACACAGCTTCTCTATTGACAAAGTGGGTATTATCCGTTAATTAGGAGTGACTAGGCAGAAAAACTTGTAAAAAGTGTTGCATCACACCTTCTACAGTACCGCCCAGGGGGCGGACCCTCTGGGTATACCCTCTCAGTCTGCATCTTCGCAGATCAGTTCGTCAAAAAGCAGTACAAACTTAAAAGGAGGGGTGGGTGCTGTGTCGGTCCATGGACTCAGAGAAAAGGATTTTACGGTGAGTAAAAAATCCTATTTACTCTTTCGTCCATGGACCGACACAGCTTCTCTATTGACAAAGTGGGACGTCCCAAAGCAGTGTCAGAGAAAAAACGAGGGGTGGTAACAGCATAAAAATAAACTTCACCCCAAACACAAAACAGCACTCCTCCAACGGAGGAGTTGCAACTCTAAACAGCCGCTTGCAAAACCTTGCGGCCAAAAGAGGCATCCGAAGATGCACCTACATCAATTTTGTAGAATTTTGTGAAAGTGTGAGCGGACAACCAAGTCGCCGCTTTACATAATTGGGAAACAGACGCTTGATGTCGGAAAGCCCAAGAGGCTTTCTGGTCGAATGCGCCGTGACAGGAAAGGGGGGCGCCTGACCCTTTAAGGCGTAAGCCTGGATTACTATCTGTCGGATCCACCTAGAGATGGTGGCCGATGAGACTGCTTGGCCCTTCTTGGGACCAGCCACCGAAACAAACAGTGAGTCTGACTTCCGGAACAGGGAAGTAGCAGATATGTATACTCTCAAAGCTCGGACAACGTCCAAGGAATGCAACGCCGACTCCTTAGGATTCGACGGCTTAGGACACAAGGATGGAAGTACAATGTCTTCGTTGAGATGAAAAGCCGAAACGACTTTCGGAAGAAAGGAAGGCTGCGGCCGCAGCACCACCTTATCCTTGTGGAAAATCAAATAGGGAGCCTTGCAGGACAAGGCTGCCAGCTCAGAGACTCGTCTAACTGACGTAACAGCCACCAAAAAGACCACTTTCTGAGAAAGTGTCAACAGCGGAATATCTCTAATATTCTCAAACGGTGCCCTCTGAAGCACCGAGAGGACCAGGTTCAAGTCCCACGGAGGTAACGGGGGACGGACCGGAGGGGCCACCTGTCGGACCCCCTGCACAAATGTACTCACGAGAGAGTGAGTCGCCAGGGGTCGCTGAAAAAAGACAGCCAGGGCAGATATCTGTCCCTTAAATCGTACTTAGGGCAAGCCCTTGGTCCACCCCATGCTGTAAAAACAGCAGGATTCTGGAAACCAAATAGGTACGCGGATGCCATTTCATTTCCTCACACCTGGAGATGTAGGCCCTCCAATTGCGGTGATAGACCTTCCTAGAGGACGGTTTTCGAGCACTTCTCATAGTAGAGATTACTGAGTCTGACAGGCCCCGGTCTCTCAGTACCTGGTTCTCAACAGCCCTGCCGTTAAAGCCAATGACTGTAAAGCAGGATGGAATATGGGACCTTGCGATAGCAGGTCCTTCCGTAGTGGTAGGCGCCAGGGGACGTCTGCTACCAGACGTACTAGATCGTCGTACCAAGGACGCTGAGGCCAATCTGGAGCGATTAGGATCATTGGAATTCCCTCTGCCTCCACTCTGCGGAGCAGAAGAGGAAGAAGCCTTAAGGGAGGGAAGGCATAGATTAGCCGATACTGACCCCACGATGCTACCAACGCGTCCGTTGCGTCTGCCCATGGGTCTCTTGACCGGGCCACAAATCTCAATACCTTCCGATTGAGTCGGGAAGCCAGAAGATCTACGTCTGGTGTGCCCCATCTTTGGCAGAGGAGTTGGAACACCTCCGGGTGTAAGGACCATTCTCCCTGGTCCAGCATCTGGCGGCTCAGGTAGTCCGCCTGCCAGTTTTCCACACCCGGAATGTACACGGCCGACAGTGCCGGTACGCTCCTCTCTGCCCACTTCAGGATGCGAGTGATCTCCGATGCTGCAGCTGAGCTTCTTGTTCCTCCTAGATGATTGACATATGCCACTGCTGTGGCGTTGTCTGACTGGATCCTGACTGGACGCCCTTGCAGTCTCTGAGACCATTTGAAGAGGCACAGCTTGATCGCCCGGATCTCCAGGACATTGATCGGCAGGAGGGCTTCCTCTGGGGTCCAGCGACCCTGCGCCGACTGGACACCCCAGACTCCCCCCCCCAACCTGTAAGGCTGGCGTCCGTCGTGATCACTATCCAGTAAACCGGAAGAAATGACTTCCCGGCCATTACAGCCGGTGCTGTCAGCCACCATACCAGGGATCTCCTGACTAGGTGGCTCACTCGGATTTGATAATCCAGAGATGAAGGGCATCTGTTCCATCTGGACAGAACTTCCTTCTGTAACACTTGAGTGTGGTATTGAACATATGGGACCGCCTCGAAGGAGGCTACCATGATGCCCAACACTCGCATGCAAAAACGGAGTGACGACCAATTCCTGGAAGTCAGCTGCCGTACTGCAGCCCGGAGGGTCTGCAACTTCTCCACAGGGAGGAATACCTTTGCCTCTGAGGAATCCAGAATCAACCCCAGGTACACTAGGCGTTGAGTGGGCACCAATACTGACCTTTGCGTGTTTAGTATCCAACCACAGTCTCGAAGAGTCTGACAGGTAATGGACACGCTTACCTCTAATTCTAAGCTTGAAGGGGCCTTCAGCAGAAGGTCGTATAAGTAGCCTGTGATAGCGATACCCCGCTGTCTTAGAAGTGCCAGAATCGGAGCGAGCACCTTGGTGAACGTCCTGGGTGCTGAGGCAAGGCCCAACGGGAGGGCCACAAACTGGTAGTGGTCCTTCCCGATAGCAAATCGCAGAAACCTCTGGTGTCTGGAGTATATGGGGACATGCAGGTATGCGTCCTTGATGTCCAAGGAGGCCAGAAAGTCCCCCGGATGGAGAGCCGTGACTACAGATCGAACCGACTCCATCCGAAAACTTTGTACCTTCACAAAGCAATTGAGGGCTCTGAGATCCAAGCTTGGACAAACCCCCTCCTTCTTCGGCACAATGAACAGATTTGAGTAAAAACCCCGTTCCAGTTCTGGAACTGGAATAACTACCCCGCGTTCCAGTAGACCCTGGACCGCCCCATACAGGGCCTCCCGACGGGTCGGTAGTAGCTGGAGATTGGAGGTGTTGAATCTGTCCGGTGGACAAGAGAGAAACTCTATCTTGTAGCCTGAGGAGATTACTTCGCAAACCCACCTGTCGGAGATTAGTGCTGTCCACTGAGTCGCGAATTTGCGAAGACGTCTCCCCACCCGAGAGCTGGGTGGGGGTGGACCTTCATGCGGACGCAAATTTGTCCGCAGGCTTATTGGGTATGCGGGACCAGGGACGCTTTTGTCCTTGGGCAGGCGCTTTATCGGCCTGGGGTCTTTTCCCTGTCGCCCTAGGGGGACGAAAAAAACACTTGTGTGCAGTAAAGGAGGGCCCTTGCCCTTGGCGTGGCCCCTTACCCTTGCTTATTTGGGGAAGCAAAGTGCTTTCACTTCCTGTGGCATCCTTGATGATGTCATCCAGAGAAGCCCCAAAAAGTCTGTCGCCCTTAAAAGGCAGATCCAACAGGGCTTTCTTGGAAGTCTGGTCCGCAGACCAGCCTTTTAGCCAGATCAGGCGGCGTATTGCTACTGCATAAACCAAAGTTTTAGACAGCAGGGGAATAGTATTCATGTCTGACTCGCAGACAAACCTAAGGCCCTGGACCAACAGGTCGGCCAATGTTATCTCATCAGGAGGAGCATCTCGCTCCTTAACCCCTGGAGTATCAATCTTGCCCATTCAGTAAGTGTGTGAGACACTAGGGCCCCCGCCAATGCCGGGCGTACTGCCGAGCCTACCACTGAGTATAGGTAGCAAGCGAGTGCTTCAGCCTTCTTATCCACAGGGTCCTAGAAAACAGGAGCCCCTTCTACAGGAATTGTGGTGGCTCTATTAAGTCTGGACACCGGAGGGTCCACTATAGGGGGGAGAGGTCCATTTCTCCAGAAAACTCTCCTCAAAAGGGGTACCGTACCGCAAACCTCTTTGGGGCTGTAAAGACCCTCAGTGGGTTCTCCAATTCCTTGTATAAGAGTTTATCAAAAGACACACAAGGGAACACCTTAGCAGTGCGGGCAGGTCTATGAAACCCAAGTGGACCGGAGTCTCTGCTGCTTCTGCAGTATTTTCCAATTTTAGCATATCCCGCACTGCAGTAATAAGGTCAGATACCAAAGCCGTCTCGCGTACTGACCTGGACTTTGAGTCATTCTCACTGTCCGGTCACGGTCTGCAGTCTCTGATGCGTCAGAATCTGGGCCCCGAGCCGTAGCTGGACCTGGTTCTGCACCAGAATTATCCCCAGAAGCTTGCAGAGGATGGGGCGTTTACTACCCCCTGTATTCCCGTGTGCTGCTTCCACCCTGGCAGCAAACGCCTCTAGGATTGCAGTCATAGCGTTCATAGACACCTCAGGGGCACCAGCTGCTAAATCTGGTGTTTCAGGGGAGAAGACATCTGGCTCAGATGCCATGCTGACCACACGCTGACACTCACAGGGCTCCAGGCAAGATATCAATAGGCCACCCTCCTGTGCTGCAGAGAGGCCGGGTCACCCAGAGGACTCACCACCCTGGATAGGTACTGCTATGCTGCGCCTGTGATGCTGTCCCACTGCTGCTGTGTCAGTCTGCTTCTTTTATCAGCACTTCCTGTGTGAATTTTCGCGCCAGTGTAATGCACCCTAGAGGCCGGAGGCTCTCGAAAAATGGTTGCCAAAAACGTCTGTATGGAAGATAATGTGGGCTCTAAGAAAATGGCCGCCGACAGAAGATAGAGGTCAAGCAGCCATAGCCCACAAAAAGATGGCCGCCGAACGGCAATATCTGCATACAGGGTGGACAAACATGGCCGCCGATCAGCTGATAGGGGCCAGTGGGTGTGGCCGAACCACAGGAAGATGGCCGCCGGGCAGTCACAAGAGGCAAAACTTGGCATGGACCACCTCAAAATGGCCGCCGACAGCATGGAGGAGGAAGGACACAAACACAGGTAAGAAAAAATGACATTTCTTTTAAATGTTAGTTACAGCCAGCCCCGCTCCAGTGGGACCCCCTAGGTGACCCCCAGCACCCAGCAACCTTTAGCTAGAAGCCCAGGGAGGAGGGAAAGGCAGGGAGAGAGGGAATAAAGGGGCCACAACCACTTACTTGATCTCTCTAGGAATGTCCAGCTAAATCACCCAGCCGAGGCAGGGGAGTTTTACTTACCTATCCTGCATGTATTCTGCTGGAAGACATTCCAAACAGATCATCGTCCGCGCACGGAAGGTGACTGTTGGCCAGGCATGCTGTGATTGGACCCAGAAGGGACGATCATATGTATGCCCTGGAGCATGACGCTCACCGGACAGGCTGCTGCGACTCGGCCGTAAGGTCAGCCGAAGCTGAGCGGTCCGATGCAAGCCTTGGAGCGTAAGCTCACCGGCCAGGCTGCTGCGACTCGGCCGTAAGGTCAGCCGAAGCTGAGCGGTCCGATGCAGGCCCTGGAGCGTAAGCTCACCGGCCACCCGTGGAGCGATGGGCATGTCGTGGAAAACCCAGCGCGTAGCTAGGGTCGGCACACGCTCGATGGCCGAAACTGGGGAGACTACAAGGATCGAGGATCCAGCCTGTCACCCAGTCGGCAGTTGATCGAAGATCGCAGGAAACAACAAATGTAGCAAAAAAAAAAATATATATATATATATATATATCTTTTTTTCCCCGGACCAATGGGCCCGAAGGGAGCCATGTCCTACTCCTTGCTAGACAGAAAAAAACTGATCTGCGAAGATGCAGACTGAGAGGGTATACCCAGAGGGTCCGCCCCCTGGGCGGTACTGTAGAAGGTGTGATGCAACACTTTTTACAAGTTTTTCTGCCTAGTCACTCCTAATTAACGGATAATACCCACTTTGTCAATAGAGAAGCTGTGTCGGTCCATGGACGAAAGAGTAATCAGATTCTTGCAGCTGGAATGCCAGGTGTATGTGAATAGCTTGTTGTATGGCTACATGCCTATCATTACCTTATACAGGCAATGCCCCCAGGACCGGACTTGCCCACCGGGACACCGGGAAAACTCCCAGTGGGCCGGCTGCCTGGCTGCTTCTGGGGCCGCTGTGAGGGCAGCGGCGCCTGAAAAAATGTGGCTGCAGGGCTGGGCCGACATGCAACTGCAGTTCCGAAACTAGCTGTGCTCGGGAAAGCGCGTACACGCTCGTCAATTTCCGAAAAGGCGGGCACATGCGCAGTGACACAATGGCGCTGAGCGGCGCCATTTTTAAAAGTTAAGCCGTAGCGTGCCTGCGCCGCTCAGTGAGGGCTCGTCTGCCTCTTCCTACGTCCCCCCTCCGCCTCTGAACGCCTGTCCCACTCCCCCCCTCCGCAGCCTCTGACCTCCTGTTCCCCCCTGCAGCCTCTGACCTCCTGTCCCCCCCCCCGCAGCCTCTGACCTCTCCTGTACCATCTGCAGCCTCTGACCATCTCTTGTCTTATATCACATCTGGAGAGGAGTCAAGAGTTGGAGTGCACCTGAGAGGAGGTCAGTGACAGCGCCGCCAGGCCAGTCTGAGGGGGGAGTCAATACAATATTGTAAGGGGGCACTGATCTAAAGGTTTCCCCCTTTTATCAGTAAACCCCACTTACCTTAGTGTTTTCTTTCTGCGGAAGGTGGTCTCTGGTCACCAGAGTCCTCCCCACATTCCCAGAGTTCCCCTTTACATCATAGTCTGCAGGATTCCACCCTTTAGTGGAAGGGGGCACTCTGATGTAAATGGGAATGCAGTAAAGGGGAATGCAGTGGACTCTGATATAAGTGTGGTCTGTGGTCACCAGTGCCCCCCTTTATATCAGAGTTCGACCCCTTTCACACTGAGGCGCTATAACCCTAAACATAACACATGCAAAGCGCCCTGAAAGAGCCGCTCTGCACACTCCAGTGTGAAAGCCCGGAAAATAGCGCTGCTTTATCGCCAACGCACCCACCGCCCCAGTGTAAAAGGGGCCTTCCCACTTAGATCATAATCTGCAATGTTCCCTTTTGTGTCAGAGTTCCCTTGCACTGTAAAGGGGAATCCTGCAGACTCTGATATATGGGGGAACTCTGTGCTGGCTGGGTTATATTAATTTGACCTTCATGTAAATGGGGAAACATGGTTTTTGACTTTTGTTTAACTTAAACACATTGCTAATAGCTTTAGTCTACATGTTTATAGCTTAAATATTGATATTTGCACTGAAAACTGCCATTTTAGGCACTTTTTTTTGCAAATGTGTCTGTGCCAGTAAATGATAAAATTTGTGCTGTTTGTAAATTCCATATCTCTCTTATCTATATATAATACACTCTTCAAATGTGCTTTAAAATGCACGGTTTTCCCTTTCATGTACAAGAAAATAATGACGTTATGATGTTGGGCTGGTATAATAACGCTATGGGGCTGGTATGAAATTATTTCCAGGGCTGGTTTTTATTCCCAGTCCGGCCCTGAATGCACCAGTGATTCCAGCTGCAAGAATCAGAATATTCTTGCCGCCAGAATCTGGTGTTTACAGCTTACAGACAGGGTCATACACTAGCAACAGCCAAAATGATCCCCTCTTTTGCGTTCAGTTGGCTTGTGGTTGCGGCACAGTGGTGCTGCATTTAAAGGTTGAAACAGGCAGTGTGGAGGCAACATATTGCCTCCTCACCACCCGTCAGATGCCTCTAAAAAGCTTTCTACCTCAAATCACTTTCTAGAGGGCTGGCAAGGTCTGTCGCAAGTAGAGATTTAAAGTGATACTAAAGTCTTGTTTTTTTTTGTTTGCACAGAGCAGCCCAGATCTTCCTCTTCTCAGGTCCCTCACCTGCACTCCTAGCCCCTGCCGAGTGCCCCCACAGCAAGCAGCTTGCTATGGGGGCACCTGAGACGAGCCACGGAGCTGACATGGAGCTGCGACCCAGCCCCACCCACTCTCTCTCCTCATTGGCTTACTGACTTTGATTGACAGCAGCAGGAGCCAATGGCGCCCGCTGTGTGTCTTAGGCAATCAGGAGGGAGAGCCCTGGACAGCCGAGGCTCTCATGCAACATCGCTAGACCGAGATGGGGCTCAGGTAAGAATGAGGGGGGCCGTTGCACACAGAAGTTTTTTTTATCTTAATGCATGGAATGACTAAAGTAGTGTATAAAAAGAAATCAACTGCCCTCTTCTTCCCTTATACACTCCACTGCGCTTCGGGAGCAGGTCTGCTGAATGCAGACCAAAAAAACCTTACTAGCTGCTACTTTACAAAAAACTAGGGCTGTTACTGATTAAAATTTTCGTGTTCGATTAATCGATTTATTTTTTTAATCGATTAATCGACTAATTTCGATTAATTATAACGCACATACAGATCCAACTACTTTTAGCTGATCTCCTTGCAGGCCGATTCCCTGTGCAGCTACCAACCACTGGAAAAATCTATAGCAGGATACAAAAAACACACAAAGGCAGCGCTCGATGGGAATAGCATTAAAACTTTTATAGTCTTCAAGTAGGTAACAAAATAAATATTGCACTGGAGATAAAATCGATGTAGCTACATAAACTGTAAAAATGGTGCGAGTAATACCAAACGGTAGCAAAAGCAGTCATAAAAACATGTAGCTAAGTATGATACTGGTATAAAAATGTGTACAACGATACCACTGCTGAATCCAGATGAGAAGGGGCTAACATCAGTCCGTCGGCATGTAGATGTCCCGTGAAGGGAACTATCACAACTCCCAGTGGATGGCTGTAGAATCCCAGGTTGATAGAGGGAAGTGTAACAGCCCTTGCGTGTGGCAGATAGTAAGGTCCCGCCGGCATGCAGATATGAAGGCACAGCAAAGAAGCCCTTCAGATGGACACGGCAAGCCCAAAAAATTTTGATCGATTAAATGAATTTTGATCGCTCAAAACAATTAAACGATTAATCGAGGAATTAATAGTTAATTTCCACAGCCCTACAAAAAACATATAATAATAAAAGTATTTTGAATAAACAAAAATAGTAGCGCTTCTGTGTATCACAGCACAAATCTAAATACTATAGCAAATATATATATGTCCCGTGAAGAAATACATATATGTGAAAAACTATAAAACATATACTCTAAAAATATATGTGCACCTACAATAAATTAATAAGTGTCCGTGGCGTTCAAATATTGTTTTCAAACCAGTTGTGAAAAAAACATTTAAAGAAAGTCCATCAGTGAGATAAGTGTTCCAATAATAGTGACTTCAACTAAAATTTGCATAAAAATCTTCCTGTGTTCTCTTGAATAAACCTTCACCACACCAGCGTGATTAGTGACTCCACTCCCTAAGGACTTGCACTCACCAATAGGATTTGCCTTGCACTCTCATGCTCGGCTTCACAGCTTAAACACCCCTCAGGGTATAAAAGATAGATCCAAACGATGTTGCTAGGTCAGTCAAGTTTTCCCACATGAAAAAGCAAAAAGGTCTCCAATAGTGAAGTACGTAAAAACTTTTATCAAACACAGCACAGGTAACCTTCAATAGTTTCACTCACATCTAGCAAATCAAAGTTAGGCACTTCAGCAAAACCACTTCAAAACGCCAGACAGGCATACGACAGGTAGCCGCGATGTATTGCGGTCTCGGCGGACCGATCAATCATTTGTGTCTCACCCTCCTTCATATATTCCCGTCTCTCCACTCCAATCGAAAACACAGTGAACTTCCGTCCAAACACCGGACTGTAGATTCGATGAGCGGTCGAAAGAACCGAACGCCACACACTATAAAGAGTGCCGTGTAGCTTCTCCCAGACTAGTTTCGTCGCATAGGACTTCTTCCAATGGGCTTCTTCGTCCTATGCGAACACCTTGGAACACTTATCTCACTGATGGACTTTCTTTAAATGTTTTTTTCACAACTGGTTTGAAAACAATATTTGAACGTTACGGACACTTATTAATTTATTGTATGTGCACATATATATTTTTAGAGTATATGTTTTATAGTTTTTCACATATATGTATTTCTTCACGGGACATATATATATTTGCTATAGTATTTAGATTTGTGCTGTGATACACAGATGCGCTATTATTTTTGTTTATTCAAAATACTTTTATTATTAATGCATGGAATGCATTAAGATAAGAAACCTTCTGCCTTTACAACCACTTTAAGCTGCCCATAGATGGATCAAAATTTCGATCCACCTATGGCCATTCCCACTTGACAGAAGTCAGTCTAAAGCCTCGTACACACGGTCGGACTTCAAACAAACTTTTCCGTGGATTTTTGTCCGAAGGGAGTTGGCCGGGCACACCCATAGCATACACACGGCAGGACTTTTCTGCAAACTTTCCCCAAACTTTCCCAAAATCACGTGGTTTTTCTGCTATTTTCTGCTCTTTACCGCCACCCTTAAGTCAACTTCTGCTATTGTTGGTTGATTTTAACATTGGTTCTGGGTATGCGTATTTGTACTTCGGACAAAAGTCCGATGGATTTCTGTACACACGATAGGACTTTGCACCATCGGACTTTTGTTGCCGAAAAGTTTGTCTGTTTGCAGAGCGAACATTTGTCCGATGAAAGCCGATAAAGTTTGTCCGATGGAGCGTACACATGGTCAGAATTTCAGAAAAACCTGGTCATTTTGAAGTTTGTTGTCAAAAAATTAGATCGCGTGTATGGGTCTTTACAGAAGACTGAAAGACTCTTGTCGATCAGCCAGCTGCAGCTACTGATCAGTGTTTACTGGCAGAAAGGATTCCTTCTTCCACCTCGCTTATGTGATTTTTTAAAATGTTTTGGATAGATTAGAGTGGGATTAGAACGCCTGTCAGGTTTTATTGCTGTATTTGTCCTCGTTAGGGTATGCACCCTCTCTATTATTCCTGGTGACTGTTATCATCCAGAGCAAAATTGAAAGAAAGTCTTAAATTTTGGGTTGTCACTAGAACAGGAATAGGAGGAAAATCTTCCAATGGGGACACTAGTTCTGGTGAGAATAAGGGATTCCCTCACTTTAGAGGAATTTCCCCTCACTTACTGTTTTGGCTATGGGACAGGAAGTGATGGGAAATTTCCCCAGTGGAACATAGATAGCAAAAACAATACACCTGGTATGGGTTATATACTGTAAATAACAAAAATAAAATGTGAAGCGCTACCCAAAATTATACATGTGCAAAAATATACTCTCAAATATTACAGTATAAAATGGGAATACCAACAATCCAAAATGTGCTTGATGCATATTTTTCACTTTGCACATTTTGGATTGTTTGTTTCCTATTTTACATTAGTGTAATATTTGAGAGTATATTTTATATATATTTTTGCACATGTATTATTCTGGGTAGTGATGCACTTCTTTGGTATGTATATCATTTTGGAGGTGTGATGAGATCATCTTTTTAGTGTTAGCTTGCTCCCCTTCGTATATTGGTTTCTGATTGAGATAGGTCCCCTTCACACTGGCGGGAGTCCACCGGCGAATCTGCATGCTCCACTGAGCAGGTGGATGACAGGTCCACATCCTCTCCGCTGATGCAGAGCGTACACAGACACAGCCTACTGTTCTCTATGGGGCTGTAGTATGGAAACGGATCACCTGTCCGCTTTCATACGACTGACATCCAATCCGATCCATCGGACTGATGGGGAACGGGTCCCCATTCGTCATTTTTTAGTGGACAGGGTTGGATCAGATGTCAGTGGGTGCCAGGGGGACACATGTCCGCTGCTCCATAGAGAGCAACGGATGGTCTGATCTGGTCAGCCTAAAAAACTGACAGGCGGACTAGATCGGTCTGTCAATGTAAAAGGGCCTTATTCTATCCTAAATTAAAATAAACATTTTGCCTTTATTTCTACTTTAATGTGTATGTCAACTCTAATGCCGCGTACACACAACCGTTTTTAATGACGAGAATTTTTTTTTTTTTAAATGGTCATTAAAAATGATTGTGTGTGGGCTTCAGCTCTATCTGCCCATACCCTCCTGTGTGAGGAGGTTGAGTGGTGTTGTGATGGGTCTCCGCAGCCAGATACTCCCTCAGAATGGCTCTTATCTCTATTACCCCCAATGACTTCAATGTCCACACCAGCTGTAACTCCAACGTAGAGTTTATTTCTCTTATACGACAGTCTCTGATAGAAAAGGATTGGAGAGAGAACAGGACAGAATAAGGTGTGGGAGAGGTCCAGGCACAAATGTAATCCACTTCACTACTTGGCTTTTCAAACAGACTTAGCCCATTTGGATAGTCTCCCCAGATAGGGACTAGCAGCCAAAATGGCACCCGAACCAACTGCACGGTCTCTGCCCCAGACCTGGTGAACTTGGTCTCTGCCACAGACCTGGTGAACTTGGTGTTCAAAGCTTGGCCTCTTTGTAAGGAGAAGACATCCCTCCAGAGAGTACTTGGGCCCCTTCCTTCACTGTGACTTCTCACCAGTCCCTCGGAACGGTCCTCCCCCGGCCTCCTCGTCCAAGATACGGGTTCCCTCGCAAGGCGGCACCCTGAGATTCCTCGATCCTTGGTGGGCCCCAGCTGAAGGTGCTGGGCCCAAGGCCTTTAGTTGCAGCCCCAGGACTGAAGGTGCCTGGGACTGATTCACCGACCTCAGCTTTGGATGACCACGCAGTTACCAGTTAAAGTAGCCCAATGCCGAATAGCAAAAAATGGCCTGGTCATATAGGGGTAAAACCTCCTGGAGCTGAGTTGGTTAAGGTGCAGCAGGTTATAGCAGGATTATGTGCAAGCTGTGGTGTGAATGAGCCCTGAGTTGAGTATAACAGTATTTGCATGACAAAAAATAAGTTTTTTTTTTCGTCACATAAACTGTTACAAGTTGCTATGTGGGGCTGACATCTCTGCTCTTTTTAAAATTTGGCTACACAGACCAGGGACATGTATTCCTGAAAGGCAGACAAACTCAACAGTGTTTACCTGCATTATTATTCTGGGTGAGTAACACAGAGTATTGAAGCAAGAGGGTTGACATGCCACCCAGACAACCAGCATTTTTAGAAGAGCTCAGCAGTAGTACCCTTCTTGTGTCTCTCACGACAGGAGTCGCCATCTTGTAAAATGTGCCTAAATTGAACCAGTAGTTCTAAATTTCTAAAGATGCATCATGATCCGACAGCATGTAGCATTTAAATCTTTATACTGTTATGCCACTTTTACATAGTTTTATGCTCACCCCTACACACAGTGTGTGTGTCTGCTTATAGGTTGCTTAAGAATTGTAATTTGGGGGCAAGGGGCATGCATGTTCTCCACTTACAGGAAATGGAAAAGCACTGTGGCATGCTCTGGATGGTGTTGGAGTGAGAAACATACAGGTAATTACTATGTGCTGACAGCTTATGTTCTCCGAATATGATGGCTGTATAGAACTTCCTACACCTACAGATTTATTTTAAGCCCCCGTTCACACCGGTGCGATTTGTCGCACCCCATTGTTTGCAAATGAACCGTTAAATTGCCGCACTCGCAGTTGCAGTGACTTTAAAAAAGGTTCCTGCACTACTTTTTGCCGATTTCATTGTGACTTGCATAGACTTCTATTAAACGAAGTCGCAATGAAATCGGAGGTGCAAATAGCACTGATTTGCGGCTTTGAAATCGCGCTGAAGTAGCACGATTTCAAAGCCACACCAGTGTCGTCCAGGGCTAAAAGAGAAGTTTGGGATTTAAAAAAAATCACCTAGGTTAATGCAGCCTCAATCCGATGCTGTATCTGTCCCCTGCCACCTCTACACTTAAGCCTCGTACACACGGCCTAGAATCTCGTCAGGAAAAAAAATTGTCGTTTTTCTTGACGAGATTCTTGGACAAGAAACTTGTCCCGGCCGAGTGTACACACGCTCGATTCAAAGAACCCGCGGTTCTTTGAATGGAGCGAACGCGGTGACGTAATCGACTACGACGAGCGTGCGCTCGTCACATTCGATGCCGTCGCCGCCATCTTGCTACACCCTACCTATGCCTAGGAAGCTACCACGCATGCGTCAAAGTAATTTCGAGCATGCACGGGTTTCCACGGCGACAGGTAAGTGTACACACACACACACGCTTTTCTCGTCGAGAAACATGCTGACGAGAATCTCGACGAGAAAATGGAGAATCCTGACGAGAAAATAGAGAGCAGGTTCTCTATTTTTCTCGTCGAGATTCTTGTCGGTTTTGTTGACGAGAAACCTGATAGCCGCGTACACACAATTGATTTACTCGGCAAGAAAGCTCTGCCAGCAAGTTTCTTGTAGTTTTTTGACAAGAAACTCGGTCGTGTGTACGAGGCTTAAGAACTGAGTGAATAAAGTGATATTAAAATTTTGGGTTTCTTTGGTTTAAAAATAACAAACATGTTATATTTACCTGCTCTGTGTAGTGGTTTTGCACAGAGCAGCCCAAATCCTCCTCTTCTCGGGTCCCTCGCTGGCGCTTTTGGCTCCTCCCTCCTGCCAAGTGCCCCCACAGCAAGCAACTTACTGTGGGGGCACCCAAGCCGAGCTGCTGCACTGTGTGTCCATTTAGACAAGGAGCCGAGGCTTGGCCCCACCCCCTCTCTCCTCATTGGCTCACTGACTTTGATCGACAGTAGAGGGAGCCAATGGCGCCCACTGCTTTTTCTCAGTCATTCAAGAGGAAGACAGAAAAAAACAGAAAAGAGGCGCCACTTAGTTAAAACTGTTTCACTTTAATAATACAATAGTATTAAAGCACTCACTCGTAAGTTGACTGTATGAAGCACATAGATGATCAGGTCTGTGGTCGTATTCCGCTAGCTAGCAGTCTCAGTGTGAGATGACCTCCTCGTTTGCTGTATTAGAAGCCGGGATAATATCCATGGTGGATGTTGCCGGAGGATCTTCTCAGAAAACCAAAGGGAGGGCTGGACCGCAAACAGGAAGTTCAGTTTGAGAGCAATTGCTTGAGAAAGATGCGTGCGGGGACCTAGAACGTCTCTTTGCATTAAGCATCGAAACGCGTTGCATGTCGGTCCTGATGTCATCCCGCTGAACGTAGCATTGCGTCTCAAACTGAACTTCCTGTTTGCGGTCCAGCCCTCCCTTTGGTTTTCTGAGAAGATCCTCCGGCAACATCCACCATGGATATTATCCCGGCTTCTAATACAGCAAACGAGGAGGTCATCTCACACTGAGACTGCTAGCTAGCGGAATACGACCACAGACCTGATCATCTATGTGCTTCATACAGTCAACTTACGAGTGAGTGCTTTAATACTATTGTATTATTAAAGTGAAACAGTTTTAACTAAGTGGCGCCTCTTTTCTGTTTTTTTCTGTTTTCATATGTTTGGAGTCTGGCTTCAGCTCCCTCAGCAAGGCTGCCCGGTTACCTTCCTGGACTGTTTTCACTCACACCTGAGCTCTTCGCATAGCTCATAGGACATTTTAGGTATATGTATATATGTATTGTCTTCTGATACACTTTAAGCGCCATTATTGTGATTTAATTCAAGAGGAAGAGTTCCTGGACAGCTGAGGCTCTTGTGCAACATTGCTAAATTGAGATGGGGCTTAGGTAAGTATTAGGGGGCTGCTGCACACATAAAAAGAAAATGAAAAAAGGAAAAGGAGTTGGGAATTGGGAGTTTACAGTGGGGCAAAAAAGTATTTAGTCAGCCACCAATTGTGCAAGTTCTCTTACTTAAAAAGATGAGAGGCCTGTAATTGTCATCATAGGTATACCTCAAATGAGAGACAAAATGTGGAAACAAATCCAGACAATCACATTGTCTGATTTGGAAAGAATTTATTTGCAAATTATGGTGGAAAATAAGTATTTGGTCAATATCAAAAGTTCATCTCAATACTTTGTTATATATCCTTTGTTGGCAATGACAGAGGTTAAACGTTTTCTGTAAGTCTTCACAAGGTTGTCACACACTGTTGCTGGTATGTTGGCCCATTCCTCAATGCAGATCTCCTGTAGAACAGTGATGTTTTGGGGCTGTCGCTGGGCAACACGGACTTTCAACTCCCTCCAAAGGTTTTCTATGGGGTTGAGATCTGGAGACTGGCTAGGCCACTCCAGGACCTTGAAATGCTTCTTACGAAGCTACTCCTTCGTTGCCGAGCGGTGTGTTTGGGATCATTGTCATGCTGAAAGACCCAGCCACGTTTCATCTTCAATGCACTTGCTGATGGGAGGAGGTTTGCACTCAAAATCTCACGATACATGGCCCCATTCATTCTTTTATGTAAACGGATCAGTCGTCCTGTTCCCTTTGCAGAGAAACAGCCCCAAAGCATGATGTTGCCACCCCCATGCTTCACAGTAGGTATGGTGTTCTTTGGTTGCAACTCAGCATTCTCTCTCCTCCAAACACGACGAGTTGTGTTTCTACCAAACAGTTCTACTTTGGTTTCATCTGACCATATGACATTCTCCCAATCCTCTTCTGGATCATCCAAATGCTCTCTAGCAAGCTTCAGACGGGCCCGGACATGTACTAGCTTAAGCAGGGGGACACGTCTGGCACCGCAGGATCTGAGTCCCTGGCGGTGTAGTGTGTTACTGATGGTAGCCTTTGTTACGTTGGTCCCAGCTCTCTGCAGGTCATTCACTAGGTCCCACCGTCTGGTTCTGGGATTTTGGCTAACCGTTCTTGTGATCATTTTGACCCCACGGGGTGAGATCTTGCGTGGAGCCCCAGATCGAGGGAGATTATCAGTGGTCTTGTATGTCTTCCATTTTCTAATTATTGCTCCCAGTTGATTTCTTCACACCAAGCTGCTTGCCTATTGCAGATTTAGTCTTCCCAGCCTGGTGCAGGTCTACAATTTTGTTTCTGGTGTCCTTCGACAGCTCTTTGGTCTTCACCATAGTGGAGTTTGGAGTGTGACCGTTTGAGGTTGTGGACAGGTGTCTTTTATACTGATAACATAGGCGTGCGCACGGGGTGTGCCGGGTGTGCTAATCATCCCGTGCTGTCTCCAGAGATCTGTGCCAAAATGCTGCATCCAAGAGAGTGTGTGGCCCACGCTGCCTGTGAAACAGTTTCACAGGCAGCAGATCGTGAGAATTGCCAGAGCTGTTCCTGTTCAGTGTATGAAACCGTCAGATAATGACACTGTGATTGCATGCAGGAAGAGACACCAGCTGTCAAAAGTCAGTGGTGATGTCAGGGGTGGGCGGGACCGAACAGCCATCAAACACAAGCCAATGGGATGTGGCTCTGCCCCCTCTCTGAAGTAGCTCAATCATTGGCTGTTTATCGCGCTTGGTCCCGCCCACCCCCGACATCGCAGCTGAGTTGTAAGTCATCACAACTCAGCCGCGATGTCGGGGGTGGGCGGGACCAAACGTTATCAACATCAACCAATGATTGGGCTGCTTCAGAGAGGGGGTGGAGCCAGAGAAATGTAGCAGCCTGCCCAGACCCATCCCATTGGCTGGTGTTTGGTAACTGTTCAGTGCCGCCCACCCCCGACATCACCGCTGACTTAACAGCTGGTCTCTCTCCCTGCATGCAGTGTCATTATTTGACAGTTTCATACAGTGAACAGCTCTGACAATTCTCACGATCTCTTGAATGTGAAACTCCCTCTCTCCCCTATCAGTGCCAACCAATGCTGCCAATCAGTGCCAACCAATGCTGCAAATCAGTGCCAACCAATGCTGCCAATCCCTGCCAGTGCTGCTTATCAGTGCCAACCAGTGCTGCCTATCAGTGCCAACCAGTGCTGCCTATCAGTGCCATTGCTGCTTATCAGTACCAACTAATTCTGCCTACCAGTGTCAGTGCTGCTTATCAGTACCAAGCAATGCTGCCTATCAGTGCTAGTGCTGCTTATCAGTGCCAACCAATGCTGCCTATCAGTGCCAACCAATGCTGCCTACCAGTGCCAATCAGTGCCAACCAATGCTGTAAATCAGTGCCAACCAATGCTGCCTATCAGTGCCAATCAATGCTGCCTATCAGTGCCAACCAATGCTGAAAATCAGTGCCAACCAATGCTAACAATCAGTGCCAACCAGTACTGCCTATCGGTGCCAACCAGTACTGCCTATCCATGCCAGTGCTGCTTATCGGTGCCAACCAATTCTGCCTATCAGTACCAACCAGTGCTGCCTATAAGTGCCAACCAATGCTGCCTATCAGTGTCAGTGCTGCTTATCAGTGCCAACCAATGCTGCCTATCAGTGCCAGTGCTGCTTATCAGTGTCAACCAATGCTGCCTATCAGTGCCAACCAGTGCCAATCAATGCTGCCTATCAGTGCCAACCAATGCTGTAAATCAGTGTCAACCAATGCTGTCAATCAGTGCCAATAAGTGCTGCCAATCAGTGCCCATCAGTGCTGCCAATCATAGCCCATGAGTGCTGCCTATCAGTGCCCATGAGTGCTGCCTATCAGTGCCCATGAGTGCTGCCTATCAGTGCCAATCAGTGCTGACAATCAGTGCTGACAATCAGCGCCCATCAGTGACACCCATCAGTGCCAATCAGTGCTGCCAGTCAGTGCTGCCTATCAATGCCCCTCAGTGCTGCCCATTAGTGCCCATCAGTGCTGCCAATCAGTGCTGCCTATCAGTGTCCATCAGTGCTGCCAATCCAAGCCTATCAGTGACCAAAAGTGCTACCAATCAGAGCCCATCAATGCCTCCTATCAGTGCCACCTATCAGTGCCAATCTGTGCTGCCTATCAGTGCCACCTATCAGTGCACATCAGTGCTACCAATTAGTGCTCAGCAACGCTGCCAATCAGTGCAACCTATTAGTGCCCATCAGTGCTGCCTTAGCAGGGATGGTGGAAACCCCTCTACAGATAATTGCAATACAAATTACCTTCAAGTGCAACAACTTTTTAGTTGGGAGGTTCACACCATTATAGCACTTTGAAATTTTTATTTTTTAGATTGTTACACTTAAAGCGGAGCTCCGCCGGAAAAAAATATATTAAAAGCCAGCAGCTACAGCTACAGCAGCTGCTGGCTTTTAATATTTGGACACATACCTGTCCTGGAGTCCAGCGACGTCCGCAGCAGAGGACGAGCGATCGCTCGTCACTCTGCTGCGCTCTCCGCCATCCTCGCTGAGGGAACCAGGAAGTGAAGCCCTGCGGCTTCATGCCCGGTTCCCTACGGCACATGCGCGAGTCGCGCTGCGCCGTTCTGATTCGTCCTCCTGTGTTCTGGGAGCCGAGTGTCTCCCAGAACACTACGGGAAGTCTGGGGGAAGTGACGTCACTCCCGCAGATTCCCGAAGAGAGGACTCCCGGATGTGGGTGAAAATACCTGTCTTAGACAGGTATCTTCACCCCCCTCCCCCCTGAAAGGTGTCAATTGTGACACCTGAGGGGGGGAGGGTTCCAAATAGCAGAAGTTAATATTTAGGGTGGAGCTCCACTTTAATTGTATATGTTTTAGTTACGGTTATAATGTAATTTATTGTACTTGAAATTAATTTTCCACCACCCCTGCTAAGTCCATGTCTTTATGGACCTTGCTTTGTGCACTGGTGCGCAGTCATGTTGGAACAGGAAGAGGCCATCCCCAAACTGTTCCCAAAAAGTTGGGAGCATGAAATTGTCCAAAATGTCCTGATATGCTGACGCCCTAAGAGTTCCCTTCACTGGAACTAATGCCGCGTACACACGATCGTTTTTAATGTCATTTTCAAAAGCGACGTTTTTCTCGACGCCATTTTTCTTGTTTCCTCTCAAGCCTGTCTTGCATACACACGTTCATTAAAAAACGGCACTATAAAGGGGAAGTTCCGTTCGAATGACGCCACCCTTCATGTTAGTAAAGTTTGTTGAGCGACGATTCGCGCTTTTCAACCTAGTGCTTTTCAGTCCGTTACAGCGTGACGAATTGCTATCTCTATTACGAACGCTAGTTTTACCAGAACGAGCGCTCCCGTCTCATACTTGATTCTGAGCATGCGCGTTTTTTTTCTCCTCGTAAAAGCATACACACTACCGTTTTTCACGTCGTTAAAAAAAACGACGTGAAAAAATAGAGCAGGTTCTCATTTTTTTTAGGCCATTTTTCACGTCGTTAAAAATGCACTGGAGCCTACACACGATTGTTTTTACTGGCCAATTTAAAAAATTGCATTTTTAACGACGTGAAAAATGATCGTGTGTACGCGGCATAAGGGGCCAATACCAACTCCTGAAAAACAGCCCCACACCATAATCTCCCCTGCACCAAATGATTTGGACCAGTGCCCAAAGCAAGGTCCATAAAGACATGGATGAGTGAGTTTGATTTGGAAAGTATTTATTTGCAGATTATGGTGGAAAATAAGTATGTGGTCACCTACAAACAAGCAAGATTTCTGGCTCTCACAGACCTGTATCTTCTTCTTTAAGAGGCTCCTCTGTCCTCCACTCATTACCTGTATTAATGGCACCTGTTTGAACTTGTTATCAGTATAAAAGACACCTGTCCACAACCTCAAACAGTCACACTCCAAACTCCACTATGGCGAAGACCAAAGAGCTGTCGAAGGACACCAGAAACAAAATTGTAGACCTGCACCAGGCTGGGAAGACTGAATCTGCAATAGGCAAGCAGCTTGGTGTGAAGAAATCAACTGTGGGAGCAATAATTAGAAAATGGAAGACATACAAGACCACTGATAATCTCCCTCGATCTGGGGCTCCACGCAAGATCTCACCACGTGGGGTCAAAATGATCACAAGAACGGTGAGCAAAAATCCCAGAACCACACAGGGGGACCTAGTGAATGACCTGCAGAGAGCTGGGACCAACGTAACAAAGGCTACCATCAGTAACACACTACGCCGCCAGGGACTCAGATCCTGCAGTACCAGATGTTCCCCCCTGCTTAAGCCAGTACATGTCCGGGCCCGTCTGAGGTTTGCTAGAGAGCATTTGGATGATCCAGAAGAGGATTGGAAGAATGTCATATGGTCAGATGAAACCAAAGTAGAACTGTTTGGTAGAAACACAACTCGTCGTGTTTGGAGGAGAGAGAATGCTGAGTTGCAACCAAAGAACACCATACCTACTGTGAAGCATGGGGGTGGCAACATCATGCTTTGGGGCTGTTTCTCTGCAAAGGGAACAGGACGACTGATCCGTGTACATGAAAGTATGAATGGGGCCATGTATCGTGAGATTTTGAGTGCAAACCTCCTCCCATCAGCAAGGGCATTGAAGTTGAAACGTGGCTGGGTCTTTCAGCATGACAATGATCCCAAACACACCACCCTGGCAACGAAGAAGTGGCTTTGTATGAAGCATTTCAAGGTCCTGGAGTGGCTTAGCCAGTCTCTAGATCTCAACCCCATAGAAAACCTTTGGAGGGAGTTGAAAGTCTGTGTTGCCCAGCGACAGCCCCAAAACATCACTGCTCTAGAGGAGATCTGCATGGAGGAATGGGTCAACATACCAGCAACAGTGTGTGACAACCTTGTGAAGACTTACAGAAAACGTTTAACCAACAAAGGATATATAACAAAGTATTGAGATGAACTTTTGATATTGACCAAATACTTATTTTCCACCATAATTTGCAAATAAAATCTTTCCAAATCAAACAATGTGATTGTCTGGATTTGTTTCCACATTTTGTCTCTCATAGTTGAGGTATACCTATGATGACAATTACAGGCCTCTCTCATCTTTTTAAGTGGGAGAACTTGCACAATTGGTGGCTGACTAAATACCTTTTTGACCCACTGTATATACTTATTTTTATTTTTTATAGATGGGCTATCTTTATGTCCCTTATTATCCATGGGGATTTTTGTCCCCGGACTGTGCTTCTTTAGTGGTTATTCCGCCAGTGTTGTGGGGATCGCTGCCTCAGCTCCCGGGGCTGATTATCCTCCTGGCCAACCCTTAACTCTTCATGCCCAGACTCATATTTGGTTTGTAAGAATAAGTGGGGGACTTATTTCTCTATATCAAATTTTTCTTTATAATTACCCAATTGAAAATTAATATTTATTTCTAACATTTTATAGACATCTATCCTACATCTGCTCCCGAAGAGTGGCACTTTAGCCACGAAATGCGTCAAGCTAATAGATGCTCCCCCGTTTTATACATCTTACAACTGTTACCAATGTTATGTTTCATTGGATCATACCAATTTACAATATGTTTTACTGTGGAGATACGCAGCAACTAGTCTGGTTTTTCTATTATGCTACTATTGTGTACCATTATGTTATTATGCCATTATATTACGTTGTATTATGTCATGGTATAAAGTTTTCCTATTTTACTATGTTTGTTATTATGTTAGGATTCATGGTCATAATTTATGTTATACTCACCAAACACTACTACCATGGTAATATGCTGTGATGCCTCCCTGGCTGCATGTTTCATATAAAGTCAGTGGCGGCTGGGGCTCAAATTTTTTGGGGGGGCGCAAACAAACTGAAAAAAAAAACATCAATTGCCACCACTGTGCCCATTAAACGCAGCCACTGTGCCCAAACGCCACCAGTTTGTCCCCAAATGCAGCCAGTTTGTCCCCAAATGCAGCCCAGTTTGTCCCCCAAATGCAGCCCAGTTTGTCCCCCAAATGCAGCCAGTTTGTCCCCATATACAGCCAGTTTGTCCCCGAATGCAGCCAGTTTGTCCCCGAATGCAGCCAGTTTGTCCCCATATACAGCCAGTTTGTCCCCCATATACAGCCAGTTTGTCCCCATATACAGCCAGTTTGTCCCCCATATACAGCCAGTTTGTCCCCATATACAGCCAGTTTGTCCCCCATAATACAGCCAGTTTGTCCCCCATAATACAGCCAGTTTGTCCCCCATATACAGCCAGTTTGTCCCCCATATACAGCCAGTTTGTCCCCCATATACAGCCAGTTTGTCCCCAAAATACAGCCAGTTTGTCCCCCATATGCAGCCAGTTTGTCCCCAATATACAGCCAGTTTGTCCCCAATATACAGCCAGTTTGTCCCCCCATATACAGCCAGTTTTTCCCCCCATATACAGCCAGTTTGTCCCATATACAGCCAGTTTGTCCCTCATATACAGCCAGTTTGTCCCCAAATGCAGCCAGTTTGTCCCCCATATACAGCCAGTTTGTCCCCCATATACAGCCAGTTTGTCCCCCATATACAGCCAGTTTGTCCCCCATAATACAGCCAGTTTGTCCCCCATATACAGCCAGTTTGTCCCCCATATACAGCCAGTTTGTCCCCATATACAGCCAGTTTGTCCCCCATATACAGCCAGTTTGTCCCCCATATACAGCCAGTTTGTCCCCCATATACAGCCAGTTTGTCCCCCATATACAGCCAGTTTGTCCCCCAAATGCAGCCAGTTTGTCCCCCAAATGCAGCCAGTTTGTCCCCCCATATACAGCCAGTTTGTCCCCCCATATACAGCCAGTTTGTCCCATATACAGCCAGTTTGTTCCCCAAATGCAGCCAGTTTGTCCCCCATATACAGACAGTTTGTCCCCAAATGCAGCCAGTTTTCCCCATATACAGCCAGTTTGTCCCCCATATACAGCCAGTTTGTCCCCCATATACAGCCAGTTTGTCCCCCATATACAGCCAGTTTGTCCCCCATATACAGCCAGTTTGTCCCCCCATATACAGCCAGTTTGTCCCCCATATACAGCCAGTTTGTCCCCCATATGCAGCCAGTTTGTCCCCAATATACAGCCAGTTTGTCCCCCCATATACAGCCAGTTTGTCCCCCCATATACAGCCAGTTTGTCCCCCAAATGCAGCCAGTTTGTCCCCCCAAATGCAGCCAGTTTGTCCCCCAAATGCAGCCAGTTTGTCCCCCAATATACAGCCAGTTTGTCCCATATACAGCCAGTTTGTCCCATATACAGCCAGTTTGTGTCCCATATACAGACAGTTTGTGTCCCATATACAGACAGTTTGTGTCCCATATACAGACAGTTTGTGTCCCATATACAGACAGTTTGTCCCATATACAGACAGTTTGTCCCATATACAGCCAGTTTGTCCCCCATATACAGCCAGTTTGTCCCCCATATACAGCCAGTTTGTCCCCCATATACAGCCAGTTTGTCCCCCATATACAGCCAGTTTGTCCCCCATATACAGCCAGTTTGTCCCCCAAATGCAGCCAGTTTGTCCCCCAAATGCAGCCAGTTTGTCCCATATACAGCCAGTTTGTCCCATATACAGACAGTTTGTGTCCCATATACAGACAGTTTGTCCCCCAAATGCAGCCAGTTTGTCCCATATACAGCCAGTTTGTCCCATATACAGCCAGTTTGTCCCATATACAGCCAGTTTGTCCCCATATACAGCCAGTTTGTCCTCCAAATGCAGCCAGTTTGTCCCCCATATACAGCCAGTTTGTCCCCCATATACAGCCAGTTTGTCCCCCATATACAGCCAGTTTGTCCCCCAAATGCAGCCAGTTTGTCCCCCAAATGCAGCCAGTTTGTCCCATATACAGCCAGTTTGTCCCATATACAGCCAGTTTGTCCCATATACAGCCAGTTTGTCCCCAAAATACAGCCAGTTTGTCCCCCGTATACAGCCAGCTTGTCCCCCATATACAGCCAGTTTGTCCCCAAATGCAGCCAGTTTGTCCCCATATACAGCCAGTTTGTCCCCAAAATGCAGCCAGTTTGTCCCCATATACAGCCAGTTTGTCCCCATATACAGCCAGTTTGTCCCCCAAATGCAGCCAGTTTGTCCCCCCATATACAGCCAGTTTGTCCCCCCATATACAGCCAGTTTGTCCCCCAAAATGCAGCCAGTTTGTCCCCCAAATGCAGCCAGTTTGTCCCCCAAATGCAGCCAGTTTGTCCCCCATAATACAGCCAGTTTGTCCCCCAAATGCAGCCACTTTGTCCCCCCCAGCCCTGCACTTACCTTCATCGGGTCAGCGCCGTCCTTCTCCCGCCCTCGATGTCGCTTCAGCCAATCAGGTTACCGGTAACCAGACCCGGTGAACCTGATTGGCCAGGGAACGCACCCCCCGTGCATCCCCTGGTTAGCTATTTAGAAGCCGATTACAGCCCTCAGGCTTCTAAAGACCAACCAGCCACTGTAATTCAGATGGCCGGCGCTCAAGGGGCCGGCCATCTGAATAGTGGGCGGCAGCGGCGGCGACAATACATAGGTTCATGCAATGCATGAACCTATGTATTGTTGTGAGTGACGGGCGCAGGAGCGAGCGGGGGCGGCGCTTCTGCGCCCACTATGGACGCACCGCCACTCCATAAAAAATAAATTAAAAAAAAACTTTTTTTTGGGTGACTTCAGGGGGGGGGGGGGGGGCGGCGCCCGGGCGCCCCCTATGGACGGGCCGCTACTGATACAGACAGATAGATAGATAGAGAGAGATAGATAGAGAGAGAGAGAGATATAGATACAGATAGATAGATCTGGCTAAGGTGGGGATATACTGTATGTAAACCATGGCTGTAGCAGGACACAGTGCTGGGACCCCTCGTGTAGTATACAGTCAGGAGATGATGTGTAATGAGCACATTGTCGGGTGAATGACTGAAGGATAATTCCCGTGGCACAGAAGAAGCAGGTCATCCTCCCCCTCCCTCCCTCCACACAGTCCGATCACAGATCACAGTACAAGGTGCTGCTGTATAGTGGACACTGGACAGACACTGACAGGGAAACACACTCACTGCTCAGATCACAGTACCTTGCTCAATGCTTCCTTCATTCAGATCAGGGAGCCGATTTCCATGCTGGCACAGAAAGTGAAACCAGAAGTGATGTCGCCGCCCGGGGAAAGCACCGCCCATATCCTACGGCGGTGCCAATCCACAGAGAGATATGAAGGAGAATGACCAATGAGAGTGTAGAGAGGCTATGTGCAGTGCGCCACAAAGACTCACAAAACCCCCAAATGAAGCGTCTTGCCTGCCTGCAATCACAGGATTGCACTGGCATGACGTTTTAAACAGCACTGTGGCCGGCGCCCGTACACAGTGCACTTAAAGGATTTTTTTTTTAAAGGAACATTTTTTTTTTTTAAAGGGACTTTTTTTTTTTACTAGCTGGTGGGGGGGGGGGGGGGGTGGTGCGTAGGGTTGCCACCTCATCCCTTTAAATCCGAACACATATTAATTACACAGGTTCTGTGGCTGATTAAGGTGGTAATTAAACTCACTTGGTGCCTTATCTGCCTTTAATTAGCCTCAGAACCCGTGTAATTCATATGCGTTCGGGTTTAAAGGGATGAGGTGGCAACCCTAGGGGTGCGGCGCCCGGGCGCCCACTATGGACGGGCCGCCACTGTATAAAGTCACAATCTTGCTGCTGCACACAGGTTTTTTATCTTTTTTTTTTTTTTTTTCCATAAAAGATTTTATTGAGAGAAAAATAAGGGTACATGTACATACAAGACATACAGGCTCATGAACATTTCAAGAATAACCAACATTAAAACAGAGCAATGACCGGTAACCGACAGAGAGCAAGTAAACCAGCGTAAGAACGCAAGGACCCACCGTAGGCCAATATCCGCAGGCCTATCCGGGGTCATGATAGAACTTCTGAAAACGGAAATTGCAATGATCGCATAGGTGTTGGGAGCCTCTAGTAAGGCTCCAGGCTATCATTTGGTAGGTTACTTCACAATCGGGAAAGACAAACAACAAAAAAAAAAGGGGGGGAGAAAGGGGAAAGAAGGGTAGGTAAAGGGTAGCAGTCAAGAATAGCAAGTAAGAGGTAGTGGGGAGGATTGAGAAGCGGGAGATGGGAGAGGAGGTGGGGGCCGCTCCTCGTCCCGGGTCCCCGCCCCATTTCAAAACACAGGAAAGATTGCAATGAAGATTGTGTATGCTTCAAATGCTTTAGGACAGCGTTCTAGAAGAAGGATTTATAGTAATCCGTGGTCTTAAAATGTGTCCAACAGGACCAGGTCAGACTAAACTTCTGTAAGCGATCATGAGCTATATGTATCAATTCCTCCAGCTCCTCTATCTTAGCGACCCTGATTAACCATTCTCGAATGGTCGGGATATTCTTTGACCGCCAGTGTGCAGGAACGCAGAGTCTGGCTGCGTTAACCATATGCATGGCCAATGATTTTTGGTAATTACGTTTGGGTAGAGAAGTATGGTGTAGGAGGTATTGAGCAGGAGTGTAATCTAGAGTGAAGGTGGTAACCTGTGTAATGATGGAATTGACCTCCCTCCAGAAAGGCTGGAGCAAGGTACACTCCCACCAAATGTGGATCATGGATCCTACCTCTTCAGTACACCTCCAACATGTATTTGGAATAGAAGGTGAGAATTTATGTAAACGAGATGGGGTTCTATACCATTTCGTGATAATTTTGTAACCATTTTCTTGGATTGCAACGTTCATCGAGCCTTTATGCGCCAGAGTAAGAATGGATTCCCAGTCATCGTCCCCAAGTGTGATTTGCATGTCCCTTTCCCAAGAAGCACGCACATTCTGCACTGCAGGGGTATTATAGGCGTTCTGCAATAGGGCGTAAATGTATGACACAAGGTGTCGTTGTGGTGTATTGCGTGAGCAAAGTGCTTCAAATGGTGTTAATTGTCTATCCCACGTGACCTTCGCATCTGTAAAGAAAGTGAGACAGCTGTCTGAAAGACCAGAAAGGAAAAGTGTTAGTACGTGAGTCAGAGGTGAGCTCCTCATAGGATCGTCTACGGCCCTTATGAAAGAAATGACACGCCAAAACCTCCTCGTGTGGCCATTCCTTGTGGAGGAATGTGTTTGAGTCTCCTGGAGGGAACTCAGGGTTGCCTCTCAGAGAGGTTAGCGGACCCGGTTGTGAGGATAGGTTAAAGAGAGCGACTGCTTTCCTAAAGGCCGATAGGGAGGGTGCAATGAGCGGGTGTGTCTTGAGGGTCAGGGGCCAGGATCGAGGTGATAGCCAAGGTAATGTGGCAATCGGAGTTTGCGTGAGAGAGTTTTCCAACATCACCCATGCTTTGCTTATTTTGTGAAGTTTCCAGTCCACCACTCTAGATAGGTGGCAGGCCATATAATACTTATAAAGATCCGGTAAACCAATGCCCCCTGTTGCTTTGGAACATGTCAACCGTGAGTATTTAATTCGTGGGGCGTTATTCTTCCATATGAATCTAGTGCAGACTTTTTTATATGCCGCAAAGAATGAGGGGGGTAAATATATCGGAATCGTCTGTATTAAATATAGTAGGCGGGGGAGGACGACCATCTTGATGAGGGCCGAGCGCCCAAACCAAGAAACGTTGAGGTTGGCCCAATCCTTCAAATTTAGGTTTTTTATCTTAATGCATGAAGATAAAAACCTTCTACCTTCAGAGCCACTTTAAAGACTGCTGATTGCACAGTTCTTGGGTCTGCTCTGAGCACAGTCAGTCACTACTCTGTGCTAGGCCCCTCCATCGCTCACTGGAGTGCCAGACTGTCTAGGGGTGGGGGGCGGCTGGCTCAGTCTTCCAGCAGCATTCTGAGAGTCTGAGTCAGCTGCCGATCAGGCATCTCGGCAGATCCTGACATTATTGTCGGGATCCCTGCAGAAATTGGAACTGGCTCTGTGATGTCAACCAACAGCAGGCTAAAGTCAGATTGTCGTCTGAATCTGGGTAACAGGAGTGCAGAACTAAGTTCACTTTTGTGACCCAAAAGAGCTTTGGCCATACTTCTACTTTAAAGAGGTATTAAACTCAAAACCAAACATTATTATTATTATACAGGATTTATATAGCGCTGACAGTTTACAACAACAAAGGGCATTACAATACAATTTAATACAGTAGGAATCAGAGAGCCCTGCTCGTTAGAGCCTACAATCTAAGAGGGAGGGTCAAGAGATACATGAGGTAATAACTGTGGGGGATGTGCTAATGGAGAAAATAAATGTGCAGTTGTTAGGTGGGAGCAAGAAGATAGGCTTCTCTGAAGAGATGAGTTTTCACGGATTGTCTGAAAGTGGACAGAGTAGGAGATGATAGGACAGATTGGGGTGGAGAGTTCCAGAGGACTGGGAAAGGCTCCGGAGAAGTCCTGGAGGTGAGCATGGGAAGAGGTGACAAGGGAACTAGAGAGCAGGAGGCCTCGGGAGGAATGAAGAGAATGTTTTGGTTGGTATTTTGAGACTAGGTTAGCAATGTAGCTGGGGGCCACGTTATGGATGGCTTTGTGAGTTATTTTTAGTATCTTGAATTTAATTTGTTGGGTGAGTGGAAGCCAGAGGGATTGGCAGAGAGGGGTAGCAGACGCTGAGCGGTTTGTAAGGTGGATGAACTTGACGGCAGCATTCAGGGTGGACTGAAGGGGGGATAGCCTATGTAAAGGTAAGCCAATGAGGAGGTATTTGCAAGGCGAGAGATGACCAGTGAATTAGAAGCTTTGTGGTGTCATTGGTTAGGAAGGGGCGCATGGGCGTCCGCTGAACTTTGTTCGGGGGGGGGGGGGGGGCATAATTTTAAGGTCATCCATGCTCGGTCCCTTTTTGACAATGTCATGAAGGGGAGGGGCTTAGTCATTATCACATAAAGCACAGGTATGCAAAGGTTTGCGAAACCTGATGCAACTATCAAGCAACTAGCAACTTTGAATAACAATATCATAAAAAATGCAGTTCCCCCCAAGTAAATAACAACCCCCAGGATCAGTGGCAGTTTCCGTAATAAATATTGCCAGCATTGGTGTCAGTAGCAACAATAATAACCCCCCACATCGGTGCAGATTTCTAGAATAAAAACTTCAGCATCTGTACCAGACAGTGTACATAATAATGACCCTCAGCACTGGTGTCAGTTTCCGCACTAAAAACTCCCAGCATTTGGTGTCATTTTCTGCAATAATTGCCCCCAGCATAGATGGGAGGATATCAGGTTAGTCACTTCCTAATGGCTCAGTCCCTAGGAACAGTAATGGATAATGGCCAACAGGCCCTCTTACCAGACCTGGTGAAACCGCAAAAGTGATCCCTCTGGCTGGATGTTCGTTCACTCTGGGTTGCCCGGGGTGACTCTAGTCAGTAGTGTAGCATGCCTGTACCCTGGCAGTGGCTCGGTCTTTCTCCCTCTCTGGTGGTGCGGATACAACGTGTCTCCCTCTCTGGTGGTGCGAGTACAGTGTGGCTCCATCTCTGGTGGTGCGGGTACAGCGTGGCTCCCTCTCTGGTGGTGTGGGTACAGCGGGGCTCCCTCTCTGGTGGTGCGGGTACAGCGGGGCTCCCTCTCTGGTGGTGCAGGTACAGCGTGGCTCCCTCTCTGGTGGTGCGGGTACAGCATGGCTCCCTCTATGGTGGTGCAGGTACAGCGTGGCTCCCTCTCTGGTGGTGCGGTTACAGCGTGGCTCCCTCTCTGGTGGTGCGGGTACAGCATGGCTCCCTCTCTGGTGGTGCAGGTACAGCGTGGCTCCCTCTCTGGTGGTGCGGTTACAGCGTGGCTCCCTCTCTGGTGGTGCGGTTACAGCATGGCTCCCTCTCTGGTGGTGGGTGCACAGCGTAGCTCCCTCTCTGGTGGTGGGGGTAAAGCGTGGCTCCCTCTCTGGTGGTGGGGGTAAAGCGTGGCTCCCTCTCTGGTGGTGCTGGTACAGCGTGGCTCCCTCTCTGGTGGTGCGGGTACAGCGTGGCTCCCTCTCTGGTGGTGCGGGTACAGCGTGGCTGGCTCTCTGGTGGTGTGGGTACAGCGTGGCTCTCTGGTGGTGTGGGTACAGCATGGCTCTTTGGTGGTGCGGGTACAGCGTGGCTCCCTCTCTGGCTTCCCCCAGCACAGTATTCTCTTTTCTCCTCTTGTAACACCCTCCCCCCAGCAGAGTGCTTGCATGCTGGGGGCTGTAGCATGGTGTCTGTGGACATGCTGGGGCCGCCACTCTTCAGGGACTACATTTCCCATGATGCCCCCAGTCCCCAGAGTATTCTGATTGGCCCTCTGCTGTGGCCAATCATGGGGAGGAAAACAGCGGAGAGGAGAAATGTCCCCTTACACTGATGATGAGAGGAGAAATGTCCCCTTACACAGATAATGAGAGGAGAAATGTCCCCTTACACTGATGATGAGAGGAGAAATGTCCCCTTACACTGATGATGAGAGGAGAAATGTCCCCTTACACTGATGATGAGAGGAGAAATGTCCCCTTGCACTGATGATGAGAGGAGAAATGTCCACTTACACTGATGATGAGAGGAGAAATGTCCCCTTACACTGATGATGAGAGGAGAAATGTCCACTTACATTGATGATGAGAGGAGAAATGTCCCCTTACACTGATGATGAGAGGAGAAATGTCCACTTACACTGATGATGAGAGGAGAAATGTCCCCTTACACTGATGATGAGAGGAGAAATGTCCACTTACATTGATGATGAGAGGAGAAATGTCCCCTTACACTGATGATGAGAGGAGAAATGTCCCCTTACATTGATGATGAGAGGAAAAATGTCCCCTTACACTGATGATGAGAGGAGAAATGTCCCCTTACATTGATGATGAGAGGAGTAATGCCCCCTTACATTGATGATGAGAGGAGAAATGTCCCCTTACACTGATGATGAGAGGAGAAATGTCCCCTTACATTGATGATGAGAGGAAAAATGTCCCCTTACATTGATGATGAGAGAAGAAATGTATGTCCCCTTACATTGATGATGAGAGGAGAAATGTCCCCTTACACTGATGATGAGAGGAGAAATGTCCCCTTACACTGATGATGAGAGGAGAAATGTCCCCTTCCATTGATGATGAGAGGAAAAATGTCCCCTTACACTGATGATGAGAGGAGAAATGTCCCCTTACATTGATGATGAGAGGAGTAATGCCCCCTTACATTGATGATGAGAGGAGAAATGTCCCCTTACATTGATGATGAGAGGAGTAATGCCCCCTTACATTGATGTTGAGAGGAGAAATATCCCCTTACACTGATGATGAGAGGAGAAATGTCCCCTTACACTGATGATGAGAGGAGAAATGTCCCCTTACACTGATGATGAGAGGAGAAATGTCCCCTTACACTGATGATGAGAGGAGAAATGTCCCCTTACACTGATGATGAGAGGAGAAATGTCCCCTTACATTGATGATGAGAGGAGAAATGTCCCCCTACACTGATGATGAGAGGAGAAATGTCCCCTTACATTGATGATGAGAGGAGAAATGTCCCCTTACACTGATGATGAGAGGAGAAATGTCCCCTTACACTGATGATGAGAGGAGAAATGTCCCCTTGCACTGATGATGAGAGGAGAAATGTCCCCTTACACTGATGATGAGAGGAGAAATGTCCCCTTCCATTGATGATGAGAGGAAAAATGTCCCCTTACACTGATGATGAGAGGAGAAATGTCCCCTTCCATTGATGATGAGAGGAGTAATGCCCCCTTACATTGATGATGAGAGGAGAAATGTCCCCTTACACTGATGATGAGAGGAGAAATGTCCCCTTCCATTGATGATGAGAGGAAAAATGTCCCCTTACACTGATGATGAGAGGAGAAATGTCCCCTTACATTGATGATGAGAGGAGAAATGTCCCCCTACACTGATGATGAGAGGAGAAATGTCCCCTTACATTGATGATGAGAGGAGAAATGTCCCCTTACACTGATGATGAGATGAGAAATGTCCCCTTACACTGATGATGAGAGGAGAAATGTCCCCTTACACTGATGATGAGAGGAGAAATGTCCCCTTACCCTGATGATGAGAGGAGAAATGTCCCCTTTCATTGATGATGAGAGGAGAAATGTCCCCTTACATTGATGATGAGAGGAGAAATGTCCCCTTACATTGATGATGAGAGGAGAAATGTCCCCTTACACTGATGATGAGAGGAGAAATGTCCCCTTACACTGCTGATGAGAGGAGAAATGTCCCCCTACATTGATGATGAGAGGAGAAATGTCCCCTTACATTGATGATGAGAGGAGAAATGTCCCCTTACACTGATGATGAGAGGAGAAATGTCCCCTTACAGTCACTGATGATGAGAGGAGAAATGTCCCCTTACAATGATGATGAGAGGAGAAATGTCCCCCCACAATGATGATGAGAGGAGAAATGTCCCCTTACACTGATGATGAGAGGAGAAATGTCCCCTTACACTGATGATGAGAGGAGAAATGTCCCCTTACATTGATGATGAGAGGAGAAATGTCCCCTTACACTGATGATGAGAGGAGAAATGTCCCCTTACACTGATGATGAGAGGAGAAATGTCCCCCTACATTGATGATGAGAGGAGAAATGTCCCCTTACACTGATGATGAGAGGAGAAATGTCCCCTTACATTGATGATGAGAGGAGGAATGTCCCCTTACATTGATGAAGAGAGGAGAAATGTCCCCTTACAATGATGATGAGAGGAGAAATGTCCCCTTACACTGATGATGAGAGGAAAAATGTCCCCTTACACTGATGATGAGAGGAGAAATGTCCCCTTACACTGATGATGAGAGGAGAAATGTCCCCTTACACTGATGATGAGAGGAGAAATGTCCCCTTACCCTGATGATGAGAGGAGAAATGTCCCCTTTCATTGATGATGAGAGGAGAAATGTCCCCTTACATTGATGATGAGAGGAGAAATGTCCCCTTAAATTGATGATGAGAGGAGAAATGTCCCCTTACAATGATGATGAGAGGAGAAATGTTCCCTTACACTGATGATGAGAGGAGAAATGTCCCCTTACATTGATGATGAGAGGAGAAATGTCCCCTTACACTGATGATGAGAGGAGAAATGTCCCCTTACACTGATGATGAGAGGAGAAATGTCCCCCTACATTGATGATGAGAGGAGAAATGTCCCCTTACACTGATGATGAGAGGAGAGATGTCCCCTTACATTGATGATGAGAGGAGAAATGTCCCCTTACATTGATGATGAGAGGAGAAATGTCCCGTTACACTGATGATGAGAGGAGAAATGTCCCCTTACACTGCTGATGAGAGGAGAAATGTCCCCCTACATTGATGATGAGAGGAGAAATGTCCCCTTACATTGATGATGAGAGGAGAAATGTCCCCTTACAGTCACTGATGATGAGAGGAGAAATGTCCCCTTACATTGATGATGAGAGGAGAAATGTCCCCTTACAATGATGATGAGAGGAGAAATGTCCCCCCCACAATGATGATGAGAGGAGAAATGTCCCCTTACACTGATGATGAGAGGAGAAATGTCCCCTTACACTGATGATGAGAGGAGAAATGTCCCCTTACACTGATGATGAGAGGAGAAATGTCCCCTTACATTGATGATGAGAGGAGAAATGTCCCCTTACATTGATGATGAGAGGAGAAATGTCCCCTTACATTGATGAAGAGAGGAGAAATGTTCCCTTACAATGATGATGAGAGGAGAAATGTCCCCTTACACTGATGATGAGAGGAGAAATGTCCCCTTACACTGATGATGAGAGGAGAAATGTCCCCTTACATTGATGATGAAAGGAGAAATGTCCCCTTACATTGATGATGAGAGGAGAAATGTCCCCTTACACTGATGATGAGAGGAGAAATGTCCCCTTACACTGATGATGAGAGAAGAAATGTCCCCTTACACTGATGATGAAATGAGAAATGTCCCCTTACATTGATGATGAGAGGAGAAATGTCCCCTTACATTGATGATGAGAGGAGAAATGTCCCCTTAAACTGATGATGAGAGGAGAAATGTCCCCTTACACTGCTGATGAGAAGAGAAATGTCCCCTTACACTGTTGATGAGAGGAGTAATGCCCCCTTACATTGATGTTGAGAGGAGAAATGTCCCCTTACATTGATGATGAGAGGAGGAATGTCCCCTTACATTGATGATGAGAGGAGAAATGTCCCCTTACACTGATGATGAGAGGAGAAATGTCCCCTTACATTGATGATGAGGGGAGAAATGTCCCCCTACACTGATGATGAGAGGAGAAATGTCCCCTTACATTGATGATGAGAGGAGAAATGTCCCCCTTACACTGATGATGAGATGAGAAATGTCCCCTTACACTGATGATGAGAGGAGAAATGTCCCCTTACACTGATGATGAGAGGAGAAATGTCCCCTTACCCTGATGATGAGAGGAGAAATGTCCCCTTTCATTGATGATGAGAGGAGAAATGTCCCCTTACATTGATGATGAGAGGAGAAATGTCCCCTTACATTGATGATGAGAGGAGAAATGTCCCCTTACACTGATGATGAGAGGAGAAATGTCCCCTTACACTGCTGATGAGAGGAGAAATGTCCCCCTACATTGATGATGAGAGGAGAAATGTCCCCTTACATTGATGATGAGAGGAGAAATGTCCCCTTACAGTCACTGATGATGAGAGGAGAAATGTCCCCTTACATTGATGATGAGAGGAGAAATGTCCCCTTACAATGATGATGAGAGGAGAAATGTCCCCCCCACAATGATGATGAGAGGAGAAATGTCCCCTTACACTGATGATGAGAGGAGAAATGTCCCCTTACACTGATGATGAGAGGAGAAATGTCCCCTTACACTGATGATGAGAGGAGAAATGTCCCCTTACATTGATGATGAGAGGAGAAATGTCCCCTTACATTGATGATGAGAGGAGAAATGTCCCCTTACATTGATGAAGAGAGGAGAAATGTTCCCTTACAATGATGATGAGAGGAGAAATGTCCCCTTACACTGATGATGAGAGGAGAAATGTCCCCTTACACTGATGATGAGAGGAGAAATGTCCCCTTACATTGATGATGAGAGGAGAAATGTCCCCTTACATTGATGATGAGAGGAGAAATGTCCCCTTAAACTGATGATGAGAGGAGAAATGTCCCCTTACACTGCTGATGAGAAGAGAAATGTCCCCTTACACTGTTGATGAGAGGAGTAATGCCCCCTTACATTGATGTTGAGAGGAGAAATGTCCCCTTACATTGATGATGAGAGGAGGAATGTCCCCTTACATTGATGATGAGAGGAGAAATGTCCCCTTACACTGATGATGAGAGGAGAAATGTCCCCTTACATTGATGATGAGGGGAGAAATGTCCCCCTACACTGATGATGAGAGGAGAAATGTCCCCTTACATTGATGATGAGAGGAGAAATGTCCCCCTTACACTGATGATGAGATGAGAAATGTCCCCTTACACTGATGATGAGAGGAGAAATGTCCCCTTACACTGATGATGAGAGGAGAAATGTCCCCTTACCCTGATGATGAGAGGAGAAATGTCCCCTTTCATTGATGATGAGAGGAGAAATGTCCCCTTACATTGATGATGAGAGGAGAAATGTCCCCTTACATTGATGATGAGAGGAGAAATGTCCCCTTACATTGATGATGAGAGGAGAAATGTCCCCTTACACTGATGATGAGAGGAGAAATGTCCCCTTACACTGCTGATGAGAGGAGAAATGTCCCCCTACATTGATGATGAGAGGAGAAATGTCCCCTTACATTGATGTTGAGAGGAGAAATGTCCCCTTACATTGATGATGAGAGGAGGAATGTCCCCTTACATTGATGATGAGAGGAGAAATGTCCCCTTACACTGATGATGAGAGGAGAAATGTCCCCTTACATTGATGATGAGGGGAGAAATGTCCCCCTACACTGATGATGAGAGGAGAAATGTCCCCTTACATTGATGATGAGAGGAGAAATGTCCCCCTTACACTGATGATGAGATGAGAAATGTCGCCTTACACTGATGATGAGAGGAGAAATGTCCCCTTACACTGATGATGAGAGGAGAAATGTCCCCTTACCCTGATGATGAGAGGAGAAATGTCCCCTTTCATTGATGATGAGAGGAGAAATGTCCCCTTACATTGATGATGAGAGGAGAAATGTCCCCTTACACTGATGATGAGAGGAGAAATGTCCCCTTACACTGATGATGAGAGGAGAAATGTCCCCTTACACTGCTGATGAGAGGAGAAATGTCCCCCTACATTGATGATGAGAGGAGAAATGTCCCCTTACATTGATGATGAGAAGAGAAATGTCCCCTTACAGTCACTGATGATGAGAGGAGAAATGTCCCCTTACATTGATGATGAGAGGAGAAATGTCCCCTTACAATGATGATGAGAGGAGAAATGTCCCCCCCACAATGATGATGAGAGGAGAAATGTCCCCTTACACTGATGATGAGAGGATAAATGTCCCCTTACACTGATGATGAGAGGAGAAATGTCCCCTTACACTGATGATGAGAGGAGAAATGTCCCCTTACATTGATGATGAGAGGAGAAATGTCCCCTTACATTGATGATGAGAGGAGAAATGTCCCCTTACATTGATGAAGAGAGGAGAAATGTTCCCTTACAATGATGATGAGAGGAGAAATGTCCCCTTACACTGATGATGAGAGGAGAAATGTCCCCTTACACTGATGATGAGAGGAGAAATGTCCCCTTACATTGATGATGAAAGGAGAAATGTCCCCTTACATTGATGATGAGAGGAGAAATGTCCCCTTACACTGATGATGAGAGGAGAAATGTCCCCTTACACTGATGATGAGAGAAGAAATGTCCCCTTACACTGATGATGAAATGAGAAATGTCCCCTTACATTGATGATGAGAGGAGAAATCTCCCCTTACATTGATGATGAGAGGAGAAATGTCCCCTTAAACTGATGATGAGAGGAGAAATGTCCCCTTACACTGCTGATGAGAAGAGAAATGTCCCCTTACACTGTTGATGAGAGGAGTAATGCCCCCTTACATTGATGTTGAGAGGAGAAATGTCCCCTTACATTGATGATGAGAGGAGGAATGTCCCCTTACATTGATGATGAGAGGAGAAATGTCCCCTTACACTGATGATGAGAGGAGAAATGTCCCCTTACATTGATGATGAGGGGAGAAATGTCCCCCTACACTGATGATGAGAGGAGAAATGTCCCCTTACATTGATGATGAGAGGAGAAATGTCCCCCTTACACTGATGATGAGATGAGAAATGTCCCCTTACACTGATGATGAGAGGAGAAATGTCCCCTTACACTGATGATGAGAGGAGAAATGTCCCCTTACCCTGATGATGAGAGGAGAAATGTCCCCTTTCATTGATGATGAGAGGAGAAATGTCCCCTTACATTGATGATGAGAGGAGAAATGTCCCCTTACATTGATGATGAGAGGAGAAATGTCCCCTTACACTGATGATGAGAGGAGAAATGTCCCCTTACACTGCTGATGAGAGGAGAAATGTCCCCCTACATTGATGATGAGAGGAGAAATGTCCCCTTACATTGATGATGAGAGGAGAAATGTCCCCTTACACTGATGATGAGAGGAGAAATGTCCCCTTACAGTCACTGATGATGAGAGGAGAAATGTCCCCTTATAATGATGATGTGAGGAGAAATGTCCCCCCACAATGATGATGAGAGGAGAAATGTCCTCTTACACTGATGATGAGAGGAGAAATGTCCCCTTACACTGATGATGAGAGGAGAAATGTCCCCTTACATTGATGATGAGAGGAGAAATGTCCCCTTACACTGATGATGAGAGGAGAAATGTCCCCTTACAATGATGATGAGAGGAGAAATGTCCCCTTACACTGATGATGAGAGGAGAAATGTCCCCTTACACTGATGATGAGAGGAGAAATGTCCCCTTACATTGATGATGAGAGGAGAAATGTCCCCTTACATTGATGATGAGAGGAGAAATGTCCCCTTACACTGATGATGAGAGGAGAAATGTCCCCTTACACTGATGATGAGAGGAGAAATGTCCCCTTACCCTGATGATGAGAGGAGAAATGTCCCCTTTCATTGATGATGAGAGGAGAAATGTCCCCTTACATTGATGATGAGAGGAGAAATGTCCCCTTACATTGATGATGAGAGGAGAAATGTCCCCTTACACTGATGATGAGAGGAGAAATGTCCCCTTACACTGCTGATGAGAGGAGAAATGTCCCCCTACATTGATGATGAGAGGAGAAATGTCCCCTTACATTGATGATGAGAGGAGAAATGTCCCCTTACACTGATGATGAGAGGAGAAATGTCCCCTTACAGTCACTGATGATGAGAGGAGAAATGTCCCCTTACAATGATGATGAGAGGAGAAATGTCCCCCCACAATGATGATGAGAGGAGAAATGTCCCCTTACACTGATGATGAGAGGAGAAATGTCCCCTTACACTGATGATGAGAGGAGAAATGTCCCCTTACATTGATAATGAGAGGAGAAATGTCCCCTTACATTGATGATGAGAGGAGAAATGTCCCCTTACATTGATGATGACAGGAGAAATGTCCCCTTACACTGATGATGAGAGGAGAAATGTCCCCTTACACTGATGATGAGAGGAGAAATGTCCCCCTACATTGATGATGAGAGGAGAAATGTCCCCTTACACTGATGATGAGAGGAGAGATGTCCCCTTACACTGATGATGAGAGGAGAAATGTCCCCTTACATTGATGATGAGAGGAGAAATGTCCCCTTACATTGATGAAGAGAGGAGAAATGTCCCCTTACAATGATGATGAGAGGAGAAATGTCCCCTTACACTGATGATGAGAGGAGAAATGTCCCCTTACACTGATGATGAGAGGAGAAATGTCCCCTTACACTGATGATGAGAGGAGAAATGTCCCCTTACATTGATGATGAGAGGAGAAATGTCCCCTTACACTGATGATGAGAGGAGAAATGTCCCCTTACAATGATGATGAGAGGAGAAATGTCCCCTTACACTGATGATGAGAGGAGAAATGTCCCCTTACACTGATGATGAGAGGAGAAATGTCCCCTTACATTGATGATGAGAGGAGAAATGTCCCCTTACATTGATGATGAGAGGAGAAATGTCCCCTTACACTGATGATGAGAGGAGAAATGTCCCCTTACACTGATGATGAGAGGAGAAATGTCCCCTTACCCTGATGATGAGAGGAGAAATGTCCCCTTTCATTGATGATGAGAGGAGAAATGTCCCCTTACATTGATGATGAGAGGAGAAATGTCCCCTTACATTGATGATGAGAGGAGAAATGTCCCCTTACACTGATGATGAGAGGAGAAATGTCCCCTTACACTGCTGATGAGAGGAGAAATGTCCCCCTACATTGATGATGAGAGGAGAAATGTCCCCTTACATTGATGATGAGAGGAGAAATGTCCCCTTACACTGATGATGAGAGGAGAAATGTCCCCTTACAGTCACTGATGATGAGAGGAGAAATGTCCCCTTACAATGATGATGAGAGGAGAAATGTCCCCCCACAATGATGATGAGAGGAGAAATGTCCCCTTACACTGATGATGAGAGGAGAAATGTCCCCTTACACTGATGATGAGAGGAGAAATGTCCCCTTACATTGATAATGAGAGGAGAAATGTCCCCTTACATTGATGATGAGAGGAGAAATGTCCCCTTACATTGATGATGAGAGGAGAAATGTCCCCTTACACTGATGATGAGAGGAGAAATGTCCCCTTACACTGATGATGAGAGGAGAAATGTCCCCCTACATTGATGATGAGAGGAGAAATGTCCCCTTACACTGATGATGAGAGGAGAGATGTCCCCTTACACTGATGATGAGAGGAGAAATGTCCCCTTACATTGATGATGAGAGGAGAAATGTCCCCTTACATTGATGAAGAGAGGAGAAATGTCCCCTTACAATGATGATGAGAGGAGAAATGTCCCCTTACACTGATGATGAGAGGAGAAATGTCCCCTTACACTGATGATGAGAGGAGAAATGTCCCCTTACACTGATGATGAGAGGAGAAATGTCCCCTTACACTGATGATGAGAGGAGAAATGTCCCCTTACATTGATGATGAGAGGAGAAATGTCCCCTTACACTGATGATGAGAGGAGAAATGTCCCCTTACATTGATGATGAGAGGAGAAATGTCCCCTTACACTGATGATGAGAGAAGAAATGTCCCCTTACACTGATGATGAAATGAGAAATGTCCCCTTACATTGATGATGAGAGGAGAAATGTCCCCTTACACTGATGATGAAATGAGAAATGTCCCCTTACATTGATGATGAGAGGAGAAATGTCCCCTTACATTGATGATGAGAGGAGAAATGTCCCCTTAAACTGATGATGAGAGGAGAAATGTCCCCTTACATTGATGATGAGAGGAGAAATGTCCCCTTAAACTGATGATGAGAGGAGAAATGTCCCCTTACACTGCTGATGAGAGGAGAAATGTCCCCTTACACTGTTGATGAGAGGAGTAATGCCCCCTTACATTGATGTTGAGAGGAGAAATGTCCCCTTACATTGATGATGAGAGGAGGAATGTCCCCTTACATTGATGATGAGAGGAGAAATGTCCCCTTACACTGATGATGAGAGGAGAGATGTCCCCTTACATTGATGATGAGAGGAGAAATGTCCCCTTACACTGATGATGAGAGGAGAAATGTCCCCTTACATTGATGATGAGAGGAGAAATGTCCACTTACATTGATGACGAGAGGAGAAATGTCCCCTTAAACTGATGATGAGAGGAGAAATGTCCCCTTACACTGCTGATGAGAGGAACAATGTCCCCTTACCGTGTTGATGAGAGGAGTAATGCCCCCTTACATTGATGTTGAGAGGAGAAATGTCCCCTTACATTGATGATGAGAGGAAGAATGTCCCCTTACATTGATGATGAGAGGAGAAATGTCCTCTTACACTGATGATGAGAGGAGAAATGTCCCCTTACATTGATGATGAGAGGAGAAATGTCCCCTTACACTGATGATGAGAGGAGAAATGTCCCCTTACATTGATGATGAGAGGAGAAATGTCCCCTTAAACTGATGATGAGAGGAGAAATGTCCCCTTACACTGCTGATGAGAGGAGAAATGTCCCCTTACACTGTTGATGAGAGGAGTAATGCCCCCATACATTGATGTTGAGAGGAGAAATGTCCCCTTACATTGATGATGAGAGGAGGAATGTCCCCTTACATTGATGATGAGAGGAGAAATGTCCCCTTACACTGATGATGAGAGGAGAAATGTCCCCTTACATTGATGATGAGAGGAGAAATGTCCCCTTACACTGATGATGAGAGGAGAAATGTCCCCTTACACTGATGATGAGAGGAGAAATGTCCCCTTACACTGATGATGAGAGGAGAAATGTCCCCTTACACTGATGATGAGAGGAGAAATGTCCCCTTACATTGATGATGAGAGGAGAAATGTCCCCTTACACTTATGATGAGAGGAGAAATGTCCCCTTACACTGATGATGAGAGGAGAAATGTCCCCTTACACTGATGATGAGAGGAGAAATGTCCCCTTACCCTGATGATGAGAGGAGAAATGTCCCCTTTCATTGATGATGAGAGGAGAAATGTCCCCTTACATTGATGATGAGAGGAGAAATGTCCCCTTACATTGATGATGAGAGGAGAAATGTCCCCTTACACTGATGATGAGAGGAGAAATGTCCCCTTACACTGCTGATGAGAGGAGAAATGTCCCCCTACATTGATGATGAGAGGAGAAATGTCCCCTTACATTGATGATGAGAGGAGAAATGTCCCCTTACACTGATGATGAGAGGAGAAATGTCCCCTTATAATGATGATGAGAGGAGAAATGTCCCCCCACAATGATGATGAGAGGAGAAATGTCCTCTTACACTGATGATGAGAGGAGAAATGTCCCCTTACACTGATGATGAGAGGAGAAATGTCCCCTTACATTGATGATGAGAGGAGAAATGTCCCCTTACACTGATGATGAGAGGAGAAATGTCCCCTTACAATGATGATGAGAGGAGAAATTTCCCCTTACACTGATGATGAGAGGAGAAATGTCCCCTTACACTGATGATGAGAGGAGAAATGTCCCCTTACATTGATGATGAGAGGAGAAATGTCCCCTTACATTGATGATGTGAGGAGAAATGTCCCCTTACACTGATGATGAGAGGAGAAATGTCCCCTTACACTGATGATGAGAGGAGAAATGTCCCCTTACCCTGATGATGAGAGGAGAAATGTCCCCTTTCATTGATGATGAGAGGAGAAATGTCCCCTTACATTGATGATGAGAGGAGAAATGTCCCCTTATACTGATGATGAGAGGAGAAATGTCCCCTTACACTGCTGATGAGAGGAGAAATGTCCCCCTACATTGATGATGAGAGGAGAAATGTCCCCTTACATTGATGATGAGAGGAGAAATGTCCCCTTACACTGATGATGAGAGGAGAAATGTCCCCTTACAGTCACTGATGATGAGAGGAGAAATGTCCTCTTACAATGATGATGAGGAGAAATGTCCCCCCACAATGATGATGAGAGGAGAAATGTCCCCTTACACTGATGATGAGAGGAGAAATGTCCCCTTACACTGATGATGAGAGGAGAAATGTCCCCTTACATTGATGATGAGAGGAGAAATGTCCCCTTACATTGATGATGAGAGGAGAAATGTCCCCTTACAGTCACTGATGATGAGAGGAGAAATGTCCCCTTACAATGATGATGAGAGGAGAAATGTCCCCCCACAATGATGATGAGAGGAGAAATGTCCCCTTACACTGATGATGAGAGGAGAAATGTCCCCTTACACTGATGATGAGAGGAGAAATGTCCCCTTACATTGATGATGAGAGGAGAAATGTCCCCTTACATTGATGATGAGAGGAGAAATGTCCCCTTACATTGATGATGAGAGGAGAAATGTCCCCTTGCACTGATGATGAGATCAGAAATGTTCCCTTACACTGATGATGAGAGGAGAAATGTCCCCCTACATTGATGATGAGAGGAGAAATGTCCCCTTACACTGATGATGAGAGGAGAGATGTCCCCTTACACTGATGATGAGAGGAGAAATGTCCCCTTACATTGATGATGAGAGGAGAAATGTCCCCTTACATTGATGAAGAGAGGAGAAATGTCCCCTTACAATGATGATGAGAGGAGAAATGTCCCCTTACACTGATGATGAGAGGAGAAATGTCCCCTTACACTGATGATGAGAGGAGAAATGTCCCCTTACATTGATGATGAAAGGAGAAATGTCCCCTTACATTGATGATGAGAGGAGAAATGTGCCCTTACACTGATGATGAGAGGAGAAATGTCCCCTTACACTGATGATGAGAGGAGAAATGTCCCCTTACATTGATGATGAGAGGAGAAATGTCCCCTTAAACTGATGATGAGAGAAGAAATGTCCCCTTACACTGATGATGAAATGAGAAATGTCCCCTTACATTGATGATGAGAGGAGAAATGTCCCCTTACACTGATGATGAAATGAGAAATGTCCCCTTACATTGATGATGAGAGGAGAAATGTCCCCTTACATTGATGATGAGAGGAGAAATGTCCCCTTAAACTGATGATGAGAGGAGAAATGTCCCCTTACACTGCTGATGAGAGGAGAAATGTCCCCTTACACTGTTGATGAGAGGAGTAATGCCCCCTTACATTGATGATGAGAGGAGAAATGTCCCCTTACATTGATGATGAGAGGAGGAATGTCCCCTTACATTGATGATGAGAGGAGAAATGTCCCCTTACACTGATGATGAGAGGAGAGATGTCCCCTTACATTGATGATGAGAGGAGAAATGTCCCCTTACACTGATGATGAGAGGAGAAATGTCCCCTTACATTGATGATGAGAGGAGAAATGTCCCCTTACACTGATGATGAGAGGAGAAATGTCCCCTTACACTGATGATGAGAGGAGAAATGTCCACTTACATTGATGACGAGAGGAGAAATGTCCCCTTAGGGCTCTTTCACACGGGGCGGATCCGTGCAGATCCGCCCCGTGAAGCTCCGCTTGCTCAGCGGGGATCGCTCCGTTGATCCCCGCTGAGCCGACGGATGACTGGGCGGTCCCCGCACACTGTGCAGGGACCGCCCTGTCAGAGCGCCGCTCTCCCCTATGGGGAATCGGATGACGACGGACCGTAGAGTCCGTTGTCATCCGATCCGCTCCGCCGACGGAAGGAAAAATAGGGTTTTCCTCCGTCACACTTTGGCGGAGCGGAGCGGAGCGGATGTCAGCGGACATGTCTCCGCTGACATCCGTGCCTCCATAGGAGTGCATGGAGGATCCGTTTCAGGTCCGCCTAAAAAACTGACAGGCGGACCTGAACGGACCTCCGTGTGAAAGGGGCCTTAAACTGTTGATGAGAGGAGAAATGTCCCCTTACACTGCTGATGAGAGGAGAAATGTCCCCTTACACTGTTGATGAGAGGAGTAATGCCCCCTTACATTGATGTTGAGAGGAGAAATGTCCCCTTACATTGATGATGAGAGGAGGAATGTCCCCTTACATTGATGATGAGAGGAGAAATGTCCCCTTACACTGATGATGAGAGGAGAAATGTCCCCTTACATTGATGATGAGAGGAGAAATGTCCCCTTACACTGATGATGAGAGGAGAAATGTCCCCTTACATTGATGATGAGAGGAGAAATGTCCCCTTAAACTGATGATGAGAGGAGAAATGTCCCCTTACACTGCTGATGAGAGGAGAAATGTCCCCTTACACTGTTGATGAGAGGAGTAATGCCCCCATACATTGATGTTGAGAGGAGAAATGTCCCCTTACATTGATGATGAGAGGAGGAATGTCCCCTTACATTGATGATGAGAGGAGAAATGTCCCCTTACACTGATGATGAGAGGAGAAATGTCCCCTTACATTGATGATGAGAGGAGAAATGTCCCCTTACACTTATGATGAGAGGAGAAATGTCCCCTTACACTGATGATGAGAGGAGAAATGTCCCCTTACACTGATGATGAGAGGAGAAATGTCCCCTTACCCTGATGATGAGAGGAGAAATGTCCCCTTTCATTGATGATGAGAGGAGAAATGTCCCCTTACATTGATGATGAGAGGAGAAATGTCCCCTTATAATGATGATGAGAGGAGAAATGTCCCCCCACAATGATGATGAGAGGAGAAATGTCCTCTTACACTGATGATGAGAGGAGAAATGTCCCCTTACACTGATGATGAGAGGAGAAATGTCCCCTTACATTGATGATGAGAGGAGAAATGTCCCCTTACACTGATGATGAGAGGAGAAATGTCCCCTTACAATGATGATGAGAGGAGAAATTTCCCCTTACACTGATGATGAGAGGAGAAATGTCCCCTTACATTGATGATGAGAGGAGAAATGTCCCCTTACACTGATGATGAGAGGAGAAATGTCCCCTTACATTGATGATGAGAGGAGAAATGTCCCCTTACACTGATGATGAGAGGAGAAATGTCCCCTTACACTGATGATGAGAGGAGAAATGTCCACTTACATTGATGACGAGAGGAGAAATGTCCCCTTAGGGCTCTTTCACACGGGGCGGATCCGTGCAGATCCGCCCCGTGAAGCTCCGCTTGCTCAGCGGGGATCGCTCCGTTGATCCCCGCTGAGCCGACGGATGACTGGGCGGTCCCCGCACACTGTGCAGGGACCGCCCTGTCAGAGCGCCGCTCTCCCCTATGGGGAATCGGATGACGACGGACCGTAGAGTCCGTTGTCATCCGATCCGCTCCGCCGACGGAAGGAAAAATAGGGTTTTCCTCCGTCACACTTTGGCGGAGCGGATGTCAGCGGACATGTCTCCGCTGACATCCGTGCCTCCATAGGAGTGCATGGAGGATCCGTTTCAGGTCCGCCTAAAAAACTGACAGGCGGACCTGAACGGACCTCCGTGTGAAAGGGGCCTTAAACTGTTGATGAGAGGAGAAATGTCCCCTTACACTGCTGATGAGAGGAGAAATGTCCCCTTACACTGTTGATGAGAGGAGTAATGCCCCCTTACATTGATGTTGAGAGGAGAAATGTCCCCTTACATTGATGATGAGAGGAGGAATGTCCCCTTACATTGATGATGAGAGGAGAAATGTCCCCTTACACTGATGATGAGAGGAGAAATGTCCCCTTACATTGATGATGAGAGGAGAAATGTCCCCTTACACTGATGATGAGAGGAGAAATGTCCCCTTACATTGATGATGAGAGGAGAAATGTCCCCTTAAACTGATGATGAGAGGAGAAATGTCCCCTTACACTGCTGATGAGAGGAGAAATGTCCCCTTACACTGTGATGAGAGGAGTAATGCCCCCATACATTGATGTTGAGAGGAGAAATGTCCCTTACATTGATGATGAGAGGAGGAATGTCCCCTTACATTGATGATGAGAGGAGAAATGTCCCCTTACACTGATGATGAGAGGAGAAATGTCCCCTTACATTGATGATGAGAGGAGAAATGTCCCCTTACACTGATGATGAGAGGAGAAATGTCCCCTTACACTGATGATGAGAGGAGAAATGTCCCCTTACACTGATGATGAGAGGAGAAATGTCCCCTTACACTGATGATGAGAGGAGAAATGTCCCCTTTCATTGATGATGAGAGGAGAAATGTCCCCTTACATTGATGATGAGAGGAGAAATGTCCCCTTACACTGTTGATGAGAGGAGTAATGCCCCCATACATTGATGTTGAGAGGAGAAATGTCCCCTTACATTGATGATGAGAGGAGGAATGTCCCCTTACATTGATGATGAGAGGAGAAATGTCCCCTTACACTGATGATGAGAGGAGAAATGTCCCCTTACATTGATGATGAGAGGAGAAATGTCCCCTTACACTGATGATGAGAGGAGAAATGTCCCTTACACTGATGATGAGAGGAGAAATGTCCCCTTACACTGATGATGAGAGGAGAAATGTCCCTTACCCTGATGATGAGAGGAGAAATGTCCCCTTTCATTGATGATGAGAGGAGAAATGTCCCCCTTACATTGATGATGAGAGGAGAAATGTCCCCTTATAATGATGATGAGAGGAGAAATGTCCCCCCACAATGATGATGAGAGGAGAAATGTCCTCTTACACTGATGATGAGAGGAGAAATGTCCCCTTACACTGATGATGAGAGGAGAAATGTCCCCTTACATTGATGATGAGAGGAGAAATGTCCCCTTACACTGATGATGAGAGGAGAAATGTCCCCTTACAATGATGATGAGAGGAGAAATTTCCCCTTACACTGATGATGAGAGGAGAAATGTCCCCTTACACTGATGATGAGAGGAGAAATGTCCCCTTACATTGATGATGAGAGGAGAAATGTCCCCTTACATTGATGATGTGAGGAGAAATGTCCCCTTACACTGATGATGAGAGGAGAAATGTCCCCTTACACTGATGATGAGAGGAGAAATGTCCCCTTACCCTGATGATGAGAGGAGAAATGTCCCCTTTCATTGATGATGAGAGGAGAAATGTCCCCTTACATTGATGATGAGAGGAGAAATGTCCCCTTACACTGATGATGAGAGGAGAAATGTCCCCTTACACTGCTGATGAGAGGAGAAATGTCCCCCCACATTGATGATGAGAGGAGAAATGTCCCCTTACATTGATGATGAGAGGAGAAATGTCCCCTTACACTGATGATGAGAGGAGAAATGTCCCCTTACAGTCACTGATGATGAGAGGAGAAATGTCCCTTACAATGATGATGAGGAGAAATGTCCCCCCACAATGATGATGAGAGGAGAAATGTCCCCTTACACTGATGATGAGAGGAGAAATGTCCCCTTACACTGATGATGAGAGGAGAAATGTCCCCTTACATTGATGATGAGAGGAGAAATGTCCCCTTACATTGATGATGAGAGGAGAAATGTCCCCTTTCACTGATGATGAGAGGAGAAATTTCCCCTTACACTGATGATGAGAGGAGAAATGTCCCCCTACATTGATGATGAGAGGAGAAATGTCCCCTTACACTGATGATGAGAGGAGAGATGTCCCCTTACACTGATGATGAGAGGAGAAATGTCCCCTTACATTGATGATGAGAGGAGAAATGTTCCCTTACATTGATGAAGAGAGGAGAAATGTCCCCTTAAAATGATGATGAGAGGAGAAATGTCCCCTTACACTGATGATGAGAGGAGAAATGTCCCCTTACACTGATGATGAGAGGAGAAATGTCCCCTTACATTGATGATGAAAGGAGAAATGTCCCCTTACATTGATGATGAGAGGAGAAATGTGCCCTTACACTGATGATGAGAGGAGAAATGTCCCCTTACACTGATGATGAGAGGAGAAATGTCCCCTTACATTGATGATGAGAGGAGAAATGTCCCCTTACACTGATGATGAGAAAAGAAATGTCCCCTTACACTGATGATGAAATGAGAAATGTCCCCTTACATTGATGATGAGAGGAGAAATGTCCCCTTACACTGATGATGAAATGAGAAATGTCCCCTTACATTGATGATGAGAGGAGAAATGTCCCCTTACATTGATGATGAGAGGAGAAATGTCCCCTTAAACTGATGATGAGAGGAGAAATGTCCCCTTACACTGCTGATGAGAGGAGAAATGTCCCCTTACACTGTTGATGAGAGGAGTAATGCCCCCTTACATTGATGTTGAGAGGAGAAATGTCCCCTTACATTGATGATGAGAGGAGGAATGTCCCCTTACATTGATGATGAGAGGAGAAATGTCCCCTTACACTGATGATGAGAGGAGAAATGTCCCCTTACATTGATGATGAGAGGAGAAATGTCCCCTTACACTGATGATGAGAGGAGAAATGTCCCCTTACATTGATGATGAGAGGAGAAATGTCCCTTACACTGATGATTAGAGGAGAAATGTCCCCTTACACTGATGATGAGAGGAGAAATGTCCACTTACATTGATGACGAGAGGAGAAATGTCCCCTTAAACTGATGATGAGAGGAGAAATGTCCCCTTACACTGCTGATGAGAGGAGAAATGTCCCCTTACACTGTTGATGAGAGGAGTAATGCCCCCTTACATTGATGTTGAGAGGAGAAATGTCCCCTTACATTGATGATGAGAGGAGGAATGTCCCCTTACATTGATGATGAGAGGAGAAATGTCCCCTTACACTGATGATGAGAGGAGAAATGTCCCCTTACATTGATGATGAGAGGAGAAATGTCCCCTTACACTGATGATGAGAGGAGAAATGTCCCCTTACATTGATGATGAGAGGAGAAATGTCCCCTTACACTGATGATGAGAGGAGAAATGTCCCCTTACACTGATGATGAGAGGAGAAATGTCCACTTACATTGATGACGAGAGGAGAAATGTCCCCTTACATTGATGATGAGAGGAGAAATGTCCCCTTACATTGATGATGAGAGGAGAAATGTCCCCTTACATTGATGATGAGAGGAGAAATGTCCCCTTACACTGATGATGAGAGGAGAAATGTCCCCTTACACTGATGATGAGAGGAGAAATGTCCCCTTACATTGATGATGAGAGGAGAAATGTCCCCTTACACTGATGATGAGAGGAGAAATGTCCACTTACATTGATGACGAGAGGAGAAATGTCCCCTTACATTGATGATGAGGGGAGAAATGTCCCCTTAGACTGATGAGAGGAGAAATGTCCACTTACATTGATGACGAGAGGAGAAATGTCCCCTTACATTGATGATGAGAGGAGAAATGTCCCCTTACACTGATGATGAGAGGAGAAATGTCCCCTTACATTGATGATGAGAGGAGAAATGTCCCCTTACACTGATGAAGAGAGGAGAAATGTCCCCTTACACTGCTGATGAGAGGAGAAATGTCCCTTACATTGATGATGAGAGGAGAAATGTCCCCTTACATTGATGATGAGAGGAGAAATGTCCCCTTACAATGATGATGAGAGGAGAAATGTCCCCCCACAATGATGATGAGAGGAGAAATGTCCCCTTACAATGATGATGAGAGGAGAAATGTCCCCTTACATTGATGATGAGAGGAGAAATGTCCCCTTACACTGATGATGAGAGGAGAAATGTCCCCTTACATTGATGATGAGAGGAGAAATGTCCCCTTACACTGATGATGAGAGGAGAAATGTCCCCTTACACTGATGATGAGAGGAGAAATGTCCCCTTACCCTGATGATGAGAGGAGAAATGTCCCCTTTCATTGATGATGAGAGGAGAAATGTCCCCTTACATTGATGATGAGAGGAGAAATGTCCCCTTATAATGATGATGAGAGGAGAAATGTCCCCCCACAATGATGATGAGAGGAGAAATGTCCTCTTACACTGATGATGAGAGGAGAAATGTCCCTTACACTGATGATGAGAGGAGAAATGTCCCCTTACATTGATGATGAGAGGAGAAATGTCCCCTTACACTGATGATGAGAGGAGAAATGTCCCCTTACAATGATGATGAGAGGAGAAATTTCCCCTTACACTGATGATGAGAGGAGAAATGTCCCCTTACACTGATGATGAGAGGAGAAATGTCCCCTTACATTGATGATGAGAGGAGAAATGTCCCCTTACATTGATGATGTGAGGAGAAATGTCCCCTTACACTGATGATGAGAGGAGAAATGTCCCCTTACACTGATGATGAGAGGAGAAATGTCCCCTTACCCTGATGATGAGAGGAGAAATGTCCCCTTTCATTGATGATGAGAGGAGAAATGTCCCCTTACATTGATGATGAGAGGAGAAATGTCCCCTTACACTGATGATGAGAGGAGAAATGTCCCCTTACACTGCTGATGAGAGGAGAAATGTCCCCCCACATTGATGATGAGAGGAGAAATGTCCCCTTACATTGATGATGAGAGGAGAAATGTCCCCTTACACTGATGATGAGAGGAGAAATGTCCCCTTACAGTCACTGATGATGAGAGGAGAAATGTCCCCTTACAATGATGATGAGGAGAAATGTCCCCCCACAATGATGATGAGAGGAGAAATGTCCCCTTACACTGATGATGAGAGGAGAAATGTCCCCTTACACTGATGATGAGAGGAGAAATGTCCCCTTACATTGATGATGAGAGGAGAAATGTCCCCTTACATTGATGATGAGAGGAGAAATGTCCCCTTTCACTGATGATGAGAGGAGAAATTTCCCCTTACACTGATGATGAGAGGAGAAATGTCCCCCTACATTGATGATGAGAGGAGAAATGTCCCCTTACACTGATGATGAGAGGAGAGATGTCCCCTTACACTGATGATGAGAGGAGAAATGTCCCCTTACATTGATGATGAGAGGAGAAATGTTCCCTTACATTGATGAAGAGAGGAGAAATGTCCCCTTAAAATGATGATGAGAGGAGAAATGTCCCCTTACACTGATGATGAGAGGAGAAATGTCCCTTACACTGATGATGAGAGGAGAAATGTCCCCTTACATTGATGATGAAAGGAGAAATGTCCCCTTACATTGATGATGAGAGGAGAAATGTGCCCTTACACTGATGATGAGAGGAGAAATGTCCCCTTACACTGATGATGAGAGGAGAAATGTCCCCTTACATTGATGATGAGAGGAGAAATGTCCCCTTACACTGATGATGAGAGAAGAAATGTCCCCTTACACTGATGATGAAATGAGAAATGTCCCCTTACATTGATGATGAGAGGAGAAATGTCCCCTTACACTGATGATGAAATGAGAAATGTCCCCTTACATTGATGATGAGAGGAGAAATGTCCCCTTACATTGATGATGAGAGGAGAAATGTCCCCTTAAACTGATGATGAGAGGAGAAATGTCCCCTTACACTGTTGATGAGAGGAGTAATGCCCCCTTACATTGATGTTGAGAGGAGAAATGTCCCCTTACATTGATGATGAGAGGAGGAATGTCCCTTACATTGATGATGAGAGGAGAAATGTCCCCTTCACACTGATGATGAGAGGAGAAATGTCCCCTTACATTGATGATGAGAGGAGAAATGTCCCCTTACACTGATGATGAGAGGAGAAATGTCCCCTTACATTGATGATGAGAGGAGAAATGTCCCCTTACACTGATGATTAGAGGAGAAATGTCCCCTTACACTGATGATGAGAGGAGAAATGTCCACTTACATTGATGACGAGAGGAGAAATGTCCCCTTAAACTGATGATGAGAGGAGAAATGTCCCCTTACACTGCTGATGAGAGGAGAAATGTCCCCTTACACTGTTGATGAGAGGAGTAATGCCCCCTTACATTGATGTTGAGAGGAGAAATGTCCCCTTA